>JANVCC010000070.1:5278641-5360517 GCA_025345505.1 Todiramphus chloris collaris | reverse complement strand
AAAAAAAAAAAAAAATCTTTAAGAATCCCAGAAAAATAGTCAAAATAGTCAGAAAAATAATTTGCTGTACTCATATTCTTTAATATTTTCATAGCATTAATGCCCCAAAGCTGCAACAAGAAATTAAGATTTTGCTGGGTAGATACCATGCAAATATATATGAAAACACAGTTTTGTCCTTTAAGAGCTCAGATTCAGGCACTTGAAACAGTGTCAGTATTTGTACTATTCAAAGTACATTTAAACAATGACATTCTGTCATTCAAACATTTTACGCATTTGTCAAAAACTATGCAAAAGTTGAAACTAGTATTTATCCTCTTTCTGTTGAAGCCACGAATGTAACAAGAATGAATGTACATCTCTAAGTGAAACTAAGGACTTTGAAGTAAACATTGAGGTAATCACCAAAACCAATGTTTTTTTGCTTCTTTGAACCTTTTTTTTTTTTCCCAAAACACAGATTAAATGTCAAATATCTGTTTCAGCTGTTGTTACAGCTTGGCAGATTTTGGTAACAGACTTAGGGGAGAAACTCTTTAATGTCAGATGACTTAGAGTTTCTAATTTTCTAACTGAAACTTATGAAAGTGTTCAAACAGGCTGTAATATGAAAAATTATGAAAAAAAAATCTTAATTTAAAAAAAAATAATCGCCAAATGAGATAAAGTTGAAGCAGACAAGAATACAAATATTTTATATTCAAAGTTCAAGGTACAGAGTTCTGTAACAAAAGAGAAAATTTTAGAGATAAAATTTAGAGATAGTGATTGTTCATCTCTTCCATTATTCATAAAAGAACTCATCAGTATCTGGATTATGCTCTATACTAATCTGGAAATTAGAAAAACTGTGGATGTATTTTAAGAAGGAAATCAGATAAAATAGATAACTAATCCTTTTTATTTCTCACTTAAAAAAAATTTCAAGAATTAGACTGAAATGTATTGAGAAGCATTTCAGCAAAAAGTTACGCAGAACTGATCTGTCAAAGTAAGTCGAAGTAATATATTGAGGGAATGATGTTTGGACAACAGAACTTGGAGAATACAAGTAATTTTTTATAGACATAAAATAGAATCGCACCAATATAAAACTAAGTACATAATTGTTCAAGATCCATTTATCCTTGTCATAGTTCTGCCAAAACTGGGGAAGTATATGACAAAGCCACAAATTTTGTTCAGAGTATATGGGGTTTTGCTTGCTTGGTGGAATCTGGAGGTCTGAATTAAACCTAGTTTTTATTTCAATAGAAACATTAGTGTCCTGAGAAGACACCCTCAAAAAATCACTATGGAGACTCAGAGGTTGCCTGAGTTAGCTAATAAGAAATGCTGATAAAAAGGTGATAAAAGGGTGATTAATTTAGTCCTGTGTTGTCATCTTCAGAAGAAATATATCACTGACAAAGCTCATAACTTTTGCAGTCATTGTGTGAAACAATCCATCCCTATCTTTAAACCAGCTTTTCAATGGTTACCACACTCGAGAGTACTGGAGAATTTTGATTAATCTTTTGATTAGGCTGATGTGCTCTCATCTCTACATCCCAAATATCATAAATGCTTTGAGTAGCCCAAGGATATCTTCAGGCATCAACATAGTACACAGTTGGATAGGTTGGCATGTGACAAAATGATGTTTGTCTTTTGTCTATGTGGCCTGGAAATCAACTGTTTCTTCTGTGTAGGGAGGCATGATACTGTGTGCAATGGCTTCTGTGACTGACCTTTCCAAGAAGCAGCTTGCATTGCCCACCCCACTTGGCTTCCTGCAAAAGGAGCTCTAAGACTCTTCTGCTACCTTAGTCCAGGTCTACACCTACTCAGGAAAGAAAGCTTCCCCTTCAAACACAGCAGAGAAATTCAAGTTTCTCCAAATGCTATGAAGCCCTGGCTTTCCATAAGTGCAGAGTTTCCCTTGAATTCTCCTTCTCACTGCATACTTAGCAGGACAATCAGTGAAGAAACAAATGAATGATTTTGTAACACAATGTTAAGAAATTCACCTGCAAGGGAATATTGATGCTCAATTCCTTCCTGAAATTAATATTTAAATACCTGCTGCTGTATATGCACTGGGATAATGACTGAAACCCACATGTCCCTATTTCAAGGTGAGATGTCTAATTATAATGCTATATAGTGACTCCCTAGTTAAATGAATATTGAATTAGCCTTTTTTTCAGAAAGAACAAAAGGAAGCACTCTTCCCACTCTCCCACTGCTCTGGGATATTAGTTTATAATGTAGAATATACATCTGGCAAAAAGAGGATTTCTCTAGGCAGAAGATCTTCTGTTTCTCCAGATGCTTTCTAACAACTGCATTATTGGACTACAGAAGGAGTGCAGTGAGGTAGAAATAGGGCATTTCACATTCCTGCATTTATATTCTATGTATAGTTCAACCTAATAGTGGTCCCTGAGAAAGCTGCAAGTTGAACTCTTGGAATCAAGAAAGTCAAAACGATGCTTGGATCTGATCATACCTGGGAAGACTTAGGTCTCTCATGTCTCCTTACAGTCAAAATGGTCAGATAAATTTTGCCTATGTGGGCTATGAAGTGGGCAGAAAACTAGAAGGACTTTTACAACACAGTTGGTAGAGACATCCCAGTACTGGGGCTAGCACAGAGTCCTGGAGGGTGGGACAGAAAGCAATCTCATCAAGTTCATGAATGACAACAAACTGGGGAGAGCAGTTGGTATCCAGGAGGACAACTGAACATAAAGTATTCTATATTCTGATTCTGTGAATCTAAGAATGAATTATGACATAATTAACAGTGTTAAGGTAAGGTCTGGTGCAATTATTTTTCATTAGCACCTACTGCATAGAGAAAGCCAAGTACCAATAATAGAGGAAGAAAATTAATGTGTGGATTAAGAGTGAAAATATCTAATTTATAAGACATTTAGTATGTTTACCAAGATTAATTAAATGAATATAAATTAAATTAATTAATAGATATAAATTAAACCAGCACTCCTATAGTACCAAAATCATGGCCTGACTTACAGTTTAGATCTGTTATTCAAAGGGATGTCCTACAAATCTAAGCAAATGTGAGACTTTTCAAAAAAAGCCATGGAAAGCAAGAAGAACTGTTCTATTGATTCGGATGCTCTCTGAGCGTGGCTTAATTGCTTGTATAGCTTCTAAATAAAATGTTAAATATTTTAAATTAAATCTTATCATTAAATACTTCAGATTTCAGTAAGTTAAAAACCATTCTGCATTCTACTACTGAAATTTGAATTTTTAGTTCACTGTGTGGAGAAAAATTGAAAGGTGTTTAGAGAACTTGTTATTTGAACACTTCATCATTGATAAATGTTCCTTTTTATTCTTCTAGCATCAAAGATTTAAACAATTACATACCAACTCTCAAATCTGAAGTTCAACTTTTAAGTTCATCCATGTTCAGAAACTACATAAACATTATAGACATAACCATTTGAAACAGATTTGTAAAATATTATGTTTAAATATCTAAGTAGAGAAATTATTTAAAGACTGAACTTTGTCATGATTAATATCTAACTCTACATATAAAGGAATGATGGTTATCTTTCTTTTGTAAAAAAATGCATTGTTTCAAACAACTTTTAAATCTAGCTTATATGCTGATATTTTCTCATTTGAATAATTAATTTATAGTTCTGTGGATCTATTACAGTATCTTTACACACAGAGAAATCACTGAACAGATGCCCTGTGCTAAATGTGTTGGAAAAAATGTTAACAATTCAGAAAGACCTAAAGGCAGCTAAGAATCCAAGCATTTTAAACAATAGCAAGTCCATATCTGATTAAATGCAGCAGACGAACCTCTGTAAAATTTTCAGCATGTGTAATTTCTAACACCACAAATCAGCTAAACCGAATATATTCTGATGAGCAGAAATAATTTATATGTTAGAGGCTTTCTCCACTGCTATCTTTGAAATTCAAATTAATGGCTATGGAAAGCTGTGCCTCTGGGATGTTATGCATCCATCTGACAGTACACAAGATATAGAAATGTAAGCCTTATGAAGGAAAGCACAGAAATTAAACCTTCAGTTATGTCAACAGAAAAAAAAAAATCTAATTAGGACATAAGCATTGTTTTATTTCAAAGACATAATCAGTATTATTGCTGTAGCTTTACTGAGAGATGGAAACAGACACGATGCTTCTATCTGATTGCGTTGGCAAAGTTGGCTGCTAAATCACATCTATTCTTTGAGCTATTTAATGGAGTACTAGAGTTGTAAAAAGCTGAGGGTTCACTTTTGTTGTATTCATTAATTTGTACTAAGACCAAAGAAATGTAATTTTTATTATAAAATCTACTAAAAAAAAAAACCAAAAAAAAAAACCCAAAACCAAATAACCAAAAGCATAGTTACTATTGCTATAGCCATTATAATATTAGAGTCAGTAAATACTTTCAGCTAAAATAAGTCATTTTTGTCATACTTAAAATGAAGTCAAACGAGACAGACTATGTGATGGAGGTCAAAATTATTTTCCCTCCATAGGCAGGAGTTATACTGTGTCACAAAACAGTCAGCTCATGCCTTTTGCTGTGTGCACTTAGAGTAATGTCCTGGTTTGAGTGAAAACAGAACTAATTCTGTTCAGTAATTTTACTTTTCAGCTCAGTTCTTCTAATTAACTGCACTTTATGAAGTTAGCAGCCTGTTCTCACAGACAGTGTCTCTTCTAGCAGTGATAACACCTTATGTTTAGAGTTACTACCAAGGATTGGTATGAAGACCAAGGCCACTGCTGGGTCTTGTGTACCATGTTGGGGGGTGCAGAAAGTGAAAGGCTGCACCTTCAGGGAGGAGCGGACAGGACAGGTGACTCTAAACTGACCAATGAGGTATTCCATCCCATATACACTATATTCGGTTTAGAGCTGAGGGACCCAAAGGGTCTCTGGGCTCTTCTCTCCCCTCTTGGACAGCTTTGCCAGCTTTTGCTTGGCTTGGCTTGGGTCCTCTTTTGGTTCCTTCCTCAGAGCATCCAAGGAGGACTCTGTCCGTTCTGCCTTCAATCCTGGTCTGTGTATTCCTGAACCCAGTACCAGAATCCAGCTCCTGAACACAGCTCCCGTCTGCTTCAGGGCCCAGTCTGGGACTGCCCCAGTGCCTGCTCCACAGCATCAGTGGTGACACTGGCACAACTTGAAGCCATTTTCACTTGTCCTGCTGCTTCTTACATGGGAGAACAAACCAACTCCCACCTTGGTATAACCTCCTTTCAGGTAGTTGTAGGAAGTGATAAGGTTCCTACAGACTCCTTTTCTCAAGGCTTAACAACCCCAGTTCTCTCAGCTGCTTCTTATAATATTGCTGCTCTATACCTTTCATTAGCTTCTTTCTTTTCATATGACACACTCCAGCACTTCAAAGTCCTTCCTATGGTCAGTGGCCCAAAACTGAACACAGTATTCAAGGTGCAATCTCACCAGTGTTAAGTACAAAGCGATAACAGCTTACCTAGTTCTGCCGCTCACACCAGTTTTGATACAGGCCAGGATGCTGTTGGCCTTCTTGGCCACCTGGGCACGCTGCTGGCTCATGTTCAGCCAGCTGTTGACCCAGGGTCCACCCCCAAGTCCTCTTCCACAAGGCAGCTTTCCAGTCACTCTGACCCAAGCCTGTAGTATTGCCTGGGGTTGTTGTGACCCAAGTGCAGGATTCGGCACTTGGCCTTCTTTAATCTCATACCACTGGCCTTGGCCCATCAATCTAGCTTGTCCAGATCTCTCTGTAGACCATCCTTGCCTTCAAGCAGATCAATATATCCATCTAATTGGTGTTCTTTGCAAACTTACTGAGGGTGCCCTTGATACCTTCATGCAGATCATTGATAAAGATATTAAATAGAACTGAGCCCTCAAGAACACCGCTTGTTACTGGCCACCAACTGGATTTAACTCCATTCACCACCACTTTTTGGGTCGGTCCATCCAGCAAAGGGTATGCTCATCAAAGCCACTAGCAGACAGTTTTTCCACGAGAATGCTCTGAGAAACTACCTATCAAAGGCCTTACTAAAGTCCTAGTAGACAACATCTACAGCCTTTCCCTCATCCACTATGTGGGTCACCTTATCACAGAAGGAGATCAGGTTAGTCAAAAAGGACCTTCCTTTCATAAACCCCTACTGATTGGGCCTGATCACCTGGCTGTCTTGAATGTACCACGTGATGGCACTCTAGATGATCAGCTCCATAAACTTCCCGGGCATTGAGGTCAGATGACAGGCTTGTTGTTCTCCAGTTCCTCCTTCTGGCCCTTCTTGTAGATGGGCATTACATTTGCTAACCTCCAGTCAGCTGGGACCTTCACAGTTATCTGGGACTGCTGACAAATAATGAAAAGTGGCTTGGTGCGTACTTCTGACAGCTCCCTCCTTACCTTTGGGTGGATCCCATCCAGCCCCATAGACTTGTGTGTGTTTAAGTGGTATAGTAGGTCACTGACCATTTCCTCTTAGATTATGGGTGCTTCATTGTGCTTCCTGTCCCTGTCTTCCTATTCAGGTAGGAAAAAACCAAAAATCCACTAGGTATGCTACCAAATTACAAACCCTGTCTTTATAGCAGATTTTACTCACATTAAGCCACAAAAGAATGGTTTGACCCAGATTGTTTCTTGCTGCATTTTAAAATAAAGAGTAGGACTCAAAAACAACAACAAAACAACAATAAGTACCAGTTAATTTCTGCTAACATCATGGATTTGATTTAATTTACAGATAAATTCTTTGCAAGATGCTATTGAGGTGATTTATGTGAACCTTTAAGCTTGTGTAATGTAAATTACATCAACCTGAAGACTCCATTTTTAGTTTCAGCATCATATACAATGGTCATTTTGTAAACAACTATCAGGCCCTGTGTGTTACAGATATAACAGACGTAAATGTGTACATTACAGTTTTATCAAACGTGCTGCTGGGAATAAGTATTGATATTAGTCACTATACAAGGAAATTTCTTATACTGATAGACTATTTAAATGGTCTATAAAGGCAAAATTAACAGAGAACGATTCTACCAAAAAAATGAATAGGATTTTGTTTACCAAACAGCATCTAATTTTGAAGATGAGGCTCAAGATTGATTGAATTAATTTCAGATAGGTTTGTATATTTGAGGAGAATACTAATGTTCAAACCATGAGCAATGAAACCACTAATGGCCTGATTAGTACCTACTAATTGTCTGTAGGGAGCTAAATTTTAGTGTCAGGGAGATGTGAGCTGAATTTTGTGGCCTACAGGTCTCCCTGTGCATGGTATAGAGAGCTAGATCCTTAACACAGGGGTATAGATTACATCCTACATTTGTGGACAACCATGTCCTTTATTCACTCTGCCTTTCATGACAGCATTTAAAGACTGCAAAGGAATCTGAAGAGAAGAAGAATATTAATTATAGAAATCTGGCTTAATTGACAGTTCAAGATTTTATCTAAGTGTTTTTGGTGTTTTGAGTCTGATGGATTAGTATGTGCCAAATAGGTTTACAATAGAACACAGATATGAATGGCAGACAAATGAATAACAACTTCTTTTCCCTCCTACTTTTTTTCTGGGTGCATGTGTACATATGCCTGTAAAACCTTATGGTTATTCTAATTATTTCAGTTTCTCAATAAAGGGATTTTATCTTTTATGTTTGACTGTAACAGATACAGGCACCTAGATGTAATCAAAACATAGGGTGTATTTTCTGCATCTCTTGTGCCAGTCAGAAGACATCTCAGTATAAAAAATGGATTAGCCCCTTTTATTTTGCTGCTAACACTCAGAATTATATTTCTCTTTTTATATTATCAGACACAGAAGCTCAAAAAATGTATGCATTCTGTTCTGCATGAGTAAGCAGCCATGTCACACACCAGACCATTACTAGTTGTTTGATTTATATATGCAAATCTCAAATATGCAATAGTAAAGGGATTCTACTTTTACTTTCATAGGCTTAGTTATTTACACTGATAAGGCATGAGATGCAAGTTCTAAGACAAGTTTAAAATTTCACTTATAAAGCCTTATTTTTTCAGTTTCTACAATACACTGTCCTCTGATAGGATCTACTGTGAGTCACAAGGGACACTACAGCATTTATTTATTTTACCTTGTTTACAAACCTTTTAAACATCCCAAGCTGTAAAACTTGATTGAACACTGCTTGAGGTTCATATTGTGTTAAAGACAGAATGTGAAATTAAAGACTCTCTCTCAAAAAAAAAACAAAAAAAAAAAAAACACCTGACTGAAATGCAGAGAGTAGAAAATAAATTAGCAACCAAACAGAAAAAGTGTAAAAGGAAAATGAAAGTACAATTCTAAATCACAAGAAATTACTTCATCCCTCCAAAACACTGAAAAAAGTACCAACAAAGGTGGTGAAAATAAGATTCAAGACTGCAGCAATGCCCCTGGACCTTAGTTACCTTTGACCTACAGAGAGATAATCACACCAGGAAAATGTCAACTTTAATCTCACTACCGATATTAGCACCTACCCAGATCTTGAAACTGTCCATTGAAAGAAATGTTGCCATGTTCAGTATTTTCTTAGGGGTTTTATCATGCAGACTGTAAGTAGATCCATCAGCTCACTGAGCTGCATGTGATACATTTTCCGACCTCAAAAAAGAAGCATTTTTATTAAAAAAAATAAACCAACTCTTCTGTATTTCAGATGAGTATTAACAGTCCACAGTACCTGCATAAAATGAATGGAAAGGACTGGCACCACCTTTATCATCCACTGAGTTTTTGGGATGAACCAAATTCAATGATCTGATGTCCTACAGTATTAGGCTCTACATAAGTTAGTAGATGGGGAAATATTCTGCTTAGAGACCTTGAACAAAATGAGGAGTCAGGCAGTCATGAACCTATTCAGCCTCAGCCAGATGGATTTCACCTCAAGCATGACCACAAGCATGGCTTAAGGGCCCCAGGATCCTTGGAGATGTAACCCTAAATGTCACAGAAGCTTTTGAAGATAGACAGTGGCAGCAATTGCAATATAAGAAAATGTAGAAGTATTGAGCTGGGTGACTTTGTCCTGGTTGTATCCAAAGGATTATCTCAAGTCCATTAAATTTACTATTACAGGTATAGCTTCAATTATAGGCTTACTAGAGATATATTTTACCTGAGTAACACAGTGTACTTCAAGAAAAAGATGTATTGTTCCAAACTTCAGAAGGCATGTACGTTTATCAGCCAAGACACTGAGGTCCATACATTTCCTAGATTATGCATTATGTAATTCTCCATGTTATGATTAAGAAGTAGAAGTAAAAAAAAAAAGACTGTGCTATGCAAAAGTTAATAAATCATTACATATCTCTATAAATGCCAAATGGCTGTTCCAATGACATTTTTTAGAACCAGGCAGAGGTAACACAAAGTTATACCAGGTTTACTGTTTATCTACATATCCAAAAAAACAGTATTTGTTCCACTAAAATCAGCTTGGCCCTATCTTCACATCTGTCATTAATATTCAGTTATACTTTACATTTGGTTCAGCATTTTATAATTGCTGGGGAGAGGAAAAGTTGGTTTTTTGAAGATTTCCAAGGTGGATAAAATCAGTCAGAAATTCTGTGCAGATTAAGAAACGCATAAGTTTTGAACTGTTGCTAGCATCAAACATGATGTAAGAAAGCACGAGTTTGCAATGTACAAGCTGCCTTTAGCTGTGGTCTGATGTGTAACTTCAACCTGCATTGAGCATCATATTACAAAGTAAGATGGAGAGAAAGGTCAAGAGAACATCTGAATTAGTAGATAAGGATTAGAGAAGCAATTTTTATGAATGACATTACATAAGTAGATCGATAGATAAATATTCCCCTTCCAGAATATAGAGGAAGTTAATTAATTTTCTAAAATATCTAGATCTGTTGCACAAGAAAGCGTAAGTTACATATACTATTTAAATTCTGCTGCAAGAGGGGTGCTAATGTGTGGGAACACACATTTTAGAAACAGTTCAAGGGAAATAATATTCTCATATATGAAGTTTTATCATGTATAAACACATACTCCTATACATTCCTTAGTGATTAACAGGAGGAAGTGTTCATTAAATGAATTTCATTGAGATGAAGTGCAAGTACAAAGCATTACCATAACCATAGATTGTATGCAGGGGGAGCCTTTTTGCAACAGCAGCTATTTTTCCTGCTGTGGATGCCTTTGGTTCTATGAAATGCCCAAAACATATTTCTATGTATCTGTGACATAGTAATCTAGAATGTATTTTATAGCTCTTATACAATTCTTACTTATCAAAGTAATAGAAATCTAATAAATATATTTTCTCAGCTTTCTTTGCAAGTATCTGAGCTAGTTTTCAAGCAGTTTCCTCAAGCACCACATCAGTGCAGTGCAGGTGCCATGGCAGGACTGTAACCCATCTTCCTATGACTGCCTGATTTGCTGCTTAGAGTTCTGTGCTTTTGTATTTACACTCTTAGCTGTACCTGAGAGATCTAATTTACAGTTGATTCAGTTGACACTATCTGCAGTTATTTTCACAACCTGCTTATAGACAATACCCTGAGATATTTCTTAATTTAGGCAGGGTACAGTGTATGCTGAACTCAAGTATTTACAACCACCTATTCCCCCAGTAATACAGCAATGTAGTTCTAAAATGCAATTTCATGGAAAAAAAAACCATAGACAAGTGAAAATTTAACAAACCTATTCCTGCGGCCCAGTCTTACGGAATGCAGCTGTCCCTTAGGAATTATGAAGTATTCTTCCTGCATTCATTTGCTTTTGATTACAAAAGTTTCCAGGAGAAATCTCTTTTTTTTTTCATACATGAGATCTCTTTAGTAATCAGCAAATTACCATCTGAAACAAGAGAGAAAATATATGCTTTAAAACACTACCATGACTAAAACCCAGACATCTCCACATGATAGTGTGATATAATTTGAAATAGAAGTAGACCTAAAAGAAAAATATGCACCTCTTGCATTCATCAATAAACTTTACTATGTAAACCAGCTTGTATATACAACACAGTTATAACTAGCTTGCCAAGAAAGAGATCTTTCTTAAAAGGTTATTAAGTAAGGACATTTAATAGAAAGGCACTGAAAACAAATCCTATAGTGCTGATATTGCCAATAAGAACATGCATACTGTATATTTATCTTCCACAGCAAATTTCTTGTCTCCAATATGTCATGCTGAAAGTTTGAAAAGGACAGTTTATCTCCATTCTCATTTGTCTCAAATCTCATTTATGTCTTGATGTTATGCTCTGTAAATTGAGTGTTCATATAGTTTACTTATTTATTTGCTTAACATCAACACTTCCACAAAGAAAGAGTCAGCTGGCAAGATGGTAGAAATTAAATGGTGGTTAGAGAGGAGCATTATCCATGTCTGGTAAAAAATGTTTTGCTTGAGGAAATGAAAGTTGACCATACTTCAGATCATTACTGAATTTTAATTTACTCTTATAATTCAAGCATGCCTGATTTATATTTAATCATCTGAACTTCATTCTTTCACTCACAACTCAGACAATTGGAGGTTTTAAATAAACTTAACCTTCTTAAATAAAACTAGAAGATACCAGCTAATGATTGTTGGTAAGAATACAAAGTTTTAACATATATTTCAATCATGAACAGGAAGATATATTTTATGTCATATTGGATGAGAGTCAATGAAAGTTTGACACATTTAGGCATCTAAATATATATTTCAGATATGAGCAATTCAGTTCAATTTTCTATGTAAATGTGTCTAGCATCATTTGAAATTTCATGTGACAGGTTTTACTAGAGACCTGTGCTTTTCTAGGCTGCCAGATGAAGTCTGATACTTCTAATGAAAATAGATGCCTAACTTTTGTCAACAAAGTCTGAATCTAAATAGGAATCAGAGCCTAGAGTTCTCCAAAAGGCAGAGTTCATGCCAGTTGCTTAAAAACAAACATAACATGCCATTATAACAGCAGCAGAGTACTCAAGCTACCTGCAGATATATGTCAACTATGATGCAAGAAATAGAGATAGATGCTAGGGAGATGCCTAGTATTTTGGACCTGCTGTTAGAGGCCAGATAAAAACAGCTTGTGACATGTTAAATAATGCTACATGCCTGTGTTTGATAAACTGAATCATTCCATGCAAAGCAATTTATTTCCTTCTAAAATACACATTAGAAGACTAATTACTTAAAATTCCACCCTTAATTAGCTGCACTGAGAAACACTGAATTTACCAATGGGGTTAACCAGCTGAGGAAATGTTTTCAGTCTCTTCAACAGTTGGTTCTTCAAGGAGATAGGCAAGGCATCCCTGCACAAAAGGCAAATTACATATTTTAACTAACAATGCCACTTCAAAGTATACCACAGGAACACATAACATTGACTAAGGTGAGACTTTATCAATAACTGCCAGTAATTGACAAAGAATTTATCAAATTAGATATATGTCTACTATAGATAAACTAAACTCTGTTTAAATGAAATTTGATCAGCTCTTACAGACTGCTGAGGAGGAAGTCAGTGTTCCCAAGGTATTTTTAAGGCCAGGAAGCTGTTCCTTAATGCTGCACCATTCCTTACAGAGGTTACATTTGGATTGTCTTTTTCACTGCTTTCTTCTCTCCTTACTCCTACACAAGTCATTCTTTATAAAACTCCTTGGTATTACACAGAACTATCTGAATAGTAATGGCTTGCACTAGCTACACAGAGCACATCCATAGTTTATGAGGTGCAGCAAATCTTTCATTAATAACCTACATTGTTGTGACAGGTGCAATCTCACAGCAGATGAAAACAGGGCAGAAAAAGGTTGTGCCAGAGCAGGCTGGTGCCTCAGTTGTTAAGCCACACCACACAGTGGATAACTGGTGCCTCTGGATCTAGACCCTTAGCCTGTTTTGTCTGGGTTTGCCCCCTCAACCAATTAGAACAACCACAGTGCACCCTTGACCAGGGTATAAATGGGGTCCTACCTAGAAGCCAGGTGAGTTGGTTCTTTGTAGAGCAGTGGGTCTGGCAGTTGGAACTGCCCCTTTGTTATGTGGTCCAAGGATACTTTCACAGATTGAGTGAGTCTCTGTGGATTGAGTGAGCCTCACTCCCCCCTTTTGCGTGAGTGCTATCTTGGACACTCCTATGTGGGAGGTTTCCGCTTGATAAGTGTGTGCCCATTTTGATTCTTCTTTAGTTAAGGTTTAGCAATTAGTTGTGTAGTAGCTATTTCCCAACAGATGTCCAAAATTGTATTTGGTCAGGAGTGCTAGGCAACTTTGCTTGCAATAAACCCCCATTTTGGATAGCAGCTGCTGTTTGTTTTATGGGTGCCTCCGTGACAATTATCACCTAGGGCATTGATTCTTGCAAAAATTTGGAGGACCATTACCATTTAAACTGACTTGAATTTTTTGTTTATGTGTTTTCACTGGTTGGTTAGAACAGCTTTCCTATCAAAACTTAACAAGACATTCTCCTTTTCAAAATACAGAAAATATTTTATGTAGGCTGTTTCAAAGTTAATATTTGAAAATTATATTGTAAAGGAATAAGTCTTTGCATTATTTTGTCAGCTTTACAGAAAAGTCTTCACTATGGTCCCTTTGATATTAAAAGTATTTTCAATATCAAACTCACACTTCCTGAAGTAAACTTCAGCCAGAGTTAACTTTTTATTTTTGTCCATTGTTTAAGTTGTATATATATGTATATATGTGTGTGTGTGTATGTGTGTTTATATAAAGGTGTTTCATAGCCCTTGAAATGTAAGAAGAGTATTCCATGATATTCACTGTTGGTCATAAGAGAAAATGACAGGAGCAACATTTGAAAGTAGCTTCATGTAGTTATTAACACAGCACAATGTGGAAAGCTCAGCAGATTTGGTCTGTATAATTCCAGTCTTAATGTCACATGGTGATACTACTTCTAAGTTATCAGAGGATGTAGGAAATAAAATAATTCCTACAGACCACTGAATAGCTGCTTGAATATCTATGGTAAAAAATCAAAACAAAGAGTAGGAAAAAAACCATAAAAAATAGTAGAGGAAGTGTGTGTGTCTGAAAGTCACTATCCTAAAAATATTAGAAATTAGCTGTTAGAAGGTAAAGATGTGCTGGAAGAGATTTATGAAAAGTGTGTGTGTTGGTTTATATCTCACTGACACTGACTGATGAATCATGAGACAAAGGAGAGTTGAAGTAACCAGTTATAGGAATAAGCAGTGTACAAGAAGCAAGTATGCTCGCTGGGTAAAGTTTGCTCTTTCCTCCTGTAGAGATTGTTGAATCGGTAGTTGCAGGAGAGGGAAAACTGAATCAATCTGTTATCTTTATGCAACAGATAAAATGTTGCTAAGAGATGCCAGAAGTTACACTCAAATGGTCAATGCTAGGTGGATGTAAACTAGGCATTATCATTGCACTAAGAACTACTGCTCTAGCGTAATAAAAATACCCAAGCAGATGAGTGAAATAAATAGACAGGCTTGAGAAACCATGAATGAGGTAACTAATTTGATGAGATCTCTGCTTTGGCATCCATATTGATAGAAGTTGGCTTTAAGAAATACTCCAGGATAAGGTAATTCATGATCTCCTGAAGGTATAGTCTAGGTGTGAATATTAAGCTTCTAATCAGAAAAGGAAGCTAAAAGCAATTAAAGGGAAAGGAAAAAAATTCTGAAAGTCTAGGAAAGTTCATGCTGAAACTGGAGTTCTTTATTGTTTTTAAAGTATCCTATCAGTAAGTATGAATCATGAAATTGCAAAACTGAATCTGCTTATTTTTCCTGAGAACAAACTCACAAAATGGATAGATTTACAGTGGAAAAATGTCCCTTGAAAACTTTTAAAACAATGGGCTTTGTTTAAAATCTCTGAAAATTTGAGGGGATGGTGGAGGATAGATATAAATTTTTAGTTTTTAATTGACCATGCTGAAAAAAACTCTACTGCTATCTCTCTCATATACACTCATAGATAGATATATAAGATATATTAACAGGTAAATAAAAATTATGCACACTCAATAGCTCAAAGAACATATTTTTTCTTTTAAGTATATTCTGAAATAGATGACATAGAAGAGAAGATAGCACATTAAGATTTAGACAGACTACTGTCTAGAAGACTACTACTTGATGAAGGGATAGAGTGTTGTGTCCAGTTCTGGGCTCAGGAGTTCAAGAGGGACAGGTAAATACTAGGGAGAGTCCAATAGAGACCTACAAGGATGATTAAGGGACAGGAACATCTTCCTCATGAGGAAAGGCCAAGAGCCCTGGGGCTGTTTAGTCTGGAGAAGAGAAGACTGAGAGGGGGTCTTATTAATGTTTACAAATACATGAAGGGTGAGTGTCAAGGACAAGGGGCCAATCTCTTTTCAGTGGTGCCCTGTGATAGGATGAGGGGCAATGGACATAAACTGGAACACAGAAAGTTCCACCTCAACATGAGGAAAAGCTTTTTTACTGTGAGGGTGACAGAGCACTGGAACAGTCTGCCCAGAGACATCGTGGAGCCTCCTTCTCTAGAAACTTTTAAAACCTTCCTGAACACCCTGTATTGCCTGCCCTTTGATGGGGGGTTGTACTCAATGATCTCCAGAGGTCCCTTCCAACCCCTACCATTCTGTGATTCTGCTTCTCTTTAAAGATGTTAATGCCTTGGTAAATTGAGGGTCAAAGACTGGAACAACAGAGAAGACAATCAGGCTTCAGAAGAGAAGTAAACCAGCTGCTAATTCAGGCAAGTGAATGGGAGTTAATGGAATTACGGCAAAGGATGTACGTCCCTGATAAAAACAGCATGATCTTAAGCAGTGTGAATATGAGCAGATCTGAGGATATGAGGGGTGAAAACACTTAATCTTTAGGCTTCTAAAGGATTTAAAAATTCTACCTGCTTTTGTGGTGTCTCAGGTAAATCACTCAAAAAGAAAGGACAACTGGTAGTCTTCTAAGATGGTAAGGAACCTTTTTTTTTTTTTTTTTTGAACTATGATGTCTCTATTGTCTCTGTGGTGTTCATTCAGAGGTATTCCCTATTTTTATCTCTGAAAAGATGATATCAGCAGGACAGACTCCAGCAAGCCCATGAGTTTCCAATCTGCTAGTCCACAACAGCCAGTATAGGGGCACTCAGTTTGATGTACAGGCATCAGTGCAAAATAACAGAAGGAAGTACAAATGCCTCAGTGTTTTCTTTTGAACTGTGTAGGAAGTCTGCCCAATAACCTATACAGTACAAGCCACACTCTGTGTTCTACTCTTAATTAAAAACCATAGCAAAATCAACTAGTAAGAAGGAGGAATGAGACTGAAACATATGCTTATGTTCATCAAGGACACATCTATTTTTACAGCTCCTTGTCAACTTTCCTTTTTCCTTCTCATTTTTTAATCAGACATCTATCACGACAAATAATGCTTGTAAAGTTCCATGGTGCCAGAAAAGCTGAATGTGAAAATGACACAGAGAAACATATGTAAACAGACAATGTTCTTAGGCAAGGAAGAGACATGAGTTTATACTATCTGTGTATGTGACTTATATACTTGAGGAACAATGGAACACAGAAGTCAGGGTAACAATGAAGAAAGGACCTAATTTTTCTATAAACTATGGTTCAGGTTAAAAAAAATGCATTCTAAAGAGACTTGACTACTTACAAGGATGGTAGTTTAAGCAAACATCTTTTATAATAACGCATAGTATACCACCTACTAAGAGCATAATAAGAATTCAGTACTCTTACTGAATTCTAAAGTATCATTTTGTACCTATTCTAACTGTATTTTTTCCTTTTTGAATGTTTCATGATATTCTTTGATCCTGATGTCATAAATTCCTGAAGTCAAGCATGGACAGCTTATTTATTTGATGTCTTTACTTACTTATAGATTCACAAGATAACATTTCAAATAACCAACAACCTATATTTTTCCGTCTAATCCATAAAGTCAGAATCCTGAGTCTATGTTACTTGGTAAAGAAATCAGCATTTCATTTTGCAGAAGGTTCTGACTTTATTGATTCAAATGATTGATCTGTCGTTGTGTAATGAAAGTAGTAAGAATGTCCTGCTATGTTATTATACTTGCATTTTAATTTTGAGAGTGAAGAGTAATGAAATAGCTCAGTTCTATGTACTGCTTAACACACTCTGTATACTGCAAATCCCCAGGCTGAGGAGTAGATACAGAATCACAACAAGACAAGAGAAAAAAACCCAACAACAAAAACCCAAACCCAACAAAGTATTTGTATTCTTGTTGAGGTTTCTTGCCCTCTGAATTCTGGAAGTCATGTTGTGGTCTCATTAACCATGAGTTTTATACCCTACGAAGTACATGCTTCATATTTTATTATATTCTTTTATCTGTATTTTATGGTATGTTTGAACTATGTTAATTTGCAAAGACATAGGCTGTTCATTTCATCTAGTCTATTTGGAATAAGTCAATTTTAATTTGTATAAAACTGATCTTTGATAATTAGATTCTCCTCTACATGTCTTTCTGTTACCCTATGGTCCTGTAGTGCCTGACAAGGATATTTTTTGCAATCATGACTTAATTAAATATTCCCTGAAGAGTTGCTATATATAGCAAAGTCATTCAAGCAATTGTCAGCCATTTAAAATCAAGACTTTTAGAAGGCATCATTTCTACAATTCTCATCAAAGACTTGAGAGAAGGCTTTGATTTAGTATGGAATATAAGGTGGAATGCAAAACTCAACTTTAAGGTTGTTTTCACAGTCTCAGAAATGTGATTTACAAAACACATCTGAAGGTTACCACTATCAATAAATATATGCATAAGGAAAGTTTATCTTGCTATATTTGTATTCTACCTCACATTCTTACAGGATAGAAACTACCATATCTGATTATGAAAAACATGAAAATGTTCTTAATTTCAAGAATCTAAAAGTGAAAAAACCTCAAAACTCCTGCAAATTAATTAATAAAATATGTCATAGCACTAATCTGTTTTCTTAGTAAAATATGTTGTAGTTAAAGTAGTTCCAACTGATTACTAGTATTTGTTTTTTCTTTATTTACTGTTGGTTTTTTGCCCTGTTTCTTCCCATCTTCCCACTCATTTCCTAAAATCAACTTCATTATACCAATTTTTTTTTTTTTTCACATAATACACAACAGTAGTTTGCAACGCTAGAATGCAGAATACTATATACATTTCACCTTAACACATAATTGCAAAGAATACCCTTAAAAATCAATGGAACAAAAAACTAGGACACATACTGAGAAAAAGGAAATGTATTTGCATAAAATAAATGTGGGCATATCTTTTACATTACATTACATCTTTCTGATAGGAAAATTCTGGTTTAATATAGTATCAGCCTTTGACCTTTTCCATTGTTAATTTATGCCCTCATTTCAAATTAGTGGTCTTCCTAGTTTAGTTTTGTTAAGTTTGTAGATTTCAGAGACACTAAACTACAAGGACTAATAAAAGTAAGGAAATTCTGAAGAAGGCAAAAGAACCTCTTTGAAGTTCAAGTCCAGAAAACTTCCCTACAAGATAATTGTCTGATTCCTTCTTTATGCACTTGTGTTGGACATCTGGCATATTCTTGATGCATAACAGTTGTACTCCTTCCCAGACCCTTGGATTCGATTTTGCTGAACCTTTGGTACAATACTGCCTGACAATAAAGACTTACAGAGATTAGCTGCTTAAAAACCCAAATATTTTTCTACCTCCTTCAAATTTCCCATGTGACTGAACAACCACAAGTTCTTTTATTATGAAATACTGAAACACCTTTTTCATCTACACCATTCACTAAACTGTATACCAATGCCTGTTTTCTCTTGTTTATCTGCTACTATAGCCTTTCCAGGATCACAGCAATCTAACTATCAGTAAAAACAGAAGATCCCAATGTGGCAGTCACTGGGGTTTTGTATGTGTTTTTCTTAGTTAGAGCAGGTGAAAAATGTAACAAAATTCATATATTACCAGTATATGTAGCCGTGGTGCTATATGACCAGATACAACAGTTGCAGCTATCAGAGGAAAACATTAACTCATTATCTTAACTTTTAAGAAGGTGAATAAAGCACTGTTATCAGCTGCCTGATTTTGAACAAGGCAAATTCAGCTAAAATGAGAAGGAAATGGAAGAAAAAGAATATTAGCAAGATTTACCCATACAAAATCTTCAAGTTGCATCAAGCAGCACTACTCATTCTAACAAAAGGAGTGCAAGGCTTGGGACAATACCCAAAGCCCTGAGAATTTGAGCCCGTGTCATGTTAACAAAAAAAACAATAAACAAGAGACTTTTGTCAGCCTCTTACACTCCTTTCTATGAAATGTTGCTACCTTTACTCCTGTGCTATGGTTGAAGGATGGAGACTAGACTAGTAAAGCACTAAGGGAGAAAGAAGAAAGTACTTACAAAGGGCACTAGCCAGATGGTATACTGTTGAACGTCATGTATCTGAATGTGCAATGTATCTTGTATATTAAGTGAGAGGATGAGCTAATAGAGAATAAGGCTGGGGATTGTCAAGGATTCCTAATATAAAGAAACTACTCCTGAATGCATGGAAAAACCATCAAGATTAGTGCTGGTCCTTTTGATATTTACATCATTACATGGTGATGATGGGAGCAGACCACAGGCAAATATGCATATCCGTGTGCAAAAAAAAAAGGAGAGTAATTTTATACATGTATTCTGTAAATAATTAAATATTTTACTATAAGCATTTGAATAATAGAAGTGTGATCCATCTGTCAAGATGCTGAACTTACACAGAGAGGAATTTAAGATCCTTATATGCAGACATCTCTAACTGAGGGTAGTTACTGACTTTCCTATCAGTCAGAGAGAAATGGGTACATCTGGGTCATAATTCAAGTTAGCTTAATAAAAATGTCTAAACCAAGTAATTGTCACCTAAACATAGTCTCATTTTACATAAGCTTTTCTTGCTCGATTATTTTAAATAAAAGTTCTATTGGTCTCACAGGAGAGAGGGGAGAAAACTGCTTTGATTTCTCTGACCCTTTGGTTTCACTGTTCCTAATAATCACCTGAAATTGCCAGCAGCCTACAGTAATTTATCATGGATTACTCAAGGGGTGAAGCACATTCGCACTGTGATGGGGTTTATTTGTATTTAAAAAAGAGACATACACTGAATAAATTGTGGCTGGGTCCATTGGAAAAAGTTAGCAATATTTGACAATACTTTTATATTAGAATCACCGTAGATCTACAGCCTGTTGCTTTCACAGGATTTAACTTTCACAGAATTCTATGAAGTATGTTTATATGTTACATTTTTTCTTGCCTCATTCCTTTCTTCTGGCAATCTATTGCTCATTAGTTTCCTTTTCTGAAACTTTACTTAAAAAAAAAAAAAGTCATCAAAGCATGTTTTAAGAATGACTGTCAGCCTCTAACAATGTTTAAATGAGAAGTGCTTTTAGCTTCAGTAGTTGAAAATAGTCCCAATGAATGTGTGGATAATGACAACCACAAGATAATCCTATCTGGAAGAGCTGAATTTTTATTCACTTGCCAAAGGCAAGACTAAACTGGCAGATTTTCTACTCAAATGCAGATGTTTTCCCCTCTGCCCATAGCTGTTGTGCATGACAGATGAACCAGTAATGCAAAAAAGCAAATTCTGAACTTAAAAATTTGAGACTGTTTGGTGAAGACTTTTGAACAAGGAAAGTAGTTTATTTATACGATTTTGACATAATAAATAATAAAGCAACTGTTTTATTATTCTGTTTCAGGATTTTAAGTTAGGAATAATATTATGTTACAATACAGACTCAAAATAGGGACTTTCTAAACACTGAGGGGCTCTTTTGCAATATGACTTGCTCAAATCAAGATGTATGCCATCTGGCAGGTATCTTGTACCTGTCATTGGGAATGACCATCAAAATAAAGACTGTTTTTGAGCAAGGAAATACTATGGCTATCTAGAAGTCTTAACCATTTGGGATTTAGAAGTGTCATATTTCACAGACACTCTATTCTATCTTGTCATTTTTATCAGCCCAAAATCCAGGATTTCATCCCAAGGAGAACTTACAAAAACTGTTTTATTTAATACATGTGAAAGAAGTTGTGACTAATCTAGTAACACTTCTGTGGGTCAGAGCCTTCTTATGGACTTTTTTCCACATTTTTAGTTATTGGTGGTTTGTTTTTTTTTAGCCTGTCCCCAGTGTCAATGGAGAAAATTCTCTTCTCCATCTAACTAATCAGTCTTCTCTTATGGACAGGCCCCGTGGGCTAAAAAAACCCAGTTAATTCTGAATTAAAGATCCAAAGCTTCAAATGCATTTTTCCAGCTATTATTTGTTCTTTAATGAACTATAAAGTGACAGAAAAATCTAGATGAGCTAACTTATCTTTGAAAATATTTATTAGTTGTACTCTTCAGTAGAATCTTTTGATTCTGGTGAAATCTATTGTTAGCTCACACTGACATTTTTTAGCATTCATGCGCTGACTTTCTCTGATATCTATGTTGCCCATACCGTCTAAATACACAAGCTTGTAGTCAGGGACAAAATGAAACCATTTTGATTTAATTTTTCTAAACTTTTTCTTTCTTTTTTCCTCCAGCCACTCTCTCTCACACAGAAGTTCAAAGAAAAATCTCTTCTCTCTTGCTTTCATTCCTTCCATTAATTTTTGTTTGTTTGCATGTTTGTTTCACCTGTGTGCATAACAAGATTATTAGGATTGTCTCATCAAAGTCCTGAAATGGGAAAGCTATAAGAAACATTGCAGGTTTGATTTCACACTAACAAAAGGACTGAATACCAGCTACCAACTATATAAGATCATTCCACACAATTTTTTTTTTTTTTTTTTTTTTTTTTTTTTTTTTTTTTTTTTTTTTTAATGTTAGCATCCAAAAATTCATTTTTTTTCACTTTAGAACTAAGTGAGGTTTTGGCTTTCTCATAGTGACTTAAGACAGAAGTAACTTGCGTCAGTGTGAGCTTTGGGTACCTGTATAACTCTGTTAAAGAATTTTTTTACATAATCCTTCAAGTCAAATTAATATTGACTAATGCATGGTTTTCAAAGCTTCCAAATTATATATGCAATATGTGTAAATCAAATGTAAATACAAAAGCGCAACCAGAAAATAGATACATTTTCAGTACATTTTAAGGGTATTCTGTGACAAGGTTCTTAAACAATAATGTTGATCTGACAAAGTTATGTTCTCAGTTTTCTCAGAAATCCTATAGCCAACTAACCCCATTGCAGTAAGTGTCATCTAGTCTTATCTGAAGCATATATTTTACACAAACTGTAAAGTGTTCCTCCTTATGTCTAAAATCTCTGGTGTTATCACTTGACAATGCTTGTTTTAAATAAAGAAGACTTTTTTTCCTAAGACTTGAAGATCCAACTGTATAAATCCCTCTACTTACTCCTAAAGTAGTGATGTTGCTAGTTTGTATATGCTTTGCTGCACATATACAGCAAATAGTTATAGTTACTGTTCTGAAAATTAGTATGGGAAATGATATAAGAGTATATTATGGGTAGCAACAAGAAATAAAAGAAAAATTAAAAAAAGATTTAGCCCTTTCTAGCAGGTTGCAGTTGAACATAAATGTGTGAGTTTGCTGGTTTAGTCATGAATGTGACAATCAGATCACTAAGTTTTCCTTTGCTGAAACTGTAAATAAAATGCAAATGTATCAGTAAAAGCACCTAAAATAATGTTTAGACAATTTTATAATAGTATGAATCCGTTGAAAGATTAATGAATCTACATCAGTCTCTTCCGGTGTTTATTATCGACTGTGAAGTATTGACTTGTAATTCATATTGGCAATTCAGTTCATACTGATCACCCTTAGCATGTGAACCTAATTATTAATTGACGTTTCAGTAGTGATATCTTACCTTGCCTGTTCTTTGGAGAATGTGACCATGCTGCCTTTCCCCATAATTATTAGTAATAAGGACTTTTAAATACAGTTTTCAGCTGAAGAATCATAGCCCAGCTAATGAGATTATAATGACATGTTCAAAGACTATGAATGCTTTCAAATGAACATGGCCACAAAATGTTTACTTATATCATACAAACAGAAATAGTGTTATTTAGGTACTCCAATAAGTATTGAAATAAAATGCTGATATTGCCATGGAATTTATTTACAGATTTTATATTCCACAACAAGTCTCTCTCTTCTTTTTTTTTCTGTCTTGTTTTTTTTTTTTTTTTTACCATCAGGGATCTTTTCTCACCAGTGGTTCTCAAGCAATTGCAGAATCAAATTCAAAAACCCTGTCTTTTTATGCTAGAAAAGTCTCTCAGTTTTAACTTTATTTAGTATGGTTAGTTACAATGTAATTAATGTTTCCCATCTATAAACAGTCAATGTCTTTATTGATTCTAAAAACCTAGATAAGATTTAATTTGGTCCTTTTTTCCCCATTGTGATTCCTCCTTGAAAGGATTTTCCGGAGTATGCAATGACATTTACCTGAACATGCTAAGTTCTGCCTTCATAGAATATGTCTGTGTCTTCAGCTCTCCATTGAAGTGCCATATTCTGCACTAATTGTTTGTACTTGTTTTCAGATGATCTTGTATACTATTCTTTGAGCTTCTTCACATTTTTTGTGGATATTTATAAGAATTGCTGAATAATAAACTCAGTAGTTGGTTCCAACAGATTGACATTTTCTGGGATGAAATCCAAATGTAGAAAGGAAAGTACCTTCTTTGAAATCTTTGAAGTTGTCAACACACTTAGTTAACTTGCACAGGTGCAAAACACTGTAGTATACTGAGCACAACAGCAAAGTGGATGTTTCTGAGAGAATCTACCCAGAAAGAAAAATCAATGTCTTTAAAGATACTGAAGAATATCCTGATGTATAAGTAGCCATAATATACTATACTCCTTTAATGACTTTTACATTCGTGTGGCTTGGGATCCAGTGGCTGCAGATAAAACTCTGTCCTAATATTCTCCTCTGCAAATACCTATTGAAAACGCAAGGAACAAACTGACAGTCCAGCAAATGGCCACTAAGATGACTAAGGGACTAGAGAATTTCTACACAGAAGAAAAGGTTGAAAGAGCTGGCACTGTTTAGACTGGTCAAGAGAATGCTCAGGGGATATCTTGCATAGAAATAACTGAAGGAAGGGTGTAAAGAAGACAAAGCCAGTCTCTTTTCAGTGGTGACTAGTAACAAGAGGCAATGGTCACAAACTAAAACAGAGGAGGTTCTCTCTGAACATCAAGAAACACTTTTTTCTTCAAGGGTGAATGAACACTGGAACAGGCTGCCAAGGAAGGCTGTGGAGTCTCCCTCCTTTGAGAAATTCAAAAGCCATCTGGACATGGTCCTGGTCAATCTGCTCTGGGTAGCCTTTCTTTAATAAAGAGATCTCTTCTAAACTCTATGACTTTATGATTCTATGGTTCTAGGAATGTTAGTATGTTGAAAATGATAAATTATGAGTATTGCTAGTTTATGTATGACTAATGGTTCCCCTGATCCTAAAGTTACAAAACATCATCCTCATCATAAAATATTAAAAAATATATTTACACATAATGTTATTGATTTTGCTAATGAAGACACTGAGTACGGCATCAATAGAGAAAAGATCTGTACTTGCACCCTTTGAAATTATGTATATCAGAGGAGAGTGCAAAACCTATATGTGATCTTTAGGACGTATCTTCATATATTACATGCAATTACCTTAGAAATCACATAATCATTGTCTTGTTTTTCTCATATTATCTGAAGACATTTCATACAAACAGTAGAGATACAAAATTCATTACAAATTATTGCTTTGGGCTTTTTTCCCTCTCTTGGTGATTACCTATACTACTGTATGAAATCAAATATATTCTTATATTAGTAGAATAAAAATAAATGTATGTGAATATCTTTTTCTGCTTCTTGTCAGAGATATATGACAGAACAGAAGTTACACTTAAAGACCAGACTCCTACTCCTCTGGAAAGACTGTTCAACATTACTAACCATGACAACATTTCCATTCAAAGAGTCATTTTGCTTTTCTTGTAAGCTGATGCATCAGAACTAAGAAGAAAGTGAAATATCATCTAAGAAATTTCACCAGCATTTTATTTACCCTTTCTGTCTTTATTGGTTAGAGAAATTAAATTTTGAAGCGTTTTTTAGTCCTTTCATGTTCTAGAATTAAAAGTTTCTTTCATGTTAATTTTATAGTAAATTATTTACATAGTAACATTCTTTGCAAGGTACGTAAAATTTCAGTTCCTCTCCGTACGTTTAGTATTTTGATTAACGGAAGAAGAGAATGCCATGTGATGACTCTTTTAACATGATGCTCAAAAGCAGATACCAATCTTCACCAAGTATAAGTGTCTCATTTCAGACATGAATAATCAGAAAAAAAAAAAATTAAAAATAGAGATCTTTTCCAGATACATATGCAATGTTTATCTTCATCTACTTAGTTTTTTGGTGTTTTCGTTTTCACTGAGAAAACATTATTGATTTCAATTTTTACCCAGCTCAAAATGTCCCCAGACACATGTACTGTACTCTCCTCCTGCAGTGCTTTAAGAAAAGTAAAAGTTTACTTCATTATTTACCTTTTGTAGCTTCTGACTACATCTTGTCTTTCTCCATCCTGTTTCCTCACGGCTACGTCCTTAATCTTAGAGTTTTATTAAATCTTCTCATGTTCTCAATTTTCCTTAGTCTTTGTCTTCTAAATCCTCATGTCTTCTTTGGCTTCCTTTTCTACACTCTGCATCTGTGTAAAAAAAGTTAGTGATATCTTCAATATATCACTGCCTTCCATATTTCTATTACTATGCCTTTTTCAGTCCATATTATTTTCTCTTTTGCAGGATTACTGCAAAAACTTCTGCTGGTGTTAGTGCCTGTTAGCAGTATGCCAAATGGAAGAGAAGTGCTTTGTTCATTTAATTTGCAAAACATAAATACCCAAGTAGACACGTTTGATATTATCAAGCCAAGTTGTCTGTCAGTTAGTTTATGTTGTTTTTTCATGGTAAACTGTGTTTCTTAGTTGCGCATTTTTAGTATATTTCTTACTGGACATAAGTCATATGCATAATTACCTTATCACAGAGTAGCAAAATAGGGATGTCCTAGCTTTCATCTAAAAATAAACTTTAAAAGTTGGGGTTTTTTACTAGAAAAGGTCTCTGTCTCTTATGTTTCTGCTACAGACTACTTGGCTGGGCTTACCTTAGCTGTGGAAGTCACTATTTGAATAACCAAAAGTTCCAAAACAAAAAGTGAGAGTCACATCAATTGAAACATAAACCAACAGAACTAGTGACTTGAATCAGAAGTTCTCTGAACGCTAGCATTAAGATATCAAACCGGAGTGATGTACAGCCTCATATGATAGCATCTTTGAACTATGCATGTTGTGAAATAAATCTGAGGATACACAAGAAACCAGAACACGTCAGGCATGCCATACTCACACTTGTTCTGCTGAGCTAGAATTAGAAATCATAAGTAGCTATATAAACTCTTCCTGCAGTTGTTATATTTTTAGGGAAAAAAAAAAATCTTATTGTGTAGTACAATTAATAAAATGTTAGGTTTTAATTATGCAGATTATATGTGACACTATAGTAAAAAAAAAAAAAGATAAAAATTCAACCAGAAATTCAACAAAAATGTTGTACAAGTAAGAATTTTAGCAAATAATATAAAGAAATGATTGAATATGTCATTGAAGATTAAGGAAAAGTACTATAGTACAGTAACGTCATTATGTTCCCTAGCCTCTACGTTGCAAATGGCAAAAAAAGAAGTCAAGTTATGTAAGAAATCACGTAGACTGTAGGTTTTCCTCAGAGGGAGGAATGAATATATTCAAAAACATCATGCCAGTGAAACATAAATGCATCTATTGAGGATACAACTTCAGTTCTTTTGATGAACTGCTCTTGTATTAAGTGTAAGGGAGAATGTGAAATGAGGAAAAGGAGGGCTAGGACTTCTATGTAATCAAAATTCTTTGTGGTAAAAATGGGCAATGACATGACTGATCAAAGGTGCAAAGAAACAAGCCCAAATAGGATACCAAATCTTAGGAAAATATACAGGCATTGAGAGATACTAGGATAGTATAAGGCTGTCCAGAAACCAAAGAAAGGCAATGGGGAGAGAAAAAATAGTAAAAATGTGATCTTTCAGCATACTTCAGACTGGTCCTCATAAGACATGCTCTCCAGACCCCTCACCAGCTTCATTGCCCTTCTCTGGACCTGCTCCAGTGCCTCAATGTCTTTCTTGTACTGCGGCACCTAAAACTGAACTTCATCAGAAGAGACTAAGCAAAACCTATCACAGACCTATGATAGCCTGTTGGTTAGACCATTAACAAATGAGTTGTAATATCTATATTACAGCTACTATTCACAGGTGGTATTTATTTTAATGAATGTTAGGTATCTGCTGATTACGTTCTTAACGTGAAGCTAATGTTTGGATGCCTTGAATGATCAGCAAAGAGGAGACACACAGGAGCGCAATGAATCAGTCTCAGAAGAGAGCTACCGCCATATTTCTAGGAAAAGCTTAGACAAGTAAAATCTAATAGAACCTAACTAGAAGATAGGGCTCAGGCTTATGGTTACATGTTTAAGGTATAGCTTACTGGAGTTTTAAAAATTTTTACTACCACTTCAATGTCTGCATCAAGCATCCTAAGCAGAATTAGGTAGATATGTTCCTTAGCAAATTTAGCCTTTTGGCTTTAGTTAATACACAGGTCCTTCACCACAAATTCCAGAAGCAGAAATATTCTAGGGGGTGCTCACACAACACTTCTCCCTGTAGCAGACAGTGAAACAGAGCAACAGAGCACCCCAATGGTGCTTCAGATTTGCATGATTCCAAGCACCTGTGTAGTATATTGTATTCAAAATTGATTTCTATCTCTTAGAAACACTTAGCAAATGCTATCCTTCACCCTATTTATACATATACTTCCAATCTTTCTCAAGGTGTTATGCCTATACAAGTGTGTACTTCAGAACGCTCATTCTAAATCAGCAGACACCTCTGAGCAGTCATGCATGACTAATACCAGTTTAGAGTAGCTTGTTCTCTTCATCCTCAGCTTGGAGATGCCATGATGGGGAAGCTGAGCAGAGCAGCACATATTTCAATATAAACCTTATAGGAGGCTTAAAACTAGTAGGGAAAAAAAACACAGACACGAAAGAAATATACCAAATTTCATTATGCTATACTTCTTTTGAAAACTGTAACATTATGGCATATAGGCTAAGCTGAACGCTAGAAAGCATTAAAAGGGGCTGTTTTTCTTAACATTACATGAGGACTTAGTAAGGCAGCATTGATTATCTCACTACCTAAATCTATTCTGACTGGTTAAAAACCCACTGAGAACTACCACCAGTAAAGCCAGATACCATCATGAAAAAAAAAAACCAAAAGATTCTTTAAAGGACAGCACTATTCTTCTCTTTTCTTTGACTGTCATTTTAAACTGATTAGTCTTCAGGATGGGAAATGTATGAAAAATTTTTTAAGGAGTTACAAGCTAGAAAAGGAAGCCTGACAAGGAAAAAAGCTCAAAGAAAAAAAGACAAAATAGAATGCAATTAATCTGTGAGAAACATGAGTATACACTGAAGTGGTAAGTGAATCTTCATTTTAAGTGTAATCATCTCCCAGTTATAACACTTGGGGGTTTTAATGGACTTCTCAACTTTTCCAAGACTGTTTATCGGATTCACTTCCTTAATGGTTCTCTAAACTCTAACACTGTATGTTATTGAGAACCATACTAAGAAGGTATGATCATTCCCCTTTTAAAAGGAGTGTTTATAGTATGCAAGAGATTATAGAACAAACAGAAAATACATGGTATTTTAAGTAGCATAATAAATATTGTACTTATTAGTACTGTATCCATATTATAAGCATCAGAAGACTCCACTAAAGTATTCGTTAATGTGCCTTTACCTCCCTCTAATCCAGCACCTCTTGTTTCACAAACTAATCCCTTTGTTCCCCCACCACCCTTACCTGTAGTACCAGTGCTCCATTGGGAACCAGGGGGAGGAGGTGGGATGGGTAATCCCTTCAGGGATCTGACTTGGAGGTGGCAAGGAATTGTTCGTGGTGCTCTTATTGAGGGAGAAGTTATACCAGTGTCTGCCTTCCCTGTCATACAACTGCCAGGTCAGGCTCTGCAGTGGGGCCCTTTGGATTGGAAAAACATGCCTTTTTTCACCAAGGTGCTAAGATGTTGGTAAGGCAATTCAGTGTTACACGTGCTGACACTGCAGGGATAATTCAGGCGTGTCCAGACTGACAATCTGTAGGCTACGGTATTGAAGTTTGGTCGTTTACGTTATGTACATGTATGTGTTGATACTTTTTCTCAGGTTATTTGGCCGACACCACAGACAGGGGAAACTGCTAAGCATGTAACAAAACATCTGTACAGCTGCTTTGCAGTAATGGGAGTGCCCTGCCAAATCAAAACTGATAATGGGCCTTCAGGGGGGGATGGTATGTCCTCCTAACCACAGCATTAGTTTTGGAGTTTAGGGATTACGGGATGATTTAAGGGTTTGTTTAAGCAGGGGATTGTAGTTGTGTGTATCGTTGTGGTGATGTTAATGATTGTGCCCTTTATATTAAATTGTGTCAACAAAACAGTGGAGAAAGTTATGAACAAGGTTTGCATTGCCCAAAAACAAGAAGGGGGAATTGTGGGATATTAGTACACATGGGCAATGCAAGCTATAACCCATTGTCTGAAGGATAACAAGATGGAGACCGACTAAAGGACAGTAGGTGGTGTGCGTGTCAGGAAAGGGAAGCAGGGCAACACAGTTCCGGGTATGGAAAGCTATCATGATAGACTGGTTGCTGCCTGAACGCCTGTAGGGAACCAGTCAAGAAAGGACACATGGACACTTACAACGAATCGTGGTCTGTTTACGGGCACATGGCTAATTGCCTGAGCTATATAAACAGGGTGTGTATTGCAATAAAGGGTCGTCATTGTTTACTTTGATCACATTGGTCATGTGTGGCATCCATTATTCCTCCCTGCAAAACTACATCAGATCCAGTTTTAATCCATACTGTTCAAGACAGGTGCTGATAATAGAGAGAAACTCCAGTGGAGAGACACCAAGGTGGTAAGGAGGCTGAAGCACATGCCGTGATAAGAGGCTGAAGGAACAGATCCAACTTTGAAATTAAACCAGCCTTGAGCAGAAGGTCAGACCAGACTTTTGGAGGTCTCTTCCAGGTTGAATTTTAGTGTAATCCTACGATTTTCTGAATCATATTAAAATCACAGAGCTTTGTGGGCCCTGCAGAAAAAAAAAAAAAGAATGCTGTTGAGAGAATATATGCAGGTGATTCCATTCCATAACCTATCTATAGAGTGATTCCCTCTTTTTGTAGGCAGCATTATTGGTTTAGGGAGACTGCAAGTAGTGCATTTTTTGTGACACATGCTGTCTTGGTTTGAAAGACAGGTGTCAGCCAAGGAAGGCAGGAGCCTCCTTTGGAATGCAAAAATGCAACCCCCTCCCCTCCGAATGCTTATAATTCTGAAATTAAGGGGCTTTCAGGCAAAGTTGAGGAATATCCATTCTTTACTAAATATATCTAAAACAAGGCAAACAAACAACAATAACTATGGCAGTAACAACAACCAGAGCCAGGAACCCAGTGCCAACCTCTCGGGCGGCTCCTGGGGAGCAGGGAGGGCGCGATGGTCTCCCTGCCACTCCGGAGCCAGCTCAGTCCTCACGTGGCAATGGTCGATGAAAAGCCTGTGTCACAAACCTCCCTGGGCAGCTGATCCTGGTGCCCAGCAGGATCCTCGGGAGACAGCAGGGGTAGAAGGAGAGCAGGAGATGCAGTGGGGATGAGTTCTGTCCTCCACGAGGGCAGCTTCTCTCCCCTTCGAATGCAGGGAGCAAAAGCAGAGCCCCAGGGGCTGCACCCAACCCCCTGTATTCGGGGGCTGGCTGGACCCCTCCCCCTGTGGCCAGGTCTTTTTGTCTTTCTTAAGTACAGCAATTTATCTCCTTGACAAACAAGTATGGAAAAATTCTTGAAGAGAAGAAGGAAAACAGAGGAACTCCCCAAAACCCCAACACATGCCTATAAAATATTTCTTGTACAAATCTTGTACAAATTTAGTATACTTGTAGGCATACCAAAGCAAACTCAAGTTTTCTTGTGATTCCCACCATTGACAAGTGCTCATACATTTCTCAGGCGACTTTCTTTGTGGCTTTTATTCTCTTTGTGTCACTCATTTTCTTACTCAGCTTAGCCATGCCAGCAACTTTGACAGTCTGAGTGCACACAGTCCAAACCTAACAAGTGAAGCTCATGAGAAGATACCCTTTTTCTGTGCCTCTGATCACAGAACTTGAACTTTGGTGCCTTTATCTTTTATCAAAACAAACTTTCAAATCCTTTGAAGTACAGCAGTCTCAGGAGTGCTGGTATCAGCTTTTCTCAACCATACACTGCTACAGCCATTTTCTCACTGCTTCTTTGTGCGCAGTGTTGGAAAGAACTGCTTGAATGAGACCAATCGGAAAATGTTACAATAGCCTTTCACAGAAAACCCATAAAATGGGAAGTCTGCTGAGACTCTTGCACTTAAAAGGATGTCCTTGAATGATTTAAGAATAGTCTGACTGATATTATGGATACAGTACTGTTCAAAGACAAATTGAAGTGCACTAAATGAAGAGACAATGCAAGCTGTATCACAACTCCAAAAAGACTTTTTGGCTGAAATGTGTATGAGTGTACTTGGTGTTTTAAACTGCATATGCAGCATAATATTTTTTTTTTATTTACTGTCTTTCAGGATGTGTTAGGCAATACAAGTACTTCCAATGTGAGGGAGGACTGCTTACTATTTTTCACAGCTTTCAGACCCTTAAAAAACTCATCAGTGCAGTACCTCTGGAAATGTTCTCTGTTCTGATGAAAGGGGAAAAATTATAATCGTGCATGGAAAAGATGAAATTGCACCAATCACATCTGCTAACGTGTAGCGCACAAAAAAAAACAAAGCAGAAGCATTTTATGGGCATGTGAAGTAGGATATATCACTTGAAAATCTAGATTATGCAGGCTGATAAAAGTATTGGGGGGAGGGAGTGGGGGGAGCAGGAAGGAAAACCACTGACTGACAATCTATGACATGCCAAGTGCACAGTGGGATCAGGGGAAACAGAGCATGCTTCTTAGAGGAAATTTACTGTACAGGGGTAGGTCTTTCAGCTGAGCAGGAATGGAAGCATAAATGTCAGACATATCTGATGCAGAGAGAATCACTTAGGCATACTATCAAATACAGAAAATAATGGTGAAAACAAAGTAGGTGAAAATTAACAAATGAAGAGAACATTTATATACAATTTCACATTCCTTAGGACAATAAAATAATTGTTTGAAGAATACTACCACCAATCCTTTCCTAGTTTGGCATCATATTTACCTGTTAAATTAGTATTTCTGTGGATCTAGCTATAGTGAAAATAAGACTAACAAGTATGAGGGAATACTGTATAATGTTATAGAGGATTCCTGTAAATACTATTTTATATCAAATGACTCACAGCAGGATGAAAGGCAATGCATTCTTCTGTATAATCACTTAAATGATGCAAATGAGTTTTCATCAATATTAAAACAATTATTCTCTTACTCCTTTTTCTGCTAAAACCAGTTTGGTTTTCATTTGCTGCCATTTATTAAATTCTTGTTTTCTTTGTTGATTTGCAGCTTCTCAAAGACATTAAATTAAGTCACAAATATTTAGAATTCTTTATCCAATAACACACAGGTTTTAACAGTGTGCTAAATTTAACAGGTCAACATGCATAAGCCATCAATATTTGTATCTATACAGATAAATGGAAGAAAATTTTCACTAAAGAAATGTAAGTACGCAGAAGATTTTCAGTACACTTTAATGAATAAAATGAAAAATGAAACTTTTCCTTATGCTTTGCACTATTCTAAGACAATAATGACCCTGTTTAACTTTGTTGAATGCTTACTAATGCATTTAATGAGTGTATCACAGAGACATTTCAATGAATATGAGGGACTATGTGAAACCAAGTTGTTATTATATAAATTCAAAATACATACTAAAGGATACATGAAGACATTTTTCTGTGCTTCAAGAGCTGAACTGAAATAATCCTAAAAAGAAGGATCACTACAGAATTTTTCACTAGTGAGAAGTTTGCACAGGTTTTTCAGAGTTGACAAATTATGTGCACTACAAAGTACTGTCCCTTGATTCATGTCACAGAATTATAGGAGCCTAACTCTTGTCTGATTTTAATAGACAGTACAGCATGATTCTGTGTCCCTGTGTTCTTTTCTAGGTAGTATTAGACAATATGGAAGTGGTATTTAACTTCTGGATAGTATAAATTTCTACTTAGTAGAAATATACTTAGTTGAAAATTGAATGCCTGCAGTAAAATTTTGAAAAGCTTTTTTATCAGTTTCAGCTCTTTGGAGTGGTTTGGGTTTTTGTTTCCTGTCAATGCATTTAAATATTGATAGTTTCTGTTTCTTTGCAAGAGCTATGTGTAAATTATAGACAGTGCATTTTGGATGCCTACTATTGGGTTTTTATTTTAACAAAATATGAATATGAAACTTCCAAAAGTTTACATTTTATATTCTGAAATTAGTAGCTATTCTAATATAGACAGTGTAATTGGGTGATCTACCTATCTAGAAAAATATATTCAGAGAAAAATATATTTCAGAGAAATATAATTCATACGGGAAAGTAAATTGAGACCACAGCAGCAATCACAATTTTTACATTTGTACAATAAATATAGGCCCAATTATTGTCAATAATTCAAAGTGTGAAAAAACCAAGAGGGGACTATTTTGGACAATGGTCCAAACTTCAGAATAGTCAAGCTCATTTTATGAGATATAGAAAGTAAAATACTAGATTATTAACACCACATTCTTTGTAGACTTATTCATTGCAGATATTGACAAGTAATTCCTGCAATGAATTTGACCATTGCTGTGTCCAGATGAATATCAGTGACAAATGGTATCTCTCAGGTGTCTGTACTGGGACCAGTACTGTTTCATGTATTCATCAATGACAAAAACAGTGGGATTGAGGACACCCGCAGCAGATTTTCAGACACCAGCAAGCTGAGTGACACAGACAACATTCCTGAGAAAGGATGCTATTCAGAGGTACCTGGCCAAGCTTGAGAAGTGAGCCCATGAGAACCTCATGGGATTCAGCAAGGCCAAGTGCAAGGTCCTGCACCCAGGTCAGGACAATACCCAGTATCAATACAAACTGATGGATGAAAGCATTGAAAGCAGCTGTATGGAGAAGGACTTCAGAATACTGGTGGATGAAAGGCTGGACATGAGCTGTCAGCGTGTGCTCACAGCCCAGAAAGGCAATTGTATCTTGGGCTAAATAAAAAGCATCACGGCCAGCAGGTGAAGGGAGGTGATTCTTCCCTTCTGCTCCACTCTGGTGAGACCCCACCTGAAGCACTGTGTCTAGCTCTAGAGTCAGCAGTACAGGAAAGACATGGACCTCTTGAACAGATCTGGAGGGCCACAAAAACAGTCAGAGGGCTGGAACACCTCTCCTATGAGGACAGGCTGAGAGACTCAGGGTTTTTCATCTTGAAGAAGACTCTGGGGAGACCTTTGACAGCCTTTCAGTGCTTAAAAGGGGCCTATAACATTTTAGTAGGGCCTGTTACAACAGGACATGGGGTAATGGTTTTAAACTAAAAGAGGGCAGTTTGAGATTAGATATAAGGAAGAAAATTTTTACAGTGAGGGTAGTGAAACACTGCAACAGATTGCCCAAAGAGGTGGTATATGCTCCATCACTGGAAACATTCAAGGTCAGGTTGGACAGGGCTCTGAGCAACTTTATCTCTAGCAGGAGGTTTCACTGCCCATGGAGGGGGAGTTGCACTAGATGAATTTTAAAGGTCACTTTCAACCCAAATCATTCTGTGATTTGAGTTTCAAAAGGACTAATCTGCTGTAATTAGTTGTTAAGGCAGACATACAGCATCCAGGGACATTTATGTGGCAATTTTGTAATATAATTATGTATTAAATTTGTAGGAAAAAATATTGATCCTGCAGTTCACAGAAGGAAGCCCCACTTTGTACTTCTCCCAGGTAAGTAAAGTACAAGTTTTAAGGAACTCTTAGAACTATTCCTAGAATGGTGGTGTCAAAATTAATTTTTAATTCTGTGTTTAACTGTAAATGTTATTTTAATACTTATAAATGTATTCAATAGTATTTTACCAAAATGTACCATGAATGCTTTGCAGATGTAAGTTAATAAACTTTTTTTTCCAGTATGCCCACTTCAGAATTTTCTACTAAGACCAAATAGAAAAGCCCACAGCAGGGAACAGTCACCCCAAGAAAGGGATATTTATAATTTATATTAATACTTAGAGGAAATTAAAAGGAAATGGACATACACTGATAAAGAGGCTTATCGAAGGCAACAGAGAGTACTGTAAAGCCAAGAAGAAGATTGGCATCTTCTGCACCTGAACAATTGTTTCATCCACTCAAAGAGCTGGGTTTAAAAATCCTCTGAGCTTTAGACTGCACATCTATTATTTCTAAAATCAAAATATCAGGACCAAGATTAAGTGGGAAATACTCAACAGAAAGATGAGAACAATCACCAAAGATCTCTGGTATTTACCAGAATTTGAAATACCTTTTCTTATAAAAAAATTACTCAAACAGGAGGCAGAAGTCATTTAGTGCAGGTCCCATCTCATGGAATCACCATGCTGGCAAATCTGTTTTGTGTTTAATCAAATGATTGCACATTACAGCTAAAATCATTTTTATCTGAAAGTATTTCTAATTTGATTAACATTAATAGCCTAAGGGAATTCACCTTCCTTAGGCTATGGTATTAAAAGAAAAATTATTTTCAAAAAATGCTTCATTTACTGAACACAGAAAATGGGAAAATATCTCTTGTAGTTAGATAAGCAAGGACAGAGTAATACTACATTGAACTGTAAAGCAAGTCTAGTGGGATATGGAGTGATATCAGTCCAATGGCATAAACCCACTGTTGCTAGGAGCTTTGATATCAGCCAGAAATATGCTGAGAAAATTAATTAGAGAAGAATCATTAACAAAGACATAATGTCACCGATCTTCATTACCCATCATCCAGAAAAGGGCTCACTTAATTTGATAAATTTTGCTATTAATATGGAAACATAGATTCATGTTTGTATAATAATGATATATTTTACCAGTTGCTGTGAGCATCCTTAAGAAATTGCTGTTACAACCTGGAAATGGATCAAATTATGGAAATCACAATTACCAAGATTAAGCTAATTTGTGAAGAACAGAAACTGCAGATTTTCCACCCGAGTTTGTTTCTTGTCAATGTGAATGTTACATAAATATTTATCTCACTCAGGTTTGCTTCTTGTTTGTTTCATTGGCTTATGTTGGCACACTTGCAGTTATAATAACTCTCTCTGAACTCTGTCTTAGAGCAAAATTTTGTAACTGTTCTGTTGCAAATAATAAAGGGAATAAAATTTACTTCCCTGTTCTTCAGAAAATTTGACCCCTACTAACAGAACAGAAGGAAAGTGACAGCTAAGAATTAGTGGGTCTGTAGCACACTTGACCTGCTTCAGTATAATAAGATAGATTGTGGGTGGTAATTGCATAGCCACATGATCTTTATGAAATCTTATCACAGCTGTGGTCTCTATGCTGGAACAAGTACAAAGGTGCTAAAGTATGGTTTCCAAAAGGGACCAGGAATAATTAGAACAGAAGTAGCACCACAATTTTCCCATGACATGAAGCAAGACATAGTAGGAACAGTATAGAGGATTTACCAAAGATTTTTTTTATTTATTTTTTTAAAATGTGCTTCATTCTACCTTTGGAACAAAAAAAATCACTGTTACCCTTCAAAAAACTAATCTGTGCTACCACTGCACAACATCCTCAGTATAGGACTACTCTGTGCTGTCTCCAAGAGCATAATACCATGTAATCCCAGAAAAACAAACAAACAAATCAATCAGAACTCATCTAGTGACTTCTCTGGATGTCATCTAGTCCAAACTCCTACTCAAGATACGCCAAACTGGAAAAAGATAAGCTATTTAAGGACTTATCCAGCTGAGTTTTGAAAACTTCCAAGGATAGAAAGCCTGCAATAACTTTGGACAACCTGTTCCAGAGCTTAACAAATGTGATTTGACATTTTCCTCATATACACTGGGAACTTTCAATATCTTGTGTTTCCTCTTATACTTTCCTAATGAACCTCTAATATGAGCCTGGCAGTATCTTCTCCAAGCATACCCTCCTTTAGGCCATAAAAACTGCAATTAGGTCTGTCAGGAAGTAGCAAGTGGAGGTAGGATCCAAGGACAACACCAAGGGAGGCAGAGGCAATTGCATGACAAGCAAGTACCCAGTCTCACCGCACCACAGCGAGGCAAGCAGAACAGAGCTGCTGATGGCAAGCACATTCAACTAGAATCCAGGTAGCCAGAGAAGCCCCTGATGGTAATCAGGCCTGAAGCCAAACCAGGAAGTTCAGCTGGCAAGTAAAGGTCAGAATAGTTTCAGAAATAGTAGCCAAGACCAGTGTAGTGGGTCTGGCTGAGCTGCTTTTCCCCATCCAGCCCTCATGCTGCAGTACTGGGAGCTGGAGGGTGTTGATAACACACCTGTGTTATCTGCCAGTGCTCACACGGCACCAGAGGATGGGAGGGCAAGATGGGGGAGGGGATACAGCATACACAAAAGTTACCATGTGCAAGGGGAGCTTCTGATAGGGCTTCTCAGCAGAAGTATTTGGGGCAATTAGTCCTCTGATGTTTCTTCCAGACTTTTCTTGAAGGCCAGCTGAGGCTTCTCAAATAGTCCTCATCAGGGAGCTGGCTTTGAGCATGAACAGCCAAATGCTGCTCCTTTACTACTGTCAGTAAATACTACTACAGGTGGTAATTAATTTTTCAGCCTTCTTTCTCAGAGTTTAAATGCTGTCATGGTTTAAACCCAGCCAGCAACAAAGCACCATGCAGCCACTCCCTCCTCCCACTGTCCCCCAGTCTCTGGTGGGATGGGAAGGAGAATCTGGAGAAAAAGGAAAATCCACATAGGTTGACGTAAGGAGAGTTTAAGAGAACAATACAAAGAGAGGAGAAAACCAGTAATGAAATAATACCTAAAGTGAGTGATCTACAACACAACTGCTCACCATCCAGAACCTGCTGCCTGGCTGCCACTAAATCCCCATTTCCCTGGCGACCTGCCCACTTATATACAGAGCATGTCAGTGTGGTATTGAGTACTCCACTGGCTGTTTTGGTTTGGCCATCCTGGCTGTGCCCCCTCTCAGTCTTGTGTTGTCTTGTGACAACTAGAGTTATCCTAGCTGAAACCAGGATGGCAAATGTGGATGTCACACCTGAGTGCCATGGTGAGAATCAATACAGGAGCACAACAGGCTATCAGAAACTGCACCTTGTGTATTATTTGTGTGCTACTGTGCATTTTTTTGTGATCTTTGTACATCCTCTGAACCATACTAAGAGGCTGACATAAGTCCTTCCTTAGAAAGACATACTTGGAGTAAGTCTACCTCAAGAAATAATGCCCATGGCAAAGATCCCCAAGCTAGCTATGATTTGAGTCACACAGTATAGTTCAGGTCCACAAAGCTGGACCCATGATTTCCTGGGCTCCCCACCATCAAGGTCTATATAGCATTTCATACCACCACATGAATTTACCAGCTCAGAGTTACACTCCCTTGGGTACTTATATGCATTTTTCATTCCACAACAGCAACATATTCTGGGGGAGGCTTCACCCCAGTGGCCTCACCCCAAGAGTCTGTAATACAAACACAACAAAAAAAGGGGGCCAACCTTAACCCAAAACATAACTAACATACTTTGAATTATCCTTGTGGCTGCTATGTGCAGATAAAGCTATTACCTGCAAATACACTCATAAGCTGATGATTTCCATGTGTTTCCTTCTTTCTTCTTATGAGACCAGAATTGAGTGTGAGACATGAGCCTACCTCATGTGCTATTATCCTGATGTAACTGTTGAGTGTAACACTACACTTGATATACAAGTGTTTATGAGAACATAATAAGGTGCACACTCTCTGCACAAGGTGAAACTTGACATCACTGAAAAAACAGGAGCCGATTATCTGAATGTTAATTTTGTGTTTCATCCTTCACTCTTCTCCACACAGCTGGAGGTTCCAGTGTCACATCTGCCCATCTGGTACCTCACATGAGCTTATTTCTCTTAACAGGATAGTAAGATTTAATGTTGCTAAGATAAGTGTTAGACCAGTACAAGTGTTAATCGTATTAGACAGAACTGGCATTTGTCAGAGATTTATATGGTTCATGTAAACTTTGTCTACTGTAAAACACACTGAGGAGGTGAAGAATTTGCGAAATGTATCTAACGTATATATAACTTTGTGCTTGCTGGGCCAAACTCTAAATGTCATTGTCATTTAAAAAAAAAACAAAAACAAAACAAACAAAACAAAAAAACCTTCACTTCGATTTTGAAGAGGTTTTCTTTAGAGAATCAGAAAAGTTGTCTAATAACTTTGCTGTAAAGGTAAAATTTCTGGAGAAAACACTGTGTCTAGCCTTTTCAAATCTGCTCAATATTGTAAATCATGCAAAAAGCAAGCTTTTTGCAAATTTGACAGTATAAAATTATGCTATTAAAAATAAGATAAAATAATTCTTTTGTTTTAAGGGATGTTGCTACCTATAGAAGTATTGTCCAATTTAAGTATAGGAGGAAATGTCTTAAATAAACAGCCTTGCAATAAGTGACTGATAATTGCCTCAGTGTATGCCCAGGTACTTGCATTTTTCCTGCTCTTAGATATTTTTTCTGTGGCCTTTGGTTGTTATTTTAAATACATACACATACAAATAAACAATCTTTGCTGAGATGTATATTAAGAAATAGCATTCATTATTTTTTGATATATTTTATGTATATACACAGTTCTTAAAATTGACTACTCCATCACAATATAGATGAGATAGCAGAAAGTATTGCCAGAGTCTTCTGTAGATGGAAAGTGAGGCAAAATTGTGGCATCTCTGTTTTCCTCCTGTAGTATAAGATCTTTCTACTGCTGTTTGATGATAAGCACAATAGTGAACAGATGTATTTCCGCATAAACATATATGTGTGCATTTAAACTCGAGTAACAGAAAAAAGAGATCTGTGTTAAAAAGCACCAGGCAAATGGATTTTAAAAATAAAATTCTACAAATATTAGATACACAGAATGCAGATTGCAAAATTATATACTTGTGCATTCATTTTGCATATACATAAGTGATTCTGCATCAGTTATAGATGTATGTATTGTTAAATATTTCTATCCATACAATAAATTTCTTAATTGATGAGCAGCAAGTACTAAAAATGGCACTTTTATTCAAGGAAGTATTGTTTAATATCATGAACTCTTCACTAGATCCAAAATGCAAGATTATAGCTATGATAATGTGATATTTCAGTCATTACAACATTTTTCTTATGGTGTGAATCACCAGATTATGAGAGATTAATTTTAAACTAATCATCTTCTCTACAATCTTCCTGTATGCATTAGAAATAACTCTTGTCACTAGCTGATCAGCATTACTGTCCATATTATTCCTGCAGTACACACAAGCTCTCAGAATTACAGTGCATCAGCTGACAAATGTTTAAGTTTCTTACCATCACCTTTTACCATATATCTGATGTTACAATTCATTTAATCTCCAGGCTTTTCTCTAGGACACAGAAATGCTATTATGCCTAATCTTCAAAAGATATTAAAGAACATCCATATGCAATTATATGGTCCATGTGTGATTAACTATATCTAATAATTGCTTAGGCAAAATTTAGGATTCCATGTAAACACTGACTTAAAAAGGGTATTTCTACAACCTCCTACATATTGTATTGCCTGGGAGCAAAGGAAGTTTTCATTCCTGTTACTAAAAGGAGTGCTTCTGTTGATGCATGAGGCTGCTTCAGTAAGATTCTCCCAGATACTATTTCCTTTTCTCCCTATTCTTTCCACAAGGAGTAAAGATGCTTAAGACAGGGCTCTAAGCTCCACTGACAGAGACTTAAAATGGGAATCTTTTCAGAGTTCAGAAATGAAGTCTGAAGAAATTAATGAATGTTGCATTAAGCAGAATTATTCTTCAAGTTTTCTTGTAGGTAGCATTCATATGTTTCCTTTCAATGTATACACACATCGTCAATAGTGGGTTGGCATGGAGATCTGCACTTATGAAATCAAATGCTAATGCACACACACAAGTACATAAGTCAAAATAGAAATTTCAGTCCTTCAGGATAAACTTGACATTTTACATTTAAACAAGTTTGCCAGAGACTCCTGAAGAAACCAAAAAGGAAATGTAATGAAAACATGCATATGATGTTTTCTTCTTTCTTTTTATTAAAAATGAACTGCTGGGTAAATGTATTAATGAAATAGGGGAGAATCCTCTTTCTCTAATGTCTCAAAATATAGTAATATTTTACACTTTTAAAATGTGCATTGGTGAGAAAGTGTCAGGGTGCAGATGTGTCCAACCACATATGGGAATATAGCCTTAGTATTAGAAGAAATTGAAGAATACTTTGCAGCTAAGAGAATATTGTTTCTATTTTGCTTTTAGATTTCAGTGAAATCTCAATCAGGTTTTTTTTTTTTTATCCACTGCATGGATTTCCACTACATTAAACAGTAAATTTGTTCAATTAATCATTAATCAATTAGGAAACCTAATTTAGTATTGAGAAGTATAAGAAAGTTCTGTGAAAAACATTTCTTAATTAAATCATGTCCTCATAAGAAATGATGTTCATTTTCCCACTTTTATAAGCACTGTTTACAAAACACAAATACATGAAAAAAAAATTATGTTCTTAAGCTTCATACTTAACTTTTTTACTCAGATACTGTAAGACAACATGGGAGTTACATTCAGGCATATAATGGGTTGAATTCTCTGATAATTACTAAAGGTTGAATTCCAATTCTATAACATTTCTGTATTGGAAATGCTCATGTAAACAAATCAAATACTGATTCCTTCATTCAAAACTCATCTTTTCTTATCTATTGTGTGGTAAATAAGGAAAGATCTTGATATTTTATTTTAATATATAATTTTACATCATCAAAATGGATGTAAGAGTAACGCAAGGAGAAAAGTATTTTAGACTAAGGTTTTTCAGTCTAATCTTTTCAGATATTTTGTGGTAAGAAGACTAAACAGTAAGATGCAGCAATGCAATTGCCATAGTAACATTAAAAAGATTATTAATAACAATAAACAAAAGTATGTTGTTGCTATCACTGATTTTTTTTTCTAAGTGCCACGGAAGTTTTTCTTACAGATATCTCAAGAGGAAAGGAAATTTTTAGCTTAACACTCAAAGGCATTTTTTACAAAAGAGAGAGGTATCAGAACAAAAGAAAAAACATGGATCTAGTTGGGAGAAGAGGAAGCAAACTGCATTACAAAGCTTAATATGATATGCTTCATGAGAGAGAAGGGATGGAAACACAATCAGACAAGAAAACAGTTAAAATGAGGGCAAGAACACTAAGTGTAAACAAGATGCAAAGAAAAGCATCAGAAGGAATGAAAAAAAGTATTTTCACTGCAGAGCAAAAGTACTAAAGGCTGCAAAGGGGAGGTGTTCCCATTTCTTTGTTAGTTTAATTCTTTGTAATTCTTTTTATCTCTTAAGCTAATAACTACTGCTGTCAGATCAGTGAAGCCTTTTGCAGATAGCCAAGCATAATTAATTTCCCATCCTTCTATATTTACAGACAACTTTTAACTTATTGATTGTGATGCCACAGGCTAAATATTATTAATAACTCAATGCAGACAGTGGGTTTTGGTGTAAGTGGTTTCTTTCTTCGCTCTGGGTTGAACCCCTGCTGATACTTCAAAATAACGGTTCATTTTCTCAGAGAACTACTGTTCTGTTCATATGCCAAAGATTTCCCCGTTTCCGTCTGGGAAAGAAACTAAAGTTATTGAATGTGCAGTTACATTGCTGTGTCATGTTCTTGAAGGCCATGAACTCTTTGTTCTTCCAAACCCACCCGTTTCAGTCTGTGTCAGGCTGGTGAAATGCGAGCATTTTTTCTGGTTGGTCTGTTAGAGAATCCATTAACTTGGTCTCATACACTTCCAGGCTAAACAGATAGTGTCTAGGAAGGTATGTCAATCCATTTTAACTTCTTTCTTCTAGGTCACAACATTAACTTCTAGTTTAACCCTTCAAGAAAAAAAGAAGGGCCTGAAAGCAATGAAACAGACTTAGAAGTGAATTTACCAACCACTTAGACAAATGCAAGAGTAGATTTTCTGTTGCCACTTCTTTTTCTCTCAGTGTTGTAATGAATTGCAGTACCAGAATGCATGCTCGGAAAGTTTTATCGATAAAAATCCTCTACGGCTGATCTTATGTTAAATGTCTATGGTTAATGGACTATTTTTACAGGTGGCAAAGCAAAAATATGTAGTGTCAAAGGAAAGATTATAGCTTTTTGAAGAATAATAAAAGTAATATTTTTATATAGGGTTTTGAAGAAAGAAACTTATCTAGAAGCTGTAACAGAAGGAGGGAGTTACTGAAGTAAATCTTTCAATGTTAAAAAGAACTGGCCTTTAAGAAATATAAAACATCTGAAATGTTTTGCAGAAAACAACCTGCTTATGAAAGGCGTCCAAATGTAAAGGAAAGCTCCAAAAGGATGGAATTTTTAAAGTTTACTCTTTTTAGAAAAAAAAGAAACAAAACCAAACCAAAACAAAAAGACTTCTCTGACATCTCTGATGAATAGATATCTGGAACAAAGTGATAAAAAATGATACTTCAAAAATGGAAATGTTTGGAATAAGGGTACTGAGTTAGAATGAACCACACTGTAGCAGGATGGCTAGAAGAGAAACAAAGGGCTAAGGTATTAAATTGTTACAACTTCCCAAAAGAAACTCCATGCTTAACGGTAAACAGAGCTAACTGGTCCATATGATCCTGGAATGAAAAATAATTCAACAGATCATTTCTATACATCTGATCTGTAATACAGAGATAAATTGTTGACATGAAACTGAAGGTACCTTCTGTAAGTGCAATCTTATTCACTGATGAAAGTGTGATTTAGTCTGTTCAAGTATCAAATGAGAACAGTATCTCTACTCTTCTTCAGTCTTTAGAAAAGCCTGAAAGACTAAAATTGTAACAACAAAAAAAAAAAACAACAAAACCACAAAATTACTTTTATGCTGTACTCGTAGCCTTAGCTTCAATATAGGATAATATTTAAATCCATAGAGTGAAGGTCTTATTTTATGACAATATTATAATTAAGAACACATGTATTTCCATTTCTAAATGCTTTTATTAATACAGCATTTGTTTTGCTCATGCACTGCTTCTGTCTGTTGCTTTTTCTGAACCTGCACAGCTGAGGTGCTGAGAGCAAAAAGTACTCTTGAAAATCCTTCTTTTTAAAAATGCCTGTTTAATATATTGTATCTTGCATAGACTCTGAAGTATTGTAAGTAGCCTAAAAATGTTTTATTATTAAAAACACTTCAAGTATTCAAGAGAATATAAATCCCAAAATAAATTTCTCCCTGAGACATCTGATATGATTTATTCCCCTTCTTGAGTTCAAAATTTGTCCACATTTCAGTATCTGCTACTTCTCTCTTCCATGAGTTATTGTGTTTTGATGAATAAAAGGTCCCCTACCACCTTTTGCTATGTGCTTGCCTGGTATGATTTTTTCCAGGTCCACCCATGCAGAGAATCAATTTTCCCCTGAAGATGAGAGACTGCTAAAAGTCCTCAAAGGTGAAAGCCTCAGACTGCATCTGCATGGAAACTTTGATGATTCTTTGAAGAGCTACTATCATTTTCAAGGAAAACTTTCTGCAGTGTCATTACTCTCAGACATGCCGATATTGTCATTACAAAGATACTTTAGTTCTGCTGTGCTGCAACCAGAAGTGAAACGAGTCCCTCCTCTGTCACAGAGTGAAGACAGCTAGGGAATTGCTCTGAATGTTGAAAATAAAATGAACCTTAATTTTGCAGAATTATCCTTTGAAGCCCAGATTTACCTGACTTCTACTCAGAATGTACTTTTTCCTTTGAGAAAGCTCCCAAGTCATGGAAAGGTGAGTAAAACCTTAAGTTCAGCACAGAGAGGTTGTGCAATACAGTGCTTGTGCTTGCTTAGACAAGTCCTCCCCATAGTGTCTTGGGGCAGCATGACATGGCTGGGATTAGTTTGAAAACCTCTCACCAGACAGCTAAAACGTACACGTATCTGAACAACAGATATTCCTCATACCTGTAATGTGGATGTGAGATGCAGAAATCTGAGAACATCCCATAAAATAGTTTGCAATCCTAAACCCAAGGTAAACGTCATTGACTAATAGGACTCTGCCTGCACTTAAGGGACAGCTGACAGAGATGGGAGGAAGTACCTTTGTCCTTCATAGCTGGTTATGCAGCTACGTAGTTTTGACTATTCCTAATGGAGTTTATCTACATTAATGACTCTCCCGGCATGCCTCACCACACCACCGACGAATTTTGACACTATTTATCACACTCGCAGTGTACTTTTCACCTTTTGTCTCAAAATGCAGAGTTGCGATGAGTCAGAAATCACAGGGCTGGTGTGACCTGGCTTATCTGTGGGAGGCTCTCCTGTATTCCTCCCTGTCTTGGAGTTAGTTTCCCTTATCTACAAAGACCAAGACTACACAAGACAGGCTACAGGATTTATGAAAACCTTGATAACTCTCAAGGCTATGTAAGACAGGCTACAGCTTACAATTATGTAATGCAAAACACAGCTTATAACTATGTAAGACAAAGCACAGTGTACAACTATGTAAAACAAAACACAGTTTACGGCTACTAAACTGAGATTTATGATGACATTTACAACTCAGGCCTCGGCCAGGCCTGTAGCCGGTGGGAGCAGGGATGATGGCCTGGAGGGCCGAGTCCCCAGCAGGGCAGAATACATTTGGTACCTTTCCATACCTGATTTGGTGCTTTTATTAGAGCAAACCAGCTTAAGCGATTGGTTTACCTGTTCCCTTTTAACAGCAACCCCCTGTTGCCACATCTTACTGACATGAATCATCTCATTTTCTTCATTACACTATCTGGCAGCTGACTAAGGAAAAAGTCATTAAATTGTTTTTTAAAGAAAATGACAAATCATAGGAACATAAAGCTCCACAAACTGCAGTTCAAGCATGGTGGTTCACAAGGTACAGCACTACTTCATGTAAATGCAGATTAAATATATATAGTTCTGCTTCCCTGAAGTCTCAGAAAAACATTGAATATTTTTGTAAAAGAGAAGGTAAATCTCAAAAGATGTGCTTTCTGAAGCAGAATTTTGGTGATACTCCTGAAATGGTGGCGGCCCAGCTAAGAAATATATTAATAGCACAGTTTATCCTATTAAATGAAGGGACAAACAGATAAGATAAGAGGTAGCTACAGTAACATTAGAAAAACTTCTTGCTATCTTAAAGGACATTGCAGCTGCTTTTCCTGACCTTGGTAATTCTTGTGTTGGTGGAGTTATTTCTCTGGAAGCACAAAAATCCATGTACACATCAGCATCTAAAACTCATTCTGTTCTCAGTGTGTAAATACCTCCAGTTGAGAACTAGGAGGAAATCGCAGTATCTATGTTCATGCTTTAAATGTAGGCATGTGGAAGGGAATTAAACCATTAGAACTGTCAGTCTGGCACTTCTCACAGATAATACTCATGAAACAATAAATAAAATGTTAGGAAAAGCACTCTTTGTTTACATTTTAAAACTAATTTACATCTTAAATTTCCACTAACTATTTGTTGGGTATATGGTTAATGCTAATATACATGCTATATAATCCATTATTTTGAAGTCTGGTATGTAATTATTCCTTATCACAATAATTGGTTGCTCCAATCACAAAGCTCCAAATGCAGCTTCTGCAAACACCATTCTTTAAATGACTGAAGAAGAAAGTAGACTGTTCTTATTTGTTGCAAGAACAGTAAAAAAAAAATTTTGGTTTTTTTTAAACACATTTAAAGATCTGTCATGTGGTTGGGTTTGTTTTTTTTTTTTTTTTGTTTCCAGTCTGTATTTTACAGCACATGTCAGATTATCTTGGCAAATAGCAGGGTAAGAGCCTCTTCTGTATTGCTCCTGCTGTCAGCTTGAGTGGCTCAGCTGGAGGATTGGTGCTTTTAGCCAATGAACTTGATAGGAATGCAAAAGTATTAGTATTGTCTTTCCTACAGAAGCAATCAAAACTATCTGTATTTATCTTCCAAATTTAAAGTAGTCTGCACTAGACCAGTAGAAAAAGATTGTCTGGATGTCTGGGCTCAGAGAATGGTGATGAATGGAGTTAAATCCCATTGGTGGATTGTCAAAAGCGGTGCTCCCCAGGACTCAGTACAGGGGCCAGTGCTCTTTTGTATCTTTATCAGTGACCCACATGAGGCGATCAAGTGCACCCTCCATAAGTTTGCAGATCACCAAGTTAGACAGGTGCATTGATCTGCTGGTAGGGAAGCTGTACAGAGGGATCTGGACAGGATGGTTCAACAGGCCAAGGCCAAGGGTATGAGGTCCGAGAAGGCTAAGTGCCAGGTCCTGCACTTGTGTCACAACAACCCCATGCAATGCTACAAGCTTGGAAGAGAGGCTGGTGAAAAGTTGCCCAGTGGAAAGGACATGGGGGTGTTGGTCTACAGCCAACTGAACATGAGCCTCAAATACTGCATTCAGTTTTGGGGCCTTCACTCCAAGAAGGACATTGAGGTTCTGGAGTGTGTCCAAAGAAGGGCAACAAAGCTGGTGAAGGGTCCAGAGAACAAGTATTACAAGGAACAGCTGAGTGAATTGGAGTTGTTCAGCCTGGAGGAAAGAGGCTCAGGGGAGACGTTATTGTTCTCTTCAACTACATGAAAGGAGATTATAGTGAGATGGGAGTCATTTTGTTCTCCTGTGTAATGAGGAATAAGACAAGACGAAATGGCCTCAAGTTGCACCAGGGGAGGTAGTACTCATGGAAGTCATAAGTACATAGGAATACAAAATTATTTTTATTCCACATTGCAACAATATATTAGTTAAGCTTTCTACAAGGGTCTATAGCATCAAAAAAAGACTGGTTCAACATGTTCATAAGGTCTTCTCTGTAAGAAATCCGACTATGGTAAAGCTTACACACAGAGCTATAAACTATGATAAAGCTTACACACAGAGTTATACTGTACTTTGGGCCTCTAGGAAAAAAAAAGAAGTAAAACATTTCCAATTGTCTTTGTAGGTTATTTTTCACTGAATTACTATTGACAGTACTAGGGATGTGGTAATTTTTGGTTCTATTTTAGAAGAAAAGGCAGAGCAAAAAACCCCAAAATGCTGTATTTTCATACTGTTGAAACAGTCCCTCCCTCTCAGATTCTTGGTTCACCTCTTCAGCCTGGGCAAAGACAGAAGTTAGAAGAGGTCAGAAACCATTCTCCACAGCAAATTTAGTACATTGAAGGTGCTGATTTCTATGCATCCAACTGTGCTAGCCTTGCATTTGGCATTTTGATTTTTCACACAGTTGCTTAATCCCTCTTTAGCCAGCAAAGTCTTCTTATCCTTCCTTTCTGTTCAAAGCCTGTTCTTTCTCTGCTCCCACTGCAAATGACTAGAGTTTTTCCATTGACTAAAATAGGAGTTGATCTGTGCCCAAAAATAGATTAATTATTGCAGAAGATGGTTTTTAACAGTTTAGCTCATAAGAGTTTTTCAGTCAACTTCATGTTTTTGTATTAAGAATGAATTAACTTTTAATTAATGATAAACATCTGATGCTTATCTGAATAATTTGATTTCATGTTTAATATATTTGTTTATTTGTATAGAAGACCTTTCTCAAAAAATGTAAACAGTTCTAGTTAGGTAAACTCTTCAGTCAGTCAAATCTCAGCTTTTTCTATTTTTTCCACTAGGGGAAATGGTTCCTTATTCATACTAATGGATGATGACATCTCAGCAAGTACATAAATCTCACAGTACCTTGACCTCTTTGCAAAATTGAGAAGTCTGAACAAAATTTGACTAAACATTTGTGAGAACTGACCTCCTCTGGTGCTACATGCTGTATTTTATGATGACAGATCTAATTATTCCTGAGATACAGCCATCAGAAAATTGCCATTTTGCACTGTATACAAGAATAAGCCTTTCTGCATTGCAACTCCCATTACAGTGTGCTAAGTGCTCCAGCTGTGTTATAATGCCATATTTTTTTACCTGAATCTATATTTGGTTTCAGCTAGGGTTAAGAATACCCATTAAATGTGTCCTCATAAATGATTCCTACTTATTATTGCAGAAATATAGCATGGCACGGTGAAAGGAAAAGTCATCTAGCACAAATATACAGATGGAATAGTTAAAATGCAGAGAACACGTTCAGGATTCTAAATATGTATTTAGCATCAAATTAATCACTGAATTGCTCTGATTTCAGCATGACCACTCTGACTGAATATAAGACAAAACAGAATTTAGCTGTTGAGATGTGTTTAACTACCAGTCACTCAACAACAGTAATCAAAAAGCCAAATTAGAGTTTCACACAGAAGGTGATGGGGGAGTTTTACTTGCTAGTTCAACTATGGTACAGTACAGAAGGCTGGTAAATCATCATATGGATAGCACACATACACACACATATGCTATTGCTTGAGTCTGTTGATAAAATTTGCAAAAGAAACTAGTCACAGAAATCTTCTCCTCTGTACTAAAAGAAAACAAAACAAACAAGAAAAAAACCAAAAAACCCACACCCTAAGAAAAACAACCTTTACTAGCAAAACTGATTTCTGTATTACACTTCCACGTCTCTATTCTTTTAGTTATTACCTGACTCATTCCATCCTTCCCAATTATTACCTCTTCCTGTTTTACAATTTTTAGTGGCCTTTTTAGAAATTTCACATCAATTTTATTTACTAGGCTAATTAGATACTACCAGAATGGCACATGGTGGCAAGACAATGCTATTGTGGACTTTCTAGGAAAGGTTGACTGTAGTCTTAATCAAATCATCAACCTCCAATGATGAATGGAAGGGCTTCAGGAAGAGCCTGCACAGCTGTAACATGGCCCTATCATATATAGCTTTACATACTAGCTGCTCAGATTTTTACTTCTGTAAAAATAGAAGACTCTGGCTGGATTATTTCCTTCAAAACCACTATGAATCTCATGGCAATCAAATATGGTAGAGCTTAGGTGACACTAGCCAAGCACAGCAGGCCTTGTGAGTCAGCACTAGATTTACACATAAGAACCAGCTCCCTAATCTACCACTGGAACCTGCTCAATCTCTCTGCCATGAAATGAGAAAGTCATTGTGTTATTTTTGTGAATTCTACTAAAATAAAATATTGAAATATATAGGCTGAGCTTACAGGTGCCCCTAAAGGAAAGGCATTCAGAGCCAAGATCACACACCTGGGAAATTAAGAGGGGATTCCAAAGCATAGGAAAGTAGTTTGACCATGGAAACCTGGAGCACAATGATCCTCATTCCTCTGGGACATTTGTGTGGGCCGCCTTGTGCAGTTGCAGTATAAGCCCGGGGAGCAGCATGGAGAGCTGATAACCCACAGGTCCTTGGCCTGCTAATCTTTCTGTTCACTGGTGTTTCAGGTATTGATGAAAGTCAGACTGTCTGAGTTAACACACCTGGGATGGCACAGTGGCAAGTATGTCATTAAGGCAAGGCAAGACACAAGAAAGCATTGCCCAAGGCATATGACACAGGTGTCATATTTCAAGGTCCCTCAAGCACAGGGCAGTATGGATACTACTAAGAAAGTTTTCAGGGAGACTAAAATTATAACTGGTGTCATGGAAGCCCTACTCTATCATGGGACACTTTCAGGGGAATGGCTTGCATAGGCAGAAGTGAGGGGATATACACAGTGCTTTTGTCACCTGGAACATACCTGATGATGACAAAAGCAGAAAACAGCCTAAAGAGATTTTTGACTTAAAGATTTTCTAGAGAAGAGGAAAAAAACCCAAAACCTTAAAATCTAAATAAAATTGTAATATTCTGTTCAATATTTAATATATACACAATTGTACAAACCAAACAAAATCCAGTAATAACCAAAATATTTACTTTCAGAAAGTGGATACACATTTTATAGGTACATGTCTTTAAAGTAAATTTTTTGTGTGTTTGTTCCTGTTGTCAGACTTTTTTCCATCCACTTCATCTTTACAAGAAGCAAGGAAAAATAAAAAAAAATAAATAAATTTGTGACTATACATTAGTGTCAATTGTAACAGTTCTATTATGTCTTTTCCATGCTAGTTTCTTGTTTAATCAAATTTAATTATATGAAGAAAAATATGAAAGCATTATAGTGAAGTGCATGTACAAACTATACTAGTACAAGTATAAACAATAAATTAGATTTCCTGTCACTCAGAAAGACATGTATCTACTAATAAATTATTGTACTCATCAATCTTTCAACTGATTAGGCTGACACATAAAAGTGAAAATTGTAAGGAAGCTTAAACTGTAAGAGCTTTTGTTGTCAGTGTGAAAGAAATTAGTATTCTGCAATGCAGGACTGATGTAACCTAAAAATAAAATATTGCGGAACAGACTTCAAACGGAGTTCTTTCATGGTCCACCACTAAATGGCAAAGTGTTGCAATATTCTAAATTTTAGTTTTACTTATTTTTGTCCATTCAACTTTCACTGCTCTGCTTCAAGAATCACACAGTAAATCTGTATTCATTTGAAAATATCATTTGAGATAGTTAAGAATTTTCTGCTGTTCATTAATTACTCCTGTCTAGTCTGCAATTCACAGTTGTTAATAGTTTACCGAAAGCCATGGGGATACTAGTCACAGACGAAAATGTAGAAACAATGCAAAAGATTGGCAATATATTCCTTAAGATATTTACACAACTCTTTCTCCTGTGTGAATCCATCTGCACAAAAAAGGAGCTACAGTACAGCTTCATTATTGGAGAAAACTAGCAGAAGACCTGGAGAAGAAACAAAAAACCCAACCACAACCACAACCACAGATTTAAAGATTTTCCAAAGTCTTGATGAGTTCTTGTCCTGGTTTGAGTGAAAACAGAACTAATTCTGTTCAGTAATTTTACTTTCCAGCTCGGTTCTTCTAATTAACTGCACTTTCTGAAGTTAGCAGCCTGTTTTCACAGACAGCATCTGCTTCTAGCAGTGGTAACACCCCATGTTTAGAGTTACTACCAAGGATTGGTGTGCAAACCAAGGACACTGCTGGATCTTGTGTACCACATTGGGTGGTGCAGAAAGTGAAAGGCTGCACCTGCTGGGAGGAGAGGACAGGACAGGGGACCCTAAACTGACCAATGAGGGATTCCATCCCATATACACCATATTCGGTCTAGAGCTGAGGGATCCGAAGGGTCTCTGGGCTCTTCTCTCCCCTCTTGGACAGCTTTGCCAGCTTTTGCTTGGCTTGGGTCCTCTTTTGGTTCCTTCCTCGGAGCACCCAAGGAGGACTCTGTCCGTTCTGCCTTCAGTCCTGGTCTGTGTATTCCTGAACCCGGTACCAGAATCCAGCTCCTGAACACAGCTCCCGTCTGGGATTCCCCCAGTGCCAGAACAACATCAGTGGTGACGGTGATGTAATTACCATCAGGGGGGTTGGGTTCGATACTGGGTTTGAATATATGTATATATATTCCATTTTTATAATTATTAATTTCCTTTTCATTAAAGCTGTTCTAGTTTCTTTTTCTAATTGCTCAGTCTCTCTCCCTTATTCCCTTTCTCTTCCCCTTTGGGGAGGGAGGGGGGTTAAGAGACAGCATCTGTTATAGGTCTAAGGGGCTGCCCTGACCCTAAACCATGACTGTTCTACGGGTTCGATCACATTATCCCTTTTTTCGCAGGCCTCATTTACACACAAAGGGTATCGGTTTCATGAAAACCGCTTCAGGTAGACTGTCATCAGATGCCTATATGAAGAGACTTTCAAAGCCATAACATTTTATACTTAGATGTACGAAGGACTGGAGATCAGATGTTGAGGTGCTGTGCAACTGTTCTAATTTACAGTGTAGACTACCTTTTTGCAAACGTTTGACAATAAAAGGAATCCAAATTGTGAATGAAAGGCCAAATATTAATCACAGATTGACAAAATACAAGGATTGCTTCTTAATAAAGAAACAAACATGAAATGGATTGTGCTAGACTTGAACTAATACTAGCAAGTTTTGTAACCTTTTTCATTCATGTGAAAGGGCTTTAAATTTTAGGGGCTAGGCTAAATTAGATTAACAAGAGATGTTAAATTAAGAACAAAAGGAAATGGTCACAAATGGGTGTCTCAAAAAGCAGTAACATTTTCAGCAATATCATGATCATAGAATGGGATCTGACAAGCCTAAGGAGAATGTATGAGTTTGACTCAAATTCAGTTTCCTTGGAGACAGAGTGGCATGTTACTTCCATCCGTATTTCCTGTTTATAATAATGCCGTTTACATTAATGATTATAAGAAGGACTTGCCATAGTGCAAGGTGTCTCCATCAATGACCTCTTTTTTTAATACTAAATTACTGGAACAAGGCCAGCAAAAGCTGTGAAGATGATTAAGGGACTGGAGTGGCTTTCAAAGAAAGTACTCCCAACCAACTCTTCAGTCACTCTTAGTCCAAAGGCTCAGGAGGAAATTTAACAATGTGTACAAATATCTGATGAGGGAAAGTGTAGCATGCAGAGACGGACTCTGACAGCACAGCCAATATGGTTGTAATCAGAAGTCACTTTATTAAGTGAAACGGGCTATATTGATACACAAGACAACACTGATCACGCACCCAGGTCACTTCTAATTGGCCCCACATTCAAACCCAGAGTCTGTCCACGCGCACTTCTTGGTTTTCTTCCTTCAGCACCCTGTTTTTCTCCTCTTATCCTCCTGTTTTGCCAGGTGCTTCTGATTTTTTCATTCTTAGTCTTATCTCCCCAAGGTCAGGGCAGTGTTGGCTGTTTTTCAGCCTTGCAGGCCTTAGCATAACTACTTCTAGCAAACAACTATTTCTGTCCTACTCCTATCAGTCCCTACAGGAAAGCTAAGAAAAGATTCCAGGCTCTTTTCAGTGATGCCTAATGAGAGAACAGGGGGCAATGAGAATAAATAAAAATACAGAAAATTCCATTTAAAAACAGCGAAATCTTTTTTTACTGTGAGGATGTTTGAACCCTGGAACACATTGCCGAGGCAAGCTGTGGAGTGTTCATCCTTGGTAATATTCAAAATCTGACTAACGCAATCTGAGCAATCTAGCATAGTTGCTGCTGCTCTGAACAGTGGGGTCAGACTAGATCATGTCCAGAGATGTCTTCAAACATTAAATATTCTGTGATTGTATGAACAGAAGCTATAAATATTTTTATCTCAAATAGAAACAACTATCCATTCACCTTGTCCATTCTGCTTAATAAGTAACTTTTATGTTATACATCAGTGTGATGTGGCCTGGCTCTTGAGCTGCCCTATACTAAATACTCCATGAATGTATGTCCTAACTACAATTTCCAGAAGCAATCTTTTAGAAGTGTTCTTTTTAAATATATTAGGGGGGTTTTGTTTGTTTGTTTTGTTTTCCTGAAACTGTTTCCTTCAGAATTTTCTTGATTTTCAAGTAAATGCCTGGAGGAATCTGAAATTTCGTAATTGTTCTTGCAAAACCATACTGCAGATTGTATGGCTGATGTGATTCAATTACTCATATAAAAAATAAGTTTGTGATTCATATCCAATTTATACATCTCTCTAGTACAGGACGTCACAAACTTCCTTAGTTTGCAGATACAGTAGCAGAGTGCCTCCAAGCCACAAAAATATGAAAGTAGAGTTTAGCTGTACAGGCAGCTTTTGTGCTTTCTGCTTTGTGAACAAAACCTACAGGAAGAATTCCTCTCTAACATCTGGTATCTGCACTAGTTTTGCAAGAACTATTGTCAATAGTGTAAGAAATGCTAACCTATTAATCACAAGGCTTCCATGGGGATTCAGTCAATTTATATAAACTCAGGGCTTTGTTTTCCAATAGCTGGCAAAATGTTTTGCTTCAGCATAGGAATTGAAACAAAAGCTACACAAATAAACGCCAAATACTCTCTCTTGCAAATGTTGGCAAGTAATTTTTATCTGTATCCTATTAAATAACCCTTGGCTCTAAATCTTTTATACTAGCTCTCAAGTAAGAAATGAAAAGTGAGAAAAGAAAAATGAAAAGCTATCATGGAAAACGTTGTAAGTCAAAGAATGTAGAAGGAGCCATGCAAAGTATTTGGTACAAAACCTATATGCATATTATTTTCTTTTTAAAAATCATATCTTAATAAAGCTGGGATTTACCAGATTTATCCACATTTTTTGAAAACATGTTTACCAATTTTTGCCATTTCCTCCCAATTCTATCAATATTAGTTTCATAATAGCATTTTGCTTCTCCTTGTATAAGAAATTGGATGACCTCATCCCTGGACTCTTACATACTTTCTGTCTTTCCCATTTCTTACTGTGAATAAGTTGTGTCAGCACATTATTTCCTTCCCCTAGTTTCAAGCACCTGGACTGACAAAGCAGTATTCACTCCATCTTATACTAGAAGAAACTTCAAATAACAATGTAGGAAGAAAACTGAGTATTCAGTAGAACTGTGAATCTGAAGATATATTCACATTGTCAGTCTATATAGAGGACAGGAATACTTTGCAAGAGTAATTGCCCCTTCACACTGTTCGTAGGCTGATAACAGTGGCTACTCTAAGAAATCTTCCACAATGAAATGGCAGCATTTGACTCATAATCTATGGATTCCCTTGCAGAGTCCATGTAGATACATCAACATTTTGGGAAGACTTTCTGATTGAGTTTGACAGCCATGCCTACATCAGCAAATAAAACAATACCTAGAACATGTTGTTCCTGACACACACTGTCCTCCAAAAATCCCCTGACCTTTATCTTAGAGAATGCTTTTGGGTCTGGCCCAAAACTATGCTCTAACACTTTAACAGTACTAAACCAATCTTGTGGCCTGGATCTACTTAGTTTACAAGAATATATAGTGTCATGGACCTCAGCTCCAAGTCTAGTTACTAGACAGTAATCTTTGCTTGGATTACCCAGCATTACAACAAAAACAACAAAAAATAATCAATGTATTTCAGAACTTATATACTGAAGGAATTTATCATGTTTGTGAAATTCTTCACTAGTTGGTTTTATGTTCCCTGCAAGGTATTCCTATTTTTCTTCTGTTTCAAATTCATTTTTTCTACTGTTCTCCTGTATTATGATTGTACTATTGAAAAATAATCTGCAACCAAAAGCAGACCCAGGAGATTCTACAGCTCCTGCCTTTCTGACCAACAATAATGAGGTTCTCAAGATCGAACTGTAGGGCATTCTTATGAAAGGAAACTCTTGTTTGACCATTATCTAAACTCTGGGTCTCCTTTAACAAGGTTGAGTTCTTTCAAAGCAGAGACACTAAAGGTTGTCTGTTACCTGTCTTATTTTTATTAAAAAAAAAACCCAAACCCAAACCAACCCCAAAAACCTGAACTTTTCTTCTAAGGAAAGGCCAAGAATTTGAAGGTAAGGAAGAAATCTATATTTTGTTTTCCAATTAGGTTTCCTATCACTGTTTGGCTTTTATTAGATGCAACTTACATTTCCATTCTAAAACATTCCTGTTTCATGATGCAAAACATTCTTACACTATAGGAATGATCACCAATATAATGATCACCAATCATTAACACTGTCAATGAAAGAAAACACTTCTCAGTAATTTTTCTTTACTTCAAATTCAAATATTCCTAAGGCATTGATCCTGTATGAGAAATAGTAACTTATATTTGAATTGAGATTCTCCCAACTGGATTCTGTTTTGCACTGCTTTTACCACATGTTGGGTTAATTTTCTTAGATTATAAAAAAAGTAGAGCAACTACCCATACAGGATAATGAAAACAACACTGTAATTTTGAGAAAAAAATTGTAATGAGAATTGCCTCAAATAGAAAAGTGTGTTGAAAAAACAAAAAGAGGAAGTCCTATGTTAAACTTTATCTCATTGTGGCAAAAAGAGACTAGAGTGCAAGGCTCAAGCAAACAATGAATTTGAACTACATCACAGATCTAGTACACCACTAATGCAAGTTTTGAGAGATATAATAGAAGAATGCAGTATTGCAACTTAAAATCAAGAATACACTATAACAACCTAGAAAGCACACTATATTATTACACTTGTGTTATATAATCACCTGTGGTTGCAAACTTACAGAATTCTAATTATACACTTTTCCCTCCAGATAAGGGCTCTTAGTCCCAGAAAACAACCTTGGCTGATGTTTCAACTGAGGAGAATACAGGCAAGTTGTAGCTTTGGGGAGGTGACTCCCAGTTCCTAACCTGAACCTTATGGGTTTTATCCCCTGATTTTCGTGGCTGTGGGCAAGTCTAGGCCTAATTGGATTATACCATCTGGATACACAAGGTTGTCAGCTGAAAACATACTGAAACCTTCCAGGTGCTCTTTATCTTACTTCCTTAGGCAACTGCATAGTGGTCTGGATTGAGACTCAGGGCATATTATTTGTTGATGGATACCAAGTCTCAGCTCAGGTTTTGGTACTTTGCATGGTGCAGCACTGCCCTGTTTCATCTATGGCTTATGGACAGCTCAGGGCTGAGCTATCTACACAGCTCCTCATGGGCCATCTCTGCATAGATTGGGCCTCCTGGCAATCCAAGGTTGGTTTGCTTTTACAACCTCCCTGCATGCACTAGACTCGTGCTTCTGAAGGGGAAACAAGTTAAGTGGTCCCATGAAGCCAGTCTATGGTTAATTTTGGTTTTTAATTGTCCCCTGAACCTTTATGAAACTTTACATAGTCTGAATACTAGAAGATATAGTGAATATTTTTGTGGGTTTTGGGGAATGCACAAAAAGTATTCTTAATGTAAAAAGACTCTGGAATCCTATTTAACAGTTGAAGTTGCTTCTACCATAGCAACGTCATTAACAGTATTCTAAGAACTTCCCCATTTATAAAATGAGGTATTCTCTAAATCTGAAATATAAACTTCCCTGAACTACCACTTTTAGATATATTGTACAGGAAGAGTCTAAATAAAAACTACTATTACTGATGTATTCTTCTAAGGCAACAAAGCATTTCACAGAAAATACGTGTTGGCAATTTAGCTTGACTTTCCTGCATTCCAGCCACTTGACACACTTTTTTTTTCCCTTTTGTCCCTCAACTCCACATTATAATAGCTTCTTGTCTGGAGCCTCTGTCTGTTCAGGCAGATATAGATCTGTCCAGAATAAGTCACAACAAAATTAAAAGAAACATCTAAGACCAGATCATCAAGCAGCAATTTAATTTTTAAGTCTGACATGGTAAAGCATACAATACCTCTCCTTAAAGGCAGCCAAATTCAGGCTAGAAGACAGTAGAAACTTGACAGAAAAAGTTACTGAAGGACAAATAATTACTAATTATTTTGCCTTTAGTGTCTCAACATCCCCTCTCCCATTCTTACCTTAGGAGGCCCAAGGACATTGTAAAAAAAATTACAAAGTACTTAAAAGCGTTGCTCAAGTTGCTTCCTTAGCTTCCAAACAGAACACTGTCTCCTCACTACATCACCGTGACCTTTATGAGGTCAGACCACTTCTCCCTCACTCATTTTACATCCGAGGAAGAAGGCACACAGTTGTGCCTCCACAGCAATTCCTCTATCGATATCCTGCCAGCTACGCTAATGTCACAGAGGCACCCACACACCAAACAGCAGCCGCTGTTTAATAGGCTTTATTGCAACCAAAGTAACCCAGTGCTCCTGACCAAACACAAGTTCAGATGTCTGTTGTGCATTAACTACTATGCAACTAATTCCTAAACCTGAGTAAGGGATGAACCAAAACAGGCACACACTCACTCCTCAAGAGGAAACTTCCCACACCAGAGCACCCAAGAGATCACTCACCCGGAGGGGCGGAGGTGAGGCTCACTCAGTCTGTTCAAAGGTCCTTGGATGGCCGGTCCAAGGGGAGGATCCTACTGCCACAGCTGTTTCTCTGCAAAGAACCAGCTCACCTGGCTCTTAGGCAGGACACTATTTATACCCCAGTCAAGGGTGCACCGTGGACACTGATTGGTTGAGGGGACAAGCCCAGACAAAACACAGACAACCGAAGCTCCCGAACCTGTTCCTAAGGGGTCCAGACCCTGAGGCACCAGTTAAGCACCATAAGGTGCAGCTTAATGGTTGAGGCATCAAACTGCTCCAGCACACCCTGTTTGCTTTGTCTGTTTTGTCTGTTGCGGGTGGCTGCACATGCAACAATTGCTTAACGATTAGGATCAGGGACAAAACAGAACCAACTTGAGCTAAACTAATTTATTTACTGTCTATTCAGGTAAGGTTCAGACTTGACATTAAGAAGCATTCCTTGCTGAGAGGGTGGTCAAACAGGTTTCCTAGAGAGGTGGTCAATGCCCCAAGCCTGTCAGTGTTTGAGAAGCATTCAGATAGTGCCCTTAATAGTATGCTTTAGCTTTTGGACTCTCATGAAGTGGCTATTATACACTGTATGGAGAAATAAGAAGACAAAGATTAAAACCAAAACTTCCTCCACCGTTCCCCAGGCTCAACTTCATTCCTTCAACACCAGTTCCTCTTCCTGCCCTGCCCTGAGCCAGTGGGATGGGGGGGTTATGGTCAGTACACAGTGGTTCCTTTCTTTCACTTCTTCCTTCTCACTCTCTTCCTCTGCTCTGGCATGGTTCTTCCATGGGCTGCAGGGGATTATTTGCACTAGCACATGGAGCAACTCCCTCTCCTCCTTGGACTTTGGTGTTCACTCTGCTGTTTCTTACTCTTTTTGTTCCCTGCTTTTTTATCTGTTTTGTTGTTTTGTTTTTTTTTTCTTTCTCCAAAATGTAACACAGAAGTGCCAACAGCTTAGATAATAGGATCAGCTGTGTCCTGTGCTGGGTCTGTGTCTGACCTCTTCTCAAAGCAGCCATTCCTGGGAACAAAGCAGACCCTGTGGTACTAAAACCTTGGCATGGACAACCAATACAGTACTCATCTAAATAGTCTTCCACAAAATGAGACCTACATTCAGGTGCAGCACACACATCTCAGATCCTGTATTTCTATTCAGATCCAGAAAAGATTTGAAGCAGGTTGGTCTGGATACTTCACACTTCTCAGAGGCTTACTCCCTAATGTAATGAAGAAAATTGGATGATTCGTATCAATAAGATGTGGCAACAGGGGGTTGCTGTTAAAAGGGAGCGGGTAAACCAATCGCTTAAGCTGGTTTGCTCTAATAAAAGCACCAAATCAGGTATGGAAAGGTACCAAATGTATTCTCACCTACTGGGGACTCAACCCTCAGGACATCATCCTTGCTCCCACTGGATACAGTCCTGGTGGAGGCCTGAGTTGTAAATGTCATCATAAATCTTAGTTTTGTAGCCATAAACTGTGTGCACTGTAGCCGTGCCACTTCCGGCTTCCTGTGCTCGAACAGCTCGCAGACCCTGCGGCACCCGCTGAGCCTCGCCTGCCCCAGCTGCCCTTGGGCTGCTCAGCCCTGGGAAACCCCTGCCCACCTCAGTCTGGTGCTCAGCCACAGAACTTAATATAAGTTTTAAAATACAATCCCAGGAAGGTTGAGGTTGGAACGGATCTCTGCAAGTCATCTGGTCCAACACTCCAGTTCAAGCAGATCCACCTGGAGATGACTGCCCAGAATTATGTCCAGATGGTTTCTGGGTATCTCCAGGGACACAGGCTCCACAGCATCTCTAGGCAACCTGTTCCAGTGCTCTATCTGTGTGAGCTGTCACAGGCAGGACATGGGAACAGTCACAAAACCATAGATGAAATACAAAAAAAAAAAAAAATTACTATTTTTGTTACTTTGCAAAATAGGCAAAGCACTACCCAGGCAGAAACATGCAAGTGGGGACACGGAGACTGTGGAATTTGGTCCGTGCTAGAGGATCACCAAACCTCCTGTTTTTGCCTGCATATCAGGCATTCGTGCAGGTGTAGTTTACCACTACGGTTTAACCTTTCCCGCAGCAGGGCAAGAAGCTCAAGTACATTTAATAAGGTGCCTCTAAGTTTATCACAGGCCTATGTTATCTGAAAACAGGTGTTCTTGTCAAACACACAAGACTGAGCAATTATGAGTATGATATATGTGTTTTTCTACACCTCAGCTACAAGTGACTTGAGCGTGTTTACAATCATCCTCACCAATCTTATGCTATTTTCCCACAGTCACTTTTACAGTAAAGAAATGTTTCCTGATGCTCAGAAGGAACCTCCTGTGTTTCAGTTTGAGCTCATTGGCTCTGGTCCTGTCATGAGACACCACTATAAAGAGCCTGGCTCTGTTGTCTTTGCACCCCCTACTCAGTTATTTGTATATATTGCTGGGCCATGTTCAACTTTGTGTCTATCAGGACTCCCAGGACCTCTTCTGAGTTCTTTCCAGCTGTGTGGCCCTCAGTGTATGTTGTTGCATGGGGTTATTATTTCTCAGGCACGGGACTTCAGACTTCACTTTGTTGAATTTCATGAGATTCCATGAGGTGTATCAGCCACTCTCAGTTTTGTATCATTACAGAACTGTCTGAGGGTACACTCTGCCCTGTCATTCAGATCATTAATGAAGATATTAAACAGGACTGGAACAAGTATTGATCCCTGGCATACACACCACTAGTAACTTGTCTTCAACTAGACTTTCTGCCATTCACTAGCAGCCTCTGGGTTGCTCTGAAAACCTGACAGACAGTTTTCAATTCATTATACTGTCTGCTCATTTAGCCCAGATTTAACTCCATGAAGTGAATTGAATTACTATTGATATTAGAGGCATGTGCTTTTTCAGCAACATTATTAGCTCCCTTTATATAGCAAAAAAAAAAAAAAAAAAAAAAAAAAAAAAAAAAAAAAAAAAAAAAACAAACCAAAAAGCACAATATATTTGTATCCACTAATTTGGAATATCGTGTACACAGAAAATAGTGGATATAACCAATATAGAAAAGCTGAGAGGTTAAAAGTTTCAATGTGTATCAACTCCATACATTGCCTCCCTGATACAGGTTTACTGGCCTCCAGAAACCCTTGTCTGAAATGATCTTGTCAATACGCAGGTAGATGTGTTTATTAATTAGTCTTGAAAACATGTCTCACAAGCGTATGTCACTGGCAAACTTTATGATGTTTCTTTTCTGGGAACCCACAAAAATTTAAACAGGTGACAAGCAAGAAAATTGTCAAGAACTATTCCTAGGTACATCAAAAGTAGCTTCTTTTGATCCCTCTGAGATCTGACAATATCAAGGAATCAAAGGCTGTGAAATAAAGCCTCAGTGAGAACTTTTTACTGTGTTCAGTGGAAGTAGTATCTTTCTTTCTTATGATTACAACCTCTTTTTCCACTTGAGAAGAGAAAAACATGAAATCCCTAACTGTAGAGCATTATGCTACTTCAGAATTCAGAATTCTGTCATTGCTACTTATGATGAGTTTGATTTTAACACTTTGTTTTAAAAGTGTAAGTGTATGGTGAATTCTATCATCACTGAAGGCAAAGGGAATTTAGTTGGGCTATGTTTATACTAAAGGATACAAGAGCATTTTCAGGCACCCCCAGCTCTGAGTGCAATCTATAGCTTTGTACAACTTCAAATTTAATGAAACTTTGATTTTCACATTTCCCTGGCATTACATTCAATGGAAATGGAGGCTGTCTGCATAAAGGAGGTATAGTTCTCTCTTGAGGTAAGATGTCACGGTTTAGGGTCAGGGCAGCCCCTGAGACCTATAACAGACGGTCTCTGTTAACCCCCCTCCCTCCCCAAAGGGGAAGAGAAAAGGAATAAGGGAGAGAGACTAGAAAAGGAAACTAGAACAGCTTTAATGAAAAAGAAATTAATAATTATAAAAATGGGATATATACAAATATATACAAAACCAGTATCAAACCCAACCCCCCTGATGGTAATTACATCACTGTCAACACTGATGCTGTGCAGCAGGCACCTGGGGAGTCCCAGACTGGGCCCCGCAGCAGATGGGAGCTGTGTTCAGGAGCTGGATTCTGGTACCGGGTTCAGGAATACACAGACTGGGATCCAAGGCAGAATGGACAGAGTCCTCCTTGGGTGCTCTGAGGAAGGAACCGAAAGAGGACCAAGCCAAGCCAAGCAAAGCTGGCAAAGCAGTCCAAGAGGGGAGAAGAAGAGCCTAGAGACCCTTCTGATCCCTCAGCTCTAAAACTGAATATGACGTATATGGGATGGAATCCCTCGTTGGTCAGTTTAGGGTCCCCTGTCCTGTCCTCTCCTCCCTGCAGGTGCAGCCTTTCACTTTCTGCACCCCCCAATATGGCACACAAGATCCAGCAGTGGCCTTGGTCTGCATACCAATCCTTGGTACTAACTCTAAATATGGGGTGTTATCACTGCTAGAAGCAGACACTGTCTGTAAGAACAGGCTGCTAACTTCAGAAAGTGCAGTTAGTTAGAAGAACTGAGCTGAAAAGTAAAATTACTGAACAGAATTACTTCTGTTTTCGCACAAACCAGGACATTAGACCATCAAGATTGTGATTCACACCATGAACACTGGGTTATTTGAAACAAGACTTTTATCTGTTATTTTCTCCTCTTAAATTTTGGTAGGATCCTCACTGAGAACTCATGGCACAAAATTATGTGAAACATAGCATCAAGCAATGATTACAGTTAGAAATAATGGAGATATTGCAGGAAAAAATATCATAACTTAAGACTTTTTATAAGCCAATTACTTGAGTGGAAATGTATTTTAGAAAATAAACACTAAAGAACTATAGTAAATGAAATACTCTAAACCTGAATCAAACCACACACCTGAAATCTAAATAACATTCTGGGAAGTATGTCCCAGATTTCATAACAGATTTAAATTTGTGTTGTATTTTATCATCTTTTAGGAAATCTTTAGTCATCAACTAGTATTTAAGTTCTTTTTTATATGCTAGTCAGCCAATGAAAATAAATGTATAATTTTATAGAAAATGCATTATTCACAGACAAATATTCAGTAATAAAAAAATTGCATTTTTTTCTGGCTTTATGAGCTGAAGTATGCCAGTAGACAAAGAAACAGTGAACAAAAATATTTATTTGGCTACAGTACATAACTAGTGCTCTCAGATTTTCACATAACACACAGAGAGTATCATTTGTATCTATTAGTTCATTTTTTTTCTTTTTTTTTTTTTTTTTCTGAATCCAAACCAGGTGTTATTTTCAAAGTAAACTTGGTTTCTCTCTAAGGAAGTAGTGCAACTCAGATGATTATTACATGAATAATGTTATATTCTAATATTATTTTAAAATTAAGATGCATTCACATAAATTATTTTAGCTCTTAGTTTGAAAATATTGTTTGCAGCTGTTGCCTTAGAATAGGCAAGCAGTCTGATAGATTAATATATTTATATGTCTTTTAAATCATCATCTCACTAGGTTATAGCAAAATTTGCAAACATATATATATATCTCAATATAAATCCCACTGAAGCAGTAATATGAATTCACATCTTGAAATATACCAGAAAAGAAAATAATGTATTCTTCTGCTTGCTCCTAGTTCTGAAAACCTGCCCCTCACTGAGATTCAATGATTGTCTAAAAAATTTTTTTCAAGTATTTTGTATTATAATTTCTTCTAACATATGTTTGAATAAGGTATGCTTCTTGTGCTTTTTTTCACCTAATGCTGCATTACACATTTATCAAAATAGCATAGTGTAGGTTTTAGGAGTATAGTGTTATAATCATGGTCCTATAGATACTGTCCACATCTTAATAGCAGCATAAGAATTTAATAACTAATCTAAAAAGAAATTAACCCTCTGATGTGTTCTCATACCTTGATGGGTTGTATTCAAGATGGTTATACTCTAACTAATTAGAAATAATAAATCTTGAATAATAGGAAACACATAATACCAGAGAGAAGACCACTAGTGTCCTGTCTCCTTCCTTCCTAATGTCAGCCTGACATTTAGAGGTCTATTCTAGCTGTACCACACTGTCCTCACACTCCAGTTCCTGACAGGAATACTCAACCTTATTTCCTTATGGGGCAACAAGCATTAGGAAATCATCTACAATGGAAGATTATTCTCAATACTATCTCCAGAGATTGCTAAAGTAAAATAACTGTTTAGGACATCAGCATAGAGAGATCAATAAAATGGCCATGGTATATCACATGTTTTGTCTATATAGAAAAGGAAGAAATCATAGAAGTCATGGGAAACTGGCAGTTGTATTCATTACTGAAGGGAGATTATAGGCTGTGTAGTTATGGTTCTGCTTTTTATTATTTCATACTATCTTCATGTGTTACATCTTTTATCTTTTATATTTCCTGAACATCATGGAGAATGGGAGGTGTTCCTGAGGACTAGGGGAAAGCCAGTGTAACTCCAGTCTTCAAAAAGGGCAAGAAGGAGGGCGCAGGAACTTGCAGACCAGTCAGCCTCACCTCCATCCCCAGCAAGGTGATGAAACAGCTCATTCTGGAGATCATGTCTAAGCGTGTGGAGGAAAAGAATGTTATCAGGAGTAGTCAGCATGCATTCATCAAGGGGAAATCATGTTTCACTGATCTGAGAGCCTTCTATGATTGTGTGACTAGATGAGTAGATGAGGGGAGAGTGGTGGATTTTGTCTACCTCTAATTCAGCAAGGCTTTTGACACTGTCTCCCATAACATCCTCACAGGAAAAATCAGGAAGTGTGGATTAGATGAATGGACAGTGAGGTGGATTGAGAAGTGGCTGAATGCTAAATGCTAATCTAATGCTAAATTATATGCTAACTAATATGAATGCAGTATTCACTCATCAAATATACTCGGAAGACAATTTAGACTCAATAAAAAAAATAAAATTGTACTAATAGATGCATTTAGGTGTAGCTGCTTATGAATGAATTACTGCTTTGTCCCTTGATAGAGTCTGGAACTATACATGAAAATAAATAAAGAGATAAAACAAATCTCCTAAGACAGGAAAACCATCTTAGTTTCTAAGTGACCCCAATTTAGTGAGGATTAACCTTTCTAGTGCAAGGCAGCTTGTTACTGATGTATCAGTATCATGTATAATGGCAGAAAATATTCATGTTAGTACATATATATGTATGTGGCTTCTTTCTGTTTCTTTTGCTATTTTGCTTTATTGAAATATAGATAGGCCAGTTACAGCTTTATTCCTACATTTTCTCCCTTAAGCTTGCACATTCTCTATCAGCTATTATTTTTACTGGCTCTATTATTTCTTGTGTCACTGAAAGGGCAATATCCAATGAAAACGTAAATGCCAGAGGTACCACTGAAGGAAGAAAATGTTCTTTTGGGGTTTTTTTTTTCCCTTTTTTTTTTCCTTTTTTTTTTTTTCCCCTCCTTCTTCTCTTTCTTCTTTATCTTCTTTCTTTTCCTCTTTCCTTTTCTTTTCCTTTTTTCTTGTTTCCTTTTCCTTGCTTCCTTTCCCCCCCTGTATCCCTCTCTGTCTCTTTCATTTTCCCTTTCCTTTTCAATTTCTTTATTTTTAGTTTCGGGTTTCCTTTTTCATTTTCCCTTTTATAAATTCTCTGAAGCAAATTCATAAAAACAGATCTTAAGCTTTCTTCAGAGCCAAGACAATACACTTGACTGCTGAAAGGACTAATGTTACACTTAATCTCATCATGTTTCATTCAGTGCATCTGTTTTGAAAAAAAACATTTCAAAATATATCTGTATTGGCATGCATACATTTCACATCTAACCTTCCCACTTATTATATTGTTTTACCTGATGAGAGGATGGAAAATAAGCATGTGAAAAATGTGAGTGTTTACCTTTCGCCAGAAGCTGCTGAGATCCTGAGATGATATGCATGGTGCGGGAGATCCAAACAAAAAAAAAATTATCTGTGCTAAACATCCCTGCAAACAAAATATCTTGTTTAGGTAACTACATTGTTCTAGTACAGTATCTAGGTAGATTTTACTCTGCAATTGCACCATTATATACTGTCTTTATATTTCCTTTGTAGTTTAGCTGCTTTAAATACATATTTAAATACTTATTGAAAAATAACAGATTTAAGGTTGTTTCTATTCTGTGAAAACTATCCAGGATAAAATATTTCTTTGTTTTTTTTTTTGGTTTACTATGCAACAAGGCATAATGTCCTCCTAGAGTACAGGCTATGAGTTACCTTTTGTATATTATGAGTAGAAATTTCCATTCATTCATTGATTCAAAAAAATCAAGATTTTTCTTCTCAAAGCACTGCTTGATGGGAGCAAACATTCAGTTCACTGCTTCACATTTCTCCAGCTTATAGTGGCATGTCGAGTGACAGACTTTCTGGTTCCTTTCTTCATGCATTTTCCATAATTTTGCTTTCTTCCACCTTTTTCTTATGTGTTTAAGGGAAATTAAAATGTTTCCAGGAGTCTGTTTTGTGAGTGAGATATAGTGGAATCTAATTTTTTTATGCAATCTATTTTACCCTGTGAAATAACTGAGGGATATTTTCATGATACTAAATAAAGTTTTTTTCATGATATTGAATACATATTTCCCCTAGCTCTAGGTATAATCTAATGTACTGGCTTCATTAAAGAATGACAAAATAAGTTCAGCTAAAACCTAGTTTAAACCTTATTAGAAAATCAATTTATATGAAATTCCATAGTTTTGCAATTTCAGTACTTTCACTCGAAAGCTGGAGGAAGCTCTCTGAAACTTTCAGTGGCATGCTGCTTGCAATAAATTTGAGTAAAATCTCTGGGTGTTTTACTACAGTGCTTGAAACTTCACAGCCTGCCAGAAAAATTGGATACTCTGCTACTAAGATTGAGTTTACAAACAGTGTGGTAGTAGTGCACTATAACTACTTTGTATCTGCTTTTGCAAGAACATCTTAGCATTACTCCTGCAGTTTTTTGTCCTTTGCTATTCTTTGTTGCTACTTTTACCCAGGACATTTCTTCAGCTTTAGTTTACAACCACAGCAAAAAAAAAAAACCAAAAAAAAAAAACCAAAAAAAAAAAAACCAAAAAAAAAAAACCAAACCCACACTGTCTTGTGATAACACTTAGGATGTTCTGGTGTACTGAATGCATAGAGTATGCCAGACTTTACACTCAGTGTCTGATGTATGTACCATGTCATGTTATATGTAATGATTTCACAGAGCACATCAAATGGTCGAAAGATAAATGCCAGTTTCCCTTTCTATCTTCATAAGTCCTTTTATTCTTCATAAATCTTTGTTCTTTTTTCAGTTTCTATTTCCATTTCCTTGCAGCATGACTAAGGCAGATAACATTTACCCTCCTGGATGTTCTATTTTGGTATTATCACTTTTCCAGAAAAGGCAGTATGTGTAAGACTTATGACTCTTCCACAATGAAAGTTCTGAGTAGAGGTCTTTAAATGCCTCAGCCACATCAGACTGCATTAGACTGAAGCTTGATAAATGAGCCGTCAGCTTCAATGTACTTTGTTTCTGCTTTTTTTAGAAAAAAAACAAGCAAACAGAACTACATTAATAATTAATTTTAAAGTTGTTAAAAAATATGGAACTCCAAACACCTAATTGAGGATTTCGGTTTATTCACACTTTTGACAAACTACTGAAAAGCGTCAGACAATTATTTCAGAAACATCTTAAGTATGCACACAATTATTAACAAAATATATATGACGTATAACTCTTCAAAATGTTGAAAAGCATTTGGTCAAGTTTGTTTACATATGACAGCTGCATTTTCATTCTGCTAGCTGTCTGTCCATTTGATTGTTTTAACAGTGCAGCTTACAACTTGAAAATCAATAACAGATTAAATTTCAATGTTCCATTTAGTAGAGTTCAGGAAAGGCTAGTGAATCCCTGAGGAGATTCATAAATTCAAATTCTTCCTCATGAACTACATGAGGGATAGTCTGAAGGCTGCCACACTCACTGTGTATAAAAGGAACATGTATTCAAACAACTTTGAATTCTCTGAATGCTACTGTTACTGTGAATATCTTTTTAGGTCTTTGGTGCTGCTAATGTGCTCCTCTGGATCGCTAGAAGCTGCTCATGTCTGATTCCTTAGAAATTCAAGAACTGTATAGTTTAATAACAAATTTATTACATATACCAAAAATAGTTTTCAAGAATTTATACATGTTTGCTATGTCTTTTTCTATTTCATTATACAGCAGTAGATGTCTGTTGCCTATAGTTTTAGAGTATCCCCTTGAAGCATCTGCTAGTACTTTTCAGGGGGATACTGGATTATGCTATACTTTGCATAGCTGGGAAATATTTTACAACAGAAAGACTGAAGGTTTCTTGAAATCCTGAATATGGTCTTGTAAATAGAAACTTTCCTGAGAACAATGGCAAGGTACTCTAGGTGAGGAGGTAATAATTTCTTGTAAATAAAGTTGGCAGCTTAAATAACAAATAAAAAAAATACTATTAACTATAAAATGTTTATTTATGTATTTCTTTATTTTTTTGTGTTTTTGCTAAATAGAAGTGATTTCCTATGTGGCACATGAAATGGTAAGTTTTAGCTATGCTAAGACTTTTCATAATTCTCTCTATACATGTAGTCTTTTTTATCACCCTTAAGATCCTTTATTCTTGCCTCCCTATGCCATTTCATATTATCCTTTTCACCTTGGTTTTTATCTTTCTCCAATCTGTTTACAAATCCATTCCTCAAATACCCCATTCATCCCTATAATGTAATATTATAAAATTCTTTTCTATGTATGAACAGACACTAATGAAAATAATTTACTAAGGTGGAACTCAGAGTTATCCATTGCACTGGCCATGTAAGTGTGTGCTGGAGCAGGAGAAGCTGAAAGAAATTCCTTTTTTCGGGAAAGAATGGAAACAGATTCATGACTAAGCTCAAGTGAGTTGGTTACAAATGTGGCTGAAGTAACTCCATGAATTTTAATTATTCACATTCCTTTTAATCTTATTATTCCCATCAAAATGAAGGATCCAAAACATTTATAAGCTAACTTACTCAGGGTAAATTATATGTAACAGTCATTTGTTAAAATTTGCTATTGTTTAAAACATAAAAGTGTATCTGATAATTTTTTAATTAAGAGAAAATTGTAAAATGAAATGGTCACAGCATTATACAACATTTTGTAAAAAGGCTGGATTGTTTGTTGTTTTTTAAATGCCAGAATTTCAGCTAGTTTTACGTATGTTATGACAGTACTAAAATCTGACCTCAATTATCAATGTAAATAAAAGATATTTAAAGCAATCATTAAAGACAGTAGCTGTTTGGGACATCCTTAAATATACCAAAAGCATAAATTATATCCCTTGATTTTCATGGTTATTTACATACATTTACATAAGAACATACTCCTTTAAATGGTAGGAGACCTTGCAATAAAAAACAAGATACCAAGCTGCAAGGAGTTCATATTATGAGTTATCAGTTTGACAAGCTGATTGACATATAGAGATCTCTGTTGCCAGATACTGATAAATTACAATAAATGATTTTCCAGTGTGGATTGGTTTGCAGGATCAGAGCTTTATCCATAATACATAAATGAGGGATGAAGTATGTGATGAAAATAATTTAATAATATAGATTCATAATCCTAGAATAGACTGTTGATTTTCCTTTCCTTTATACTGACTTTCAAACAGATTTTGTAATCACCTCAGAAAAAAAAATGTTATGTTCATGTGTCCTACAAATGGACAAAAAACTATTTGCTTATAGTTCTCTGAGTCAATTGATGGCAGGCATACTTTTGTCAACAGCATATGTTCTGCATGAGGAAAACAATATATGCTGTCAATATTTGAAGAACTATACTTTACTGAGCAGCTTGTGAAATCAAATTTCAGTATGCAGAACTGGAAGGAAGAGAAATAGTAGGCATTGCAGACTGGCTAAAAGCTTGTACTTTGAGACATTTGGAATAGCTTAGATGAAAGACATGAGAGAAGTGCTGTTATTAACGAACAATGGCAACATATAATATATTCTGCCTCAAATTTTTAAAGAAAAGTGAATTACCTCCCTACCTGGATTTTATCTACCATCACATAACAAGAAGCAATGTATTAAACCTGTATTTTCCTTTTAAGTCAAAGTCTTTTTCACACAGTAAAGAAAAGAATCACTTGTGTAAAACCATAGGAAACATTAAGTGCTCCTGTTTATTCAGTATGAATTTTAAAATTATAAGATCTCTATAGAAGGGACTGAAAAAAAAAAAAAAAAAGCTCTTTTGAGCTTTACTCAAAAAAAAAAAAAAAAAAAAATTCCCCAAACTTTCCATTTATGATTCATAATGGAGGATAACATTTCTGAGAGCTTTAATGTTCAATATAGCATTAGGTAAGAGCTGGATAACCTCTCTTCAGCTATAAAGAAATGCAAATTCCATATAGCCTGTCTGGAGTTTTCTGGACAGCTGAACATACTTAATAAGGCATCAAGCTTTTCAAAATAGACTGAATTACCTTATAATTTTTGGATCCTTCCATAGTAGTTCCTGTCTGCAGCAGACTGGGGTATCATATTTATGTGCATATTTATAGCATCATAAATATTTTTAAACTACATTCAGCAGACAAAAAAAAACCCATCCTATCGTGTTATGAAGAACGATGAAAACTTAAATACAATAGAATGATAGAATATGCAGGTTGGAAGAGATCTCTACAAGTTATCTAGTCCTTCTGCTTGTTCAAAGTAGGTTACTTAAAAATCAGATGTTTCCAAGCATGGAGACTTCTACAGTCAGACAGTAAACTGCACAGAGAGTAGTTATGCAAATAAGCTCCTATGTACCCCTATATCCATTAATCAAGCTCACAGTGTTTTTCCAAAATATATATTTGCCCCATAATATACATTGTCATTATCAATTAATAGGAAAACAAATTGTTTTTATTATTTAATTATAAGTCCAGGTTTTCTCCAAGGTTTTTTTTGCAAAAGTTTATTTGCATGGTATTGAATAATTAAAAAACAAAATTGATTCGATCTTTATCAAAAGTGGATAAAACTAACTCCTTCTCTATAAAAAAAGAACAACCTTAGAAAATTATAAACAGAGTTAGTGACATGCATATTTTCAGGAAGGATGAGGAAGCCCAATGGATTACTGAATCTTATGTCATCATTACCATATCAATAATTGATAGTACATGAAAGAAAGAAGTTATGACAATTTAAATTCATTAAGCCTTACAGGGATCCTACTATAATTACCACAGATGCAGACATTTAGATATATCTACATATGAATATGTACATTTATCTATTGCAATAGAATTATTTATTAATCTATTTATCTAGTACATTTATCTCTTATATTCAACATTTTTCTTTTATATTCTTCTCTTCATACTACTCTTCAAGAACTATGACTTTCTGTTGCTTAAGTTTCACTTCCCTTAAACTACATAGTACTTTATACACAGGATACACGTGTGTGAGTGTTTGTGCACTCATGAACATACATGGATATAGCCAAAGATCTATTTGTCATATATGGTTTCTGACATCCCTGTTCATATTTTTATAACAACATCTTTTCAAAGATTTAGGACTTGTCTTCAGGGAATTGTGACTTGATAGTTTAGTGCAAAATGTCCATCAAGTGATGTTGCCAAGATTCATCTTTTCTCTCCAGTATTTTAATTACTAATCTGTATGTAAAGAACAATGCCTGACATCAAATAAACTCTTTTTTTTTTTTTTTCTTTTAAAAAAATTTTCTAATTAGGTTCTCTGTTCCTTTTACTGTGATATACATATATTGTACCTGATTTCTGGCAGTACCCTGATTAAACATGGTTCAGCAGCAATGTCTTTCTAAGTAACTACTGCAGTCAGTCATATATGCTTCATTAACTTGAATGTGTGAGTATTTGAAATTTTCAAAGGAAAAGAATCCAGGAAAATCATTTAGGTATAGTGTATTCTGCCATAGCAGTTTTCTGTGCATGTTTTAATGACTAAATCAAAGGAAATGGAAACAGAAATAGCAGTATTCTGGGTCACTTCCTGCTTTTGCTCTGTGATCTTCCTGAGATAGACATTTTCTTATAAATAATTTCTTATAAATGCATGGGGTTTTTTAAGGTCAGGTGATGCAAAAATATGTAGTATCAGGAACATAATTTTTAAAACCAATCCTCAAACAAGCAAGGAAGTGAAGACAACAATTACGAATTGACAACAAACATTATAAGTCAATCAAAACAGAAAGTAAAATAAACAGAAGCTACTGAAGTGTAAAACAGTTAAAGGAGAAACTCTCCAAGAAAACCATAGCTGGAATGCTAAATTAATTCTAAAATATAGAAACAGTTGAAAAAATTCAAGTCTAATTGTATATGATGTCCATCCAAAATGACATCCAGTAAGTACATGATACCAAGTCCAGAATGATATAATAGCAAGAAATAGGAAAGAAAGAAGTGGTCATTATTTCCTTTTGTTCCATGTAGACAACAACATTCATATTGCATGTATATTTTAACTGATCAAAAAATAAGAAGAGTGTACTGAAGGGACAATTCATTACTATTTGAGAGAAACATACAAGATTCAGATACGCATTTGCAGGGAAAATCACCTTCTTACTATCACTTTGAAATTCAGGTAAAGAAATAGATACTTGCTGATTTCTGTCTTTTACATAAGTAGGTACAGATTATAGATGTTTAGTGTTGCCCTTAGTAGTTAATTCTTGTAGCAAAGTGTGTTCTTTTAAGAAATTGTATTCATGTTTTTGTTTGGGTTCTATCTAATAATTTTCTTAAGTACTTTTCTCTTGATACCAGACAATATAAAAATATCTAACACCTCAGTGTCTTCTAAAATTTGGACTTTTTTCAACATAGGCACTCACTGCAATGTTATAGAATCATTGCAGAACTCAGGCTGAAAGGATCTCAGGAAGTCTCAAGTCCAACCTCTTGCTCAAAGCAGGCTTAGCTGTGACAGCAGACTAGAGTGCTCAGGCAGATCCTGGAAACCATCAACAGAGGTACCACAGCTTCATTAGGCAACCTCTTTCAAGACTTTACAGTCCTTGTGGTGAAAAAGGTTTTCCTTATGTCAGACTGCTTCCATTTCAGTTTATGATCACTGTCATTCATTCTCATGTTCTGCACACTAGTAAATAACCTGTCTCTGTCTTCTCAGTAACTTCATCATAAGTACTGTCAGGATGATGCAAGGTGTCTCCTTTTAATGTTGACTAAGCCTAGCTCTCCCAACCATTACTCAGAAGGTAAGTTCTCTAGCCCCAAACAGCTTAGTGGCCTTCTGCTAAGCTCACTACAGTTATCAATTTCTTTCTTGTACTGAAGCCAAAATTGGATGCAATATTCCAGATGTGGTCTGTATGAGAAAAAATAGTTGAGTAGATTTTTGTGGCCTGAGAACAATGATTTTCCAAAAATACCTCAGCATACCATAGTTTGCAATTCCAACCTGCTAACACAGAAGCATATTTAATAAACATCTGTTATTATTTTAATTCAAACCTGATTAAAGTTCATGTGAAATACAGCTCTGCATAATCATAGATCTAGAAATGCAACTAGCAACATTTGTTTTAAGAAAGCACTTTGCGAAAAAAAACCTAACATTGTTTAGGGAAGTGCATTACTCAGCTGTAACAAATCATGTGTGTTCTAGAGAAACAGGTGCAGAATATTAGGCATTTTATGTGTATTTTTAATAAACTGAATCTTAACACCTGTAATCAGTGTCACTTAAAATGAAGAACCCTGTGAAAAGGAAGAAAGGTAACATTATTTTGAATGGATTACAACATTGAAATTCACCCTATTCTTAAGAATAATACTTGAATGCAAGCTAAAACTGTCAAAGAAATACCTGGTATGTACCTGCAGTATTGTAAATCACCTTAGCATGTCAGTTTAGAAACTTTTAGTGCCTTTCTACTCCAAGATGGTAATGCCTTACTGACAAGTATTCACTGCCTTTTTTGTTCAGTTTAACTCCTTACAAGAAGAAAGTAAAATAAATTTTACACAATACAAGAAGCCAAACATTAAAAAGGTAGAAGAGCAATTAAAACCAGAAAAACCTCACTTTCTGTATTTATAGGGGACAATGGGTTTTCAAAAATATTCATCTGCCTAACTGAAAAAAAGTGGTCACTTTGATAATTGAAATGTTTTTCCTATTTCATATTGAGAAGAGATTAACAAATCTTAGAATCATAGATTCATAGAATCTTAGAATGGTTTGGGTTGGAAGGGACCTCAAGTATCATCGTTCCAACTGCCCTGCTACGGGCAGGGACACATCCCACTAGACCAGTTTGGGCAAAGCCCCACCCAACCTGATCTTGAACACATCCAGTGATGCAGCATCTACAGCTTCCCCAGGCAACCTGTTCCAGTGGCTCACCACCCTCAGAGTGAAGAACTTTTTTCTAATTTCTAATCTAAATCTACCTCCTTCCAGTTGGAAGCCATTACCCCTCATCCTATGACTACAAGCCCTTGTAAAAAGTCCCTCCACAGTTTTCTTGTAGGTCCCCTTCAGATACTGGAAGGCTGCAATGAGGTGTCCCTGGAGTCTTCTCTTTTCCACACTGAACAACACCAACTCTCTCAGCCTGTCCTTGTACGAGAGGTGTTCCAGCCATCTGATTATATTCACAGCCTGCCTCTGGACCCACTCCAACAGGGCCATGTGCTTCTTGTATGCTGCTGAATGTAGTACCGCAAGTGAGGTCTCATGAGAGTGAAGCAGAGGTGGAGAATCACCTCCCTCAACCTGCTGTCCATGCTTCTTTTGACACAGCCCAGAATACAATTGGCTTTCTGGGCCAAGCATCTTCCCCAGACTTCCATTTATCACTGATATGCCTGTGTAAGTTTTTCTTGCTACCCTTGATGTCCCTGGCCAGATCACAGAATCACACAACCACAGAATGTTAGGGGTTGGAAGGAACCTCGAAAGATCATTTAATCCAACCCCCCTGCTAGAGCAGGATCACCTAGATCAGATCACACAGGAACACATCCAGGTAGGTTTTGAATGTCTTCAGAGAAGGAGACTCCACAACCTCTCTGGGCAGCCTGTTCCAGTGCTCTGTCACCCTCACTGTGAAAAGTTTTTCCTTATGTTTACCTGAAGCCTCCTATGCTCCAGCTTGTACCCATTAACCCTTGTCCTATCACTGGATGTCACTGAGAAGAGCCTGGCTCCATCCTCCCAATGCTTTCCATTTACATATTTATAGACATTAATAAGGTCTCCCCTCAGTCTCCTTTTCTCCAGGCTAAAAAGACACAGCTCTCTCAGTCTCTCCTCATAAGGGAGATGGTACGCTCCCTTAATCATCTTAGTGGCTCTGTGCTAGACTCTCTCCAGTAGCTCCCTGTCTTTCTTGAACTGGGGTACCCAGAACTGGATACCATACTCCAGGTGGGACTTCACCAGAGCAGAGGGGGAGGAGAACCTCCCTCAACCAGCTGGCCATGCCCTTCTTAATGTATCCTAGTATGCCATTGGCCTTCTTATCAGCAAGGTCACATTGTTGGCTCATAGTCATCCTCTTGTCACCATGACTCCTAGACCTTTTTCCCCAGATCAGCTGCCAAGCTGTACTGATACATGGGGTTGCCCTTCCCCAGATGCAGTTCTTTACACCTGCCCTTCTTAAACTTTGTTAAATTTCTCCAAGGCCAGCTTTCCAGCCTGTCCAGATCACAGTGGATGGCAACACATCCATTGCCCTCCTCTCATCTATCCATCTAGTTGTGCCATCATAAAAGGCTATCAGATTAGTCAAGCATGACTTCCCTTTGTTGAATCCATGTTGACTACTTATAATAAGCCCCCTTTTCTCAACATGCTTTGAGATGGTGGCAAGAACAAGCTGTTCCATCACCTTTCCAGGAATGGAGGTGAGGCTGACCAACCTGTGTCCACCTTCTTGCCCTTTCTGAAGATTGGGATGACAGTGGCCTTCCTCCAGCCCTCAGGCACCTCCCCTGTTCTCCAGGACCTTTCAAAGATTATGGAGAGTGGCCTAACAATGACTGTCACCGTTTCCCTCAGCATTCATGGGCACATCCCATCAGGGCCCATGGACTCGTGGATGTTCAGTTTGCTTAACTGCTTTCTAACCCAATCCTCCTCAAATGAGACAAAATCTTCCTCCAGACTTCCTCTATGGACTCATAGGCCTGGAACCCCTGGGAGCTGTCCTTAGCAGTAAAAAATGAGGCAAAGGTGACATTCAGTAACTCCACCTTCTCTCTATCCTCAGTCACCAGGGAACCCTGCTTCATTCAGCAGCAGGCCCACATTCCTCTAGACTTCTGTTTACCTCCAACATGCTTGAAAAAGCCTTTCTTGTTGTCCTTGACCTTCCTTGACAGGTGTAGTTCTTAGGAGGCCTTAGCTTTCCTTGTTGCATCTCTGCATCCTCTGAAAACCTCTTTGTACTCCTTCCCAAGTGGTAAGCCCCTCCTCCCATGTTCTATATACTTCTTTCTTCCACTTAAGTTTATTCTTTAGCTTCCTGTCCAACCATTCAGATATCCTAGCTCTCTTACATGATTTTTTACTCTTTGGGATACTCTGATCTTGAGCCTGGAGGAAAAAGCGCTTGAGTATTAGCTAGTTTTCTTGGGCCCCCTTACTATCTAGAGCCCTGTCCCACAGGACTTTTTTCAAGCAGTTCCCTGAAGAGGCCAAAGTTAGCCCTTCTGAAGTCCAAGGTATCTGTCCTGCTTGTGGGCCTGTGTCTGCCACATGCAATTCAGAACTACATCATCTTGTGGTCACTGCAGCCAAGGGTTCCCCCTACTTTCACATCCTCAACCAATACCTCTGTTTATTAGTACAAGGTCCAGCAGTACTCCTCTCCTTGCCAGCTCCTCCACCACCTGCATCAAAAAGTTATTGTAAACGCACTGGAGGAACCTACTGGACTGCACATGCCTGTCTATTTAGTTTTGCCGGCAAACGTCAGGGTAATTGAAGTCCCCCATGACAACTAGAGCCAGAAACTTCCATCTGCTTGTAGAAGGCCTCATCAGCTTCCTCATCCTGATCTGGTGGCCTATAGTAAGCACTCACAACAATGTCTCCCATACTAGTCTCCCCCTTAATCCTTACACACAAGCTTTCAACTCACTCTTCATTGCTGCCCAGGAAGAGCTCAATACACTCCAATTGCTCTCTCACATAAAGTGAACTCCACTACCTCACCTTGCCAGCCTATCTTTCCTAAAAAGGACATAGCCATCCGTGACAGTGTTACAGTCATGCAAGCTATCCCACCATGTCTCAGTAACTGCAGTAAGGTCTTGGTCCCGAGATAGCACACAGATCTCTAGTTCCTCCTGTTTGTTCCCCAGACCGCGTGCATTAGTGCATAGGCATCGCAGAGAAGTTCTAACACGAAATCACTGTTCCTCTGGTTAAAACACAGTTACAACCCCTTCCCCCTTTGAATCTAGTTTAAAGCCCTGTCAATAAGCCCTGATAACTCCTGCCCCAAAATCCTTCTGCCCCCCTGGGACAGGTGCATCCGACCTGTCACCAGCAGATCAGGTGCCATATAAACTTCCCCATGATCAAAGAACCCAAAATTACAATGGCGGCACCAGTCTCTGAGCCATGTGTGAACCAGGTGTTTTTTCCACCCTTTTTCAGTGTTTTTCCCTACCACTTGAGGGACTGATGAAAAAAACCACCTGAACACCCAAGCCTTCTACTAGTCACCCCAGTGACTAGTATGATCATATATGCCTTGCTTGACTACTTTTCCATCCAAAAAGTCAAGACATCCAGTTGATGGATAATACAAAGGAGAACCACTACGATACTTTCACTCCTGATGAATGCACTCTCCTAAGAACTCTAAAGAGTACAACAGAACACAGTGGCATGGCTAGGGTTAAGGTCACTGATGTCAAATTTGTCTGTATCACTGATGGCCCATGATGAAGTGGCTAGTGCAACAAGTAACACTAAGATTCTAGCCAGCACAATTCTGAACTCTACTGAAGTTCCTGCCTGTACTGTTTTTGTATGGAAAGGCCTGCATGACTCCATGGAGCAGAAACGGGCAGCAGTAGTCAAGATGTAGATGTATACATAAGCATTGTTGAAGTTGATGGCCTTGGGATGAAAGAGGCTCCAACAGAGGAATCCAAATTTAAAAACAAAATAAAAAAATAAATAATGTAATTGTCATGTAACTATCCCATAAGATCCAACCTAAATTTTGGTAGGTCAACTCAGTCAAGACTGAAATGCTTCAGATGTGTCTAGGTGAGAGCTGAGTATCATTTTTCAAGATAGTGCCTTTAGATGGTTCACCAAATCTCACTGAAATTGTGTGCCTTTTGATTCAAACATTAATACCTATGAAAAATAGATTATAAATTACCCACTATATCTAGGCCTCAGTCAGCACTATGGGGACATTAATCACCAATGTGTCTTCAAGATGACTACCAAATGGTGAGACAATACAAACACTTTTGAACCAAGTGCAGGGAAAAATCGCATATGTATGTATGTCATTGAAAGTTATTTCACTTATTTATAGGGAAAAGTTTTCAGTTGTTCAAGTTTGTTTTATTTACTTAGGTTTACTCATTTTATTTTGAAAACAGAGCAGTTAAAAAATGCTAATTATAGTACAAACAAAATGTCATAAAAATCAGGTTTTATTGGCTGCATCATAATTATGAAAAGAACAGAATATTTTTAAAGAGGATGTTCTTGGATTTATTACCATGGACTCTCCCTTTCAGTCTTTTAAGATGATGCATTTATAGACTATTAGAACTGCAACTGAACAGATAAATAACATTAGTCCAGAATTTAATGACATTCATTGTACTTAAGGGTGCACAAGAAGTGTGTATAGGATCAGATACAGATTATATTAATTGGATGATCATTTTTATATGGAGTAGGTTAGGTATCAAGAATTTACACAAGCATTTAAATTAGAATATTTTCTTCTCTTTCCTCTTGGAAGGGTAGCAACACTTTTGGCTATTAATGTATTTATTGTGAGAAAATAAATAATCTGAATGATGCTTTAGTAGTGTAAATCTGTGAGACCTCATGGGGAATAACAAGTAAAAAGTCAAGTAGTTTATCAATGATGTACTTGATGGAAACATCCTGCAAGCAGAAGATGAACTCAGGATGGTGCTACCAGGGGTTAAAGAAATGACAAAGCAATAGCATTTGAGAGATAAGGGAAGAATAGAAAGAAAGCACCAGAGAATGGGAGTGGCAATAGAATTGATCTGCAGTTCTGAATGTATGAGATAAAGTCTTTTTTTCTCACTTTTTCCTGACTGCACTTTGTCTTCTTAGAATGCAAAGTCTGAAGTCTTTTTACTTTTTTTTTTTTTTTTTTAAGCTTCCTTAAGCTTGTGTGTCACAATGAAACTTCTGAAGTAGCTTTCTTCCGCCCCTCCCTCCCCCCACCCTTTGTCCTCTTCTTCCATTCTAAAATAAGTCTTCGTTGGGCACACTGAGGTCAGAAATTTTTGATCTTCAGTATTACATGAATAGTGCATTGCTACTGTTATCTTTGGCTCACATTTTCAGAAAAGAATGAAGAAGGAAAAAGCTCAAAAGTTTTTTTCATTCACAAACTTCTACAAAACAAGGAGTGTACAGATATGACAACTCTGTGGGGATGCAGAGTTCCATAGCTGAAACTACCATCTACCAGCCAAAATAAACCAGGGCAGCATAACTCCTGCAGCCAGTTCCAGAGAGGAAGCAAAAGGATTTGAAACAGTAAATAAGGTCACTCATGACACTTAGAAGTAATTAAATCTTTGGAGATTAAATTAATCTAAACTAAAAGCATCTAAGGCATTAGAAGTAGATACTACAGTAAAATTTATGGAGAGAAAATGTTGGGGTTTTTTTAAAATAAATGATACTTTAAAAGAATAATCTAATCATATTAATGCCCTAAAGGCTGCTTCTGAGACAATTATAAAGGAAATAAACACATTGCATCAGAAAACAGAAATTCTAATGAATCATAAGTGACAGTACCAGGAAGGACTTTTCACATTGCACATTCTGATTCTCAGTATTTTCAGGAGTACTCATTACTATTTAATATAAGCTAGTTTCAAACATATGCAGTCCTGATTGTCCCAAATTCCTCTGTAATCTGTTAGCTTTCTTGACTGCTTTCCCTGCTAATAATATTTTTTCTTTTTTTCTTTTTTCTTTTCTTTTCTTTTCTTTTCTTTTCTTTTCTTTTCTTTTCTTTTCTTTT
>JANVCC010000070.1:5220182-5278541 GCA_025345505.1 Todiramphus chloris collaris | reverse complement strand
TTGTCTTCTTTTTTTTTCCTGTACAGCACAGACTTTTTTTTTCTCCTTATTTAGCTTTTAGGCTTGGCTCTTTCTACTGTCATTTTCCAAGGTTGTGGATAATTCCTTTCTTTGGTTTATATTGTTATGTTGTAGGATTTTATATTTCAAGCGTTGATCGTATCTTAATATTGATTAAACCTTGCTGAAAAGCATCAAGTTTAGCTCCTTCAGTCTCTTTATATTCAGAACACTTATATCACTTTTTCAAACCTTTATTTTTATTTCCCACTCGTCTTTTCTCATAGTTCTCATGTCTTTCAAACTGTGAAAAGAAGTACTCTATATATGAATACAAACTTCAAGTATTAAAGCTATATAAAATATAGTTATTACTTCACTGAAACACAGCATTGGTGTTTCATTGTTAGCATCACAGTGAGCACTTGTATTTGTTTCCTGTATTATTGCTGGATGTTTCAGACTTATCAGTTGTATTCAGGAGTTTTGGCTGTGCTGTTTATTTCTTTCCCTGCCCCCATGCAGTAATCTAGAAGAAAGAGATTAGCAGCCTAAATTTTCTAATGGTTTGCATGAGGGTTTACAGAGATTACAGATCCTAAGAACTCACACATCCTGGCTCTGGCACCTTCTAAATATCTGTACAAATCCTGCTACAGATCAGCTAAACTTTGAAAGGTTCAGGCTGATATTCAACCTCATGCTCTGTAAGAAGGAGCCTTAATCTACTGCCAAGTGCCCATTAAAGCTGCCGTTTTCATAGAAGCAATATACTATGTACCAGAAGCTACTTTTATATCCCGCTGAGGTTCAGTTCAGAAGTAGGAGTAGTGACATTTTACTGTGTTAGCAAAACACTTAGATATTAGGAAGAAATAATTTACTGCAAGGGTGGTGAGAGACTGGAACAGGTTTCCCAATTCTTCTGCTTCAGTGTTGGTGGGACTCTCGAACAGCAAAACCTTTTAGGTTCTAATGCTGTCTGTCAATCAGAAGATCTTATCAGTTCTGGAAGAATATTTGAGAATAAAAAAATTAATTATCTAAATTACAACTTCCTTGATGCTTTATAAGACTGTTTTTAAATACTCCTTTTTTTATTCTGGGGGGTGGGGGGGGAGCTTGGGAGGGTAGCATGGAGAGTATTATTTTTTCTGCTGAGGAATGAGGGGCAAATGGAGAGAAAGAGGAAAGAGGGAGGAAGGGAGAGAGGAAAGATTCAAAGAAGGAAACTTCTGGTTAAATTATTGAAGAAATCTTTATTATTTATCAAAACCTGTCTGTTTTAGCAAAAGAAATTGAAATATTCAAATGAGTTATATGACATAAGAGTTATCTCTAGGAACAAGAAATAGTTTCTTGGAACAAGTCAGTGCAACTACTAGGTTACTAGACAGAAAGAAATCAATCAGCATGAAGTCTAAGTTTTTTAAAAGTAACTTCTTTATTTATGTCTTGCAGCATAATTAGTTTACCAGGTCTTCAGGTCACAGTACTTACATTATTTGGTAGCTATGAATGTGTTTCGTTCCAGCTGGAAGAATATGATTTACTGAAGTCACTTTTAAACCTAAGGAGTAGGGGAGGGGGGCACAGGTAACTAATGTTTCAGCTTCACATTCTGATTATATCTTTATATGTGCCCATGACACTTACACCAGTGTGACTTCACAAACTCCAGTGGAAGTAATGGAAAAAATTTGTTCATTTCATCCCAGTTCCATTAATTGCAGCATCAAATTAACACTATAGTATGCAAATTTCTTTCCATGAGGCAGACCAAACTTCCCCGTGCAGAGAAAACTGGGGAGGGAGTAGCAGCTGACAGGTTAATAGCAACTAAAGTTGCCTGAAAAACTGTTTGATGGAGCAACATAGTGCTCTCTTAACAGTAACTGAGACTACTAAAATTATTTAATTTACAAATTTATTACCTTTTCTCATAGCAGTGGACAGCACATGCATGTTGGAAAATATCTGAGAAGAACAAGTGCATATTAGCACTTATACTTATGGATAATTTTCTTGAATAAATATTCATCCATGATTTGGTGTCTGGGTATATAGTTTGGAATACAGAAACTCTGGATTTGAGACCCATCTCTCCCTGCTCACTAAGTTTTTTTGAAAGAGTTTGAGAGAGTGCCTCAGATGCACAAGTCATTGCAAGGAATGATTAGTCTCTTTGTAGTCACTTCTACAGCTCAGAAGTGTTATCTATCTTCAAGGAACAGAAGTAAGAAGATTATTTGACTATCATATCTACTTCCAGATTTCCCAAGGTGGTAGAAAATATCAGATTTGCCTAGAGAAAGGCATTCCTTTCTCATTGTCACTCGATCTATGACAGCAGGGATTCCACCTTTGCTCACTGTATGTTCCAAGGTGTAATCTCTTATTTCAGTAGGGCATTTTCACACAGAATGGAGTGTGCAACTGAATTTTTCTCAGAATTCAGATTTTTTAGATATTTTCTTCATCTAGCCTCAAAAACAACTATTAGGGTTTACATAGGGTTAAGCCTCCTTGGCTTCTTTGACTGCAAATGTAGGGCTGCAAGTCTGCCCTAGAGGGACTTAAATTATCTCTGAATAAATTTGAGAAATTCAGCTGATCATCAGTGATCATTACTAAGAAAGAGGGGATTTTTCCCTTAAACCAAACAATCATTAATCTTTATTTGTATTACAGAATGAAAGTTCTTAGAGCCAAACCCAACCCAAATCATGTTTTAAAATTCATGGAGGATTTGGAAGCCCCCATTGTTTCCAGTGTCTCTTTGCCTTTCCTTCTGCTTTACTTCTTAAAACCAGTCTATATCCTTCTTTTGAAGCTCACTCCAGGGAAGTTCAATGTTAAAAGTTAATGTCTATTGGCTGAGGCTTCCCACTGTCTCAGCAAAGACAACTCTCTAAAATACACTGCCTATTCAATTTTAAAGTTTCTGGTTAGACAGCCAGGCTCTGTTTTCCTCTCTTTATGCCCAAAGCAAGACTCCATTCTTTTCCTGTTAAAGATAATTCAGAAGCATTGGGAAAAAAAAAAAAAAAAAAAAAAAAAAAAAAAAGATAATATGCAGTAAATACAGAAATATTTTAAATATTTTCCTATTTTCTATGTTTCTTTCCAGTATTCACAAGACATAAACAGATAATATATACAGAAATATCTTCCATGGTGCCTTTTTTCCCTTTTTCTTTTTTTTTTATGCTTAGGAATAAAAGTATATATTGAAAAGAAAAAAGAAAATGTTAAATAAGAACACAAGAAGAGTCTCACATAAACAGTTCATACTGCCTTCCATGCAAGTTAGCAAAGAAGGTAAGATCTTTAACATGGAGCAGATACACAACTCCCTTCTGTATGGTCCCTATGGCTACAGCTGTGCTCATAAATAAAGTATGATGAGGCATATTCCCAGACACAAAGGCCAGTGGGAATATATGTTTATAAACTTTCTCAACCTCCAAAGAGAGACAGAGATGGTTCTTGGGGTGTTCTAACTTCTAAGCTATTCCTGAGAAGCATTTGCGTGAGTGCTAGTTCATATAGTCCCAAAGTCCTCAATGTCATGGACTATTTTGATCATTCATTAGTACAGAAAAAATTAATTGCAATGTCCAGGTATTAGACCATGGTTCTGTTTAATTCATTAATCCAGACATATTTCAGGGACATAACAGTGCTACCTGAGTTACCCAAAAAGATGCAATAACCCAAGATACAACTGAGCAGCTGAATCCAGCACATGCATCATGTACTAAGGTAAGAACATGTTAGTAAAGTTGAAGTCTAACTCTTTAGCTTTGATCAGCAACCTTAGCAATGTTCAGTGCCATGAATATTCATCAGATGTCTTGAGACTGAATTACAAAGGAAAGCCTCACCAGTGATACCAGTACTTGGCACTAGATAAAACAGAGGGAAGGTAAGACTCCACAAAACAAAACTTCAGTGATTGAAACTATCCATTCCTAGCCATTGTTCTCTTTGTATTGGTAAATGTTCTTATGAAGTTCATTAACCAGTCTGGGGCTTCATCTGAGTTCACCATAATGCCAAATTATTAAAAAAACCTAAAAAAATATCAGAGGTGTTCTCCTATTTTAATTTCTTAATTTTTGCACTGCTGTAACAGAAATGTTCCAAAGACAAAACAGTAACATGTGTTCAGATTTACACAAAGTAAGGGGATTTTTATATGCATACATATAAGAAATGTTATTGTTGAAATCAATGTTCTGTATTAAAAAGTATTAAAATACTAAAATTTATTGAAAGTATGTCTTTATATTGATACAGACAAAAACTCAGATATAGTAGAAGCATGGAAATTTTTTTTTTCCAGTATTCCTCGTTTCAAATATAGAGATGGAATTAGCAGTAGCTCCAGAACTCTGGTGCCTCCATGTCAGGGCCTGAAGTGCACTAATAGGTCTGCCTGTCATGGCCCCATCCCCTCAGAGTCTTCCCCCACCCTGCATAGCACCCCCTTTCAGACCCCGTGGAGTCTCCCCTCATCCTGCCCACAGCCCAGAACTCCATTTCAGTCTCCCATCCCTGATGCCATCAGCCCCTGCCCCAGTGATTCCATTAGAAGGGCTGGTCTCCAGCTCCCCACAACCCTGCCCTGCCCAGCCACAGGTTCCACAATGGGCCCTGCTGAGCCAGGCCCACCTGCACAGCCCATCCTGGCCTCAGCATCTCCAGGTTCCCAGGGAGATGCCCAGTCACTGGGGTTGGGGCTGCCCCAGTGCCCCCCAGGATCCCACTCCTGTCTGGCAGTAGGACAGGCCCTGGCCTCCAGGCTCCTGCCCTGCCACTACAGGGAAGCCCTTGCAGCTCCTTGTGCCTGGTCCCCATTGAGCCACCAACTCACCTGGCACCCTGACACTTCAGTATTTTATATGTGTATCCCTTGTATAAAGGAGCCAGATAGTATTAGCTTGAATATCCAAAGAGGCCAAGAGGGTGATTATTGCTACCTAAGGAACAAAAACAAATGTACGTACTGCATGATTCTTAACGCTATGCTGGCATTAGTAATTACATGCATTCAGGAATGTCCCCAGGTTCTGAGGCTGCTTGTCGCCCAGCTGCCTGCAGTTATGCTCACAGAGCATGGCCTCCACCAGAGTCTGGCTGTGGGCCACCTGCCTAATAAGAATGAACTGTTGAATGGTCTGACTCCTGAGCTGCTCCAGGGAAGTTACTCTCACAAATGTAAAGCAGCTGAATATTTCTCCGCGTACAACACAAAGGAAGGACAAGAATGAGGTGTATATATATCACTGCAACTCTTTCTCATTACACATGAAGGACCATAAGTGGGAATAATCTAGAAAGTAGGTCTGCTTTCCGTCACAGTGTAAGTATATGGAGTATGTACTTCTGAACTGGATTAATTAGTGACCTACTTGAGCCTTGTAGATCATGATATGCTAAACATTCACATTTCTATGCAAAGTAAGAAATGTAAAACTTCCTGCAAAAGTGAAAATATGGATGAAGAATTCCTTCAGTTATTGTTATATAGAACATTGTTAAATAAAGGTACCCATAACTTGCTAGACAAGAAAAACTCTACATTTCTAAAACTACCTGCTGCTACTACTACTTATCACATAGCAACAGAGCATCAGTCTAAAACCACCTTTTATTTCTGCATGAATGTGAGCATGATCCACAACAGCATTATGATTAAACTCGTAACTCGTTAATTCACTGAGCTATTAAACTTCAGGCATACATTATAGTACATTTTAGCATCTATAAGCTGATACAGAAATCTGCTTTGTGAATTTACTTTTGGGTGCAAAATTATGAACTAATATAATAGTTTATTAATAAATTATAGTATTAGAGGCGTAGTCTTTTAAATTTACATTAGATAACAAACAAAATAATCCAGAAGGAAACAAAGGCTTAAACTAATGCACTTGCTGCTATCTACAAACATTTAATTTACATAAATGTGTACCCAGTTTTTAACAGATATCTACATAAATATGTTAGTTTTATCAAATTGAACTTAAGGGTCCTATGATATAATTGGAAACTTATCATTTGGTTATTCTGAAATACAAAAAACACTGCTTAAAATGTAAAATAGTGCAGGTGTATCATCAAACAAGAAACATAACATTTATGTAGCTCTTCAAAAAGAAAATACGCAAAATATGCAGAACATCAATTCATGGGTCAACTTACTGGTTAGATCCAAACTTAAATCATAGAATCATAATATAGTTTCAGCTGGAAGGACCTTCAAGTTCATCAAGTACAACTTTATTCCTAGCCATACCAACAGATAGACAACATCCACAGTCTTGCCTTTATCCAACAAGTGGGTCACCCTGTCATAGAAGGAGATCAGGTTTGTTAAACAGGACCTGCCCTTCATAAACCCATGCTGACTGAGCTTGATCACTTGGTTGTCCTTCATGTGCTGCATAACAGAACCCAGGATCATCCACTCCATCAGCCTCCCTGGTACTGAAGTTGAACTGACAGGCCTGACAACACTGTAAAGGTCTGATCTTCCCTTATTCTGCCAGAATATTCCTTTTGGGAGGAGATAACAGTTTCACCATAACAGACCATCTTCTCCACCCCTCCTTTCTGTAGCAAAATCTTCTCCAGTGTAACTCACTGTCAGTCTATTCTTCTATTTCTCCCCATCTCTTGTCACAGCTCAGCCAAACTCTGTTCTTCTACTTGTAATTGTTGCTGAGAATGACTAATTGAAGACAGGCTAACAGCAGCAGACTTGGTTCTCAGGAAAACCCTAACAGTTTTGTTCAATATTATGCTAAAAGTGGTATCTTGTTTATATTCCTGGTTACCAGTTTTGGGCTAGTTATTTTCTCCCTGAAGGAAACAGCACTTTGATGAGTTTAGCCTGTGAGTTTTATTCTGCTCTGTATGTCATTCTTCTCACTTCCCATCAACCCTGAAGATTTTCTTATGTAGAACATCTCCAAAATTCTGCAACAGTGAAATAAACAGTGGATATACTATTCTGTCTTCTCTTTAGCATTAGCAAATACTACTAGTTGCACTGTAGATATGTTATGCATAGATCCCATTTCTTTTCTGAAGAGTTTGTGTCACTTAAGAATTTACAGATTTCCATAAGATGCTATTCCTTGGAACAGATCTTAAGTTTGGACTCTAACATTTGAGTCATATTTTTAAGCTAATGATTTTGTGTGTAGGACGTCACATATAAATTATTAAGGAAAGGTTAGACAATTTTTTCTTTTTTTAAATATTTTGTCCAGGAACATATGATAGCAAAAAGAATTAGGTTGAGGATGATAAAGAGGAAGAGAAAGTATGTTTATAAAATTTGAGGATTGAAGAGTTCAGTGCTGAAATGAGAACCACCACCACTTCTTTTGCTTTACAAGTAGCAGGTCTCTCAATCCAAATAATACAACAGAGTGAAGGGACTAATATAACCCTTTCACATTTTATAACAAACCCAAGACTCATACAGTTTAATATTACTGCAAATCTCCTGAAATCTGTATTTTTATTTCCAGTATAGAGGAGTACAAGATCATTCTAGTCAAAAACATTCTCCTTATCTTCATAATAATGAAAAATAACTGTTTTGGTATTTAACATCTCCTCTATCAGCCCACAATTTCCTGAGAAGCAGGCATTCAATTTGAAAACCAGAGTAGACAATAAATCAAACTATTACTGGAAATCTTGGTGGAGAGCTATGGAAAGAACAAAAATGGAAAATGCATCACCTGAGTAGTCCCACAAGGTCAAAGTTGAAGCACATTTGGATTTTTTTTCATATATATATTTACAGAAAACATCTGGGTCCACATATTTAAAGTTACACAGCGTTGTTCTTTCAGGCCAACAGCTTTACCAACAAAATCGATGTATTATAACTCAAAATAAGTTATTCTGAACTTTGTACATAGAGTTCTATGCTCATAGACTTTTTTCAAGTCAATATGTCTAAAGAAATTACACCAAAGAAAAAAGGTGCTTACAAATTCTTTAGGTAGTATTAACATTTACCCTGTAATTCTCAAAGTTATTGCAAATACTCATAAAATTTCTGAATAGTTCACTGTTTTCTTTAATAAGTATAAAGTTCCTCATCAGTCAAAACAATTTCATACTTCTCGTAATAAATATTTTAAATCACTGGTGACTACTAAGAATTGTAGTATGCAATACAAGGTAAAACACAAAGCAAATAGAACAGAAACAAACAGGAAAAAAAAAAAAAAGAAATAAATGCAGCTATTGGATCTTTCCCTTAAAATTGAAAAAAAACCCAACAAAACCCAAATAAACTCAGAAGTAAAAGCTGACAGAGTTAAAAAGGAAACACTAATTTATGAAAGATTCCCTTCCAAGTCTTTGAACTCAGGCTTCTGAATTTTCAGATGACTCTCCAATTCTCTATATTCTTCCTTGTTTATTTTACTTTCTCTTTGAAACAAGTAGGGAAAGGGAAATCTATAAGTAAAATAAGGAAGAATAACTTCAAAAGGTTTCCACCTCACATCTAAGAAAAGAAATTCCTAAGGAATAATCTCATTGGGGTTTTATGTTATGGGTTTGGGTTTTTTTTACAGATTATAAAAGACATGTTTTTGTGTTTAAAATATGAGCATGCATTGAGTTCAGAAAAATAAAAAAGATATTAAAGTTGAAAACACACAAATAACATGAGATATAATCCCAATTAATTTATCTAGACATTCATATATGACCATATGAGAAAGAAAATTGTAGTTATGACATTTGGAAGAGTTTACAGATATAAAATTTGGAAAGGTTTAAACAGGAACAGTGCATATACTGTTTTGCCTTTGTGAAATATGTAGAATTTTACTTAGGAATTCTGTTTATGAAAGTCCAACATCTATGAAACGTCATTTACAATGTCTAATTCTTTACATTTTTGTGACTAGATCATGCACTGTTTTCCAAACATCTTCCAGTCTGAATCAGGGGGGAGGGGAGCAGAGGTTAAATGATTTACTGGGAAAATATGTGTTGAGGGCAATGGACACAGCTAGCTCAACATCTGTTATGTCTACCAAAGCAGAATGAGAGAATGAGGAATTACTGATAACGGGAAGAGCCTCAACCGAGGTCCCTGTTTTCAAACCTAAAAGCAACATAAACCAGCCTAAACCAGCCTTGAGGTTTGAACTCGGGCTGGGGACATAAAGAGCATGCACAGAAAAGTGAGGTAAAAAGTTTAGAATGAGGAAGACTCTTTACTTCATCTGAGGAAGGCTCTTACTTCATCCCGGAGACCCCTACCCATGACCACCAGACAACACTGCGCAAGCTCAATGCAGATGCAAATGACTTTTGGGTTCATTATAATATGAAGAGAGGCTAGGCGGGGCTAGGTAATGAATATGTATAGGCATATTGTGAAACTTAATGAATATGGAACATGTAACCCAATATGTACTAAGCTGAAAGCAGCTGGGGGCACACATGACTTTGGAGGAATTATCCCCCACGCGTTCCAGCACTGCAATAAACATACCTACTTTACTACTTATTCTAGTAGTGGAGTTTTTCTGACATATCAAATCAGTTTTACAGTCAGAAGAAACTGACCAGGACAGCTGGTCAGTATTCAGGGATCACCTTCTATGTGTCCAACAAAGTGGAAGGCAGTAAAGAATGCTAAGAGACCTGCCTGGATAAGCAATGAGCTCCTGGACACACTGTCATACAAAAAGAAACTTTACAAGGAGTGGAAGAAAGGACAGCTAGAATGGGGAGCATATAAGGAAGCTGTCCAAGCAGTTGGAGATCTGGTCAGGAAAGCTAAAGTTCAGTTAGAATTAAATCTAGCCAGGGAGATCAAGGGAAATTTCTATAGGTATATTAACAGTAAAAAGAAGACCAGGGAACATGAGGGCCCACTCAGAAAGGAAATGAGAGAACTGGTGAGAAGTGATATAGAGAAGGCTGAGGGTCTCAACGACTTCTTTTCCTCAGTCTTCACTGGCAAGGCCTCCAGCCATACTCCCATAGTCACAGAAGATAATGGCAGGGTTTGAAAGAAAGAACTGCCCGTTGTAAATGAAGATCGCGTTTGTTACTATCTGATGAACCCGAAAGTGAACAAGTCCATGGGACCCGATGGGATACACCCATGGGTGTTGAGGGAACTGGAGGATGAGGTTGCTAAACTGTTCTCTATTATAATCTAAAAGTCATGGCAGTCTGGTGAAGTCCCCACTGACTGGAAAAGGGGAAACATAACCCCTATTTTCAAAAAGGTAAAGAAGGATGGACCAGGGAACTATAGGCCAGTCAGTCTCACCTACATGCATGGTAAGATAATGGAGCAGATCCTTCTGGAGGCAATGCTGAGGCAGAATAATAATGAAGAGGTGACTAGGTACAATCAGTATGGCTTCACCAAGGGCATATCATGCCTGACAAACCTGGTGGCCTTCTATGAGAAGGTCAAAACATCAATAGACGGGGGAAGAGCAACCGACGTCATTTACCTGGACTTAAGCAAAGCCTTTGACACTGTCCCACACAACATCCTGGTCTCCAAGCTGGTAAAATATGGGTTTGATGGGTGGACAATTTGGTGGATAAAGATCTGTCATGATGGCTGCATCCAAAGAGTGTCTGTCAATGGGTCCATATCCACGTGGAGGCCAGTGACAAGTGGAGTCCCTCAAGGATCAGTTGACAGTGGCATTGAGTGCACCCTCAACAAGTTTGCTGATGACACCAAGCTGTGTGGGGCAGCTGACATGCTGGAGGGTAGGGACGCTGTGCAGAGGGACCTTGATAGTTTGGAGAGGTGGGCCCATGCCAACCTCATGAAGTTCAACAAGGCCAAGTGCAAGGTCCTCCATCTGGGTCGAGGCAAGCCCAAGCACCAATATAGGCTTGAGAGCAGCCCTGAAGAAAAGGACTTAGGAGTACTGGTGGACGAGAAGCTCAACATGAGTCATCAGTGCACACTTGCAGCCCAGAAAGCCAATCGTATCCTGGACTATATCAAGAGAAGCATGGCCAGCAGGTCAAGGGAAGTGATTCTCCCCATCTACTCCACTCTCCTAAGACCTCACCTGGAGTATTGCATCCAGTTCTGGAGCCCCGAATAAAGGAAAGATATGGATGTGCTGGAACATGTCAAGAGAAGGGCCACAAGCATAATCAGAGGGCTGGAGCACCTCTCCTATGAGGACAGAGAGAGTTGAGGTCACTCAGTCTGGAGAAGAGAAGGCTCCAGGGTGACCTTATTGTGGCCTTCCAGTATCTGAAAGGGGCCTACAAGAAAGCTGGTGATGGACTTTTTTAGGCTGTCAGGTAGTGATAGGACTAGAGGGAATGGATTAAAACTATAGGTGAGTAGATTCAGATTAGACATTAGCAAGTTCTTTACCATGAGGGTGGTGAGACACTGGAGCAGGTTGCCCAGAGAGGTGGTGGAAGCCCCATCCTTGGAAGTTTTTAAGACCAGGCTGGATGGGGCTCTGAGCAAGATGCTCTAGTGGGAGGTGTCCCTGCCCATGGCAGTGGGGGTTGGAACTAGGTGATCTTTAAGGTCCCTTCCAACCCTGACAATTCTACGATTCTATGAAATAGCAACAAACAAAGATTATTCCATCGTCTTTTCTGTAGTGAAGTGACCAGTGATCATCAAATCTAAACCTGTCTCTTAATTTTAAAAACATTTTGTTCCACAAGTAATACCAGATATTAATTAGCTACTATGCCCCTAAGAATGTTCTGACACTCAAATAGGTTAGGTCAACACCTGCATCCAGCTACATTAATTAAACATTTAATGATTATTCTAGTGTAAATACGGGGGAGGGGAAGAAAAGAGATGGGCAACAGATTTGTGTTTAAATTCCAGCACTTTTAAACAATAAATGAAAACACTATGCCTTTCTAAATAGCAGATCAGGTGCTTACTTTTCAGAGTTTCATTCTAAAACACACTCTAACAGAAATATTTTATATAAAAAGCTTTATGAAATATCTTTGTGAACTTCTGAAGTATTACAAATCTTCAAATCTTCAAGCAAACCTCAGCAATGGACAGACACACTTTTCACCTAAATGGTGCAGGGAACTTGTGGGAGGCAACCCCTGCCTATGGCTTGTGATATATGGGTACATGCTGGTGCTGAAGGGGAAAGGGTCCACATGATCTTAAAGCCCTCAAAAAAGGCAAAGTAAATGGAGATTTATATTTCTTAAAGTTTTTCCCTTAACATTTCCCTGCTATTTCAATAATGTTCCATATATTTCATCACTATGTAACTGGAAAAATAGGTAGCTTTACATGTGAGGAAAATAACTTCCATGCGTTCTTAAAGTTTTTAAGCAAAGATCTCATAGTTGGAGTGAGTAAGGAGTGAAAACAATTTATTTCAAAGGTATCAGGTTAAGCTCCTGAGGAGATTGTAACCTAACTGACATACCTAATTTTCTCACACATTGTGTAAAAGAAAAATAAGAGATCCAAAGCATTCATTATTTGTAAAAGCTTTGTTAAGAAGCAAACCAAAACAAATATCACTTTCATTCTATCCTTATGATCTGCTCTGTAGCTAAATTAGAGAATCCATTAGGAGAAAACCATTTTCACTGTCTGCTTAAAAAAGGCTTTTATTCTCCACTGAATTCTTCATTTGACAGTACAAATAAGCAAATAGTCTTACTTCATTTCCAAGAAGGAGATGGAGCAAAACAGGTAATAATTTTGAAACTATCATATTTGGATATAAGGGATCAATGACAAACATGTGCCTTTCACCCTTTATTCATACTTATGATAGAAATCCTTTCCTTTCAACCTGTGGAAAGCTGAAGGTGGTAATTAATTTTACAGTCAAAGACAGTCCTGTCAACTCTTATGTGATTAGTTACATTAACTGCTAAAAGAAAGTAGTAGAATTCCAATATTTCCTCAGTCAACAAAGAAGAAAGTTCCTCCAGGCCACTGTGAGCTTACTAATTTCCTAAGAAAAAAAACCAACATAGAATTATAGATAATGTTATCTTACAACACAGCATGGCCTAGTTTATTTATGAAATAATAATTTTCTTTTCCAGTTAATTTGAGAGGGTATCCTGACTATTTGCAATATCCTGTACTTTGCTGGTGTTTTTTGGGACAGCTTTGTGACTTGATTTCTCCTGCCTACAGGTACATCCATTTTTATTTGGCCTTTTGTTTATCATATTGCTCACTTTGGCTGGCTATGTCTTCACAGTGTCACAAATTAATTACTGTTAGTGTCCTTGTAACTACAATATTCCAGCATTGTTATTTGTTTGATAAATTACTTGTTTTGTACTTATACAATTTATATTTAAGCTCAAGGCAAGCTAATATTGATATATATATATATATTTATTGGTACCAATTATTTCCTTCTTATTTATTGTGCAGTACCCCCATTTAAGCTGCACTTTGAGAGGGAGGATGTATTAGTTTAATTAATTCTGAAGTTAATTGGTGATTTTTTCTAATATGATCTCAGTACTCTTGAAAATAAGTTTTCACCTACTTACATAGCAGCTTAATATTAGCAGAAACTGAAAATCTTACAAAACAACCAAAACCCCTTGGATCTAACACATGGTAAATCATAAAATTACTGTAACATTTTTTCCTCTTTCCTTCTGATTTTTTCAGAAATTAAAAATGTTATCTCTTTTCACCAGGTCCTCTTTCCTCTCAGTGTCTTTTAACTTCTTTTATTACCTTTTTTATTTTTTATTATCTTTATTATCTTTTAACGTCACCAATTTGTCCTCTCATGTTCTGATTTAGAGCCATAGAGTCATTTAGGTTGGAAAAGACCCTTAAGGTCACTGAGTCCAACTGTCAACCTAGCTCAGCCAAGTCCACCACTTAACCATTCCTTAAGCACCAAGTCTACACATCTTTTAAATACCTCCACAGATGGTGACTTGTCATGGCTTAGACCCAGCCCGGAGCTGAACACGATGTGGCTGCTCGGTCACTCGCCCCCCATCCCCCAAATGGGAAGGAGAAGAGGGAGAAAAATAAAAAAGTCCATGGGTTGAGATAAGGAAAATTTAATACAATAATGCAAAAGGGAAAGTCACAACAACAACAGTAATAGTAATAAAACAATACACAAAACAAGCAACAGAGAATGAACTGAGGAATGCTGCTGCCCTGAGCAGTCTCAGTAGTGTCCAGCGACTGGACAAGACATAACTGAAACAGATTGAAACAGAATAAATTCCACTTTAGAGGTAAGGACCAAATTTGTACTGTGTGGGTGGTCAAATCCTGGAACAACTTGTCCAGAGTGGTTGTGGAGTCTCCATCTTTGGAGATATTCAAAGCTTGACTGGACAAAGACCTGACTAACCTATTCTAGTTCACCCTGCTTTGAGCAGGGAAGTTGGACAATGATGTAAAATCTTTCATACGGATTTTCACAAAATCACAAAATCTGTGAGTTTGGGAGAAGTCGCTGGAAACTGTCTTATGCTTTTGTATTTTATGCAATTCTATTACTTCTCATGAAATTAATGTTGTCCCAAGTAGGCCCACAGTGGAAATTCATTTAACCTGCCAAGCAAGTGTATTCCAAATTCAGGAACAGTAAAAACTACACTGCAAATAAGGGCTTATTCTACCTGACCTCCCTCAAGAACTCTAACATAGAACTAGATCATAAATATGCACAACATGGCAGATGTCAAGTCTCATGAATACATATAAATATTCATTAACTTACGGAATTCTTAACTGCCCATTGAGAGTGTTTACATTTGAACAAGAAAATCAAAGCATTCTACCCACATGCTTAAAACATAATTAATGATTTGAGGACTAATTATCTCATGAGAAAAGCTTTAAGGCTATTAGAATAGTAATCCTTGTGGGACGATTCAATCTTCTCATAGTAATGAAGGGTTCTTTGAAATAAAACTTGAAGAGATGTGGAGGAGAAAGGTGCTTAAACTTTGAAAGTAGTTTTCAGGTAATTGTAGGGGTTCTTAAATTTTTTCTGGTATTTCAGTGTTCTTAAAAGAGATGTTTAAGACTTTCTAAGAAGTTAGGCTGAGAGTCAGCATCCCTAAAATCTGTCCTGGGATCAATTACACTATTGAATACAGTATTGAATAAAAGCAAAACAGAGTCATAGTCTGTATCTACCAAGTAGATATCTTTCTGACTGCTTTAGAGTCTGAGATGTATCCAACTACTGTAGGTCAACTCTAAGCTAATTTGTGTTCTGCACTTAAAGTCTGGTGACCCAAATTCTTAGGGTCACTTCACTTCAGAGATCCCCCTCATAGTTCTTGTTTCTTTCTGTGTTTCAGATACTGGATTACATATAATCTTTTTTAATAGGTTTAATCTATTTGCAAATGAAAACTAAATTTACAGGTACTGGAATGTAATATTCTCTTTCCTGAAGCAGTCTTCTGCACCATTTTGGCCCAAGTCACCTAAGACTCTCCAAAATTGTAACAGAGCACACCTTGGATTAGGAAACACCTCCAATAGAAAGTTATCATATAACCACTTTGTTTTGAAGGGTAGGAGAATTTAAAAATAGATGATCAGACAATGTTTGGTCTCAGTGCAAAGAACAGTCCAGTCTAATTAATATAGACACCTTAACACTAAAAGAAGCAACCCTACAACTTCCATTTGAGAGTTCCTGCCCTATCTCTTGTACCAGCAGTGCTGCCCATCTGACTTCATGATACATAAGTTTAGGGAGCTAAAATATTAGAAGATTATATAACTTTTTTTTTTGCATTTTCTTCCTTCTGGATTTCTCCTTAGATCAGTTGACTTCATGGTCACTCAAAGGATAATAGAAAAAGTTCAGAGAAAGTGGTGGAAGTATTTGAGTGAAACTACAGATAGGGAAACTGAACTGCCAAATTTAACAGCAGCTACTTAGTGGGTTTGTTTAGCTGCCATGTCAAATTGCATTCACAGCTTCTATTTTTGTGCCTTTTGTATGTAAAAGGAAGTGAAACTGGTGTGTACAAGTCTTCTGCAGAAGCCAACAGGAGATGTGGATTACACATTAATCAGTAACGAACTCTCTTCCTCAGTCCAGTGCAAATTTTAGGGTATTTTCTGTCACAGCAGTTCCATTTAATATAGCTAGTGCTTTCTATGAGAGCTCAGTTCATCAAAAGACTGGCCCCTGAGTCAATGTGTACACTTTTACCTATAGGGTCATAGTCTAGCCCTGTCCAGACTTCACAGTGGGTCTTAGGACACTCAGACATGGGTCTTAGGACACGCAGACGTGTATCTAGCTTCACTACTGCACCAGTATTAATAAACAGTATCACTCAATTGATTTACCTACTTTTCATTTTAGATTTTCTTTACAGTTCTGTGCACAAAGTAATCAATATCTCTATGAGCAATATCCCAAAGAAATAGAAGGGGTAGTGATGTGTGTAGTATTGAAAAATGTCTTCCAAGTATAGACAAAAGACAACAGATGAGGCTCTACAAGAAAGTATTTTTACTTAAACTTTGCCTGCAACATATCCCCTAGAAACAAACAGCGTTTATCAGAATAAGAAGACCCACTAGATCACATTTACTGTAGGAGGTGTCCAGCGCTATTCAATGTCTTGTTTCTCCAAAGGATTTGGAAATATGCCCATTCTTCAGAACACAGATATTCTCAAAGAGACAAACAGATTATCAATTTATCCATCCTGCAGCAATGAAATCTCTGAGTACAAAGAAATGTATCATTCCTGCTGTACAACTCGCATGTTAGAAGGATTTTGGAGGGGAATATGCCAGAGCACATTATACTTTTAAGTGATATATGTCAGTTGCAGAACATATTTAAGGGTTCAGAGGCACCAACAGAACTAAATCTAATACTGCAGGACAGAGAAAGGACACAGATTTTTACTTGTAGGCAACATAAGACAATTTTTGATTAGACTATGAAAATGATCCATTTCGCAGAAGCATTTTATATAAGGAAATTCTTGCAATGCTTAAACTAAACAATAGCTTAGGTACATGTGATGTCTGTTTGATTTGAGATCTGCAACCTACTCCAACCATTGAAAAAGTAGCTGAGACATTTTCTCTGAACCTATATTATGTGCTGACATGCACTGCTATGCTACACTGTGTGGCTAGAACTACAGTAAATAGAGTTAATGTTCACCTGGTATATATACATATGTCCCAGGCCTCTATCTCATCTTATGGATGTTCTTATTACATGATTTGCTGCTTTCACAGAGCATAGTGGTTCTGATTCTTTCAAGAAGCACTTGACACATTTTTTGACACTAGTCAAAACAATTCCTTTATCATACTAAGACAAATATAGGATTATAGATTATTTCTCCTAAATATTTAAACGACTTGCTCATTTTAGTATGAAAACCAAGCTCATGATAATTATAAATGCACTGCATAGTCACAATTTTCAGACAACATCCAAAGTGCTTAAAATACATGTGTATATTTTGTAGTCAAATTTTGAATGTGTAACAAAAATTGAAAACCGAAAAAAATACTACATACATAAGAATGCTCTAAAGTCTTTTTATTTTACAAAGAATTCCTTAATCTTTTATACAGTGCTGTGTATATGTGTAGGACACTTCATTATATGTTACTAGTTATAACTTGCGAATAAGAATGTGAATTTGCAGAGGATCTTTCTGAAGTCCTAAGAATAATAACAGAAATATCCACAGAATGCAAATTAGAAAAACCTTTATTTGCTTCTACTGTTCACCTCCACGTCAAGGCCAAAAAAAATTATTTTATTGAGACCATTAGAGTTATATGGTAAACCTGGTACCCTGTGGACCATGCATTTAATAAGTATTTGACCTCTAAGGATGAAAGATAACATTGCCATATTTAGACAGAGATTAACCAACTGGAAATACAATAAAGAAAAGAGAAGAAACTACTTAGACTCTTATGCAGTTTCTTGAATACTTATTAAATTAATAAACATTATTTGATGGACACGCTACAATGGCATGTATATTGAATTATTTTATTTAAGTACCTGAAAATATTTATCTGAAAATATCTGTATAGATGTAGAACAAGTGCTGTTTTTACTTAAAATACAGATTTTCTGAAACTTAAAATGGTAAAATATTCTTGTTGTGACCTCCCAGATTCCTTATAGAAGTTCTCAGATCAAGGCACAATTGTTTTTTCTACCTTCAGTTTAAGTTGTTGTGATGATTTCACTTATGCTTAGAAGCAGGGAATAAGAAAGAATGAAAGAAAGAGTATCCTAAAGTCATACTCTGATATTAAGTTTAAAAACTACTTGCCTAGCATTTGTCAGTCTGTTAATATACCAATTCATTTTTATCCGTATTACTAAGTACACAGCACAACTGCAAGAAACATGCAGGCTTTTAATGTAAAGAAACATATTAAAGAAAACCCAAACAAAACACAACAAACAAACAAAAAATGGTACTCATTGTGGTATTTATACACTGGAACAAATTTTTGTCTACTATCACCAGTTAAAACATCACTTAAATCCCAGTTGTGACATTTGGGCGCACATTGTGTAGTATGCTTTATAAAAATCTTTAAGGCATTTCCATCACCAGTTCTATGTAGAGAATTTGTCAGACAAAATTACACTGCCATAAAACTTACCAGTTAGCTCAAATGTAATGAATCACTGAAGCAAAGAAGTCTTTGAGATATAGGAGCCATTTAAAATCACAGCTTTACAAAAAAAACCCCAAACATTGGAAAGGACTTATTCAAGCCCCTCTTACTCAAAACAAGGACCATTTTGAAGGTAGATCAAACTTCCAATATAAAACAGGCTGTTTAGGGTTAAATTCAATCACATTCTGAGTATTTGCAAGAGTAGAGATTCCACACGTTTTCTGGATAACCTGTTCCAATGTTTAAACAAACTCACCGTGAGTAAATTTTCCTAATTTCTAGTTAAAATTTCTTTTGATGACATTTGTCACCATAGCATTTCATTCCTTTGCCAGGCCTATTGAAGAACTCTGGTTTCACTTTCTTTCTACCCTCTCACTGTTGTTGAAGACAACACTAAGAATCTCACTCATTTTTTCCTTCTCAAAACTGAGGAAAGAGTTTTCTCATTCTCTTTTTGTATGTCACAAGCCTCTCACTGCCTTTGCAGCCAGCTACTGAGCTTACTTTTTTTTTTTCTTAGGTGTTTTCTACTGCGAACTAAAAACTGGATACAGTACTTTAAATTTACTTTCAGAATTGCCAGATAGAGACTACCTTCTGTCTCTAGTCTTGTTAATAAAGCCTAATACACAACAGCCTTCCTTGCTGCAAGCACACCTTGCTGACTTGTATTCATCCTGTTGTTCACAGGGAACCCAACTCCTTTTCTGCAGAGACAGTTTCTAGCCATTCAGTCCCCAGCTACCTCGGATTATTAATAGATTTACCTTTGTTGAACTTCATACAGCTTCTTTCAGCCCATTTGTTAAACCTGTCCATGTACATCTGTATCAGCACTGTCCTCCCATCACACACTTTGGTATCAGCAATAAATCTTTCTAAAGATGCATCCTAACATATCATTCAAACAGTTAATGAAGAGTTTAAACACTATTTGCCCCAGTCTTCAACTCTGAGGAGCACCACTGCTAACTCATATCCATCTGGATTTTACACAGCTAATTACAGTCTATTCAGGCCAGCACTCTTGTCACTTTTCCATATTGTAGTCCACCTTTCCAATTTGGCTACAGGAATATCTGTCAAAAACCTTACTGGTCAGGATAAACAGCTTTCACTGTGCTCCAGTTGTTCAGAGTCAGATATCTTATCACAGAAGGCAATCAGGTCCTTCAGATATCCTTCTCTGAGGGCTGCAGGAACCTATAGACCAATACAGTCCCTGGAGGGATATTCTAGGGAAAGTGGAAACAGGGAGGAACAAAATAGGAATACGAAAAAGAAGGTATAAAAGGGACTGGTCACATGTAAAATGGGGCTAATCAGTACACGTGTCTGACAAATTCTGCACCTGATCACTGCTGTCTTGTCCTATCCTCTTATATCTTCTTATTAAATGTTTTCTTACCTGTGTAATCTCACTCCCTATTCTGTGTGTGTCTGTGCTGCAAGGACAGTTTCCAGTACCAGACATGCAAAGAGCAAACAGGAGTGCTCATAATATTCTTCTCACAGTTTGAAAATGCATATCAAATTACTATCTGTTTTTATTTGGATTAATTCAAGTACTTCATTAAAGAGAGCAGTAATAAAAGTCAAACTCTAAGTAGAAGTATCAACAAAAAAAGATGCATGTAAATGAATCCATGAAAATACGGTCAGCGCCTGTCATGGTTTAGGGTCAGGGCAGCCCACTAGAGATATAACAGATGCTCTCTGCTAACCCCCCTCCCTCCTCAAAAGGAAGAGAAAGGGAATAAGGGAGAGAGACTGAGTGATTAGAAAAGGAAACCAGAACAGCTTTAATGAAAATGAAAATAATAATAATAAAAATGGAATATATATACAATTATATACAAAACGAGTATCAAACCCAATCTGCCTCAACCCCAATGGCAATCACCATCACCACTTATGTGGTGGAGCAGGCACTGGGAAAGTCCCAGACTGGGCCCAGCAGCAGACAGGAACTGTGTTCAGGAGCTGGATTCTGGTACTGAATTCAGAAACACACAGATCAGGATTAAAGGCAGAATGGACAGAATCCTCCTCTGTCATGACCCTTCAGCTTTATACCAAATATGACATATATGGGCTGGAATACCTCATTGGTCAGTTCAGGGTCACCTGTCCTGTCCGCACCTCCCTGCAGGTGCAGCCTTTTACTTTCTGCACCCCCCAATGTGGCACACAAGATCCAGCAGTGGCTTTGGTCTGCACACCAATCCTTGGTAGCAACTCTAAACATGGGGTGTTATCACTGCTAGAAACAGATGCTGCCTGGGAAATCATGATGCTAAATTTGTGAAAGTGCAGTTAGTTAGAAGAACTGAGGTGAAAAGTAAAATCACTGAACAGAATTATTTCCGTTCTCACTCAACCCAGGATACCACCCTTGAAAAGCATCCCTAGAATGGCCTTATTCCAGATTATAATCTTTTACAAGAGTTTGTGTAGACAGCTGGCTGAAATCAGGAGAATGAGACAAGATGGAAATTGCAAATAACCTTGCAAACAAAATACATCAGTTCATTTAACTGTTGCTTCTGATTATGTTATGCTTATTTGCAAATATTCAGCTTTTCAGTTGCAATTTATAGCAATCATAGAAAATGGAATGAACCACAGTAAAAAGTGATATATTTCTCATATATCTGAATGAAAGTCACATGCAAAGAATAAAATAAAACTCAAGGGTTTTTTCTTGAAGTATATGTTCCAGGTTAGTGCTCTTGCCACTTAAAAGAACACACCTTATAAACAGCTTGATAAACAGGTTAAGAGTGATCAGTATTTATAGACAGTGAGTTATGTCAATTATATAGATAATAGATTTAATTTAGCAGTTATTCATAGTATCCAATCATATAGTAGTTATAATTTTAGAATATGGAGAACAAATGCAAATAATGTATAAATTATCTATGTCAAAATCTAATCAAAGATGATTAGATAATCGCTAAACAGCACTCAGTTAATCATCTGGTTTCTAGCTCTCACATCCCATAAGCAACAGCAATTGCTATGTATAGCTATCATGGCTAATATTCCACAGCAAAAAAAAAGTGTGATATACTTGATACTTGTACATCACCAAATATCAGAGAGGTTATTCGGATTATCATTGTGATTTGGTAACATCCCTAACTGATGACTGACTTAAGGTCTGATGCTGGAGTGCTGTTGCTCCTCTTTTGAGGACTGAGATACATGTTTCACAGGGGATATTTTTGCACATAGATGTAGCATTTCTGAAATTATATTTTTTTCAATATAATCTGAATATTGACTAACTGAATAAAATTAATTCTGCAATATAATCTGCTAATTACTATTGCAGGAAGACATATTCTCTTGCTATTTTTACCAAGTTTAAATAAATAAATATTCCACCATTTTGATTGCTGACAGACATATTCACGGACTCATAACAGTGTTTAACAAAGTCAGTGATAATTTTAATACACAGAATCACAGAATGTTAGGGATTGGAAGGGACCTCAAAAGATCATCTAGTCCAACCGCTCTGCTGGAGCAGGATCACCCAGAACAGGTCACACAGGAATGTGTCCAGGTGGATTTTTAATGTCACCAGGGAAGGAGACTCCACAACCTCTCTGGGCAGCCTGTTCCAGTCTTCTGTTACTCTCACCGTGAAGAAGTTTTTTCGTATATTTATGGGGAACCTCCTGTGTTTCATCTTGCACCCTTTGCCCCTTGTCCTGTCATTGGATAACACTGAGAAGAGCCTGGTTCCATCCTCCTAACTCTCACCCTTTATATATTTATAGACATTAATAATGTCACCCCTCAGTCTCCTCTTCTCTAAGCTAATGAAACCCAGCTCCCTCAGCCTTCCCTCATAATGGAGTTGTTCTACTCCCTTAATCATCTTTGTGGCTCTGCACTGGACCCTCTCAAGCAGTTAATACATAGTATAATAAAGGAAGGTATACAGTTAACAAATTAATCTTCATCTGAGGTAAAAGTTTCTTCTGTAAACTGCCAAGCTTCATTTCACCAAAAGTTCATGCTGGAATTCATTGTACCTCTTACACAGATATCTTTAAGCTTTTCTGTCTTTTCATTGTAAACACAGAAGGAATTTTCTTCATTAATCAATAGAACATTCCTTCCATTTCTCTGGTTTATAAAAACAAAAAATTGTAGGCTTATGTTATTACATGAAAAGCTATTAAATTTTGGTCTTTATTCTAATCCTAGATGGAATTATTTGATTTATTCCCTGATGAGTAAAATCACCATGAAACGAAGAAAACAGTATATTGTATGGGTAACAGTGTAACAAGACATATAACTAGTTCCCAGACACATAAAACAGAATAATCTAAAATGACAGCAAAGGGGTATATAGCACCATTTATTCATAGCTAAAATTTTATAAAATATTCATCTGTACTTCTTCCAACATTAGACAACTACGGTTCTCCTTAGTTCAAAAGTTGTATCTCTAAGGGATACAGAGGTGAACTCAATAGAAGTTCATCCTGCCTACGCAGGTGGGAAAACAGATCAACTTGAAAACTTACTAAGTATAAAGGTACCGGGTATACTCTGTCTTCTTCATTTAATCTCTTTTCCCTTCTCTATGAACTAGTGACTCAGAGGTCAGACAGGTGAGCATCAGAGTTTGAAGCTGCAAAAATGTCAGCTATAATATTTTCAGTGTTCCTGATTCTGACGGTTGGTAGTTCCACTCCCTGATGCTGGCTAGATGTTGCCTATGGCTTGAGGATGGGACAATACAAGAATATGTGAGACACTGAATTGAAAAATAGATGCCTCTTTCTGGATATGCTGTATGTTAATTGAGGGTGTCTCAATTCAGCTGAAAACCTTATTTCTGAAATTGTCTGTTTTCATCAGAATTTAAGAAGTAATTATCTATAGATATTAGCATATCAATATCCTCAAAACTAAGAAACCCAGGACTCAGTAATGTATTTTTATCTTGAAACATAATGTCTGAAATTAATTGAACATCAGTTCTGTTTTGTCAGGGTGATTTAACATAGTACCTTTAAATGTTTCTGTAAAGATGGTATCTCAAAGATTCCTCAAGTGAACAATGTTATTTAAGCTTTGCATCAACAAGCACAAAGTCTTCAGCTCATAGATAATCACAAAGATGCGACAAATTAAGCTAAAATGCAGTTGCTGAGCAAAGCACAAAACAGTTTTATCTCTGAAAGTTTGGCATCACATATACAGTAATATCATTTAACTTCAGTCATTACTTTGGCAGAGTACTGGAGCAGGACATTTACAAAGATATGCACTGCCTACCAACATAGGATCTGCATGAGTCTGTAGAATTCCATAATTTTGATTTAGTCATGCAAGCATTGCCCATGTTTATTAACTTCTATAATTTATTAATCTTATGGAAATTGCTATAATATTATTCGTCACAGACACACTTATATTTTACATTCTCTCAGATGATAGACTAACTGTTGTATTAATATTACAAAATTCAAGAAGGCTAAGTTTAAATAACTGCCTTCTAAGACCATCTTCAGACTTTAATTGATAAAAATATACCAGTGTCTTCATTCTGGTGTTATACAGATGCAGAGAAAATCATGAGTCAGCAGAGTTAATGCTGAATGAGTTTATCACCAAGTACTACAGGTAAATACTGGTTACATTAGACATAGCATGAGGAAAAATAGCCCTGAAAGAATTTAACATCTTGGTGTTTGCAATTCTGTGTTTGAGAAATAGCTCACTGAGATGCAATTCATGACACTTTTGTTTGGCAGATAATTTGTAATGAGAACTGGGAATACTGAGTCACTGAATAGCTAGTCAATTTTTAAACTGCAAAGCAAAGCTGAATTAAAGTTTTTTACCCGCCAAGTGTTCCCATAGCTTCAGCTACTACCTCTGAGAGTATAAATCTCATGTTTCCCCACTGCGAATCTCTACCTAGAATATGACCTCATAGGTGCCCTGTTGTTTCCTCAAATGAAAGATTCCAGACAATTTCATGAACTTGCTCAACTCTATTAACACTGTTATAGTATTTGCTACTGTAATTCACAGTTCTAAAGTCATTCCCAGCTTGACTTTTTCTCTCTACCCAAAACTTTGTGATATCTTGTGTCTGCCAAATTCTTCCCTCTCCGTCCTATGATCCAGTGTACATCCAATGGGTTATATGTTTGTGGATGCATTTGCCATCTCAAGTGGCTCACATGCCTCGTCTGAAAACATGAGCAGATTGAACACTGAAGTGTTTCTATCCATCTGAAAATAAAATGGGATATCTGTGCACTTCTACAGCTAAAGGAGAACAAGCTAACAGGATGACATAAAGAGAGACACTAATAATTATTGCTCATCTTGCAGACTTGGCTACTTAAGCCAGCTGCAGATATATCTGAGGTTTGAATTCAAAATCTACTAAAAGTCCTGCACTAGAAGTGATTGCTGTCCTATCATGATGGTGGTGCAGCTGCTAAAAATCTGTATTTCATAACAGCATGAAAAAGCTGAAGCCAACACAACAGTTCACCTACTGTGTATTTATTAAAAAAAAAAACAAAAAACTTTCATTTATATGTATTCATGACTGAGTTAAGCTTGTTCATCATCAAAGAATCACAGAATCTCAGAATGATAGGGGTTGGAAGGGACCTGTGGAGATCATTCAGTCCAACCCCACTGCTAAAGCAGGTACACCTGGAGCAGTTTGCACACTTTAAACTGAAATGAGAAGAGAGAGAAAGAGGAAATATTTTCATGCATGAAACTGAATCGGTTGACTTTTGCAACAAAATAAATATATAACTGAGAACATCAAGGCAGTGATCCAGACATGCCGGGACACAAGGTTAAAGAAAAAATTCAGATCAATCTCTGTAATAGATATAAACAAACTACCCAGTGGGGGAATGAAATTGGAAAAGTTATCTTCCTAGGTGTGAGTTAAAGTTAAAAGCTTTGAAGGACAAGTGAAGGTATGATGACAATGTTAAAGTTTGTAGTTCTGGTTGTGCAAAAACAATTTACTAGTCTGAATTATAGTTTGCAAATTACATTTTAGTAAAGTAAAACATTCAGCAATGGTGCAACTTAGTAAAAGATAAAAATTCAAAGCAAGAAAGTTTACCATGTTTGTGTTCAATTGTAAATGATAGAATTGTGCTTAATTCTAAATAAATTGTACTCATTTCTAATAGACTAATACATTTTATTTATCAGGGCTTTAAAGCAGCTCTAGAACTTATAAGTATGGCAATTGTTAGAGGGGTTTGGAAATGCTTAAGCAGTTTCTACTTACCTGTAACGTCATCCCATTCTTCCATTGATGGATCCTTATGTATCTGGAACCAGGTCAGAGAAGAATGGTCAGCAGGTCCAATCCCATGAGGTCTTCCTGCCACCTGAAACACTTTCACAGGGGAACTCAAACTGAAATACATTAATCCTTTAGATGATCTGCAGTCTTACCCCATTTGTTGCCAGTCTGTAGATACAAGCCATATATTTGTATCTATATTCTCTCTTATGCAGTTCCGTACATTTTATATAATTCTGAAAGAAGCAGAAAAAAATTGAGACTGAGTTCAAGTTGAGATCCTGCTGTAAGATCAAAACACTTACACTGTGAATTAGGAAAAGAAAATTACAGAAACATACATAGTTAAAACCTCACTGGAATGACAGGGAGTTTATTCTATTTTATCCTCTTAGAAATTTGAGTTCTGATTTATACATAGCTTCTTTTAAAATCTCACATATGTATAGAAAACAGGAAGCTCAGCAGGACTGGCAGAAATTTTGCCTTCACATTCTGTCCCCCCACACTCACCAAATTCGATATTTCTTCTTTAAAAAAAATAGGTATAATTTCCATTTGTCTCCATTTTTCTATTATTATTATTTTAATTTTAACACTGCTTAGTGCAATGTAATTACTAAGTTACTTTGGTTATGCAAATTGCCATCCTCAGTCTTCCTGGATTATAACAATCTTTGATACAAAAGTATTTATTGCACAAAGCTCTGCATACTGAATCTTTTGCATTCACCTACTGTTTCTTTGGTGACCTTTTAACCATCTAGTAATGCTTTTTAGAGACACAGGCATATCACAGAATAGGAAGATCTTGAGGATCCTTACAGAAATCTGGAATGAATGAAATGAAAAATAATTTCTCTCAGGAAAGCCTGTAGTCATACTATCCACATTTTTTCTCCATGTAGTTACAGAAATAACACCCATCATCACACTATCCCATAGACAATAAAGTCTTTCAAGAATAATCCAATTTAGCTGTTGAGTTACCTATTCAAAAAAAGTACTATGGTGTTTTAAGCATACTGCTTCTGTGTAATTTTCTGCTATGGCAAACTTAAGGTAATATACATCAACAAATATTTACTGCTAAAGCAGCATGTCTCATTTGTGCCTTCTTATGATGTGAATTAAAACTAAACAAGAGCACTATCTATGGAGTGTTGGAATGTGTTACATATACCACAACAAAGTAGCAGTGGAGGTCACTACATTAAAAATTTTGATAGAGGAATTTGCAATTCTCTTTTAACTATTTCTTCATCTAGGTTTCTGTAAGTAGTTTTCAATCAAAACAATTGCAGTGACCTCTTTGGCATTTGAAAATTCTCATCTAGACATGAGATTACTGACACTTCTTTTACTTACAATGTATCTAGTATTATGGTAAATAGGAAAAGGTATTCCTCATAGAAAGTTCAGTGAAAATATGATTATATCACAAATGGCTTTGACCATTGTATTTACAGCTATAGAGGTAATTTTAAAGATGATTTTTTTTTTTTTTTTAAAGGTAGAGTTCATTGGTGCCACATTATGGTAAATCAATGTTGAAATTAAATCAGCATCAGTATACAATTAATGTAAATATGTTTGTTTTTGTTATAGAAAACAAATAACATATTCCACTTCAAACTGTACATTTTAGGACTCAGACAAGGTTATGACAAAATTCCTAAACCAGTCATAAATAACAAAATCTGTGAAGCAGTGAAACAGTCCAATCTACAGTATACTTAAATAATATTGACAGAAACACCAATGCAACAGAGCTGTCAAAAAAACACTGTCGTAAGCAGATTGATTAGGGGTTTAGCAGGTACGGAATATGCTCCAAATAGAAATACCAATTTATCAGATTCTGACAACACTGAGTCTGCAGAAAATGCTACAGGAGTGGGCAGCCAAAGCCCAAAATGAGACGAAATAAGAGGCAGAGGAATGCACTGAGGGGGAGAAGAAAAACAGAGATAAAAGTTCTTTGCACTAGAGTATGGTCCATTTTAATACTAGCCGGTTCAGAAAAGCTTTATCAAATAGCCATAACAGAAACACATATGAGAAAAAGGAAAATTCTGTCACTAAGAAGGTGTCTTCATTCCATGATAATACATGTTAATAAAGCAAATTATATTTCCATTCAATCTTCTTTTTAAAAAAATCAGTTCCATGTGCATGCTAGCAAAAATTTAGTATGTTCAACTAGTAATTTAATGTCTGAAGAATAACTGGCTGTTCAGCAGTTTACAGGAAATATGTTAAGTTTTGACAGCTGGTCTTCAAGAAGATCCAGCTGGAAGAAATTAGAATTTGTGATTGTGATTATCTTTACTTATTACTAAGACATCCTATGCAAAAGGAATTAGTACTACAGCACCCTGAAACCCATCAATTGACCTGAGGCTGTCTTATCTTTAATTTTTTTACAAGAATTAAATATATATGCATATTTTAAAGGTGAAATGTTTTATGAAGACACTTTATTTCAACTTAAAAAAAATTATTGACTAAAAAAAAAAAAAATCAAGCCGTATGATGAGGGCTACAAGAAATCATTTCTCCCTCATTGTCTGATAGGTGTATTCTAGCATGTAGAAGACCAAGAATAAAGATATACCATTACTTGATGAAGAGTGCTTTAAAATGGGAATCTTCCTTGAATAAGACAGAGGAATTCCAGCATTTCTCTAGGGATACTTTTCAGAACTAAACAGAATTTTCACATCTTCTGAGAATAAAATATTTAGAAATTTTCTGTATCTTTAAAAACATGCATGACTTAAAAAAATGTATTTACTTGTGCATGTAAGAAGTTCACATAAAGATTTTGCTTTTTGTTATATATGGATCTTAATGACAGAGTTGTATAACTCCTGGTGTCAACAGGGAGATGGATGGAGATGTCTTCTGTTTCTGAATTCACAGTGTAATCAGTATCTGAGAGATACCTCCAGAATGTGAGAGGCCTCATGCCATGGCAAAGTAACAATTAAGCACTATAATCAGCATAATCTGAAGTCAGCAGAAAAGAGCAATGACTATTCTTGTTCCCCCCGGCCTTAGTTATGGCGACACTGAAGAAGGGACAGTTCTCTTTAGATTGTCTTCTCCAACATCTACCTTTGCTGCTCCAAGCCTAGAACTGAATAAATGGTATCTAAAACAAGAAAATTTGAAGAAAAGGAAAAAGCCAAAGGTCACCAAAGTAGGCAGTAGGCAGATTAAATAACACTTCTCTGAGTGTAACTGAAGACTGAGCAGTCAGTGCATCACATGAAACAAACTGAAGGAGTCATCCGAGGACTGATTAAGCCAGGCTACACCCAAGGACTCTCTACAAGAAGTCTGTCTAGGTCTTGTATTTGATGGATGAAAAAGAGAGGAAAGTAAAAAGACTGCTACGGAAAAAAGGGTGAGCGATGAGCATCTGTGCATATATCACTGATTGTACTGCACAAGTTTCTGAATGGCAGGCACACACTCCTAGCCTGTGTGAGACGATAGCTCTCATTCCAAATCCATTAAGGGTGGAATAAGGCTTCAAGTCTTATCAATAATCCAGATCAATGTTTACATAACTTTACATCAATTGTTAAGAGTCTGCACTTCGAAAGGGCAAAATGAGAATCTAAAATTAAAGCAAAGTGGGTAAAGAAATAATCAGAGTCTGCCCAATTAAATCTACAAGGCAAGTTAGAAAAAGCAGATCAGATCTAAAGTAATTGCTTTCCTGACCAATGACAGGGATTTAACTGGAAGCTGAAAGCAAAGTGCACATCATACTAAAGAACAAGGTTCAAAACAGGTAAAAATTTTACATGATTTGTTCCATTATGGTACTGAAAGAGACACCTAAGGTGGATTCTTAAACTCTTTTATAAAGAAAATACAGGTAAATGGCAGAAGAAATGTGAATGAAGAAGTATAAGATGAGTCAGTATTTTATGAAAACTGTCGACAAGAAGCACAAGGATGAAAAAGGAAGAAAAGGTCTGTTTAAATAAAACATGAGTTCTCACAGAACAAGTGGGTACCCACATCTCCTGCACCTCAGACTTGAAACGGTGATTATGGCTGATGGTTTGATGCAGAAATGGAAGAAATTAAAAGTATAGCAGATAATAAAATTCTCAGTATAGTCAGAGTGATCTAACATTTTATATTTATGTAAAATATTACATTTTAGATTAGAAAAAACTTTTGGATTAAACTTAATGAAAGAACATAAAAAATAAAATCCTGCTTTATTCACATTGCAACTATTTTAGTTTACTGGGTAAAGGATATGTCTGATGTTAACATCTTTTTTCCTTTCTTCACCTACTCCTTTCACAAGGCTGTTCCACCCTGAAGAGATAAGCAGCAGCTGATCAGGTTAATGAAATCCACTTCAGTATTGGGAGCTCAGTGCTAGGCAGGATCGTTTTTTATGACGTATGCAAAAAGGATTCTAACAGTGTAGCAATCAGTTTACCAGCTCTTTCTACTACTCTGAAAGATCTGAAGGAAAAGAACTTTTATAAATCTTGCATTATCTGATGTCTGAAATATTAGGCCTATACTTCCTGTAAGTAAATGTATGTAGGTTTTATTCCTAAATTGCATCCTTTCAGTTAAAAAGAGGTTGATTGTTTTTCTAATAACTATGTCCTATTTCTCATAAGAAAGGGGTATATAAAGAAAGATGATCTAAAACTGGGACACCTTCTTCACTTACCAGCACCTAGAATCTGGGAAGCCCCAAGGAACCTATCTTGCATGAAAATACAGCATTTCTCTGAAAAAGCTTAAATTAAATTCCAGTTGGTAAAAGCATAAAAAACCGTACAAAAAATTGTGTATTTGGTCTGGAAGGTGTTCTTGCAAGATTCCTTTTATTTTATTTCTTGGAGTGAACAAGGAATTAAACTTTCTCCAGTAAAGCACACTTTACATTCTAAAAAAATGCACATGTGAATATCTTCCTTTCTTCCTCATCACTTGCAGAATGGGCAATTTATTTGAACAATTAAGAATACAGACCAACTAAATCAAAATCATGTGTATTTCATATTTGTAAACACAAAACAATCAAAGTTTGTGGAAAAGGACTTTTTTTAGGAGTTTGGCATAAGCACAGAAAATATCCATTTGTGAAGTGACAGATGATAAATTGACCTAGTTTTTTATAGTTCAATAGATATTTTATTGTGCATCTGTTCTTTTCCTCTGATCTGCTTTGTTTTTTCTGAAGCTGCAACAATGAAAGAGAAGCCCTTGTCATTAGCTATTGAGTTGAATGCCAGCAGCGTGCCAACATTTAACCTCAAGGTTAGTGAGGAACTAATATATCACTTATGTTGGCTGGCTTCTTTGTACCATCTTCTGTTAATAGGACCCAAGAGATAACCAAGTAGGCGTAATCATATCAACAAAACATGCTGCATACTGCATAAGCATGCTACAAACTGATCATCCTTATGAACACATCCAGAGGGGCTTCATAGCCTTGGCAGCATTTTTCAGAGATACTGACAGGACTGAGCAAAGGGAAAAGGTAACCCTCCCTAGGACAGTGTGTCTCCCACTGTCCTCATGCACAAATGCTTGACAAGCTAGAGCTTTAATTGTTTTGGAGGTTTGTGGAAAGCTCCATCAGTTTAAACGGTATGTATTAGAAAGTAAAGCTCAGTAGAGTCCTGTTCAAGTATAATGACATGGCAACAAAGTCCTTGACTATTTTTTTAAACCCTTGTGACCTTACATAAAGATTTACATTTGGAATTTGGAAGGATAAATTATATAAAAAGTATAAAGTAATCAGAGAGGCTATATAAAATCCTCATGGCACAGAGGCATATTCTGATATTGATGGGCTCCTCTTCAGGTTCTGGTATGTCATTTTCAAGCTGGAACCAGTGAAAGTTTAAAAGCAAGTTATAGTTTATGGTCTTGAGAGGTTATATAACAAGATGAATTTTATGTGGAAAAACAAAACAAATTCGTAATATAGCAATGCTAGAAACTCTTTATGGGGAAAAAAGAATAATCCTGCTTCAGATCAATGAGACTGAATTCTTAAGTAAAGCATACCATTAGATTTACCTTTTGCTACGTTTCTTTCCTACCCTTACCAGACAACAGAGAGTAATTTCTGGACATCTGGTGGAGTTACAAGATTCAAATGCTTCCCAGGTTGCAACTTGGCTACAACAGAAGAACATGACATGAAAAATAAATGAATATAGGAAAAGCATAACTCCTGTGAAGTCTAGCATACTTTTCTCTTCAGACTATATTCTTCTTCAAAATAAAATGAAACATAATTTGACAAAGTAAGATTTTAAAATGTATTTCACAAATTAAGAAATGTGAATCTATGCTTTTGGTAGTGCTTCTTGTCAATTGATAATTACAGATCAGTAAGAATTTAATTGTGTGGTACCATTATTCAAGCCCATGGTCTTGAGCTTTGATGAATTTAGGTTGATTATTGACTCATCAAAGTGGATCTGTCCCATTAGAACTAAATGAAAGACAGTGAAATTAAAGTTACTGTTAAATTAGCTTGAGGGTACTTTTTCTTGTCTCTCAATTGCTTATGTGAGGACCTCACAGTAGAAAGGGTCAAGATATCACCTAGAGTTAATAGTTAAGTTACAGCTTTGAGTAAAGAAATTTTAAGTTAGAACATACAAAAATAAAACCTGTTATTCCTGAATCAGTACTGTACATGCTTCATCAAAGGTGTCTGAATGCAAACCAAAAATGGGCAGTGGTTAATACCAAAAGCACAAATCAAAGTTGTAATTTCTACCACTGGAAAATAATTTTAATGTGTTGTTTATACACCAGACCTCAGAATGAAATAGGCACAAATGAATGTAAGATTTATTAAATATTTTGCATTCTTTTTATTGCATATTTTAATGTAGGAGGTATATTCAGATAATACAGTAATGAATTTAGCATGACAACTATCACATTGATTTGGGATCATTCTGAAAATTCTTTAGCTGATGTTTCTTGCGTATGTGTAATCATCTTTAGACAAAGACTGTGTCTCAGTTATTTACCAGTAAATTATTCCCTTCTGTCCACCAAATTATTGTAGCTACTCATTTAATACTATGTAAAAAGAAAAAAAGCTTAAAGTAAGTTTTCATTATCTTTTCAACATTTACAGTCTTTCAATCTAGGGAAACCATTTCAGTTTTAGATAAAATAAGTGATTTTGCTTAATCAATATCTTATATTTTCTGTTTCACCCCAAGCTTAGAGAAAAAAGTTCTTTTAAGTATTGCTGTAAATATTCTGTCATTGTTTTGATACCCTCTAGTCTCAAAACTAGAGAGTTTCAGTGAAATCTGAAAAATCCATTACTTGCTAGCTCTTCTCTTCAGCTTTGTGGTTTTGTACAGATATTTTTATTGGTGACTAAACAGAGACCATAGGAGCACAGGAAGTTAGGATTCTTTTCAACTTGGTTTTATGGTAGCTTGAAATTAGATATGACTGCTTTAGGCTCAAATTCTTGAAATGGAGTCATGTCAGATGTGTTGAAGAATTCAGATGAAAATCTTCCCAGTTACTTGCACTAGTCAAGGCTCTCTCACCACTAGTGATATGACCTTTTATGGTTTATAGTAACCTTTGCAGTTAGTACTTTCCCATCACACCATGTCTTTTCTACATACAAACTGACACTTCTATTTTCCTCTTGAATTCAAGTCATAATCTGACTCTCTGACAATATGTGCATCCAGATTGTAGATAGATTTGCCAAGAAATAGACAAAGATACAAACTAAGCAACTTTCTATTTCTAAAAAAAAAGCCCTCATGTTTCTCAATTGGGGAAGAGAAAATGTTTATGTCATTTAAATGGATATCTTTCAAAAATTAGTTTTGGAAAAGAAACTTGGCACTGTATAGGGATTAACACATGCATATATTTGCCAATCTGATCACGATACACCTATGCATGCCACCATATATATGAATATTTATATACTATGAGGAGCCCTAATCTATAAGAATTGTGGTGGATGAGAAGCTGAACATGAGCCATCAGTATGCTCTTGCAGACCAGAGGGCCAATCGTATCCTGGGCTGCATCAAGAGAAGCATGGCCAGCAGGTCGAGGGCAGTGATTCTTCCCCTCTACTCTGCTCCTGTGAGACATCACCTGGAGTACTGTGTCCAGTTCTGGAGTCTCTGTTACAGGAGGGATATGGATGTGCTGGAACATGTTCAGAGAAGGGCCACGAGGATGATCAGAGGGCTGGAGCACCTCTCCTATGGGGACAGACTGAGAGAGCTGGGGTTGTTCAGTCTGGAAAAGAGAAGGCTCCAGGGAGACCTTATTGTGGCCTTCCAGTATCTGAAGGGGGCCTACAAGAAAGCTGGTGAGGGACATTTTAGGCTGTCTGGCAGTGATAGGACTAGAGGGAATTGATTAAAGCTAGAGATAGTTTGATTCAGATTAGACATTAGGAAGACCCATGAGGGTGGTGAGACACTGGAACAAGTCGCCCAGAGAGGTGGTGAAAGCCCCATCCTTGGAAGTTTTTAAGACCAGACTGGGTGGGTCTCTGAGCAAAGTGCTGTAGTGGGAGGTGTCCCTGCCCATGGCAGTGGGGTTGGAACTAGATGATCTTTAAGGTCCCTTCCAACCCTGACAATTCTATGATTCTATAAATTGCAGTGTATATTCTAGTAACTGAAATGCACATTTCATACCTTGATGTCCTACAGAAATACCGAACTAATTTATACTGTTTTAACAAGTCTCACTGAGTTTAGTGGAACTTCTGACATAAAAAAAAAAAAAAAAAAAAAGCAGTTGCACATGTCCAGGAATAAGGGTGTATAGATGATTTTTCTCTCTGTCAGCACAGTTCATTGAAGACAGAATATACTAGCAGTCTATACAGGTCCAGAAACCCTGGGTAAAATACTCTATTTGTTAGTGAATTTTATGGTCTGTCTTTGTGTTTCAGTGCTAATGTTATACACACTAGACTAGAGTAAGCTACTATCGATATGGTAGAAGAAACAATAATCAGTTCATTTTTCTTGATATGTCTTAATCAGAAACATGCTGAAATGGTTGTTGAATTTACCAATAAATCAACAAGACATGATTTATAACTGGACTATTTTTTGTTTTCAAGGTTTTAAAAAAAAGTGTAAGCAAAGTGATTCCACTGTCACTCATTTATAAAGTCTTCTGATGCCACTCAGGAAACATCTGGTTTCTTGGACATTCTATCCAAAAGATGCAAGCGCCCTGTAGAGTCTGCATATTAACAGCTCTTGATCAGAAGAAAGTCAAACAGATACAAAATGGAAAACTACATTTTAAAACACCTGAATTATTCAAAGCCTTAAAAGAGGTGGTGACTTATCAGCAAAAAATGAATTTGTATCATGATGCATCAGCTGAAAAGAAAGTCTGTTCATGAAACTGTACACTCAAGTAGGGCAATAAAAGTGAGACAACATGCCCATTTGTTGCACTGTTTTCTAAAACGGTTTTGAAACAATTGGGAAGTGTGCTAAGAATATATACACTACTACAATCTGCCTCCTAATAAAAGTCTAAGGAGACGAAATTGGAGCCTGATGTTTTAATGCTCTGCAGTGACAGCACTAAGTAGATTACTTTCTTGTTAATTCAGCACTCCAGCACAATTTTGTCATTAGTCCAAACTGTTTTTGGCACAAAGTTTCAAATGCCACCTGGGGTATTTCAGATGCACATCACAAATTACACATTTTTCCTTTTATCATACTACTCACTGTGGGTTTTTTACCATTACTTAGTATGACCAACAAAAATGAGAGGGCTAAATTGGTAATAAAAAAAAAAAGATATCATTTTAATCAATTTTACACACAAATCTTTGGCTTTGCACTCATTAGGAACCTAAGGAAATACCTGAAATGTGGTAAAGATGTTTGATAAAACCATGGTTAATGCATTCCTAATAGCTGAGGACAATTTTTTTTCTCACAAATGTATATTTTAAACCTAAAAGGAGGTCAGACACAACTAGACTACAAATAAAACACACAGCTTAAAAAAAATTATTCTACTGTCAGGGTTATTAACCCATGGAACATTTTAGCCAGGACACGCTGCATAATTTGCACTGGCAAACATTTAAAATACAGATTAGATATTGTACAAAAAGTAAGGTCATGATGCTGTAATTAATGGGTGCACATCTCTGACTGGCTTGTGTTATGCAATAGACATACATCATTTTCCTTTTTGGCCTGAAAATTAGTGAAACTATCAAAATGTGGTTAGGGAGACTGTTCTAAAGTAATAGTTGTCAGCTATTTAACCGAGAACTCTATAATTCGAGAGGTATGAATGAGTGTTGTGATTTACATAGAATAAACAATGAAAAAAAAATGTTATCATATCAAGGTTTAAAACAGGGAGGCTGTGAGTACAGTACAAAGAGAATGAATCATAACATAATCTGTAGGAAGTGAAACTGTGCATTGTTTAATGAAAGGCACCTACCAGGGTACTTCACACATGATAATCCGGGTTTGTTCCGTTTATAGAAGACAGTGACAGCATGTATCAGGTCATGCTATTCACAGTGATATTATCTATGAACACATGAAAATTATACGTAAGGAAAAGAGGAACATTTTAAAAAAAAGTCCATTTAACTCCTGTACAGGAGTCTGCGAAACCCCATTAAAGTTAATGAAAGTTAGCTTTAAACCAAGTAGCTGATTAGAAGTGTTTCAAGAAGTTTCATATCCACCTGCTCCATGGAAACTTACTCTATTACAAAAAAACATCCACTTCAAAGGAATAGCATCAAGAGATGACTGAGAATACTTTTGAAATTCCTTAGAAAGCCCAGGGTTTACTGTCTTTATTGCCAACATTTGCAACTTAAGTGAGCAGTAGATGCACAAAAAAAAATATTGTTTATTCCTATTCTACTCTCAAAAGTATACTGATGAAATTTAAAGAAGTTATAGATCTTATTCTAAATAACTCAGAGTAAAATTCTAATCAGTTCATAATAAATCCTGCAGTCTTACCTGCTGGACAGCTAATTTGCTTTCTTTAGTTCCTTTTAGTCCTGTTGTTAAGAATAAAATTTAACAAGTTAAAGTAAGCTAAAAAATTTTTAGTCTTAAACTCATAAACAAGCAGTGAAGAAAGATGATTCTGAGATTTACAAACATGAAATCTGTTTATTTAATGAAAATACTAAATTAATAGTTTAGCCACCTTTAAGTCTTAGTAATCCAGGTATATTGACATTGCAATATAACAAATATAAAATAAATATTACTATTGCTCTAATGTGATTAGAATATTATGTCATAAACAGCAGTATTTTATTAAACAGTCATTCTAAAACTATATTTTAATCTGCTTTAAAATGGTGTTTGACAGCAGTAGAAAAAGCCAGTGCATTTCTGTTACCATTTTTATTTTATTCTGCAAACTTTTTCCATAAGTGCAATTTACTCTTTACTTGAGTGCTTTTCCTTATTACAATTTTATATCTGCAGTTCCTCTGGGAGGAAAACCAAACCTTGATTACAAGGAAAAAACTGCAGGTCAAAAGACAGCATCATCAACATGCTTAGCATGTAAATCTCAGCATTTCAGGAAAAGCTTTGTTAATTCTGGCAGGCAGTCATTAAAAACAGAGCTGCACAATGCTCAAGATAACCATATGTCTGATTTTCTGTGAAGAGAACAAAATGTCATAGGTTTCTTTTTTTTCTAATTTTGTGTGTATTTTTGTTCCTCTTTTGTGGAAATGAGTGTATTTACAACATTTTTGTGCATCTTCTAATACCAGATCACATTCATAACAACATCCCAGGAGATCTGTCTCTTCCTTTGTTCTTTCTCTCCATAACCATTTTGCTAAATACCATTCTTGTGAACTTTCCTTTTCTAGCAACATTTAGGCTTTCTCCAGATCCTCTGGACTCTCTCCCATTTGTTACTCTCCCAGCTGGAACTGGACTCATAAATACTATCACACATGTAATTCTCACATCCAAAATATATCTCATTACGGCTTTTGTGTCTGTTTCTTTCCTCCCTCATTTCCCTGTCCTAAAGTATAAAAATCTGGGAAGCTATCAGTTACACAAAAAAACTCAAGTGCTTGTCTTCCAATTTATTTTTTATTTAAAATATGCTCAAATATCTATAAATATTTAAATATGAATACATTGACTGTATATATACATGTTTTGAGAAATCAACTGCTTTAAGCTGTATAATGTTGTCGATACCTTGGTCTGGATAACTTACTGATTTTCACCTGGTGTTGTCAATTACATCTGTGTGAAGTGACTGTGAAGTGGTGAAAGTGACTACTTTTCTCACTTAATGAGGTTTTACATCCTCTTTGCTCTGACGTAAATAAATAAAGCAGACCACAATGAAAAATACAACATCCATTCTGGAACCTAACCTACAGTTCTGTTAGCAGTGGAAAAGGGTGACACAGGCAAAACTGCGATGTGGAAAGTGGGAGGAATCTACATCCTAGTAAAGTATGAGAAGTTGTATCACAGCAGCTGTCATGAAAATTTACTACAACAATTTCTGAATGGCTGCATTTTTTGATCCATCATTCTATAGTATTCTGCTCTTAAAATGTCACATTTCATTACTCTCTAACTTGCTTATTCATTTAGACTGATGTGGAGTGCCCACGGGGCTCACCTGTGGCCTGAAGAATTACAGATGGTAAGACAGAAATGTAAATATACACAGTGTGTGTCAATAGGACTCCCAAAGCTCCTTGAGAGGGTGTTCACCGAAAACTTATCATACTAAAGAAGACTAAAACCACCAACCAGATAAAACAGTAGCTAGAGAATCATAAAGAGACATGTGAAATCAAAGGATTCAGATTGAAAAAAGACAGAAAAGCATGAGTATTTTTTAACCATGGGGAGAGACTTTGGAGTGGAAGTGGCAACACTTGCTGCTTGCCACAGGCATTGCAACCTGTCAATTGATGTGAAGTGTCTGTCCCTGGGTGCTGGAGTAGCAAGATGGGATGTGGCACACAGACATCCACACTTGGGGGGTGTGAATCTGAACTCATGGAGTGCTTTCTCACTGCCATGGAGATCAATGAAATGTTGGGAGATACACAGGTTGGTCTAAAGCGGGAGCACCCACAAAAGGGGTGTGCACATAACGGACCGTACACCCAGGTGAGTGTATCTATGTGTGTGACAGAAAAACTTCAGGATTAGCAATACCAGGATGATGGGAAATTTATGGGTAAATATTAACATTTCTGAAGAACCTAGTAAGTGATTTTTTTCTGATGAATTGTGAATATTGATCTTGAATCTGTAGTTCATTGATTGCTGTTTAATTATGTGGTATTTGTAAATCAATAAGCCACTTAGTTTCAGTTTAGTTTGGACTATCTGAACTAAGCAAAACTGAGACAACAGACTAGCAAATCCATAGATTTAGACTAGCCAAACCGCTTGTATCTTAAGCTTATATCTCATAGAGGATAAATCTTGGTGTTATACATTAACTTTCTTAAATCAGGATCTGTTAACTGTTGTTTTCACAAGAATGTTTCTTTCAAAATACCATAAAAATCAAACATGGACTCAACGGCAAGAAGAGCATGTGAAAACTATAGTGCTAATACTAACATGTTTGAGTCTCAAAAGGGAATGTGTAAACCTATAGAAAAGATTTATGTTCCTTTTGCATTAACAAATGGCAGAGCCAACACAGATTGTATTCCTTTATTGTCTCTGCACAGTGCCTGACAAACTCAGTGCAGAAAGGCATGGAGTCCTACTGTATCCATATACAGGATTGAAAGTAGTTTTCCTTTGTTGACTCCACATAAAATAATGGGTCACACTAGCTTGAGCAGAATTTTTTTTTTTTTGTCTTTATCTGTCTTCCCTGTGCAACCTAATGCTGTGGGATATAGAGTTCAGGATTATCTTGGAGGTTTAATTCAGGAGATGTACTTCTGAAACCTTCACCACTTGTTCAATAAGCATGAGCTCTATCTGCATTTTAGCTCCACTCAAGTGTAAAAGAAAATAATTTAATAAAAGCAGCTGCCTGCTAAGACCTTCTGGAAAAGACTGATTTGAAGGAAGGCTTATCAGTGTGTCTGATGTGCCCCCTGAACCACCATATCAAAACTCAGGCTGAAAAGCTTCTTTGTCAAAATCAATATGTTTCCATGTTTCACAAATTAATTCTTTTCTCAAAAAAAAAAAATCCCAAAGCTTTTTGTGAAAAAGTTCATAAGCATCCTGAACATAATCCTACATAAAAATATTATGCTATTGCTGACAATCTTGAAATCCAGTTATCTCCAAGCACAGTAACAGTAGTTGGGACATTCTTAATGTAAACAAAAAAGTTTGAACTGAGATCTTCCAGGAAATAGTTTGGAAGTTTGATTCAAGTTAAGAGAAGATGGTGAGGAAAACATGCATCTTATGGCTTAAAATAACAGTAAAACTCATTCTTCAGAAGTGAGCATGAATAATATATCTACCTATACTGTTTTCACAGCATGAAAGAAACTTCATCTGCTTAAAATCCCAGCATGTAAAGTCTTCATTAATCATGTTGTTTGGTCAATATAATTATTTGTTGATATATATTTTAGCAATTATAGATTCTTCTGTCTGTCAGCTGTACGAATCTCAATGAGAAGGAAATACAAGATTAAAAAATGTGTAAGAATTCTTTACATAGTGTCTCTTCAAACTCAATCTGCCATGTAAAGAAACTATCCAGGCAAAAACAACCACTCCTTATTAATATCGTGCAGCTTGATTAGAAAGGAATCCTAGTGTCTCTGATATTCAATGGATACCATTTCTCAAATGCATTCATCTGGAAAAATTCTCATATTCATGCTAATATGATTTTGTTATTCTATTCTGTTTTTCAACATATTGTAAGGGAGTAAAACACAATTGATAATGTAAGAAGAATAAACAGAGCTAGTATCCAAAAATTAAAATTAATTATATCTTTCAAACTTAGAAAAGTAGCATCTTCACAATAATTCTAATTGCATGTTTTTTACTGAACATGAGTTTATCACCTTTTCCACGAAGTATAATTCAGTCAAACACAAAATTTGCTTATTTCAATTCTTCTTGGAAGGAAAATGTGATGAAAAATTAAATTTTCAAGAAAACACTATAAGTTCAATCATAATTCCTCATAAAGCAGAGTATTTCTCTTCAAGGGAACTGTACAGCTGAAACTGCAATAGAGTAAAATTCCAGATGCTGCAAATCTGATTAGACAGGTTTGCTCTGTCCTGTAGTCAGAAAAAAATTCTTGATCCATACCCAGTTTTTATCTTTCATCCCCTTTCTGTAATTAAATCAGAGGAAGAGAAGTACCTAAGAGAGTTTTTGAAGCAAGACATTTGAAGATGATATCTATGTGCAAGAAGGTACATAACTGTGTGCAAGGTGGAATCCACACTTACCTAGTGGTGGTTGACATATCTCTGACTGTGATTCTTCATTGACAAGGAGGTGTTTGGATTCTATTTTTCTCAGAGGGTGGGGTGTGTGTGATGGTGGAGGTGTGTTTTTTTCATTTTATTTCATTTTTCCTAATTCCAATGAAATGCAAATATTTCTTATAGTATTTTACCTTTTACTTGAAGTTAAGTTTGATATAACAAAGATCTGAAAAAAGTCATTAAGAAATTAAAACAATAGCTTTTTTTTATGTCTCCTTTTTACAGAAGATATCTTAAATATCTGCTGTACTACACACATGTCTTTCATTTCTGAGAATGAGAAGAATTGCTAAACACGCTTGCCACATAGAATGCTTGACACTTACATTGCTGGAAATGGGAAAAAGGAAGCACACATTGATTGTGTCTATGATTTGGTTACACAGTAAAGATAAATTAGTCTATCTGCTCTGAACTGTAGCTGTGAAGTGCAAAGGAGGCATAAATGTGCTTTAGTTTGCTCTAGCATTTCTCAAGAACTGGAATATACAAGTTGACAAAGCAAGTGCAGGATGGATTGTATCCAGTTCAGTGTATCCTAATAGTAGATGGGAAAATAATTTGTAAAATCATATTTAGATTGTTTATTGCCCCACAATGTCCGGTTCTTCTGATCATAAAACTTTAACTGTAAAGTTTTTAAACTGGAATATCCAAGCACCCAACATTCAATTGCATAAGGAGAAATAAAATATTCACAAGGTACAAGAACTCCCATTACTACCAGACTTGCAATAACATCCAAAGAATGTGCTAATGCACAAAGAATGGCTGAAATTAAGTGGATTTAAACATGTTTTCTCAATGTATGATTTTTCTGTCATACTGCTGGTATGAAGAAATACCACTGTAAACAGAGCTTTCAAAGTCTAATTTCCTCAGGGAAAGTGTTGATAAATACTGCTGTTTAACTGAGGTTAATTAATTGTGATAAAGATTAATTGGTCTGTCCTTTGTCTTTGAAAATAATTTTTGTGATGAGACCATGACACTTATTAATCCATATCAAAGACTTATGAATGTAGAAACAGTGAAGGGGGGGAAGGCAGAGGAGGATTTTGAGAATGTAATTTTGGGAAAAAATTGAGCTGAATTAAAATAAATGCAAATTTGGCTTTACTTTATGATGATTTGTTGATTTATCTGGCACTTTTAGAAGAAAGCGTGTGTGGAAACATGACTAACAGCCACAATAACATATACTTTTCTCCAAGCTATAATCCAGCCTTGTAAGGCACTGTTTAAAAGAGCCGTAAAAGTGACTCACTTTAAAGGAGTTGAAGACACCAGGCATTTAAGGATTTAATTGGAGGCCACTTGACTAGACTCACATGATAGAGACAGGAATTTTACTTTTTATCCCCCCACTTAACAGAAAAGCTCTTCTAAACCTACATATCCTGGAAGTCCTATTAATAACATGGGTAATGAAAACAAAGACTTTCAACAGTAGTGCTGTAACTACATAGTGCAAGTATCTGGAAATAATGTATTTGATGGCAAGCAGGCAGACAGAATTGGTTAGAACAGATTATATGGAGGGGAAAATGCAAAATCAAAGCCAGAATGAAACAATCTGTTATATCTCAAATATTGACACTTGCTGCTTAGAACTATTTGAATTGTCTTATCTGGGAAGGAATCAGTTTGGCGTGTTAGGCCTGAGAAGAGAGTGAACACATTTATCAACAACTATTCACAAATGTTTTTCTTAGTGAAAAATACATCATTCTATTTAGTGTGTGGTATGCACTATTGAGTATACCCACAGTTGACAGTACTGGTGTCTCTTTAATGTCAAACAAGCAACAATGAAAATTCTGTTAATAATAAACCCTGATATGATATTTCAGGCCTGTAGTGTTCCATGCAGTTGTTGTGGCCCAAGTACAGGACCTGGCACTTGGCATTGTTGAAGCTTATGCAATTGACCTCAGACCACCAATCCAGTCTGCCCAAGTCCCTCTGTAGAGCCTCCCTATCCTCCAGCAGATCAACACTCCCACCCAACTTTGTGTCATCTGAAGATTTACTGAGGATGCACTCTATATTCTCATCAAGATCACTGATCATGTTAAACAGAAGGGGTCCTAATACTGAGGCCTGAGGAATGCCATGTGTGACCGGCTGCCAGCTGGATTTAATTCCATTCATCACCACTCTTTGGGCCAGGCTGTCCAGCCAGTGTTTTACCCAGCGGAGCATATGCCCATCCAAGCCATGAAAAGACAGGTTTTTTATATCCTTAAATACAAGCAATCCAGGAAGTAGGGTCTGCCCCCAGTCTAGGAGCAGCGGAGCATTCATGTCCACATTGCCTGCAGCTTCTACTGATGCATCCGCACTTCACTGACGAAACCCCCATGGTATGACTCTGTAGTCTTGACATCAATGTTATCTTCACTGACTTTTATTTCAAAATAATAATAATAATAATGTGAGGTTGTGCTTTCATTGACTGGAGTGACGTTTCTTATGAAATGAAAATAAGGGTATGGATTACATATTGTGCAACTTCTGTCAGCTTATGAGAAAGCTGTAGGACAAAAAAGTGTCCTGAATCAGTGGTAAATGACTATATAAGGCACAACAAAATAGACACAATGCTACTGTGTCTATGCCTTCTAATGGAAGGATTCCCTTGAGTGAAGTATCTCCAGAAAAAAACCAACAAAACAAACAGATTTCTTTTGGTAAGAAAAATTTACCTGCAAAGGACCCTGAAAGTAAATCAAAATTTATCCAAAGCAGGCTAACAGAAGCCTGGTAACCAAGAAGCTAAATTATTTGGTAGAGGAAACATATTTTTAGATATACCTAAACTGGAAAAACAAAGACACTCCCTACACATGCTCTCTAAAGTAGCAGAAAAATAAGTTTAGAACTGGCATCATTCTGAGTTAAGAAAGAAGCCTATACTGCAGGCAGTACTGCATTCTCCTCTGCTCAGCTCTAGACACTACTGAGACACCTGTGGGACTCATGGATACACATAATTTAGTTTCTCTGGTAAGTAGCTGTTGCAAGGTAATTCAATTCTATCCTTGTAAAGTTGGTGAAAGAATGACTACCGTTGTAACAGGATCAGGAGTACAGATATGCAGCTGATCCTGATACAAGTCCTAAAATACAACTGGCAGATAATGAAGTGACTTCAACAGAAGTTGACTATGATTTTTAATGCCCCATTACCACTTTGATAATGTTTTATCTTACCACTTCCCAGTAGGAGAAAAAAACTAGATTGTGGAGTTAGTCTTAGTCTTGGTACAAGATTTTAAGATGTGATTCCTTGCTTCCTCAGAAACAAATTCTAAAACATCTAAGGACAGTCAAAGCCAAGTGAGGTGCTCTTATAGAAAAAAGAGGTATTTCAACATATTCTAAATGTAAAAGTAGCATATTAAAATAAACATTACAAGATCGGGGACAATAATAATAATAATAAAATCACAAATCTGCTTATTCTTTTGCTTATGACTCTAGAGACATAATCTTACAAAAACACTTATATATTTTTAAGTGTATATATAAAAATATATATTTAGTTTTGAGCCGTGACCACTTCTTTTCACCTTAACACTAAGATTGCTCAAGGACCATTGACACTAAGTCTGTGAAAGACTGTTTGGCTGTTTTAACTATTTTGTTTTTCTCCCACATGCTGAGAAAATCTCTTATGAATCCACAGTATGTCCTCCTGACTCACCTTCATGTTCTTCTCACCTTTATGCTTTAGATAAATTCTCTACGAACAGCTACTCCCACAGTATTATCAATAACAGGATTCTGAAACAAACTACTACTCTTGTGTACTGAGTGGTGTCAGGCAGAAAGACTAAAAAGAGGGAGAAGAAAAAAAAAAGAAGCAATAATCCTGTCAATTCTGAAATTGCCTCTAAGACATTTCATATCCATCTTGATATAAATGGTGGTGCATGCAAAATGGAACAGGATTAGGAAGGAAATCTTGTACTTTAAGAAGTGTTTTAAGACTAGTATCATTATGCTGTTGAACATTTAGAAGATGTATATCTCTTTGCCTTTGATTCTGTATACCTGTGAAGGGGACATTTAACATGCTGGTCTTACATTCCCTACGGTATTGTTGAGAATGTATGAAAAATGAGTGTCAAAGCAAATGGACATCCTATATGCACTCCACATACAGCTACAGCTGCTGTGAAATATCATGGAATCTGAAGCCTGTTCATATAGCTTTTTTGTTTTACTGAGCAATGTTTCAGATAAAAAGAATGCTATATGAATGTCCAAAAATCTCAAAACTGTAACTGTATTAGAACCTAAAATTGGAAAAATCCAGACAATTAACCTTTTTTTTTTTTTTTTTTTTCGCTGACACTCTGAAATCTGACACCCTAATCCTAACATAATTTTGAAAAAAGTTAGCTGTAGTAGTGTTTTCATCACAAATGGTTCCTACGTCTCAGTTTCACTTTTCTCTATGGTGATGTTTTGATCAGTTCATCTTTTCTATTTTTTAATTGCAGAGGAACACAAAACTACTATTTTCTCTGGGAAGTGCAGTGACAGCACTGAATGGTACTGAATCCCTATGCATCTCTTCAAGCATTCTGTGTCTCTCCTTTATCTCCTAAGGACAAAAATATTTGCCCTGATAACAAACGGATCCACTCTGGTTTTGAATTATCATGTCAGCTGTGTGTTTCAGCCATGGGATACACTTCAATAACAGTCTTTTCCAAGATATATGGGAATGTTTTTAATAATAGCAGGTAATACACAGGTATATGTGTGTTACGGTTTCATTCATCTCCATCAAGTCAGAGCAGTTGGTTACATTAATTATAATGAATAATTTAATCTCAGGAATCTCAATCTGAATCTTTCACAAAGTTAAAACAGATATACAATATTGTTTTAAAATGCAATATTCAGTGTGTCAAAGTCATGCTGTAATGGATATATAGGGTCCAGAATAGAGGAAAAAATGGTTAGGTAAAGAAAATTAATCCATTGCAAAAATGGACTGTGAAAGATGGCATCAGATCCACCAAAAAGATGACGGAGGGAAGGCAAGAAATTCTCCAGATGAAAGTGAAAGGAAAATAATTTTCAGAAGAAACAGATAGAACCTGCAGGGTACTCTTGTAGGTGTACAAAAGCCAGAGTGGTTTCAAAAGCTAACATATTGCAACATGTGATTTCTTTCAGAAGAATGCAGCCTGAGACACAGGGTAGGGTACTCAGAATCTATGACACAGAAAAAGGCTCTGCAAAGAGTTTGCTAAATAAAGCATTCAGATTTGATTCTTGTAGTTTCTTTAACCATCCATGACATTTATAAACATTTAAACATTCACTGTGTATCAGTTGTTGAAAATTAATAGCTTTACTTTAATTTTGCTTTGTTCTGAAAAAGAGACAACTATTTGTCTTCCTTATGACTGTGCACACTAAGTTTGGCAAATCCTCTTTAGTTCCTCACTCTCAAAATATTTTACTTGATGGCATAAGGAAAAAAAGATGCAAAAAAAAAAAAAAAAAGGATAATTAATTCTTAATAATTTGCCAAATATTTGTCACATTACTTAATCTTGGGGGGGGGGGGGGGGAAGAAAAACGAAAGATAAGGAGGAGTAAATTTTTAAATTCCTAGTTTAGGGAAAACTGTACATGATAAAACAACCAGTTCTGATTTAGAGTGATGTGTATGTAATACATGTGATGTGTGTGCTGTATGTAAAAGCAGAGCTGAAAGGTATTTTAAAATAACCTGGTTTTATTTCTGGGTAAAAACCTGAAATTAAGATAATAACACAAACTGTACTAAACAAACATTGAGAATGGGCATCTGCCAGAGGCTAAATTAGACTTCAGGTGGGAGACCATTTTTTAGGCACATGTTATGAAACATAGATGCAGAAAGAGAGCTCATCAAAAGCAAAGGCAGTCAAGCAGAAAGGTAAGAGAGTCTATATAATTGTTTGAATATAAGTTACTTATATCAGGACTGTTGAGGTATCATTCTTAACTGCACAAACGTAAGGTTACCTTTAATTTTTTCACTGTGCTTCCTCATTTCACTAGCACATCACCAAAGTAATAATTTCTTTCAAAGACATTTGCATTCCTCAAGGAAATAAAACTAATTTTACCCAAAGAATTTCAAAAGTCCTGTTTTAAAGACATCTATATGCTATTGATGTACAATTACTTATTTTGATGTAATTATAACACTTGCTTCACTAGCTCCTACTTTTTCCATCAATTCTCAGCTGTGGCCTTTTCAGATTACATTGTTATAACTATTTACACATTTTACATGGCTAAGATTCACATGAAAGTAAAATGGTTAATGCTCCAGTCTGCAAAGAAGAAATATTTAGACAGTTTTCAGACATTACATGATTTCCTAAGCCTAATAAAGTATTGTACCTCTTAACACTCCCCACCCTTAATCCTTTGAGGAAACAAGAATATCCAAAACAAAAGTTCACAGCTACTCAGTTATTTTGGGAGATAAGATGAAAAATGTAATGGTTTTTATCTTAAACTAGAACTCAGAATGTATGGAGTGCAATTGTAGCCATTCATTTATGAAGCCATCCATAAATGTCCTGCATGACAGAACAAGGCACTTCTCTATGCTCCAATTCCAGCCATCATCCTTTGCCAATTTTAGGTCATTCAGGAAAGACTGCTTTGCAAAGCAGACAAAATGGTACTTTCCAAAGCATTACTGTAAAATCAGTACAAATTTTTCTGCTTCTGAAATCAGAAGCCAGAAACTGAATGACAGGGGAAGTTTAAGTACCAGGAATGAAATCGAGGTAAGAGAAACAGAAATTGAGCACCACCTAATCTTACGGTACTCTTGTCCCAGTTAGTGAAAATTGATACATCATTCATTCGTAATTTAATTCCTTTAAACTGAAACAACTTCAACCTGAACTGCTTTATAATGATTTATAGGAAGAGATATAAATCTTACAGGCAGAGGAGAAAACTCATGTATGTATCACACTTGGAGAATGTAATACTCAGAATCTTTTAATGTGCAAATGTGGGAACACATATATTTCATGAGATGCCAAAAATCTATTATTAGTCTATTTAAAATTTTTAAATGCATAACATTTACAACAGTTTGTATGGTTAGTCCAGTTACAATTATACTAACACTTACAGTCCAAATTATCTAAATAACTCAGAACAAATTTCATCAATAATATACATAAAATTTGTTATACAGAAAACTTCTAGTGCTCTTTTGTCTGCTGTTGTGCTCATCCTTACACTGTTCCCCTGGGACACACTGCTGATGCACTTAGTCACCTCTAGCAGAAAAGGGATGCTGCAAGTTGTCCCCATCCTATGTTCATCTCCTGGAGGACAGTGATGTCAATGATGGCATTCCTTTTGCTTTGCCAGAAGGAATATGCTATCGATTTTGATGGTTTCTGCCTCATTGTGAAGTCCATTTCAGACTATTTTTCTAGCCTTTATGTATTTATATATTGAACGTATTTAAAAATAATAAAATATTTCTATATTTTAGATACTTACTCTGTTTTCTTTTAGCTACTTTAACCCAGTTTTGACCAGCTCCCAGATCTAAACTACTGAACATTGTTGAATTCTTCATAGCTGCAATCTCAAGTGTTCTTTTGGTTTTTTTATCATCTCATTACTATGCTTCTCCATACTATGAAGGCCTTTCCTTCACTTTCACTTGCAAGGCCTCTACTGTCATACCAGGCCTTCATTTTTCTGCACTATGTCATTATATTACTTACAAATACTTGATTCTACACAAAATAATTAGTCCTTATTACTTACTATATAAAAATTGTTATACCATACAAAGATATGCAAAAAAATCCAAACAACCCCCCTTACCTCCCCACCCCCCGAAAACAAACAGGTAACAAAATGCTGTTGCTGGTAAAGAAACTAAAAAACAAAAAACCCAAACATTTACTAAAAAAACTTGTGTCCTGTTACTAGCAATGGCAATGACAATGCTGTATGTATTGGGCTGCAGTCTGTAAGAGTGAGTACTATAATCAGTCAGGTGGTACATCAAAAAAGAAAGCCTTTTCTTTCTGATTTCAAAAGCAAGCAACATCTTCTCTGTATTTTACAGAGGATCTGGTCCTGATGGTGTATTTTGACATGATCCTAGACCCTCTAGACTGAGATCTGTCAGGGGAATTATACAGAAGAACAAATCGTTCCTATATCCTGACTGGACATCATGTAAGCTATATTCTGAGCCATCCAGCCCTGTCAAGACACAGTGTCAGTTGTCAAAAATCTTCACAGTAGAAAGGAAGGCTACGGACTGTAGGTTCCCCTCAAGGGGAGAAAAAGTCCTTGGAGCAGGCAGCAGCTAAGTACAGATTTTTTGAATTTCAGTTGTGGACACAGTTCAAAATATTGCAAAAGTATCCCTGTTGTAGGTCTATCTGAACTAAGAGAAGTATAAAAGAGCAACAAAGAAGGGAAATACAAATGAGCAACAACTAAAATAAAAATACAAAAACAGAGATACCAGATATTGTGCACTTTCCAACTGAAGTTAAGGACATTTAAATCACCAACTCATAGTATATACATAGTTCTCACATCAAATCTATTAAATAATGTTGTAAAATTAAAGAATGACATGCTTATAACAACATTTTCCAGCTTTAACTCTTCACCACATGTTTTCAGGGACTTTTTTTTTTTTTTTTTTTTGCACAGAACGGATATACAGTGCAGCATGTTTAGTGAGGGATATGTCTATAGTGTGTACCATATGTGCTCTTTGGTTCTCAGATTTCTCAGTTCTTTATATCCAAATATTTCTTTTATCCTAATTCAACAACATTAAATTAAAAAGTAAAATAGGGTAGAAAAAATAATATTTTTTTAAAAGTTCAAGAATTCTTTTGAGACCTCTAATTACAAAACTAGTATAACTGCCTAAAGAATGTTCATAAGATAACTATACTGGTTCTCCTGACTGGAAAATTCACCACCAATATTTCCTGGGTGATAGAAAGAATAACAATAATGTCAGATATGAAGACACTGAAGGAAAAGGCTTTTTCCCTGACAGAAATTTTGCAATTTTGGACAGACAAATAAGGATTCATTTAATTGCCTGTGAATCAATGTAGAAGATTCTTCTGCATTAAGTTTCAGGGAAATTATTATACTGGAAATACAGAAGAGTAAGATTTATTTTTTTTTGCTGGAAGTATAGGTACTCTGACCTATGGATATGAGCCATTAAATTACTTCTTAGTATCATCAGACTTTACCTACTTAAGTCATGACACACATTTTTCTCTGGTAGGCACATTACAGTCTCAGATTTTATGCCTCAAAGTCATCATAATTTTGTTGGGTTTGTTGTAAATATGTGTGAAGCTTTTCCTATGAAATAGGAGAAATGTAAGCTAGATTGCTGTGGTATGCATCACAGTAATTTTAAATTAACTCCAGGTAGAACTATGTAGAGCACAATATGGCATGAAATAACATGTAGTAAAAGTTATACCTTTTGCATTTCTTAAGTGTGTGATGTGTATGTTCAATTCAAATACTCATGAAATGCAGCTGGAGAAAAATGCCAGCAAAACTAAAGCTTGCTCTAGTATACTTTATTTCTTCTTGCAATTTCTTGACATTATCCAGGGAAATTCTTGTGAGTATTAACATCAGCATTATTATCCAGCCTCCAAATCCGTTTCTACTCTGGGGAAATTAACTGGTGTTATTTAAATTATTTTCACCAAAACCAAATACGATACCATGGTACTCACAAAGACATTTTTGTCATCCATTTCCCACTTCTCCAACATGCACACTGGGATACGATGTAATCAATAAAATAAAATAAAGTAGTATAAAATACATTAGAAAGTATATTTTTTCCCTGATGTTGGCACCACAAGTTACCTAAAAACAATTTTCACAGGACTATGACTATTTGTATGAATGCATCTCCTTCAGAAGGCTTCCTAGGTTACAATTCTTGTTCTATTCTCACTGTAGCCCTATATTTGACATCACTATTTTGAAAGCAAAGCTGTTGACACTTAAAACTAAGAAAACTGTGACTGAGTTTAGATACTGAGGAGCTCAGGAAAGCTAACAGGCTAAAAGATGGAGAAAAGCACTCAGTTGGGGAAGATGTATCTAAAAATGTATGCATCAAGCTTTTTGCATTCTGAAATAGAATACAAAAAAAATCCAAACCAAAATCCCAAGTTTAAATAAAAATATAGACTTGAGTAACTGTTAGAGAATGCCTGGTCGGGATAATGATACTGATTAGTGAATACTCAGAGAAGAAAGACAGTGAGAACAATCAATGCTGTTTCCTGGGTAGCATCAATGTTTGTGTTAGGATCACCTAACCAGGGATCCCATGAAAACAAAAAAGTTATCATTAATTTGGTGACAACCAAAGTACAGGATCTTGTTTAAAATCTTACAAAAATAATATATTTTTGTAATAATGCTGATGTACCTAGGTTCAGCTGCTGTACAGAGGAACAAAGGGAAAAAGAAAGCTTGTAAAGAAAATCAAAAGTAGGAAGAAATTTGAATAAGCAGTTGGATATGAGAAAGGAAAAAGAAGCTAGGAATAAATGTTCCCTTGTCCAACCAACAGTGGAAAAAACAGGAGTGTTCCACAGGGGTTTATGTAGTTCAGCACAATTACGAATCACTTAAAACAGTGCATGTACATTAGGCTGTGTGAGGATGAATTATGAAGAACTTCAGTAAGATCTATGGCATTGAGTCACTGGTCAATAATATAGCAGGTGAAATTCAAGGCACACAGGGAGAAAAATAAACGTTGTCTACACACATGTAAAAACAGTGTGACCTGACTACTACCACTCAGGAGCAGGATTCTCTGCTGACAAGTAAACCCTTGGAATTAGAAGCAGTACAATTCAAAAATAGCAAATAAATTGTTAGGAATCGTTAACAAATAAACTAGGGGAGGAAACAGAAAATTTCATTATGCCACTATTTAAATGCAGACACTCAGGCTCACAGATGATACCACACTGGAAAGAATGGTTCATATTCTGGAATCTGCTATTCAAATGGACCTCAACAGACTGTGGAAATGGCAAGACATCTCCTGAAGTTCAAAAATGGCCAATGCAGAGCCCTGCAACTAGCACAGATTAGCCCCATGTACCAGTAAAGGCTGGGACCTGACTGGCTGGGGAGCAGCTTTACAGAAAAGGACATAAGGGTTTTTCTGCAAATTGAGCATGAGGCAGCTGTGCACCTTTGCAGTTGTAACAGTGAAATGCAGGGGCAGAAAATTATGTAATGATGTTTCTTTAAAGTCTGTAAGTATTCCTATTCAATATAAGATGACACAGTTATTAAAGGAATATGATAACTTTAATTTTGTATTTCTTTTTTTCATAAGTTACTGGGAAAGTTAAAATTTATGAACACACCAAATTTCAGCAAAAAATAAAAAGTAGTAGCTCAGGGGAAGGAGTCAGAATACTTTGCTAAGGACTCCGGACTGCACTAAAGGAATAGTGAAAACCAGCTATAGATCTTCTCACGTCAAACATTCTTTAATTAGGGAAATGAGAGCTGATCTTCTCTAAGCTTTTTAAAAACAGTGCTTATGCTAAGATCCTTATCTTTGTCACAATCGCCTAAAGAATTTTTTTCCAACCTGTAATGATTTATACAAAGTATAAATTAGAACATCTATTCCATTTACTATGCCTAAGTACATAATGAGTGCTCAGCAAGCATCATCAAGATACTGCATGAGCAGTACTTATTGGAGAAATACATCTGTGTGTTTTTGACTGAGATTAAAGCTTCATCTCAGGTCTTCTCTACATAGAAATAGTTCTTTATCAGATCAGAAAAACATGAGAGAGAAAATTTCCCCGAAATATGAGAGGATAAGGAAATCATCTTGTCACCTAGTTTTAAAATAAGGTGAGAAAAGTTAAAAAAGGAAGTAATTTTATAGTAATGGAAAGTGTTTGGACTAAGAAAATCTCTGTTAAGACACAAATATATACAGAGGACAATAATCTATTTGCATTAAACATATGTCTATGTGCATATCTTTGTAACTGTGAAATCACTTAAATTTCAGATTGCAAGTATGACTATAGTGTAATCCTTTTAGTCTTAGTGAATGAAGAAAGATAAAAGAAACCTGCATACAGCAAAAATATACAGATGCATATATAAAAGCAGTATAAAGGAAATATAAATCATATTGATTGCATTACTGCCATATCACAAATCTAAGTTATTTATGTATGCTTCCAACACAACAGCATTTTTAAGAAAGGAAAATATAGGCAAAAGTTAAGCTTCATGTCCATTTCAGTGTCCAAAACATGAAAAAATAAATATGTGATATGGCTTCAAGTAAGGTGAAAATTGTTTTTCAAGATGCAGGCTGTTTCTATACATAATATTAAGTGGAAGTATATGCATATGTGATAGTTATCGAATAATAAGAAATCAGGCTATTTGTAAAGTTTTTTTAAAAAGGAGATAAGTAATATAAACTTTGAGGAAAAACTAGTCAAACCCATGTATTCTTAGGGGAAAAGTTACTGTAAAAGTGTAAATAACGCATTTATATTCAAGATCACTGAGCAAGAAATTGAAGTTACAGAGGACATTTCACCAAGTTAATTATTTTTATACTAGGCACTGCATAGTTATGTGTCATTAAAAGCACTATACATGTAAGAAATCACTTGATCAAAACTAAATTGAGGTCATTAAAGACTGCCTGACTATTACACAAATAATTGCTGACATTCTCATTACTTGAGAACAAGGCAATGTGAAGAGGTCATGAGTAGAAACTGAAATTAACTTAGGGAGAAAAATATCAAACAGAATCCGGTTAACCTGAAATTGCATTGAATTTGGCTTAGCAAGAGAATGTGCCATGTGTCATTCTTTTGCTGACAGAAGGAGGACTAAACTATGATCTGAAAAATATCATAAAGATGCTCAGTCCCATAAATATGTGCTAGTCAGTGAACCTTAAGGAAAGTGCTGGACTTTCTTAATTGCTTGTCAAAAAACTGTGAGCCTCTGAGCTGACTAACTTAAAGCCATCATATGGGAATGGACAGAATTACAAGAAAAAGCTTTTGAAGAAGTAAAGAGGTTAATTTCAAATTCTCCATTAATGAAATAATATAACCCAAAGGAAAAGCTAGTCTTAGAAAGTGACACATAGGAGAACAGTCAGGGAGCCACATTAATGCAGAGAGAATGTCTAAAAGCACTTATGAGCTGTGATTTCTTAGTTAACGAATGAGAAAGAATTAGCACTAGACCTTTACAAAACTGAGTAAAATCTTTTACAAAGTTTGTCAGGACAGAAAAAGTAGTACAGTGTCATGTCTCTCCAACATTGGTTATGGTTTACATTTCTGAAAGCATTATTCTAAATGGAGAATGTGGAACTGTCTCATCTCCTTGCATATGAGACTGGATCTGACACAGTTATGATCTCCTTCAACATTTTGACAAACCCCACCACAATGCCAGAACTGTCCATCACATCTTCAGACTCATTCCTTCCATAGAGTTATTGTCCCCTAACATCTGAAATTAAGCATGAAATGCCCTACTGCATTTTGCCTATCAGCATAACATTACCTTTCCTCTTGAGTACCTCTTCAGTCCCCTTCTCCATTCAAAGCTGTGTCACATAGCCTGTTCCACCCAAGACTCTGGTCTCCAAAAACAATTGTAAGCAACCTAGGTTTGAACATCTGTTGCTTTAAGACTGGATTTCCAGACCCATGCTGAATTGGCTTTAACACATTTAACTTTTACATTCTCAGTGTCAACTGCTCCCTGGTGTCTGGGGCGTCAGAAACCTCCCAGGGGACAGGCTCAAGCTAGGCAGGGATGTCAGCCCATGTTGTAGACATCAGGATCAGGCCCAGTGAGGGGATCAGGATCAGATATGTCCCAAGGCTGGCTAGGAAGGGATTTTACAAGAGGATTAGTCACAGGGACATACACTGTTACTGTGTATAGATGTTTCTGAATAAAATTCTTCTCTGGGTATTCCCAAGAAATCTCTGACAGATCAGAAGTAACAGCTGAGCACTGAACTGCTAGTTCTATGGGGATCCAGATATTCAGCATGATTCTGATTAAATTCTCAAATCTAGCAGATGCTCTCAGAATACAATTAATAAACAAGTCTCTATTTAAAAACCAGGATTTATCCATGTTGAAGATGGTGACCACTACTTCTCTTTAACACAAAGTTGCAGAGTAGAAGAGGAGTTTCCATTGTACCACAACATAAAGCCAGAAATACCAATTAATCAGTGTGCCCATACTTGTAACAACTCAGTCAAATATACACATAATTTTAGTGTTTTTATGATATAGAATATTCTAGTTATAGCATCTTCTGATAATGCATGTACAGATCAGATACATTTTCTGATTTTTTTCAAGATTAGATTTTAGCACTTCTATGGTCAACATGAGTATAATTTGTGATGTTACCTTCTTTTATTAAACTCAGAATGGAGTAGTTTCTGACTGATAAGAGCTTTAGCAAAATATGTGTCCAGAATCACAGAACATTCTTTTCTTAGAATACTTGTCAAGCAGTGGAAATAGAAAAATGCACCACAAAGGCTGGCCAGGCATTGCAGATGAAAATGAAAGAAACTGGGACTTGTTCCCATCTGGCAATACAGCATCAGACTAAGCAGTGGGATTTAAAAGCAGTCTAGCATGGAGACTAAAGGGAAGAACACAAACATTGTCAACAGTCAAAACCTGACAGGCCTAAATTTCTGTTCAATAACCTCTGAAGCAAAAATAAAGTGGGTAAGCATTACCCTACAACAGATTTGCCAAGAATGTAAATGTAAATCAACCAAAAAAAATGTAACGACTATAGCAAGTTACAATAGCATAATAACCATTATAGTAGGAAGAGAATGCTAAATTTCACAAGAGATCAAATGAGATATAAATGAAAAAGGAAGTGAATATACGGAAAATGGTGACATTTAAGTAGTAACATACAGTATGCCCAAATACCAGGCACAGTCAGTAGTCTGGAAGACAGAGACAAGGAGGTCAGAGAGCACAGGAAACAGAATGAATGTGGAGACACTACCCCTTCACCACAGCAAAGTACCTGAAGGACTTGAAGTATTCTATCACATAGATCCCTGGTGAGCCAGAAGCAAATAAGGTACAAAGACTAGGTCAGGTCAAATAGTAATATAGATTTAAAGTGTGGTTTAAGACACCTTATAATGCACAGTATGTGGAGTGCTAAATCCACACTTACAAAGTGAAAGTGGCACAGGGGCAGCACAAATAGAAAGCAGAAGGAAACAAAGAAAAGCTGATTCCTGTCTCTCTAGGCCTTAACCACTCATGACAGTCAAATTTCAACAGAGACTGAACCCCAGTCACTCTGAGAGGCTTTTTGCTGGTTTCACTTCTGAAAAGAATCCTGTTTCCCATTTCAGGTCTTCGTGAGTATTTGTGGATTTGTTTCATATTATTTTAAAAACATGGTGAAATTATGCTTTGCTATTTCTTGCAACTTCTGGTCATTAGAAATCAAGGAAAAAATGGTTATTCAGATCAACTAAGTCATAGTCACCTGTCGTGTATTTGTGGTGTCAGACCTATATAGTCTCTATGGTCTCTATATAGACTCTATAGGTTTCTATGTCACCATAAATACACAGATTTTCCTGTGGCATCTCTTCAAAGATACAGCACTGACAAGGAATCCCAGCAGGTAGGGTTGGAGGAAACAGCACAAAGAAAAGTAAAAACATTTTGGAATTATGTTTGCTGTACTGCTTGGCATGGCACAGGGAATATTGCCCTTAAACTAAGCACTGAGTCTTGCATCCACACTGCTATCCCATCCATCCACACTACTATCCTGTCTCCAACAGATGATTTTACTTGTTTGATCCTATTCTCATTCAAATTCTACATACAGGTTGGTTTTAGTTATGTATACATATGTACAAGTTCACATATACTCGGAGATATGGTTTACTGAGTAATTACAAAGTCATCAAGTTATTTATCAGTCCTTATGATGTTCATCAGGCATGCTGAAACATGTACCTTCAAGGAAAAGCTGACTTCTTAGTACAGCAAGAATTCTAGCTTACTGGTCATTTCCAGCATCTAGATGTAAAGGAAGTGAATAAATAAAGTGAATAAGTAATTTGTTCTGCCCCAAAATTTATTTGAATAATATTGCAGATTATTCTCAGACTTCATGCTTAAATAAGATTTCCTTTGTTCTGTAATACAGAGCATGATAAACCAGAGAGATCAGTTCAATTCCTACTGTCTACATCTTACTTTTGTGTTACTATATTATATTGTACAAAATATTATGAACTCATAAAAGCTATAAGAATGAACTGCCCAATGTCAACAGCAGAAGGACTAATTTAGTCTTTCCAAAATTCCAGGTAAAATTATGCCCTTCATTTTGCCATGGTTCAGGAAAATCACTCAGATCATAAGGGATTTAAATCCTGACACCAAGCCACAATGGTCTGTACAAAATAGACTCAGGTTGTCTGTAATTCTATTTGACAGTTTCTGGAATTCTCATCCTTAGAAACTGGCCCAAGGATACTTTCAGAAACAATTCAAAATCATCTTCTCACTCCAGCGATGGTCACCTAGTATTGTTATAAACAAAAAAAAAACCAAAAAAACCCAAAAAAAACCAAAAACAAAAAAAAAAAA
>JANVCC010000070.1:5079437-5220082 GCA_025345505.1 Todiramphus chloris collaris | reverse complement strand
AAAAAAACAAAAAAAAAACCAAAAAAAAAAAAAAAAAAAAAAAAAAAGCAAACAAAATAGAGGGGACAGTCTAGTATAAAATGCTGGGAAACATCCACATTTCATGAGAATGGACACCTGCACTCTTAAAAAAATGGAGTTTGCTGTTATCCATGTCTGAGTTTCACTAATTTTCTGAGATTTCCATTCACATTCAAAGCAGTTCAGCTTGTATCAGAACTAAACATAAGTTACGCTAGTCTTAAATATGCAATGAGGAAAGCTGGCAAGTCTGGCTTTGAGCTTGACCTCAAGTCCACTCCTGCACTGTGTTCCTAATTAGATTCACCCAAAACTTAATTTTAACAAATAATGTTCCAACCTCTGAACACTTAGCACCAGATTACATTATTTAACAAGAACTTCCTTGTTCATTTCTTATTCAGTATTTGGTTAGTTCAAAAGCAAGCAGGACATATACAAAGCCAGAGGTTAGGACAAAATGCTGAAACAGTTTCTTTCTTCATGTATATTCATGTAAAAACTTTTTAAAAATATAGTTATTTCTTCGGCATATCCTATCTTAGCACTAAACACATTAAAATATATGTATCTTTAAACAGATAAGTACAGAAAAAGTAATTTCTAAGAAATATTCCAAATTATCCAGGATTAAATACTCTGAGAATTTTAAACAAGAAAAATAAAGTGTAAAATCTGAAGAGAACTGAAAAGTTTCCCAACTGTTTAAAATTATGTCTTCTCTTCAATCCACACCAAGAGAGTTTAAGCATTGAAAATTAGTAATTTTAAGTGCAGTTAGTAACTTTTAGTACAGAGTATGTTGAAGTGGCAGAAACACATAAGCTACAATTAAACTATTTCATTTAACTATTCACAGCACTGTAGCCAAACTCAACAGTAGCTGCTAAATCAGTTTGGGCAGCTAATATATACTGTGCCTTCTACTGCTATAGAGACAATAATGACACTACCACCCATACACAAGTCCTTTTGACTGCAGGGTAGGAACCTTATTAGTTACAACCCACATACAAACCCTCATTAATAACAACTGAGTTCTGATTATGCTATAGATCTAAACTAAAGACAAAAAATTGCAGGCTTTGAATAGCTAACAGAATAATTCCATTTTCAGAAGAACATTGAATGTGAAAAATAATAGGTTTCAAATGTATCTAATACATATTTTTGCATATTCTCAAAGATAGGAAATTCCGCATGACAAAATTTGTGGTTAATAAGTTCTTGAGTCTGCCTGCAAGCACTTAGGTTGTCATCTTTGAGCACAGTAAGAACCACTGAAAAATCAGCAGTTATCCAAAGTTCACTGAGGAAATTACACTGGAGAAAATAAACTGTCACTGTGTTTTAATGCCCTGGCAGCTCTCAACTAAAGGCCCTAGAAAGGAAACAAAAAAAACCTGAACCTCACATGTTTAATGACTATATCCAAACATTTAAAAAGAATATAATCTTTGTTCTAACACTGGTATTATTTCAAAGTGTTTGTACAGTAGTATACACTTGTCAGAAACCCTGCATAATCCTCTTATTGTAATTGCATAGAATTTCAAAGTTTGGCATCAAATACAATTTTGGGAGGCCATAATTTCTATTTCCCTGAATCTGATGGATTAGTGATATTCTCTTAGACAGCAATATGAAATCAAAGCATTAGTTGGAAAATTAGAGAAACACTTGTCAAAGGCTCTCGGTCTAGAAAAAAATAATGTAGCAAATAGCTTCAAAACCTGTTTAAAATTACAGTCTTCAGTTTGCACTTAGCTTTATCTATCCATGACCTCACTGAACACCTACCTGAATTACTGAACACAGTGAGGACAGCTGAGCATCTGAAAACTTGGGCTGAACTCAGTGGGAGTGGCATACGCTGACTGGCTCTCAAAATCCCAGGCAGGCTTCTTGTTGGGTACCTAGGTGTGGACTGAAGTACCTAATTTTAATCCTCAGGGCTGAAGGACAGTGAAATGTTTCTGCTTTAAGATGACACTTTGTATATCAATAATAATCCACAAAATTGAGACCTGCAAAAGAAAGAGATCTAATCATATTAAATATATCAATATCCCAAGATCTTCTTTAGGACTAGAGCCCTCACATGAACAACATTCTACAGATGATGAACTGATGCTTGGCCATTCACCTGCCAAGATTTACTTTGCCTTAACATTTTCCTTGTTGAAACAGTGTTTTATCACTTACCTTCAAGTGTTAAATGCTGATAGCCTCACCTGTGGTGAGAGAGAAAAATGAGTCATCTGATTAGGAAAGATTAATTCTTTATAGTGAATATTATTCTTTCAGTAAATGAGGAAAAGAGGATCCTATTGACTCACAAAAGATTTCTGCTCAATATTACAAGAGTTGATGACTGATCAGCATCTTCATGAGGCTGGTGATTAGAATAAGGCCTGACACAGAACTAAGCTCCTAGAGCTACTAAACCTACAGCTACAGATGTTAGTAAAAAAGAAATCAGAAACAATATTTTCATTATAAAGTAGATATTGCTTGCAGGTGTTTGTGGATTGAAAAGAAAAGTCAGTCTTCATTTTTATTTTCAAACATTTTATCTAATGATGTTTTAGTAGCAGGAGGTACTATCTAAGAAGATATATCTGTATTTCCACAAGGTATAAATTTTGTTAATTTTTTACAAGTTCTACAACAGAAATCATGACCCAATAAGGAACTGACAAGTGTGAAGGAAGGATTTTTGCACTATGGGAAAATATTTGTGTTTTGTTTATTTTTTCTTCTTTCCCATATGAAAGTACTCTTCTTTCTTGGGATTTTGTTTTCTATCTACTGCTGAAATCTTTCTTTATCTGAAAATGAGATTGCATAATTTCATCTTTTCTAGTTAGATCCTTCAGCTTTGCACTGGAGCTTAAAATGCCAACTGAGGCAACCAAGCACCAGGTGCCCACCAAGTCCTTCTATCACTCCCCCCCCGCCCACCTTCAGCACGGCACGAAGGGAGAGAATAAGATGCAAAGAAAAGGGCCGTGGGTTATGATAGATAAGATGTTATTCTCTACTTCCCATCCTCCTCCTGCCCTCTCCCTTTATAGTTGGGCTGATGTCACATGGTATGGAATATCCCACTGGTCAGCTCAGGTCGGCTGTATCCCCTCCCCCATCTTGCCCTCCCATCCTCTGGTGTCGTGTGAGCACTGGCAGTCATAACACGGGTGTTTTATCAACACCCTCCAGCTCCCAGTGCTGCAGCGTGAGGGCTGGATGGTGAAAAACAGCTCAGACAGACCCGCTACACACTAGTTGAAAATCTGTGCATACAGATCAGTTTCTGATATTCCACAGATTAAGTTAATATCTGTCTCACTTGAACAAAGGAACAAAAAGACTCTTGAAGAAGACCTTTACCAGAGAAAACATATGAGTAATTTATTGTTTCTGCCAGAATGCTGGTAAGTGAAGAGGACATTGCAATGACTAACAAGATTGTGTAGAATATAAAAACCACACGCTTTTTTTTACACTGGAACCTCACAATCTCTTTTGTTTTATTTTGGGATCTTGCTTTAATTGACAGATTTTATTTTGCCATTTAGAAACTGGAATATACAAGATTGTTTCATGTGTACTTATTTATTAATATTGGCTGGGTTTTTATATGTGAATATATGTATACAATGGTGGAATATCATTTATAAATATCGTTCTTTTCATCTTTGTACTTTAATTTAAACTCTTCTGTTTAATTTAAACTCTTCTGTAGCCTGAGTGAAATACTCACGCCTGCATGTATAATTTCTTGCAGTTCTTTTATGAGTCTCTGATAGTGTTTCCTACCTGTCCTGAACCCAAAGACCTTGGTAACCTGCTGCAGAGGGGATAGAATAAAGACCTCTATTAATAACAGCTAAGAAAGAGATAATGAAGAACAGGGTCAGAATGTGATAATGCCCTTAGTCCTTGGAGCACAGGATATGCTCTCTGCGCTTCAAGCAAAGCTACTCAAGCAGCCCAAGACTGTAGATTATTGTTTTTTGTTCTGCACTGTGTCAGTAATTTGGAAGAGAACAAATTAGGGTCTCAAGGAGAACTGGAAGAGGCTTAGATCTCCACTGTAAGGTGTCTAGTTCATTTCCTCTGTCTTTTGTTTATCATAGTTGTCATCACATGCTGAGCAGCAGGTAGTGTCACTGGCACTTGCAGGCAATTTGGCAACAGCAGGTATGTAATGGGGCGGCCTAAGTTCTCATGCACTGTTGCAAGTGTAAAGCTGAGTCATGTATGGCAAGGCCCAGGAGAAAACCCTGTTTGCTGTGAGTATTACAGCGATATTTAAGGATCAGAACGCTTCTTGCAGGGATTATAAACACACATCAGCTGAGACTGATGTTACCCCTTTTCCTTTTGGCTATATGATATAAAGTTTGTGTGATGGGTATAACTGCACAAGGAACATTATTATTTTATGATTCTGTAAACATATATGTAGCAGATCTAACGTTCAGTGTGCAAGAAAATGTGGAATCAAGAATAAATTTAAACAAGCAATCTAGGCATAGCAAAATGCTACGAGAGTTTGGGAGACATGAAGAAAAGGGTTTGGTAAAAATTGTGCTTTTGTAAAAAATTGTGAAACCTTGGATCATCCTAATAGACTTTAGGGTGAACACCAAAATCACCCTTGAGAAAGACCTCAAGAATGTGTTACCACAGAAGTGGGACAATACTTCAGCACTGACTGAAATGAATGCTCAGTATCACCCTGGTCAAAGAAGCCACACATCTATTTGCTTCTGAACCTCTACTTTATAACCTGTAAATTGCACATACCTGCAAATGATCTGATTCCTACTTTTTCTCACCAAGGCAACAAAAATTAAAAGTTGCAGTGTTTCTGAAATCAGTGGAATCTACAAGGGTGTCCATCACTTTGATAAGCAAGGCTGAAGTATCTAAATACACATGCCATTTACCATTTTAAAATGTATGTTCTTCTGAAGTTAACGTAAGCTTCCTAATATCTTGCTTTTAAATACAGAGTTTGGTGGAAAGACAAAATTATGTTTACATTAACTTTTACCTTGACATCTAAAAAGCTTTGCTGTCACTTTGAATATCTGCATATTTATAAATCCATCACTCATTTATATTGGCTGAGATCATAAAAAGTGACAAAACCACATTTAAAGAACATGAAGGTTGTACAGTCCTGCACTCAAAAATGTGAAAAGGCCTTCACCTCAGATCAAAACTGAGTATACATAATGATAGTCTTTATCCTTCCATACTCCATGTGAACGCTCCCTCTATGTCCAGCTGCATGGCCTGAGCAAGTCAGGGTGCTTGGAACACAGATGCACTTTCCATGCTCCCAGCTTATGTGTAATGTTGCACACCAGGCAGAAGCAGCAGTTCAGAAGAAAGCTGATCTCATGTTCTGCTGCACAAAGAACAAAACACACCAAGGATAGGTGAGATACCTAGAATTCAGATAAATGAACTACATAAATAATTTTTTTAGATGGCCATAAGCTGGTCACATACCATTGGATTTTGAATTGGCAAATACACTTTTCTGGTACTAAACATCATTCCTCTGAAACACATCCATACATACATGCACCTATTTCAAGCATGTGCCTGAAGAATCCTTTGAAAATCTTTTGATATTTCTTTTATATGGGAACATATGCCCCAAAGTCAATCTGATAGAACAACTTCTGATGTGTCAAGGTTCAGAGGCTGGGCCAGCCACCAGAAAAATAACAAATGTTCCCTGGTGTTTCCCAAAGGGGAAGAGAAAGGGAATAAGGGAAATAGAGAGATTTATGTATTAGAAATGAAAAATAAACCAGCTTTAAAGAAATAATAATTATAATAAAATTGAATATATGCAAATATATGTAAAACCAACCCCCCTGAGGGCAATTACATCACCACCACTGATGCTGTGCAACAAGCACTGGGAAAGTCCCACACTGGATTTAGTGGCAGACAGTAACAGGATTCAGGAGAAGACAAACTGTGATCGAAGGCAGAACAGAGTCCTCCTTGGGTGCTGGCCATTGAAGAAGAGAGCTTGACTCTCATGATCCTCCAGCTTTATACTGAATACACATATATGGGATGATTGGTCAGTTTAGGGTCACCTGTCCTGTCTTCTCCTCCCCACAGGTGCAGCCTTTTACTTCCCCGCACCCCCAATGTAGTACATAAGATTTAGTGGTGACCTTAGTCTGCCCACCAGTCCTTGGTAGCAACTCTAAACATCGAACATTATTACTGCTAGAAGCAGATACTGTCAGTGAAAAGATGCCACTAACTTCAAAAAGTGCAGTTAGTTAGAAGAGAGTTAGCTGAAAAGTAAAATCACTGAACATAATTCATTCTGTTCTAACTCAACTGAAGACATGATGAAATATTGAAAATTAAATCTATGTTCAGGAAAATGCATAACTCAAAGAAATTCTGGTCCAAAATGCAACAGAGTTCCAATCAGATGGAGAAATATCTTAGAATGGAAGGTGTCAGCAATTTCTACCTGCTCTGCTTATCGTAAACATAATTAAGTAACGTTTCAGCTCTTGAAATGTTGCTGTTTGCAAAGTACAAGGGAGCATGTTGCAAGTACAAACCGTGATAGTCATCTGCCAACTAACACTGCTATCACATAGTCACAGCATAAAATTATAAAAGGATAATTAGACTTAAAATATAGCACCCAAAGTCTGGTAGGCCCGTCACAGACAACACAGAAACAAAAACTTTTCTGTTTGACAGCAATTTTTTTCAAGATACATCCTGTAATTTTCACATGCCTTTCAGTTTGAGCATTAGCCTCAGGAGAACGTAGGAAAGTTCTATCATAGAAGTTTCATTTGTTTACAAGGGATCTTAGTTCATTCCTGATGATCTGAAGGAACTTGCAGAAAGCAAGTCATGCTCAGTCATGAAGAATGCAGCAAACACATGGCAAATACTGATTACACTGTGTGGTGTTGCTGAAATGGACAAGTATTAGTTACCTATTTGTACATGCCTTTGATATATGAGCATTTCCATTCAGTTAAATTTTAAAGGAAAACTTGGGCCGTTATGTACTTCACAACCTGTATCAGAGAGGCTTCATGTCAGCCTGCCCATAACAGTTTCCACAGTCTTCATTGTCCTTGAGCAACATATAAAAATTTTCAGCTGACTGCCTTGATCTTGAAACAGCACTGTCTGTAAAATACAGTAAATGACATCTGTGCTTACCGTGGTTGGCTAACTTACATCACAAAAGGTAAAAAAGTAGTGCAGCAGGTAAGCTTTGTAGGTTTTACTTCACATGAATGTTTGACATGCACCTAATAGATCTCTCATGAGCTGATTAATACATAATGTTCTAAACATTTTTTTATTATTGTTTTAAATGTTAATTATTAAAAAAAGAAAGTGTTGAATTCTAGTTTTGAGGAAAAGAAGCTGAACTACAGAAGAGACAATTCTAATGCAGCCCCAGAGACAGGAGATATTTAGAAAAATAAAAGCCTTATAGAATAGTGTTAAAATATGTAGTAGCATTTCTTCAGAGATTTATTTGATACATTACTTGCATTTTGTTAATTAAGACTACTGTCAAATAAATTCTCTTGACATAACCTATTACAGAGCATTCTCCAAAATATTAGATGAAAATATGAAATGCATTGAGTATTCCCTTGAATTCCATCACCTCTGAATAAATGTTTCAAAAAAAAAGTCAGTAGCCTACATCTATTAAAAGCAATATATTAATAAATTAATAGATAATAAAATGTTGGATATACATAGGATTCAATACTCTTATCAAGGTATGAAATAGGGATGTATTATAAATATTTTCCAAAGTTAGTCACCAATGAAGGTACTTAAAATTGCACCTGTCATAATATTAATTATCGACTAGATCACAAGGGCTCTTAAGTAAATTTCTCTCTAATTATACTAGATAATACTTCCAGTTGCATTTGATTTGTTTTGCTGTTAATAAAATATTCTAGCTGGCTTGGAGCACATGAGACACACAAATGACTTTAAGAATTCTTTAAACTTTTCTAGAAACTATTTCTTTATTAAGATTTCAAGAGCTCATTTTAAAAAAGTGAACTCTTTATTAATAAGAAAAATGTCTACTATGAATTATGTTATCAGAAATATACCTAATAATTAAATTTTTTAGACAATATAAGATATATTTACAATATTTCCTTTTCAGAAAATAATAAAATTCTAGTAGAGTTCTGTTCTAAACTTTTATGTGACAAAACACTTTTGTCAGAAAAGAATTCAGTGCCTGGCACAGACTTCTAATGTACTTTCTGGAAGAAATAAGACTTTACCGGAGTATGTACCTCCTCTTGAATCTCACCTTCTCCTGGTATTTTAGTAAGGAATGTCTGAACACAGGGACAATGATCTATGTTTTTTAGCTTTTCCTAGAAAGATAATGGTTTAAATGTCACCCTTATGGCCTCTTGTGATATTTCTTGTTTTGATTGTTCTCATTTTAAATCCACTTTAACTCTACTGTTTCTTAGAGTCTTGTAGAGAATCCTTTCCTGCTAATTCACAGAATTACTCCAAGAACATATCTAGGAAATTCCAAATCACCTGCTAAATTTTTAATCTCTTGTTGCTCTGGAGTCACATAGAATGTATTGACAAGTCTAGGGAATTAACAGAAGGAACATTGTTTCGATGATCAGTAGCGCTAGAGGGAAAAAAAAATTGAGATCCACAGAAATAAATATATTGCTTTGATGGAGGTTGCAGATGTTCAGCTATCACCTCAGAACTGAGCACAAGACTAATTCAGTGTTCAGAAGACTGCGAAGAAGACCTCAGAGACCAGTTCCTGTAATTATCTTATCCTACTTCTGTGGCAGAAAGAAACAGATAGGTACCAGTTGGAAACTTCCTCCTCCAAAAAAAAAAAAAACAAAAACCAAAAAACTCAGCAGTTTTAGAAACAGAAACATGGTGAATCAAAAGCTATACATATATAAGCTTCTAGGAAGAGGTATAAATTTAATTTAAACTACAAGTTTTAAAACTAGGATACATATAGTAATGAATAACCATAGACTCAAGATATATCATCTGTTCTAGTCTGAAGTCTGGACTGACAGATCTCATCTAGCTTAAGCACTGAAAAATATGAGGTCACAGCACTTAATATCTTAAGACCATTGATTGCATCTTATTTATATATTGACCCAGGTAGTCCAGAGTTCATTTGTTTTCTCTTCTTAGTTATTTGTGGATCTTTCTCATGGAAGAGTGGGTGTTCTGCAGAGAAGTTTATCTTCCTTTGGAGCTTCATATTTGATTGTTTTCCTTGTCCTACAAAGACTTGTAATATATTTCTCTCCCGCACAGAAAAATACAAGCAGGATATTTTCCTTGCAAGATACTACCTCTTCTGAGTGCTGTAACAGCTTTGTCATTTTCCTTTGCTATGATAAAAGTGGTTAATGCAATACTATCTGACAGGAAACTGCCAAACTGCTCATTAATAAAAAAAGAAAATAGTTTTGCTATTTGTAGACTAGTATTACATATCAGCAGGATGTCCCCTTCTTTCTCTGTTGTCTTGCTTATCTTTTTTCCCATTTTTTTTCTTACAACATTTTTCTGAATGACCTTCATTGTTATTTTCCTGTATTCTTTTAATGACAAAATTAATTAATAAGTTCCATATAAATTAATCCATTTCAATTCCATGTTTTTTGGGAAGTAACATATCAACAGTTTTCCAGGGAATTTTTTTTACATGAAGTTTGGAACAATGGAAATGTTATTTCTTCCTTTTCCTCACACCTTGTTTCTTACTAGTGATAAAACTGATGCTGAACAAAGTTAGAAAAAAAATTTCTGGAGGGAAAAGAGATGAAAAAGCAAATGGGAAGCATAACTTCTAAAATTTTCTCCTAGGCTTTAAGTGGTCAGCAGATACTAGTCAATCATGATGAGAGTAATCATAAAATTTAAAAACTGGATTTCATCATGTTATTCTCTGTAAATGGGAATACAAAACCCATATAAATCCAAAAATGTTTCCATAGTTCTATGTGTATACTTTACTTATGGATAGCTGAAATGAGATAAAACATTATTATAATTTATTTATTTTAATTACATTCATGCTATCATGTTGATCAGTTTATAATATTCCTCCAAGAAAATACTGAAACCCCACACATTTCCTCTGGAATACCTAAACATCTGTAATATTTAGGTTAAGTTATTTCAGACTTATTTTAAAAACAAACCCAACAAAAAACCAAGAACAATTAACACACTAGTTTTTCCTTTCTAAAAAAATGTAAATGGAAAACAGCATGATTTTTACCCCTAAACCTGTATCTCAAAAATCAAATTAAACAACCTGAGGTACTCTTAATATTAATAGGGAGAAGTGTTTAATAAATGTAAAATACAAGAACTGTAACTCAGAAATGTTTATTTCTTTGTCATAAAGGCAAACCAAAGGCAACCTAAAGATACGACTTTGGATGTTGATATCTGCTGGTAAATTTTACTCCAAACTACTATAAAAGAATATATAAGAAAAAAAAAGTCTAATTATTATAAACTAAACTAAATATGAATTTTTAGAAGTTTTTAAAATCATCTGCTGACAACCTGAAGGATTTTTTGTGGTGCACTCTTCTTTGAGGAGAACAATTCACATTATCTGTTGGTACAGTAAAGTTGAGTATTTTGAATTCTTTGAAAAAAGTGTATACATTGTGCTATAGAAGGAATGTTCATTTATTGCTCATGACTGTCTGCAGATTCAAGTTTCTACCTGAAAAATGTCTAGCTCTTTCATCTATTTTTTGAAAAACCCCTCCCAGTTCTCAAAAAATGACAGTTTCTAGAAATACTTCATGTACATGAAGGTAGCAATTTATATTGTAAAAATGCCAAGGTTCCTCTCTTGAGAAATAGTAACCCAGAACAGTCAAGAGACACACCATTATGGTCATGATATTTAAACAAATACCAACCTAGAAAAGTGGTAAAAACCCCTAAGGAAATTATGCAATGCCAAATCACCTTTGAAAGTGATTGATCAAGTAAAAAAGCAATGAGAAGTTCCTGTCCTCGTAGAGTTAGGCAAGTTATCTAATGGCCAGATAAAATGTTTGATAATATTTGCTATTCTTGTTATGTCAGGATGTTATAAGTAATTGAGACATAAGAATGAATATATTAATGTTATTGAACAGCAAATACTTGCTTATGGATAGAATTTATACACCTTTCTTATTCTAAATAGATCAGATCGTTGGCTTACTTGTTTTTCAGAAATATTTTACCTTCACACTACATTATTCTTGAAGCAATAGTAGCACAAGATGATTACTACAAACTGGACGAGAAACTGAAAAAAAAAGAAGACAAAATGGGTGTGATATCAGAAATGTGAGCAATACTGTGCTGGAAGAAAACTGCTAATGCAATTGAGTAAATTCTCATGCAGTATTTTCATTGTTCACTTTGCCACCAAAAGTAGAATTTGTCTAAGAAAACTTCAAAGTGAAAGGAGATATTATAAATATGGAGGTTGACCATGTTACAGAGCAGACAAGATGAAAGAAATCTAAAAAACAGATAAGGCAAAAAGCCTAGTTGTCACAGTGAAACAAAAGGTAAAAAGAAAAAGGAAAATCAGATAATGGCATGTACATATTGTGGCACTGTCACTAGAAACTAGAAAGCATTCACATTTTGTATAGTTATGAACACATTCCTTATTTTATCAGTGGACATTAAAAGAGACTGGACTGTCCGGTCTGGAAAGACAGGCAGTGAGAATAGATGTGATTGCCTTCTGTAAATTTATCAAGATAAGCAGTAAGAGAGGAATAACATATATTTAGCCTGATGAAATATGTTGAAGCAATTTTAAATGCATATACATTAGTTCAAATATATTCAGCCTAGAAATTACAAGATTTTAATTCCTACATAAATAATATCCTGATCTACAGTAGATCTGCAGCAGAACTGAAATTGTCCTCTGTGAACTCTGTTTGGACTCCAAGACCAAGAAGATCCTTCCCATTCTTGTATTTCCATTCTTGTAATTAGTTGTTGAATGAAGAAATTAGATTAACAGGGCAATATAGCTAAGTGAAGCCAACTCTCCCACACGTTGTCTAGTAAATACAATGAAGTTTTTCTGACACATTTAAAAGCAAAGGAATCTGTTTATTTAAAAAAATGTGATCCAAATTTTAAATGAGAACTTTAAAAGCAATGATTTTTACTATACAAGAAACTCAAAACATGCCTTTACTGTTTTCTTCTCATATGCTGATAAAACTATGTCCTGTTTTTCTCAGTATAAAGGATTCTGCCAAGCTTTTCAAAATCAGAACAATAAATTAGACTACATCCTCACTTTCTTTCTTTCTCTTTTTCTTGTTTCATACTAGACTTTAGGAGTTTAAGGCGATTGTAGATTACACTCGACTTTGAATCAGAAACATACATAAGCATATGCTGTTAATAGAGTGTGTAGTTGCAGATGTGCTGAAGAGTAGGAATTGATAAAGTTCTTGCTTGTTTCAAGCTATTTTCTAGATCTGAAAGACAAGGAGCCATAACAGAGCAATATTACCAACACCCACATTTAAGGACACTGGATTTAATCTTTGCTGTACAGAAGTCTTGACAGGCAGGAGTTACAAAACAAGCTGCACATAAATCAATGAAGAACCACTAGTTCGATAAAAATGCAGGGTTTGGGTGAATCTGGTTTAGGGTCTGTTCATTTATCTTTTGGCTTCTCAATTTTAGTCACTATCAGAGTTTCCAGGTGTACAAAATATTTCTTTGATCTTCTCATCTGCTCTCTACAAATTAGAAGTGTAATCAAAATGCAGGACAGCAACATTTTAATGTAACATGTCAATTTATTAATGAAGACTATTTAACCATTGCTAATCTACACAACCAGCAAGACACAAGAGTCTGGGCCCAATATAAGGCCCTAAATGTCATTCACTTCAAAATTGTTATGGAAAAATAAAAAAAAAAAAACAAAGAACAAACTTTGAGGGCCTCACATTTAAAAGAAAATTAATCATCTTGAATTACATAATGTACAAAGAATAGGTTGTACTGGAGTTATGTAATTATTACATGATTCTGATACTGTGTATTTTGCAAATATTTTTATCTCATGGTAACTTGTGTGTATTAACCTAGCCAAAATTTGTTTTTTAAAAATAGTGAAAATCATAGTCACATTATACAGCGCATATCATTGAAACTGTTATGGCTAATGTAGGTGCAGAGTATTTGTAAGTGATTTGAAAATCTAAATATATAACCATGATATACTAACATTTGGAATTGAGATATCAGATGTAGTGTTTCCTAATACCATATCAAGTGGTGCAATTTAATGTGAAACAAGTAGCCACATTAAAGGCAGTCAGACAACACATTCACACCCAATCCTACATATCCACACATGGTAAGAAACATTTTTGTCAGGGGTTTCTAACAGAATCAACTATCTCTGTTACGTACTTTGTCCACCCACTTTAACATTGTGTTAAATTCTGTGTTAAATATGCATTCTCTGTGTCCCTGTGCATACCTTCCAGCTTCTCCTGAAAAACAGATGATAGTTGATTTTGGAAAGACAGCACAAGTCAGCAATTAAGTTAAGGGTAGGATCAGCTCTCAGACTGTGCAACAACCAGCAATTTTTGTCATCAGTCTGGAGGTCAGCACTTTAGACTAGCAGTAAGCAATTCTGTAGAGGAACCTCAGAAAGAGTGACATCTCTGGGGCAATGAAAATCTGAGGATGCTCAAATAACACAGCTTCACTAAACCTAGCCCCCTTTATGCATTCATCATCCTGAAAGTCAATCATTCTGATCACGTGTTTAGTCCCATCTTTTCAAAACAATACTTTGAGCTTCACAAGGAAACCTAATGCTTTGGAAGAGGGGATGCTGAACAGCAATTTTTACTAGAGCTATATAGTATTTAGAAGATTAATATATCTACTGGTTTGCAGGAAGATTTACTAGTCCCATCCTGCCTCTTTACCTCATAAGAGGAAGAGTTAAACAGTTTTGCAGTGGTGTGGTCACACACTGAAACACACAAAACAGTGCTTTCAGTCAGTCCTCTGCCTACATGAATTCCTCTAGAATATTTCCAGGCTAAATTTGACTTCTCATGATCTAACTTCTCTAAATCTAAATATTCAATATATAACTGAAATCTAGTGATAATATTTACATATGGGTAAAAATCAGAGTAGATATTCCTTTTAGATGTAGCAATGATACATTTAGTCACCCAAAGGAACTGCTGAGAAAGCCTTTACCTTCTATCTTACTTTTTAGTTTATCAGTATTCAGTGTCTCTCTTTCTTGAATTAAATCCACACAACCACCTTAAGAGTTTTTAAAAGGTAATCTAGTTTCCACATACTCTATTTTGGCTTTACTCTTTTTGGTATTTACTTCTTTCTGCAAGCGATTTCCTTGTTTTTTTCTTAGAGATGTGCCAATCTGGAACCCATGGAACTGATTTTCTCCTTGCTGCCTAGACTTGCTCAAACACTGCAACCCTGCAGGCTACAGGTTCCTTCCAAGAGGAGGAATGAGCTCTGCAAAGCTTCCCATGAAATCACTCCAGCAGTAGTGAAGGAAAATTACACAGACATCTTGTCTTTGCCAACCAGTCTCTGTCCTTTTCAGAAATGTATAGTACTTGGACAGGACATTTTGAATGAAGAAAGGTCAAATTCTGACATTCAAATCTTTTCCTTTCCCCCTTTCATGAGCAGTTCAGCATTCTTAACACAAAATATGTGAAACCTGGAAAAATTAATACTAAAATACTTTATAAATTTGGGAGATAAATTGCATTGGCAGTTGAAGAGAGACAGAAATCAGGTACTTTGGTTTGTTTTCGTTATCTTAGGAAAGGTGAGTGTTCCAAAGGAAGAAACCAGTACTTCAAGTTTAGTCATCGCATTTTAATCAATGTTTTTGTTTTAACCATTCTAAGAAAAAAATAGAAGATATGGAGAGAGAAGCTTGTACATTCCAGCTGGTGAATATGCTATGTAAAATGATATTCCATTTAATATTGAATATTAAGTGCAAAATTAACTAATTCTTTCTTCTCTGTGTGTGTGTATGTGTATATATTAAAAAAACCCCACAATGTCCTTTTAAAGGAGTGTAAATACAATGCCTATTCAGGTCTGGAAATAATTTCTGTGTGTATATGCTTACACCCATATATATATATATTTTAAGGATAGGAAACATATATCCCATGATAGAATACTTAAATGCCTATACAGCAGATAAATACTGTAACTTTTCTGTATTTCATACAGACATGGGACTTGTATGAATAAATAAGAATTGAAAGTTATGGACTAGCAATTGTACGCTTTATAGTTTCACAGGGGTCCATACGTTTGAATGTTTACTTGAGTGTTTGCATGTTTTAACTACCTTTTTATATAAAATCTGAGAAGAGGTGTTCTACCTGCAACTCTGAAATGTTAGGAAAGATTTATGTACATTTGCTTCACATCTTATATTCCCACTTACTATGGAAATAAGATTCTTGTGTGTAATTCTTGTAAAAGTATTTTTATCTTGAAGTATATAAGAAAAAATAATTATTTCTTGGACTGAACAACAAAAGCAACAATATGTCTATATTCTTAAATTTTTGGTAATTTACAGTAATGATTTCTGGGCCTTTGTATTTCCATCCTGTCTCAAAACCTGACTAAATCTTTAAAATGAGACATGTTACTCTATAATTCAAGAGGCAAAGATAATCCCAGTTAACTATGATAGGGGTTCATTAGAAGCTTGTATGTGATTCTGAATATCTAATAAAGTATTGCTGGTTTAAAATCCAAATAATATCCTTTTTTTATTATTAATAATATTCTTACCTATACTATTTATTCTTGATAGCATCTATGAATACAACAAAAGTCTGAAAATATTATTTTATTTTTAAAGAGTCAGTCATAATCAAATACCAGCTATGTTTGCACCTAAAAATCACAAGTTCACCAAACAAGAACCTGAGAGCTTGAGTAGTAGAAGTTACCTTTCTGGTGGCAGCACAAAGTACTTGACACTGGAGAAATGTCAGTGCCTATTGCATTGTTTGATAACTGTCTTCTGAATTAAAAAGGATGAGTGAACTTTAATGCCCCATTGCCCTTGTTCCTAGAGCTGTGTGGTTAACTGACCTTGGATCTTCTTCTTGTTTTGTACTTTGTTTGTAGGGTGCTCTATCCACACATCATTTAAGTCATCTGCACATCATGTAAGTTATTTGCTAAATTTAGGTATATGGCATATGGACTAACAGTTGTATTTAAGGCTTTTGTATGTGTGTGTTCCTTTCTGAATCTGTAGGTACCACAGGAAATAAATAAATAAATAAATAATATCTAAATGGATTCACAAACAAAGCCAAGAACAAGACATTTAAATTAATTCAGAATGTGATTTCATGTGAGAGGGAGAGTAAGGTATATTTTGCTCTTTGTACTCTTGTCTTTTATCACCTCTGATTGTTTGAATTTTCACCGTGCCATATCAATGACTCAGTGTTGGAGACAGTAACTATATGCAGATCTTACTCTGAAATACTTCCTCTACTTAAAATGGCCTTTAAGTTCAATGGTAGTCCCAAACATAAATACAATTATTTTTAAAGTCCCATATATTTAACAAATAAGTATAATAGCCCTGTTTTCCTGGAGAAAATTAGGAATGTAATATTACAACATGAATTACAGTACCTTCTGGGGTCCCTCTTCTTTTCATCCAAGTGGAGTATTTCTAGACAGACAAAAGCAGATGTAAAAAATAAAGGGAAGGTAGTGCTGCCCTAAGACCTGAGTCTCGATAGGTTTTTGGGATTATTTTTAAACTTCCTCTTGTAGCTTCATGCTGCTTTGACGGATGCTTATCCTTTTTTTCCCAATATAAATGATTTCACATATCTTCTTTTTAAGTACTTTCTTTTTTATTTTTTTTCCTCCCCCCCGTAGGTCCTAATAGTATTTTAGGCTTTCAGGGAAGGTGTCTTCTCTAAAAGAAGGTGAGAAAGGATATAAAAAACCCTTCCTTGTTGTGCCTTTGCCAGCTACATTGGAACTTTCAAGCATGCTTACCTGCCTAAGCAACAGAGAAGGGAAACCAAACTTATTAATTGAGAGGCGGAAAAAGTGATTTTGTGGTAGACATCTGAGAAAATGAGTGATAATTCTTCCCTTACCGTTCCACTCTATCTTGTGAGAAGAGAAAGTTGCAGAAATAGAGGCAGCAAGCAAGTTACGTATTTTCTGAGCAGCAAGTCTTGAGATGCACAATAACATGACATAGAAACACATGCAAACACATTGAACATTGTACATCGATTCTCCAAACAACACCAAGATGAGAGTATAGCTCAAGTGTGGATTATCCTACTGTTTTCAGACCAGCTCACCTGCTGCAGTATTGCCCATTCCTTGTCAAACATACACTATTTCAGTTTTTAAAATGAAAAGAATGTTTGTGAGCACTTTTAAGACTGTTTGAAGCCAAAGGAAAACTTGTTGCCAGATTTATCTTCTGCCAGTTTAATCTTGATGGAGTATTTTTGACAGTACTATAACACTTGAGATACTTTAAGTTCAAATACAAGTGTAAACAGAGGAATTTATTTTTCTTGATGTTTCTGAGGAGAATATATTGAATGTTATTAGATATAGTAAGTTTTTTATAAGGTTAATAATTACTTCTAGTCCAATTATATTTCTCATTCGTTCAGAGCTGAAGGAAAACAAAAAATCTGAGTACTACAGTACAAATTAGCAAATTTAAATTCTTTCTAATGTAAAGTTGATATATTGTAAACTAGTTCACATTGATTGAGATTTTGTCAGTCCCTATAAAATCTCTTAATTTTGTGCACTTTTTTTTTTTTATCATCGTTGTGTGGTTTTTATCATCAGTGTTAAAAATAAATGTTAAAGAGCTTTAAAAGTGACAATATATTTCCTTACACTATTTTGGCACTGATAATTATTTCTTATTCATTTCTCAAACAGAATTTCTTCACAACAGCTGTGCCCTCATCTTTCTATCAACTCCTTATTTTCTGGCACTATTACAAATTAAATATGTCCATAGAGGTAACCTAAAGATTCAGTAGTTATAAGTACTCTTAAGTCATAAGCCCTCTAGATGTTCAGAGTATTTATCAAACATTAGTCTTTAAATGTAAAAATTTTAATTGCTGGACATGCACTGTGTGGAAATCAAAAATCTCTCAAACTGAAAGATGAGTGTGACCACAAGAATTGCCACCAGATGTGGCATTGGTACATAAACCTTCAGGAGGTCCAAACTTCTGATTAAACAAGAAGATAAGGAATACAAAATTCCAGGAAAACAAGTTTAGTAGAAATACCTGATATTTTATAATCCAGACTATAAAAATGACATAACATTAAGTAAGCTCTTTACTTTCTTTAGGAAAACAAATAGGATAGAAGAGCCATGGTGTCATCTGCTTTTCACTGTAAGCTTCATGTTTCCTTTCCAAATATGAAATCTTATGGGTTATATTGTGGTGATGCAGAGCAGTGCTGGTAGTTGCTGTGGAATTTTTATGGGGATTTGTTTTTTTTCTTGTTGTCATTATTGTTGAGGCTTATTGTCCATTTTGGTTTGGGTCTGGATTTTTGGTTTTTTAACCTCTGGAAATAATAGATCAATAGAGACACCTACTGGTATTTTAATAATATTGAAAATTAATAAGTCTCTTGGGAAAACAGTAAGATATTTAGCTGCATATTAAAATATTTTACTTCAAATTATAAGTTTTCATGTTAAAAAAGGGTCACATATCTAGAAACAATGTGATAATTCACTGTTCACATTAAGTTCAGAATATACCAGATATGCAATGTTTTCCCCAAATTCCTATTTTTCAAAAATTATATATCAAATTTAACAGTTCTTAATGAAGTCAGACTTCACAATAAGAGCATATAATCTTTTAATTTTTTCATGTATAACTAAAATGGGAGGGGAACAAATACATATTGACTACATGTGAAATAAACTCATTGTAATGCCCCTAGACTCTTTTGGATGCCTAATGTAATTCTCCATTGTCTCCAGTTATTGCTTTAACTTTTCACAGTAGTAGTAAAATCTTATCTTTTCCTTTTATGTCTGGAAAAATTAACATTATTGAATAGTTACTATCTGCTTCTATTTTTTTTTTTTTTTTTTTTTTTTTTTTATGAAGTTACTGACAGTTCCCAAGAGGAGGAAGTGCTCAGTTTTTAAAATTACATCTTTCTGAAAAATGTGGATGGATTCCACACCAAACAAGTCTGAAAAAAATGTTATGTTACCAAGGCAACTGATGATTTTCATTGAACAGACAGAAGGCCAGCTTGATCACTGTCCCCCATTTTGTTTTTTTTTTTTTTAAAGGTCAAGAACAAAACCATATTTCTTTACAATACTTGGCTACCTGGCTCTTATTTAATTAAAACCACAAACTGATTATGTACTAATTATGATTCTGAGCATCTCCCAGAGGGAGTAGAGGTGACAAGCTGAAATAATATGGTGTGACAGCTGGTTGCTATTCCTTATTATTAACATCAGTTCTCAAGGTGGTCTGTGCCATAGCTTTTTTTTATCTGGCAAATAAAAGCATCACTGGGAAAATTTGGAGGAAAAGATGAGGGTTCTAGTCCTACAACAGGGACAGTTGGTTTTAACACATATTATTGCACTACATTCCAAGATTAAGGACTGAAGGAAGCTTGTTAAATCCTTATATTAAGCTCTGTTTATGAATAGATTCCATTCTATATAACATAATTTTATAATTAATATGTTATCTATATTTTAATTGTTTTAAGCCGTATACTTGTATTTATATGTTTGCTTAGGTTAAAGCCATATTGTAAACAAATGCTCTTCTAAATTACAATATATGTATTTCAGTATAATTATGTAATTCAGAAAGTGGTATGAAGTATCAGTAAATATTGAGTTTGACTTATCAAGAAAAGCATGTTATTAACGTTAACCCTGTTACAAATGGCAAGAAAGTTGTACTCTAATCTAAGAATTCATACAACCAATTGAATACTGCTTCAGAATGAAATTAATTTCTTCCAGAACTGCCTTTTTTCCAACATTTTTCATAATAAATGGAGTAAAAGCTTCTCTGGCTCAACTGAACAGATAAGTCCCACTCATTGTCTTCAAATAATAACATGAAACATTTCTTCTAACAAATGGGCTAATGACAAAGTAATTTATGTCAGTAGTTGTAAAATGTTCTTTTAGATTTCACTCATAGATTGTCAGTGGATATTGACAATGAAATGAACAGTCTAAAAATGTTTTTGCCTTTCAAGGAGAAAAAAAAGGTTAAAAATTACATGTGCAAGAGAAATTAGTCCATTGCATAGATCTTGTAGTAAATGTCCAATTAACTGCTAAAGAGTGGTAAGAAATCTGAGTTTCATAGATAATCCATTCATAACTCTATGATACCAAATGAAGGCACAGTCTGTGTTTCCAGTTCTCAAGTCCTTAACCATTCCATTAATTCCTTTTGCAGACCTAGGGCTAAATACAGTCACTTTAAGCAGCCACAGCTCCACTCAAATCAACAGGGCTATAGTAAGGCTACAAAACCTTCTTTCATATCTTGACTTTCCCAGTCCCTAAATGGCTGAGTCTTTTTTATACATGTATCCTCAAGTCCTACTTATCTTCTTCAGAAGAGTAAAGCTGGCTGAACTGTACAGGTTATATATGTATGCCATGCTGATTATAGCATATTTCACTTTTTCTGATCCACAAACAGATTGGGCTTTCTGAAGGTCTTTCTTCAAAATAATTTTAACACATTGTGGAGGTGTATTTGACATTATAAACTTTTTGAAATCTACTTACTTTGTTTGTGCATTCAACTTCTTGCTGTCTGTTATTTATGGTACATCTAGACTGAAAACATAAAATGTTGTCCTAACCTAGGAAGATTTTTAATATTTCTAGAAATTCTTCAGTCCTGAAGTGAAACAGTAAAATTAAACTTCAAGAGATATTGTACCTTGAATTAAACTACTTCCAAAATGTATTAGATGAAACAATAAACTTTAACCCTGAATCCTGGCATAAGAGTTTAGAATAAGTTACTAAAAAGTACTAAAAATTATCAAAATTTAAGAAATTAGTGTTTAACTTTGATAATGTAACATTGTATAACTTAAAAGGATTACTTTCTCTAAGTCCATGAAACAGTCTTTTTTTTCTAAGCAGTTTTAGTTCTGAAAGTCCAGAAGATTTTATAAAATAAATGGAAGTATGCATTTTCTTAATATACAGATAGAGATTGAATCTTAGCTTAAGAATATTTTTTTACTTGAAAATGAAAACAAATAACACTCAGTTTGATTGCATTTCCTTGCTATTATTACCTCCATCATTACTCTTCCCCAGGTAAAGGAATTAGGATTTTCACTTCAAAAGATATTTAGATTTTACGTCTCCCTTTTACCTTACTATTTTTTGACTCCTCAATTTCATCATCAAGTGTAGTTGTAATCAGCCACTGTGTTCAACAAGTATTACATGCAAATAAAAAAGACCAGTTGGCCAGCTAAGACTATTACTTATTAAAATAAGATCTCACATAATCCATACAGATAGAACAACTGTTTATCTAACAAATTGGGCTTAGTAAATATGCTAATTTAAGAGAATCTTAATATCTTCACTTGTTCTGCACATTTTCAGAAGCCTAAGAGGCAATGACCTTACATGAAATTTTTCCCACTAGTTGAGTTTTTATTACAACTCTACTTGGTTATTTATGTTGGGAAAGTTTGTAGGAATTCAATTATCCTCTGAGAAAGTCAGATGTGAAAATTTATTGAGGGATAATAGAAGACAGCACATCCTAGGACTTATATACACAACAGTTTCTACAGAAAATGTTTCCAGTGTTAAAAAGTAATGATGTCCAAACTCATCAGAGAGAATCTTTTCTATAGAAGATTAGTCACAGTACACAGCACTTGATTATAGGTTTCTCTTGAGTTGGATATGGTAATCAGTGGCCCTAAGAAACACTGTGTACACATGTGTACATGTACAGTATCTCAACTAAGCAGAAGGCTGTGTTACAGCCCACCACAGTGACTCATGGGACAGGGTAATATTCTGCCTGCCTGTGGCATGAAGCAGAAATAGAGAGTGGTACTTCAGCTTCTGAAGTAAGAGACCTGTGTGTGCAGGGGAAGGCCTTGTACAGTCTGGTGGATACTGTTTACTAGAATAATCCTGGGGCCTGAACTATCTCCAGAAACATCCTGAAGACATGTTTTGAGGAAACTGGTTGCCTTTTACCAAAAGAGGATGAGATATACAAAATAGCCATGCAAAGGAACAAGACTCGGGATTGAAATACATAGCCAAATATTCACACAGTGCAGATGAGATGCAAATTAATGAAGTGTGATTTCATAAATTTATTATCTATATGATATAAAACACCATGAACACAAAACACTAGAAACTCTTCCAGTTTTCATAGGATTCTCCTTTTCATGCCTTACCTGTGTTCATCTGCTGTGAGCAGGGCATTTCTTATTGTTATTTTCATATACTTCCCTTTGACTTTCTTGGTGCTCAGGAAAGTCACTGATGCAATGTTTCTGAGTGCTGATTCTGCACATACCCAAGTCAGAGCCAAGAATTATGTTGAGTTTTTAGTGTGAAGGACTAAACGTTCAAATAGGAAAAAGAATTTAGGAGGACAAGAAAGAGATTTTTGTAACTGCCTTGTTCATGAACTATTTTTTTAACAGGTTTTAACTTGGTCATCACAAACCACTAACCAGTTATTTTGAGAGAATGCTGCATTTCATCTTGTGACCTCTAGAGGAATAGGTTACCTCTTACAACTGGAACTACATCCTTACACTTTAGCATTGCCCTAGAGTATTGCCAACTACAGTATTTCTATAAATTGATCTGTGACCCAGCTTCAATCTTTTCCTCCTCATGAATGATGAGGAGGAGCAGAATCTCTAGCCTCTAGGATGACACTTCTGAGATTGCATCATATGGCCATCATCATCCTCATCAAAGATGCCTGATATCCAAGTGAATTAACTTGTTCACCTTTTCACTTCACTCTTGCTTTCATCCATTAATAACAGGAAAACATCAGACAACACAAAGAGTGAATTTTTCTGCACTTTTTTTATATCTGAACCCTGAACTGGAAAAGTAGAAGAAATATGAAAATCTGTAGAATACTAGCCATGCTGTTAGACACTGTTCAGAAACATGGAACAATATTATTTTTATTTATAATTTTTTATTTTTTAGCTATGAGGTATGTCATTGTTTTTTTTAAAGAGGACCAGGGATAGGGTTTTACACAGTAATAAGATTCATACATAAATATGTATTTTCATATTGTTCACATGAAAAGTTGCCTAAGAAGTGTGTTGTTGTCAAAATCAAAGATTCAGCCCTCAGAGAACTATGAAATTTCATTTTTCCGTTAGCCTTTTATCTACTACAAACACAATTTTTCCTGGAAAAAGTCTGTATAAGCTTATATTATTGAATTTGCAGCAGTCATATATGCACACAATTTGAATGTTGGTGGCTAAATCAGATTTAAAAAATATTAATAATATCCCATGTTCTATACAAAATCATTATTCCTCTTTTTTGAAATGCTAATTTCTGAAGACATTTAGATGCACTTTTACTGCAGGCTCTTAAAAATATTTTTCTGTAAGGTGCATACAAAATTATACCTGAAATTTGCAGTAACTAGTAGGAGTCTTAGTTAAAAGAAATGTGATGTGGTAATAATATCTGGTGCTATTGATATTTCATAGCATCTCTTCAAAACAAAACACAGTGATAATTTTTTTGGCCTTAACTGGTAAAGTATTTTTGACTGTGCATGATACACATCATTCAGTTTGCTAAGCAATTATTTATGAACTACATAAGAGTTTATCAGTATCTAGAAAAGATAACCTTTTCATATCAACTATTCTATTCCACAAGCTTATTTTCATATAACGAATTAAATACTTTATTGTATAAACAATAAATATAAAAAATTGCAAGTGTACTTAAATATGTTTTCCTAATTTTTGAGATCTTTTTCTTTATGTGATAGCTATTTTGATTTGCCTTGCTCTGCTTCATAAATAACACTAATGAATTTATAAATAACTGAGAGATCTAACATTAGCATACCTTCGATCACTTTTCTCTATTTAGTTCTGTTACTCTGTGTTCTCATTTTTTTCTGTCCATTTTGGTTCCTGCTGCTGTGTTCTGCATTACCAGTTGTGATTTTACATTTAGGAACTAGGAATTTGAGAAGAAGGGACTCCAAGGGAGTCTCCTGAATAATAAAAACTAGTCTACTTCATTACAAGTAACTAGAAAACAATTCTGTTAAGTAAGTTCTCCACAATATCCTGATTAGACCCTGACACTTTTCTTGGTGCACAAAAAACATATACCTGTACCCTGGAGTCAACTTAAAGACCAATAATAAAGCACCTAAAAGACAAATCTACACTATACTACAGAAGGATAGCAGAAACACTGTGAGCATCAAAAGTTCCCTAAATTCTCAGAATGGAATCTATTAATGAAAACTCCATGGTGACCTTAGACTATATATACATTCTGTGCTACAGAACAGGGCAAAGACCCAACTAGGAGTCTGAGTTAGGGATTAACATCTTCCTTTTTTATCTCAAAACAGCAATCTGATGAAAATGGAACGATCAATCAGGACAGATCCATACATATTGTCTCAAAGCATGTCTAATCACCAGTGCTTGGGGGTAAAGGAAAATAAAACCACAGAAGATAAAAAAAACCAAGGCATAAATCAAGTAATTAGTCTTAGAGGGGGAGAATTCCTTTTTCTCTTCATTCACACTGACAACTGTACCAGTAGATTCAGGAAATCCTAAATAGTAATCTGATATTTAGGATTACTGTATCACTGAAAATTTATAGCCTCTTTTTCAATCCTTACAGGTACCAAACCCACTAGATATCTCAAAATTAAATGGAGAAATTGTTTGTTTTCCCATTTATTGAGATATATCTTCAGGAATCTCTTCCATAAGCTTGTGTGCTTATGCATAAAGTGCATAAGTTGTATAACTTATGCAAAAGTGGTCCTATCATAATTTTAGTGACCCCATCTTCCTGTTTGGTTCAGACTACTTTGATAGTTAAAAAAAATCCCTTTTAAATTCTGCAACTTACTCCTCCAAAACCATAGTATATTGTTAGGAACTACAGTTTCTGAAGCTTTGGAGACCACTGTAATTCTTATCAAGGTCAAAGCCCTTGATACCTTATCAAATTTTTTCTGCATTTATACATCACAGAGACATATGAACCCACTAGGAATTTAAGAAGAGATGATGCCAGCCAGGGAAGTGAATGCTTTGTTTTAAATAGTGTATGCAGAATCTCTTTCAGAACTACTGGGCACACTGGATGTAGTTGATTTAGATGTCAGACATTTTATGTGAATACATTTTATTGTTTATTTCTATAAAAGGGAGGTGTTAGCAAGGCATATCTTCAAAGCTGAAAGTTGAGCAAAAAGTTCTTACAGATTTCCTTTAAGCATAAGGTCAGGTGTTGAGGAATTACTGTCAACAAATGCATCTAAATTAACAATTTCTTACAGAGAAACTCTAGTGCCCTTTAGGCACAAATGTTTAAAGTCCATGTAACAGATATTAAAAAAAAAAAAAAGCTGTGTGTATCAAATGTCATTATTTCAAAGTAACTAACATTAATAACAAGAAGTTACCATTTATTTAACTTTCTTAATCTAAATTACATACTTATGTGTCCTTCAGCTTCCTTTACAATTGGTTCTATGTGTACAAATGAAGTCAAAGAATAGGATAGAACCAAACAAAAGCACCTGAAGCCTGGAGCATTTGATGATGCAGGTAATGATGACTATCAAAGTAAAGATACAGCTGTCCCTTGAAGAATGGCCTACATTTTTGAGACTTCCACTATGTAGTTCACACAGCCTCACAATCTTACCATATGGTTACCTCTTGGGGCACTTCTACACAAATTGGTTTATCTAAAACTGAGATTCATTGAAGCAAAAGCTGCAGTGTAACTGCTCTGATGCAATTGCATCTGAGATAACTGCCAAAGCATGCTACTTCTTGAATTATTATTTCTACATGAGGTAAATTTATCTCAAATCACATGCTCAAACTTGGTAGGTACGTTTGCTATGTTTTTTGAACTGCTGCCTTGTTCTATCCACTGCAGGATTGCTCCTGCTGCAGCAAAGGAAGAATTCTCCAGTTATACCACTGTTTTAGATGGAAATCATATTCCTGTTCTTGGATCATGTCACAGGCCTCATATTCATCAATGAGAAGACTTAGTTACAGAGTTCTAGGACTCAGTCCTACCAGCTGAGAAATACAACAAAATTTTCAGGAAGTGTGTTCATAACAATATGGAAGGAAAAGTTGTAAGAATTTTTTTTTTTACTTTTTATTTGGGATTCTGCTACCATGTGTGCTGCAGCTTTGCATTTAGTATCTGGTTAACAGATAGACCTACGTAATGAACAAACGAGCAGCTGTGGGAAGACAGTGCAGTGTACCTTGCAGGAGACAGAAGATGATGATTTAGTAGGCAGCTAGGTAGTATCCAATTACTGCTCAATACAGTAACTGTGAGAAGAAAACTGAGTACCTGGCTGAAATCTGGGAGACAGAGAAAGAACAATGTGACTATCTGATGAGTAGCTTGCCTGTATGTGACAGCTCCTGTGGGCATATTAACTTCTATGATTTTTACTCCTTTTTACTGCACTCAAGCATGAATATTTTGACTGTAGGAAGGTACCTTAGATTGCTTTACCTGTCTTCATGATTTTTAAAATTTAGACAATAGCGTATCAACCAACTTTTCAGGGAATTTAGAATTTGTTTCCTGGGCTTTCCTCAGCATTACAGAATGGTATCCTCGGTGATTAGTTCACAGAGTCTTCAGGTCTTTGTAGGCTTGCTGGCCATTTGATGCACAAACTATGTATGTCTGCAGTGAAAACACATGCCCGAAACTCCTGTGCTTTCGGCTTTTAAATCTTAACTCTCTTTTAAATCTTTGAAAGCCAAAATCCATAGCTCTGAAGTTTAAAGATCATTAAACTTTATGAATGCATAGTTATGTAACCTTAGATAGACCTGCGTGAAAAGTCTGTTATGTATGTCCTGGTTTGAGCTAAACCAGAACCAATCCTCTGCTCAGTGATTTTACTTTTCAGCTAAGTCTCTTCTAAGTAACTGGAATTTCTGAAGCTGATGGCATATTTTTGCATCTGCTTCTAGAAGTGATAGCTTGATGTTTTTAGTTACTATTAAGGATTGGTATGCAGAAAGCCTCTTGCTTATACTTGTTCCTGTAGAAACCAAGGTCACAGCTAAATCTTGTGTACCATTTTGGAGTGTCATAAGTGAGAGTCGTAAGTATGCAAAAAAAGCCACATATGAGGGGAGCAGTGGACAGGACATGTGGCCCAAATATGATCAGCAAATTATTCCATGCCATATATGTCATATTCAGTATAAAGCTGAGGGATCAGAAGGGTCAAGCTCTCTTCTTCTATGGCCAACACTTGAAGAGGACTCTATCCATTCCACTTTCAATCCCAGCCTGCAAGTTCCTTAATTCAGTTCCTGAATCACAATCCTGAATCCCATTCCATTCTCCAACTGAGTCTATCTGGGACCTACTCAGTACCTGCCATGTAGCCTCAGTGGTGGCATGATCAGTATCAAGAACTATTTATCTCATTATTTTCTAAATATTATTGTCATCCACATAGTGGCCAGCCCAGCCTCAACCTCTGACAATATATTTCACATGCAGCATCATTGGATCATAGGATAAAATAAGGCTTCTTTCAGGCAAAGAAAAGGAGAACCTCTTTGCCTTTCAGTGGTAAAAGATAATAAGAAGCAAATGTAAATAAATAAATAAACAAATCTCTACTTTTTTGTGGTTATCTAAATAAGACTTTAGCACAAAAGGTCAATGCTCTGGAGATTTTAGGAGAGTGTTTAACTATTTCTCTAGGTGACAGGTAGACTATTTCCATATAAGAGTATCCAAAAGCAGTTGCATATTTGTACTAAGAAGAAAAGACAATGCCTTAGCCATTTCCAGTTACATTTCTGTAAGAAAAAAAACCCTGAAATGAATACACCATAAGCCAGAGTTAAGGAATCACTTCCCAAATTACACTGAAGATTAAAGCAGCAGTGAAATATACCGGCAGTCTGTGTAATCTGACATGAGACAGAGGGGCTTAAAGGCAGGACACTGGAGACCAATGCCCGATTCCTTTCTGTTGGGATTACATGAGTGATATAGGATGAATTTAAATAAGAGAGAAATGATGAATAGAAACTGAAACATACATGATGGGTACACTTATTTTTCATAATTATGCTTACCACTTTTGTGTTTTTTATCTTCATCCATCCTGCATCTGCTAATTAGGATGTGTTCAACTGAAATGAGTTCGAGTTCTGTCAGGTGCAGAGTAATATTGAATCCCAGCCTCAATATTGGAATGTGTATCCTTGCTCCATAAGATGAAACAGCAAAGGTGTCTCCAGAGGGTTATTTTGACTAGTGGGACACAGCCATCAGTTGAAGCTAGTGAAAGACAGTGTCACCCTGTAATCTAAGAACTTTTGGTAGGATTTCCTAAATTTGAAATTCCATTTTACATTCCTCAACATTTGTACTATAGATTTTTCCATGTCATGACTGTCATTTTGCAATGAGATAGAGACACATATGAACACTTCAATATGCAGTCCGTGGTTTTGGATTTTCTGCCTGTTTATGCTGTAGCTAGTGATCATGTTCAATTCATTTCAAGAATATAAATAACATTGATAAGGGATTTATGGATAACAATCTTGAAGATTTCTTGTTTTGTTAAATTTATAGATTTGTTGATTTTGAAAAGCACACTATTTAAGTGGGAAATATATCAAATTTTCACTAACTTCTTGCCATAATACTTATTGCTATCAAAATTGATTATATATTTAGTGGAACAGCTATGATAAAGAGTCTTGTTTTGTTACTCTGTTTCACATATGAAGAAGTACACTACACCCAAACTTATGTTGTTTGCCTTTCCTATGTCAGTCTTGCCAATATTCTCAGACTGATAAGACTGAAATAATAATACTGAATTTTGATATGTGCAGGATGTGCATTCTACTTGGGAATCTGGAAGAAACTGCATCTTTTGACAAGTGTTATCATCTTTCCTCAAATCTGTCTGGATCATATTTGGACTGTGGGGAAAAGTATAGCATAGCATAGAATCATTTAGGTTGGAGGGGACATAAAACTGTCATCTAATCTGACTTCCTGACCAATATAGGCCTCACCAAAAGTTAAAGCATGTTGTTAAGGGCATTGTCCAAATGCCTCTTAAATACTGATAGGTAATGAGGCATCAACTACATGTCTAGGAAACCTGTTCCAGTGTTTGACCACCCTCTTGGTAAGAAATACTTCCTAATGTCCAGTTTAAACCTACCCTGTCATAACTTTGAACCGTTCCTACATGTCCTGTCACTGGATACCAGGAAGAACAGCTCAGAACCTTCCTCACCCCTTCCCCTCCTCAGGAACCTGTAAAGAGCAATGAGGCTGCCCATTTGCCTCCTTTTCTCCAAACTAGACATGCCAAAGTGCTTAGCTGCTCCTCATAGAACATGCCTTCCAGTCCTTTCACCAGCTGTATTGCCCTCTTCTGGACTCATTCAAGTTCCTTTACATCCTTTGTAAATTTTGGGGCACATAACTGTACACAGTATTCACACTGGGGCTGCACCAATGCTGAATACAGCAAGATAATCACCCCTTTTGATGGTCTGGTTATACTGTGTTTGATTCACCCCAGAATGCAGTTTGTCCTCTTGGCTGCAGGGCACACTCCTGACTCATATGGAGCCTGCTGTTGACCAGCACACTCCAGATGCTTTTCTCCAGGGTTGTTCTCCAGCCACCCCTCTCTCAGTTTATACCTGTGCCCAGTATTATTACATCCTAGGTGCAGAATCCAGCATTTGTTCTTGTTAAATTTCATACCACCAACTATTGCTCAAGGCATCTTGTCCCTCAAGAGAGTCAACAGCACCTCTCACTTTAGTATCATCAGCAAACTTGATAAAGGTCTGTTCAACTCCTGTATCCAGATAGATGATAAGTAAATTGAACAGAACTGGCCCTAGTATTGAATCCTGAAGAACAACACTAGTCACCAGTCACCAGCCAGATGTAGTCCCATTCACTATGACTCTTTCAGCTCTGCTATTCAAATAGTTCCTTATCCAGTGCACTGTGAACCTGGTCATCCCATAGCTGGACAACTTGTTCAGAAGGATGCTGTGAGGAAAAGTATCAAAAGCCTTACTAAAATCCAAATAAAACATATCCACCACCTTCCCTTCATCTACTATGTGGGTGACTGTATCACAGAAGGATATCAAATTAGTTAAATAGGACTTTAATAAATGAACCACAGCTCTGTAGAATTCCTGTGAAACCTGACCTATCTTCCAGAGATATTGGTCAGCACCTCTGAGAAATAGGACAGTTTTTTAACCTGAGAATTAAGATTAGATTAGTCTGATGTGATAACAATTAACTGAAAATTGTATTATTTAGATTAAAGTTTAGATTTTCCAAACATACTTTAAGTTGCAATTCTGCCTCTTGGCTTCAGGCTAGAGTACTTTCCTACCAGCCAAACCAGTTTCTCAAAGCTAGTTCTGAGTGATGCTTGAGCAGTCCTTACTATTTCTTTGCAGGAGATATAGAAGAAAATAAAGATTTAGATAAATGACAAATGTATGTTACTTCAAACCATGCTTTTCTGAGTTTTGCCTGCTCTAAAAAAGAATACAGTTACAGGAATGATTCACAATTACTTTAGTGAATATTTATCTATAATGCAAAACATTTTCCCACTCCTAACTTATGCAATGTGGAAGTTGTATGGAAGTCTATTAATCTTCTGCTTGGCTCTAAGAACCCATATTTCTCTGAGTGTGAATTTTGTCAGTGAAGATAGCTGAGGTTTTCTCCCTAATTACACTATGTATGTTTTTTTCACATCTGTACTGTTATTAAGTTAAAGAGCATTCCACTTAAATGGAAAATAGTGATTTTAAACCTTCACTTCCTATAATTGCTAGTAGGGAACTGAGCTGTGCAGAATTCACACCTGTTTTGCAAATGCTTCAGTGAGCATGTTCATATCTCAAATTGAAGCTGGACAAATGTCCTCTGTCCTAAAATGACAGAATGTCCTGATTCTCTTGACAGAGCATCTGTATCAGAACAGAAGTGTACTAAGCAAAATCACTGAGAATGTCTGTAATTGTTATGACAGCATAATTATTCAATTAAAAAGAAAAAAAAAAGACATATATTTAAGCACTCAGTCTGGCAACAGTCTTAGTTTCCACTTTGCCTTCTTCAGAGTTGGTAGTCTGTAGTTACTCAGCACTGACTGAAATATTTCTGTTACTTTTGCTAAGTATTTTCCATGATTTATCCATACAGCTCTGTAAAAACCAGTGAGGGGTATGATATGTAACTGGAAATGGACACCCTGCCCAGAGGTCATAGGAGCCTAATTAAAGTACTGCAAAGACCAAGAAGTAACCACCTAAATCAAAGATAATGATTTGGAGCACTGAACCAACTGGAACATTGTGTCCCCTGTACAGACAGCAGAGGGGAAAAAAAAAAAAAAAAAAAAAAAAAAAGCGCACTAAAAACCTCTGAGTAATTTCACATGCCTACTTGGATGACTAATTAGTGCAGTAAAGGCCCTGTGTGCAGGTCTTCCCCAAGAAGCCCTGTGTATGAGTGGAAGCTCCTTCTTGGTGGCAAACACACACTTGGCAGAAGTGATTGCAAAATGATGCCATAGCACAACAACCAAAACAAGTGTTACCCTGCCTGTACCTGCCTAGGAACTTGCAGCAAGTGCTTTTCAGGTTCCAAGGGTTCTCTTTGTTCTTTCTTTTCTCAGAAGCATACAGCCATAAATCTCCAGCTCTTGATGTAGAGAGGAAAGCTGTAGCAATGCATGAGGTCTTTATGTACTGATGTGAACATACAACATCAGTACAGTAAGAACAGTCACTACATACATTCTGTCTGACATAGGATGGTTATTTTTGTTTCTGGTGTGTATTATTACCTTCAAGTGAATTAAAAAATGTTATGTTTAATATCTGAAGGTTAGGATTCATTGAACAATGTGACATTTGTGACATTTGTGACATTGATTAACACCACTTTAGTAATGTGTTCTCACCTACATATTACCACCATGTTAATATGTTCCAAAATTCTGGCAATATAGACACAAACCAGATATTTGTAGTTAGATAAAGGGAGATACTGTATCTCTGCATGAAAAGGGTTAGAAAAGTTATATTTGAAATAATCTTCACTGAGAAAATTCTTACTATGGTAAATAAATTATTATTTTATGTAAGAAAATTCTCTAAAGTTAATACAAAGTTGAAACTTAGTCACTACTAAAACAAACCAAGTGAATAAGAACAATCTTTCTCTAATTTTCCTTAGTGTATGGCTCTCACTTTAAGACATGTGATGCTATTTTCTTAGATTTAATGACATTAAATTGAAAAATGGTGTTCACATAAAAATAAGAGTTCATCTCTCTTTAAATTTATGCTCTGGGATTTTGTAGCACTACACGAAGCCTACCAAGAACTCAGTGAGCAGTAACATTTAACCTTTAAAATACATTATCATTGAATTACATTAATATTAAACACCTTTTATGGGCAAGTAAGGTATTGGAATTCAGATTTTAAAAAACATTGGAAGCACAAAAGAAAATTAGAAACTGATCTATGACCATGTTTGCTTTGCAAATTAAATAAAAAGACAAAAATGCTCTGAGTATTGAGCATGTGGCACTTTTCTCCATTAAAATATATGCCAATATACCATACCTAAAATTAGAATACAAATGTTACAAGTTTCAATGTAGATTGCTTAAAATACAGTATTGTTTAGAAACGTTTTCATTGATTGAGCATATACTTATAGTAAGTTTTAGAGGCTTCACTTTCTTGTGTATTTTCCCTTGAATATCCTGTACTTTGAGAAAAATGTTCTGCACTCACTGAAGACAATGTGAGCTTTTGGAAAGCAACGGGAGTTTCTACCCTGCAGTTCCGTAATGAGCTCAATGTGGCTGAAACTCAGTATCTCCCTGAGTCTCAGTGAGGTCAGTGACACTCCAGGTCAATGGAATAGACCATTAATACAAAGGACATTTCAGGGTAATTCCCAAAGCATCACCCCTGTGGAGAAATTCAGATACGCTTAACATTAACACTGACTTTAATAGGACAAAGAATATTTATAAGCTTGCATAACTTGATATCATATTCAAGAAAGTAGATAGAACATCTGCAAGAACCTCTGCTTTTGCAATATAGAATCTAAACCATAAACATTCTATTGAATAAAATGTATATTCAATGAATCTCCAGTGTTCTACTTCAGATTTAAGCAGACCACACAGGCTACAAGAACACAGATTTAGTTAATACTCAATTAAGATTAATATTATTTACAAGAGTAAAAAGTCTCCTAAGTTGGATGCCCCATCTAGTTCATGCTCTCCAAAAAAAAAAGCAAAAAGACCTCAAAAATCCCAAAACATATGGCACTACAAAATTCTTAGGCTTAGAATTAAGACAATAGGATAAAGGGTATACTCACTGCTGTTTCATGTTTGAAGTTGATTTAAATGTAGCAATTAGTTTATATTTATTTTCAGTCATTTCTGCTTCAACTGAGCATATAAAAGACTAACATGTTGCAGAACCGTAATACAAAATATGACCATATTCATAATACCATGTTTCATGTCTCATATCAGTATATCTAGCACACTAGCCTAGTCATAACTGCTTTTGTATGTCATCATGCATTCTTTAGTATGGTGATTGCATCGTGACCAAACATGATGAGATAATATGACAGCAGACACTGAGAAGGAAATTCATCATGCTTTGGGCTCCAGAGTGAGATGCATAATTTAAAAGTTTCATCTGTTTCATCTCAGCTCCCTCCATAGTCAACAGAGAGAAACTGTCACCTCCAAGTGGTGATACATTACATCTGTATTTCTGCCCAGGCTGTATTTCTGTCTTCTGAAGCAAGCTGGTGTGAAGCTCTTCCCTTGCCTCTGAGTGTCAGCTTTTTCTGAAAAAGTGACTCTAGGTCTGCCTTTTATTTGATACAACAAACAATCAGAAAAATAATTTTTTAAAGGTAGGCAATTTCATTATGATCCTTTCTCATTTACAAGTTTGACTACTTTCTTTTTTTGCACCAAATGGTTTTACCACACAGGTAGACACAAACAGTAAAACATATTCTGTTATTACATAGATTTGGCTCATCTCTATTAGACATGTTTAAGTGTGCGCTTATTTTAAAACAGTTATTCTTTATTCCTCTTTCAGTATTGCCATTCAACTGCAGATTTTTATGTTTTAAAATAAAAAGTTTTGTTTTTCAGGATGAGGTTTACATCTGAACTATCACTGTGAGCCAAAACCTATTCAGTGAGTTGTGGAGATGTCAGATCTATTGTCCAGAGATGGAGACTGCATATCAGAACAGTGAAGTCAATAAGATAAATGTTTTGACAAATTCTGAGTTTTGTTTAATAATTATCAAATAAGATGATCATTACAATAACACCTAGCATCCCTATGTCTATCAAAATAGTACTATTTGCAGCCCTAGAGCCATCTACTGAGAGCAGATTAGTCCTGGAACATTGTTTTTGGATGTTTAAGCATTTACCTAAAGTAACATGTCTCTGATCTAAAGAAATCCATGAGATGCGTGTCACTAAAATATTGTTTCTTGTCACTCCTTGCAGGCATGGCCCTTGCAACTATATTTATACAAGTCTGATCATGGACAGGGAAAAATAACAGTCATACAGAAGGGGCAGGGGGAAAAGAACACACTTTTTAAAGGCAGAATTATATTTCTCTTCTTCAGTGACACTTCTGTTTGTATTCAACAGCTGGATGTAACATGGGTACATTGTTGCAATCACACTATATAAAGAAGTGGAGAATTAGAACATACAAAAACCATGACAAAAACCAAAACCCACCTTTATATTTTAGGTCTAAAAATTTTACATTTAACATTAAATTTCAGAAAAATTTAAGGCTTTATGTAATGGGTGAAGTTCATGCTTTCAGAAACTGATTTACTTTAGAAACTAGGTAAAAGAAAAAAAAAATAGAGAATTTAAAGTGGTGTAAACCAGAGCATGTCCATGTGCTTGTCTCAACTGGAGTGTGATACTGGAACTGTGCAAACAAAATCGAGTTGACAATTTTGTCCTCTAGTCTGATCATACACTGACACTTATGCCAATAAAACTTCATTCATAAACTTGGAGTTACTCCCAATGTATATCTGCGCTAGCGAAAAGAGAATCAGACCCATTGATTTTGTGTCAAACTGCTAATGATTCTTTAAAGGTGTCCTGCTTTTAAGTGAATGTAAGGGTTGATTGCTTCCATACCACATGCTCACTGCTTCCTTCTGTCCTTGACCTTTATCTGAGAGACACAATTTCAGGATGACTTGGTAAGAGAATTTTCAGGAGAGCCTGCACCTGGTAGTCTGCAATTTTCATTTGATTTATATTTCACAGAACAAGAGAAGACAAGAACAAAGGAAAGTAGAATAATTACATTGATTATTGTTTTTGTATGTATGTTCAGTGGATTTCAGTCCATACACACATAAAAATAACAAAAATTACTGAATGGAAAGTATTTCTTTAGTTCAGGTAAAAATTCTTTATTTTCCCTGAGGATTACAATTCACTGTTATTGCACTGGTTCCTAAAGAAAAGACAATAAGAAGCCTAATTTCTTGTCTGATTTGCACAAGAAACTGGGACATGTATACAATATAAGCAACAAGATTTTTAAAGATGACCAGTATATTTATAACCAGTCATTTTGAGAGTTGTAATCTCACCCCCAATATTAGGGCTTATATCATACAGAGTGCTATGACAACCTGGAGCTTATTAGGAGATTTATAAGAAATATCAGGAAGTGAGTTTTGGCCATGCAATATAAAACCTCTCTTTGGTAGACAAATTAAGGACTCCAGTTTTAAGCTTGTCTGCTTGTGACAATATGCAAGTAATTCATCACTCATCTGCAAGTCTCTCTGTCTCTACTAAGGATGTTTGATCATCTACCTCCCTTGTACCTAGGCTAAACTATTTGCTCCTCTATTGATTCAGCTTCAGTGTCTGGGAATCAACTGACATTAATTTTGTAGGCTGGCTTTTGAGTTTTGCCCCTAAAAATCAGGAAAAAATGTTCCTTAGCACCATTCCCACCATCTCCATTCCTTCCTTTCATTACATTTCAAATTTATATTCTATTTTTTCCTTCCTTATGCTGAATATCCTTTTACCTTCCTCCAAACCACCGTGTTCCTTTGTGCACATAAATATACAATATCAGTTGTTGCTGCTTTTTAAAGAATCATCAATGAGTTTGATTTTTGCAAGAACATAGGTTTGCATTGTCATTACGATATGAATTTTCATTGGGAATGAATGCATAAAATAATTAAAGGTTAGTACCATTAACCAAGAAATGTGTCAAGCCTTTTAAGCGTAATTGCTCCATAGTTAATTATCAAGAAACATTTGGAATACCTCATTTACAGTGGAAAAAGGATATAATTATCTTTAAACATGGTAGCCTGAGTGCATTACATGTAGTATATATTGACTCACTCACTGTAATGCAAGAAATGCTTTACATGCTTATCTATGATCGAGTATAGTTGCTGAGTTACTGAAAGAATGACTGCAAGGTTTAAAGAAATTAAGTAGATAATGGCAAATAGAATAGGCAATGTGAACAGAACAAAAATCAAAGGTTACCCCAAGAGGAAAAACATACATTGCTATACAGACACAACAATCAGAACTGAAAGAGTAACAATAAATATCTTTAATCTAAGGTGTGTGCTACAAATCACATTATTCTTTGGGGAGCATAAAGAGATATAATAGTGGAGTCATTTAAAAGTAATCATGACCATAATGTGAACACTTCATAATTACAAAGCAATAGATCTAGAGCATAAACTTTTTTCCAGTGAAAAAAAGAATAAAGTGATACAGTAACAGAAGGCTGGAGAAGTACAGGCATATCTGCCATGTCAATGGCTTTTATATTGTTTCAGAGTGTTTACAAGTCACTGCAATGCAGTGTGGTAAACTCAATTTATTAGTGGTGTACTCTGCACTCCAAGGACATAGGGGTGATGGAGCACATCCAAAGAAGGGCAATGAAGCTGGTGAAGGATCTAGAGAACAAGTCTTGTGAGAAGCAGTTGACAGAACTGGGGTTGTTTAACCTGGATAAAAGGAGTCTCAGGGAAGACTGTCCCACTCCCTGTAACTACCTGACACGATGCTGATTTTTTTTCTCCCATGCAACAAGTGACAGGATTTAATGGTGACCTGGTTTAATGGTTGGACTCTATAATTGTAAAAATCTCTTCCAAAGAAAACAATTCTATAATTCTATGAGATGTCATTAATGGCATCAACAGAAAAGGCAAAAAAAAGCCTTCTTATTTCCTGAAGATGGCTATATCAAGGTTGATGTCAATAAGAAGTGATATAATAGTATGCATAATGTCTCCAGTATTAAAGAAAGTTGTTAACCAAGACTAGGTTTGATTCTACAGCTCACTGTTTTATTTACTTTTTGAATTCCATTTATTACTTTATGTTGTCTAAATAAATAGTTTCATTACCCAGAAGAGCTTATAGTGCACAGCTGAAAATGAGTATTCACTGAGAATCTGAGGAGAGAGATTTGAATTCATTCCTAATTGCAACTTTCTTCTTGTCATTAGTCAACCTCCACAAATCCTTGATTGTAAAACCTTTATACTATATGTCATTATGTATTTCGCATTTCAATTTAAATTTCATTTGTTTTAGATTTACTTGACACTGTATTCCATAAATTTACTCTGCTTCGAATGAAGGTTTAAATTTAATTCTCTTTTCATTCTTAATTCTCTCTCTCTCTCTCCCCCCCAGCTTTGTATATCTTAAAGTATTACTTATTATCTTTTGTGAACAACCTTATCAAAAGAACCAGGTTATTGTTAAGACATTTTAGCCTTCACTTCTGACAAAAACATGATAGGAAAGAAAGTCTCTTTTAATACAAGTAATTTTTCTTTCTGTTGCTGACTTGAAGGACAGGAAATAATTCTAATATTTTTCCTGTTTAGTTTTAAATTAAGTACAGCAAAAAATATGTATAGCAAAAGAATTTCAGGGTGAATTTTTAATAAAGAGACAATTAAATGCAAATACTGGATTTTATTCATACTCATTTTGTAATTCTCAGGTCACAATTTCTAGTTTTGTGTTGTTTCCAATGATATTTCAGAATTTAAATTTATATCCCCCCAAAAGTCATTTTTCAGTACATTTAGATAAAATTGTAAATGAAATACTTAATGGATTGTATTGCAATTTCATGGCAAGGTTTTGGCAACTTGGGAGCTACAGGGGTGGCTTCTGTGAGCAAATGCTAGAAATTTTCCCCGTGAGCAAGAGAGCCAATGCCAGCCAGATTCAAGATGGACCCACTGCTGGCCAAGGCAGAGGCAGTCAGCGATGGTGGTGGTGCCTCTGCAATAATGTATTTAAGAAGGGATGAAAAAAACCTTACACAATTGCAGCCAGAAGAGAGGAGTGAGAATATGTGAGAGAAACAACTCCAGAAGACAAGAGTTAGGGTCTGAGTAAAAGATACAGTGTTCCAAAAGTTATCTGGTTTGGGGTCTATTTTAGAATAAAGAGGTTTTGTTCTACTGTTAAAAAAGTAATGATAATGATTTCCACAACTGATCACCTTCAGTCAGTCAAGCACCGTGACAGCTTTTTAGATTATTTTCTTAAAATTGTGAAGATAACCAAACTTCTTTGGTTTGTGCTTTATAATTATGGAAACAAAGTTCAGCAGAACAGAAACTAATTTGTCAAAGACAGTAGTTGCATAATAATGTAAAACAGCTCTAGCAAAGAATTTATGAGAGGATGACAAAGACAGCAGAGTGGACTGCAACAAGACAGTGAGATCATACTTTCATCATGATAGACATCAGTCTGAGAATAAACAAAATGTCAGCTTCAACAAGACATCTTTTAAAGGCCACTACAGTAAAGTTTCAAGGAGGAATTTGAAGAAACACAAGGGTGCATCTTTGCAGCATCTTTTGCAGATGTTAACAGAAATAAAGGTACTCTGTCTAAAAGTGACCACATCTACACTACAGATTTTGTGTCTATGGCTGTTTGATTCTGAGATTAACAGACATGATAAGTGGCCAAGGTTGTTACAGACTTTGAAAGAGAAAGCAAGTTATTTGTGATGGATATTACAAGCAGATAGTCATTTTCTAGCTTGGAATCTCTCAAGGGCACCTGTTAAATCAAAATCCTTGTTTTTATAGAAGCATAATAGGGTCCATAATAAAAAAAATCCAAAATGGGATTTAGGCTACTGACTCTTCCAACACCCTCCCTCCTGGTAGGATAGTGGTTTATTAATAACTAGGTAAGTTGTCATTACTGAAAAAAAAAAAAAAAAAAATCAAGTAAGTTTAAACCTTTATTGACTGTGAAATCTGGTAGTGCTAGAGTATTTGAGATTACATGATGAAAAGAAGAGACATTACAATATATATATGAGGTGATCAGTTGGATTCTTTTTAAAATTTTATTCTGAGTTAGTCTTCTGTGATATTTTGTTGTCAACAATATCTTTTAATATGTTTCTTTACTCCTACAAATTTCAGAACTCCCATAGCTCAGAAAAATAACTAATTTACTTTGATATAGTTAAATGCCAGTGAATAATATTTCTAATAAGTACAATAAATACATTTATTGACTGTATTTCACAGAATCATTTAGGTTGGAAAAGACCCTTGGGATCATCATGTCCAACCATTAGTCCTACTCTACAAGTTCACCCCTAGACCATATTTCTATAGAGCAATGCTACTAACTCCTTTGGGAACACATGGCCAAATAAAACTAAGCAGCAGTTGTCAGAGTGAGAAAATGTGAAACACCCAAGGTCAAAGAAGAAGAATGTGGACAAGGTGCTCCAGGTGCCAGCATGGAGAAGACCACACCAGAGCAGATATCTGCACTGCAGCCTGTGGAGGACCCCCCATAGGAGAAGATCCATTTAAAGGAACTGCAGCCCAGGAAAGAGCTCCACAATAAATTAAGCAAGCTTAGCAGTGGTCAAAGCTTTGACACCCAATACCTCTACACAACACATCACCTCCCCTGTTCTGAGTTACCACCTGTCACAGTTTAGGGTCAGAGTGGCCCCTTAGACCTATAACAGATTCTCTCTGTTAAGCACTCTCCCTCCCAAAAGGGGAAGAGAAAGGGAATAAGGGAGAGAGACTTAGCAATTAGAAAAGGAAACTAGAACAGATTTAATGAAATTGAAATTAATTATAATAAAACCAGAATATAATTATAATAAAACCAGAATATATATAAATATATACAAAATCAGTATCAAACCCAGCCCCTCTGATGGTAATTACATCACTGTCACCACTGATGCTGTGCAGCAGGCACCTGGGGAGTCCCAGACTGGGCCTCGCAGCAGATGGGAGCTGTGTTCAGGAGCTGGATTCTGGTACCGGGTTCAGGGACACACAGACTGGGATTGAAGGCAGAATGAACAGAGTCCTCCTTGGGTGCTCTGAGGAAGGAACCGAAAGAAGACCTGAGCCAAGCCAAGCAAAAGCTGGCAAAGCAGTCCAAGAGGGGAGAAGAACCCAGAGACCATTCTGATCCCTCAGCTCTAAACTGAATATGCCGTATATGGGCTGGAATCCCTCGTTGGTCAGTTTAGGGTCCCCTGTCCTGTCTGCTCCTCCCTGCAGATGCAGCCTTTCACTTTCTGCACCCCTCAATGTGGTACACAAGATCCAGCAGTGGCCTTGGTCTGAATACCAATCCTTGGTAGCAAGTCTAAACATGGGGTGTTATCACTGCTAGAAGCAGACACTGTCTGTGAGAACAGGCTGCTAACTTCAGAAAGTGCAGTTAATTAGAAGAACTGAGCTGAAAAGTAAAATTACTGAACAGAATTAGTTCTGTTCTCACTCAAACCAGGACACCAACATAACAGGTGGAGCCCAAGTCATGGACATGGCAGCTTGTCAACATGGATATGATAGAGATTTGACAGGCTTGGCCTGTAGACTAAGGGAATTATATCTGTGTATATATTTAAGGATGGAAAGGGAGATAGTGGTTTACAAGGGTATACTGGACAGTGCAGGACCCAAGCATGATGCTAAAGGTATGGAGTAAGGGGTGGAGGTTGTGCTGCATGTGGTTAGGATGGAGCTAATTTTCTTTATAGCAGAACACAACCATATAGTGGTGTGATTTGGATTTGTAAAGAGCGGATAATGAACCAGTGTTTTGACTGTTGCTGAATCATGCTCCCACAGCATCAAGACTTTATCTTTTTTTCCACTCTGCCCTACTGTGAATAGACCAGGGTTGGTCAAGAAAATAGGAGGAGACACAGCCAGGACAGCTGACCCCAGAGAACTAAAGGGGTACTTCATGCAGTATGATGTCATGCTAAGCAAGATAAAGTGAGTGGATTTTTTTTACTTTTTGCCAAAGTAAACAAGAAGAGAAGTTATTTTCAATATCCTCTAATAAGTTAGAGTAAAATCAGATTAAGAAGTGATAATATCTATATCATTAATTATAATGGCAATTAATAAGTTCAATATCCTTAGAAAAGTTATCTTAGTCCTACTTAAAAGTAAACAAACAGCTTATGCTTAGTTCAAAAACCAGAGAACTCAGTTTTTAGTAAACCAATGAAGAAATTAAAGCAGCAGTTTATTTAAATAAGAATGTTTCAGCAGTTATAGATTAGCATGAGCGCAATGAAACCAGGAGTTGCCGTAATACTTGCTACTTTTACTTGTTGCCTAACAGCTATTTTTCTGGCGAAATAAAAAACTGACAGAGCAGACTGACTTAAATGACTTCCAATTTAGAGCTGGAAAAAGATTACTTGAGCTTTTTCATCAATCAAAACCAAAAATTCGCATCAGCTCTATTTGTCCTGAGGTAATTTTTCACATGTCTCTAAACAGATTGTGTTTCATGTTCTTCCAAAATATATCTTGTTCAATCATAAACAGTCATTTCCAGTTCTGAATGTTATCATTCCATTTCTATACTCCATCTCAGATGTAAAAAATATTTTCTAAAAGAATAATAATACTTTGTCAAGGTTAGATTTTCACATTTATGTCAAAGTAAATGAATATTTCTAATTATTGTTTTTAAAAAACACATTTTCATTTGAGTCATCTTAGATACAGAGTCTTTCAGGGACAAAAAATTAATGAATATAGGAATGGCTTATCCAACAATGTCCCAGCTTAACATGGAGACTTGCATATTTTGGATATATTCTGTGTTTTTCAGGACAACATCTATTCTTTGTTTTCAGCTACTCAGTTCTTCCGTTTATCCCTTATTGTTACTATCATAAAATTCATTGCTCATATTTCTTATATAGAAAAACCTTGCTACCTCATTATTTACAAGTAAGATCTAAAATTTTGAAAACACCCAACACAGATATCTGTGCTCAGAAAAAACAGAGGGCAAATTAAAAAAACATAAATTGATATAAATCTGCATGATTATTAAGCCTATGTCCATTATTTTTGCATTAGCAATATTGTTGAATAGAATTTGTATCCATAAAGGCTGACTTTATCCAACTATTTTAAGATACATGTGGAATTGTCTCAGACAGGTTAAAGTTCCCAGGATACATGAGGGTAAGGGAGAAACACTCTTTTCTTCAAAATAATTGTTATTTTTGACATAGGCTGCTCTGTATGAGCTATATTGCTTCACTACTTTTTCCTTCCTCAAAAAAAAAGCACTACAAGGTAAATGATGTGATTGGAAAAAGCAAAACCAAATTCATTGCTCAAGAAAAATTATCTAAACACAGTACTGATTTTTATAGTTATAGCCATGAAGATCTCTAATTTCACTGTGTTCAAAATGTCATATTTATAATGCAATTATCTAGAATCTGTAATGGACAAAAAGCTTTCCAGAAAACTTGGCACTTGTATTTAAAAACAGATTATACAATGTCAGCAAGATCGCCATCACCTTGTCATCATGAGACAGATAGGTTGTGATATTTGAAGCATTGTTTATAAGGAAACGTCTCACAGGTATCAGGCAAGGTACAATTACAAGGATAAGCCAATTTCACTTCCATCCTAGGTAGCAGGTCTCTGAAATCAAATCCCATGCCTCCTTTCATAAAAATTAATGCTAGTAATGTTGAAAAAGCAGACGAGAATGGTAATATTTTTGAGAAATATCAGCAAGTGTAAATCTATCTATTTTGTGTAAAGTTATTCCAGATCTATATTAATAGTCTGTTAATATTTTTTTTAAATAACAGTAAAACAAATCTCTGCATCGGGATCGCAGTCTAATGTCATGAGCCATTCTTACCACAGGGAGCCGTCTCTCCAACTCCATCTCAAAACAAAGTATCAACAGGGACCACAGCCTGTCCACCCAGACACCCTGGAAAGCAACGTGAGCTTGCAAACTGGATTAGGGGAGCAGCATACCACAATAGCACATCTGTCCCATAGGGTAAACACAGCCAACACATGCCCTGAATGCAATACAAGATAGCAGAGGATCTACTCTAATGCCTTTCTATTTACTGGATTTCAGCTTTTGCTCTGCCTCTTAGCTGTCAATTTAAAAAAGGGTTTGAAGTTTTTGTTTTCCCAGCAGATCACAAACCTTCATGATGGTAACACTTTTTTATATCATTTGAGGAACTGACTTTTTTACATTCTACCTTTTCAAAGTCATCATTCCTTCTTCCAATGTATATATCTGTATGTTCTATAAAGAATAATATTTCCTGGGGAAATCTGTGATTTCTAATGGAGAGTGGGAGAGAGATTACTGGAAAGTCTTCCAAAAAATGGAACACATTAAAATCTAACAATATAGTAATTTCTTGTAAGTCATTGCATAAGATAACAAGACAAAGAATTAAGGGAGAAATTTCAGTATATTTCAGAAAGTCTAAGAAAATACAAGCTTATGATATTTTCATATAACATTACAGCAATTATACACATCTGGTCTATTTCAATAGCAAAAAGAAGAAAATCATCCCCATCAATTTTAAAGAAGTCTTATATTTTACTGTATTTAGGCTTGCTGTGAAAATACAGTATGCTTACAGTATAGCTATATAAAAACTACTGGAATAACTGCCAATATGACCATTATTAAGTTACAGCATCCAATGTCAATGTTTACAACAACTTGCACAGCAGCAACAGTAAAATGAAATGACTTCTAATTTCTATTTTTTAATTAGAAAGCGTATTTGAATTACATAATGTCTGTCAGAGACAGAACTCTAAGCTACTGGATTAAAAATTCAGATAAGGGTTGAAGTCTCCTACCCCCAGGGTGGGTCCCTAAAGCATTGCTTTCAGATCAACAAGGCAAAGTATTTTTTTCCTGAGTGGCAACTTACACAGATACCCGTGTCTGAATCCCCAGAAAAGTATGCTTCCTGACTCTTTCCCTTCTACAGTATTTCTGCTTGCTGACCTCTCCTCACCCTGAGGGCCATTGTAATTGCTACAAGGGAGAAGGCAACTCTTCTTGCTGCCCAGGAAAGTTCTGCCCAGACCTGAGCACTGTGGCCAAGAGCAGTCCAAGAGGCAGCTTCTGCTTTCACTGATTAACCCTTCATTTTTGACCAGAATGTTAACACAAAAACCACAGTGTACATGAAAATAAACATAAGATATCCTGTAAGAACTCAAAGATCCTGTAAACTGTATCCAGAACGATGATCTTAAAATATCACCTTCCAAGACTATAGTAACTGCCAAGTCAGTGGACATGCACAGAGTAGGAGAGACAAATTTATCAAGAAGAAGATTACAGGAGGTCTTATGAAATACGTTTCTGAGTGATTTGTTGGAGTAATTTGGTTTTTGTGTTTGGTTGGTTTTTTTGGGTTTTTTTTGTTTTTTTTTGGTTTTTTTTGGTTTTTTTTTGTGTGTTGTTGTTTTTTTTTTCTTCTGTGTTGTGATTAACTTTTCCTGAAAACCTCTGAAGTTCAGGGGCATCCTAGGACCTTCCATCTGGAATCTGAGAAAGAAAATAGTAAGCTACTTCAAAAGTTTAGACTGTTTTAAATTACTCCATTTCTGAAATGATTTGAAGCACCTCTAAAAACAACACTCAACATGTAAACTAAGTTTCCTACTTTGTGCATACTTATTCCTTTCACTTTTTGCATACATGCAGTTTGAACTTTTCTTTCTTCGTCTTTCATGTTAAGAAGAATACCTTATGGAAGGAACTCAAAATTAGAATATATAAGTAAAAATATCTACTTTTAGTTATTCCTTTGGGGCATTTTCTATACCACTTGAACATTCTAGCAGGTCATTCTCTCCATGACATTATGCCCGCATTCTCCACCAGGTATATCCAGGTCCTTGAGCAAAGACAATCCCACGAATGGGTGTGCCTTTTCCCAAGGGTCGAGCTATCCACACTAACTTCCCCAACCACCTCCCAGTGTGCACTACAGGGACCTTATCTCCTCCCACAACAGGCAGGGGTTTTGTTTGGGCAGGGCCAGGACGGCTAACAGATCCTCTGGTGTTAACTAACCAGCTGGCCTTTGCTAGATGTTTGTCCCATTGTTTAAAGGTCCCACCCCCTAATGCTTTTAATGTGGTTTTTAACAGCCCATTGTACCTTTCAATCTTCCAGGACACTTGTATATGATAAGGGATGTGATACACCCACTCAATGCCATGCTCCTTGGCCCAGGCGTCCACAAGGCTATTTTGGAAATGAGTTCCATTGTCTGATTCAATTCTTTCCGGAGTACCATGCCGCCACAAAATCTGCTTTTCAAAGCCCAGGGTGATGTTCCAGGCAGCGGCATGGGGCACTGGGTACGTTTCCAGACACCCAGTGGTTGCTTCCACCATTGTAAGTACGTGGAGCTTACCTTGGCGGGTTTATGGGAGAGTGATGTAGTCAACCTGCCAGGCCTCTCCATATTTATATTTTAGCCAACATCCTCCATACCACTGGGGCTTTAACCTCTTGGCTTGTTTGATTGCAGCACATGTTTCACATTTGTGGATGACCTCTGTGATAGCCTCCATGGTCAGGTCCACCACTCGATCTCAAGCCCATCTATAGGTTGCATCTCTTCCTTGATGACCTGAGGTGTCATGGGCCCATCGCACTATAAATAATTCACCCTTCCGCTGCCAATCCAGATCCACCTGAGCCACTGCCACCTTGGCAGCCTGGTCTGCCCGATGTTTGTTCTGATGTTTTTCAGTGGTCTCGCTTCTGGGCACATGGGCATCCACATGGCACAACTTCACCACCAGGTTCTCTACCCGAGCAGCAATGTCTTGCCACAGCCCAGATGGGTTTGCCTCTGCACTGCCAGTTGCTCCACTTCCACTGCTGCAACCACCCCACAGGGCATTTTTAACCATCCAGGAGTCAGTACAGAGATAGAGCACTGACCACTTTTCTTGCTCGTCAATATCTAGGGCCAGTTGGATGGCTTTCACTTCTGCAAACTGACAGGATTCACTGTGTCCTTCAGCAACTCCAATGACTTGTCGTAGGGGACTTCACACAGCAGCCTTCCACCGTCCATGTTTTCCCACAATGCGACAAGGCCCATCAGTGAACAGGGCGTATTGCTTTTCATCATCTGATAATGTGTTATATGGGGGGGCCTCCTCAGCACATTTCACCTCTTTCTCTGGCACCATCCCAAAATCTTTGCCTTCTGGACAGTTCGTAATCACTTCCAGGATCCCGGGCAACTGGAGTTCCCTATTCGAGCTCGTTGCATTATCAATGCAATCCACTTGCTCCATGTGCCATCAGTTGCATGGTGTGTAGATGAGACTCTCCCTTTGAACATCTATCTTAGCACCGTCAGTTGGGGTGCCAGGAGGAGCTCTGCTTCTGTTATGATCACTTCTGAGGCAGCTTGAACTCCTTCATATGCTGCCAGTATCACCTTTTCTGTTGGAGTATAGTTGGCCTCAGATCCCCTGTACCCTCGACTCCAAAAACCCAGAGGTCAGTCTTGTGTCTCCCCGAGTGCCCTCTGCCAGAGGCTCCAGGTAGGACCATTCTTCCCAGCTGCGCTGTAGAGTATGTTTTTGACATTTGTTCCTGTCTGGACTGGCCCAAGGGCTACTGCATGCACAATCTCCTGTTTAATTTGTTCAAAGGCCTGTTGCTGTTCAGGGCCCCAGTTAAAGTCAGGGCCCCAGTTAAAGTCATTCTTCTTCTGGGTCACATGGTAGAGCGGGCTCACAATGAGACTGTAATCTGGAATATGCATTCTCCAGAAACCCACAGCACCCAGGAAAGCCTGTGTCTCCTTTTTGTTGGTTGGTGGAGACATTGCTGTTATCTTATTGATCATGTCCATTGGGATGTGTCAACGCCCATCCTGCCATTTTATTCCAAGGAACTGGATTTCCTGTGCAGTCCCCTTCACCTTGCTTTGCTTTATAGCAAAACTGGCCTCCAGGAGGATTTCAATTATTTTCTTCCCTTTCTTGAAAACTTCTTCTTCTGCGTTGCCCCATACAATGTACTGCAGGTGCTCTGGAGCCCCACCTTTCTCCAGTGCAGTATGGATCAATCTGTGGCAGATGGTGGGGCTGTGTTTCCACCCCTGGGGCAATCGATTCCAGGTGTACTGGACTCCCCTCCAGGTGAGGGCAAACTGTGGCCTGCACTCTGGTGCTATAGGAATGGAGAAAAATGCATTAACAATGTCAGTTGTGGCGTACCACTTGGCTGTCTTGGACTCCAGCTCATACTGAAGTTCTATCATGTCTGGCACAGCAGCACTCAGCATCGGCGTAACTTCATTCAGACCATGATAGTCCACTGTCAATTGCCATTCTCCATTTGACTTTTGCACAGGCCATATGGGGCTGTTGAAAGGTGAATGAGTTTTGTTGATCACTCACTGGGTCTCCAGCTGATGAATCAATTTTTGGATAGGAATCGGGGAATCTCTGTTGGTGCAATACTGCCGCCTATGCACTGTCATCATAGCCATTGGTACTAGCTGTTCTTCAACCTTCATCAGCCCCACTGTAGAAGGGTTCTCTGAGTGACCTGGCAAGGTGGACAACTGTTCACTTCCCTCCATCTCCAAGGCAGCAACACCAAAAGCCCACTGGTATCCTTTTGGATCCTTGAAGTAGCCTCTCCTGAGATAATCTATGCCAAGGATGCATGGGGCTTCTGGGCCAGTCACAATGGGGTGTTTGTACCCCTCCCTACCAGTCAGGCTCACTTCAGCCTCCAATACTGTCAGCTGCTGGGATCCCCCTGTCACTCCAGAAATACTTATGGGCTCAGCTCCTCTGTATTTTTATGTCATTAAAGTGCACTGCACACCTGTATCAACCAAGGCCTTGTACCTCTGTGGATCTGACATGCCAGGCCATCGGATCCACACAGTCCAGTAAATCCGGTTGTCCCTTTCCTCCACCTGGCTGGAGGCAGGGGTCCTCTATTCCGGCTCCTGGTCATAATATTCACTGTCTGACCCTTGCTGTGTCAAAGCAGAAGTCCTCTTGTCAGGTTCGGTGGAGGTGATTTTATTCTTCCTGTATCTGCGAGATCGTTGATTGCCTTCTTGTGTTTCAATACTGACTACATTAACAGTCTTCTTGGATGGCCCCTTTTTAATGTCTGTCTTCCCTCTCAGTTCATGTACATGGGCTTCAAGCTTAAAGGTTGGTTCACCATTCACCATCCCACTTCCTCATGTCCTCCCCCTGGTCACACAGGAATAACCATAGTACACCACATGGCATACACCTTGGGCTCCCTTTCCCTCTGGCTGACTGATTCCTTGGGGGACTCCTTATATCCAAGGCGCTAGCCCTTAGGGACATGGAGGTGCCAAGACTCTCTTCAAAGTTCTGAAGCCAGGAAGAAACAGTTTCCACAGTTGGGTTATCCATTTGTGGATAGTACATTGCTGCCAAGCTGGCACAATATGATGCTGGTGCATTCTTGATCACTTTCCTTCACATGGCCCTTGTACACTGAACACCTTATGGATTTTTAGGATGCTCATCCTTATCTAAATCCCCATAGATGACTTCCAGTACTGCTAGTTCCCTCAGGTACTGTGTACCTTCATCAGCAGTAGACCATTTTCCTGAGGAGGTGGCATTCATTAAGTCTTCCTTGAATGGATATCTTGTTTTAATGCTTGAAAGGAGCCATCTCCAGAGACTGCAATTTGCTGCCTCTTTTCCAGTTCCTCTTTCAATGCCACAATTCCTTGCAAGGGAGCCCAGCTGTTGGGCTTCCTTATCTTCCAGCTGTTGGGTGTCAGACGCGGTATCCCAGCATCCAAGCAGACAGGTAACAATCCATTCACCTATCTGGTGGCGCTAATCTTTACTCAGGTCTCGAAGTTCTGATGAAGTCAGAGGCCGGGTGGTTTGTGTCTCCTGCTTCAATTCCGTTACTCCTTCCTCCAGTCTCCCTGTTGAGGGTCCAGCTTGTTGGTCGTGTGTTTCCTCCTCTTCCTCATCTCTTACTAATTGAGGGTAGGGGCCTGTTGTTCTCCTTGTCCACTGCTTCTTATTCACTACTGGGGCAACTTTGGCAGTTGTGGTTGTTGCAGTCCCTATCTCAACTCGGGTGTCTTTGGATGTAGTTTGGGTCCCTGCCTCATCCACAGTCCTCTGAGAGTACTCAACTGTGGCTCGATAGGCACAGACCAGGCCCCAGTACAGCACTAAGAGCTGCTGGTTTTCATTGGGGTAGACAAGGCACCCTTCTATTGGATGTTGTGTCAGCATGCCAGGGTTGCTTGCCTGTTTGGGGGTAAAGTCCCAGGCTACTGGAGGTGACAACCCATCCTAAGAACCTGCCCAAATCCTGCCAGACCCCTTGCCACCCACAGACAGGCCATCTCTGGGCACATTTTGGTGCCACCCCACCTGAAACTTGTCTCCTTTCACACCAAACTGGGATCACACACAACCCAGATTAGGCCAACAGTATTGATTAGTAGTATTAAGAAGCTCACGTAAGGGTGGACGAGGACCTAGGGAGCATGCATAATAAAATCACCTACATCAATTTCTGGTAGAGAGAGAGAGATGTATTCAAACATTTTCTCCCCAGGGTAGCCCCCCCAACACAGCAAAGCCACCGATGCCAGCATGAAACACATCGTTACTATTTGTGCCAGGGTGCTCCTGAGTCCCCTCACCCTCCCGAGACAGATGCTTCCCCAACACATTGAAGCTATCAGTACAGAAGTAGACCAAAAGGACAATGTTTCAGTAAAAATGTTAACAAAAAACCAGGTAGTAGCACAAGCAAACTCCGTGGAGTTTGCTACTAATATCTAAAGCAAGCAACAGAAAAGCATCTGCTCATGCCCCACGTTGGGCTCCAAAAAAGGAACTGTGGTGGGTTTACCCTGGCTGGGCACCAGCTGCCCACCAAGCCCTTCTATCACTCCCCCCAACCTCCGTCAGCATGGCATGCAGATGAAAAGAGCCATGGGTTATGATAGCTAAGATGTTATTCTCTACTTCCCATCCGCAGGCAACATCAGGCCGAGTCCAGGAAGCAGGGCTCCAGAAACACGTAGCAGCATCTTGGAGGACAAAGCTGAATGCCCCCCCATCCTCCTCCTGCTCTCTCCCTTTATAATTGAGCTGACATCATATGGTATGAAATATCCCACTGGTCAGCTTAGGTCGGCTGTATCCCCTCCCCCATCTTTCCCCCCCATCCTCTGGTGCCATGTGAGCACTGGCAGTCATATCACAGGTGTTTTATCAACACCCTCCAGCTCCCAGTACTGCAGCATGAGGGCTGTATGGGGAAAAGTAGCTCAGCCAGACCGACTACAGTGTGGTACTTTCTAAGTTTGAGAAACAGTAGATGAAATTATTTTAGCCTGTCTGTTTTAGGTGTCAAGTACAGGAGATACGAAATTTTGCCTAAGTTATTTGTTGTGTTTGTATTTGACTGTGTTTCAAGTTGGGGTTGAATATAGCTTGTCCTTTTGATTTATATGCTTTTATGTACAAAAAACTGCAGCTGTATATATATATATATATGTCTACCGAGTTATTACTATTCAGTAAAAAATATGCATAACATTTGCTGGTATTGTAGTCTTTCTAATTTAAAACCAGTGACAAGTGGAAGGTAAGATAAATTTATAGAAGACACTAACTGTATTCTTCTGAACAAGAAATTTAGTTTTGATTCTGTGACATCATTTAAAGGGCAAGATGAGAACATATTGAAGAAATATAATGTGTCTTCATTCCTTCAAATAAAGAGAATGACCTTTTCTTGAAATTTGAAATAATCTGTTTTTCATTAAGTATTTCATATTGTAAGGTTTTAATCATGTGACTTACCAGTAGGAATAAAAATATTACTACTGGACAGATATATATGATAGGTCTGCTTAAAATACAAAGTCAAAAAGCTAAAATAGCCTGCTGAAAGGTTAGTTTTACTTGAAGTACGTCATAGGAGATCATGTGCTATAATCATATCAGCCTAGTTCTACAAAATGAATTCTATAAGCTTCCATATATGAGAAATGGGGGAAACACTTAATTTCCTTTTATTTTCCTATGTTAGTGGTTAGATCTACACTCTGGTAGTATACAGTACTTTAAAAAAAATAAATAATGACATTAGAGTTTTAATCTGAGAGGGAAAACCTAAGTGGAATGATTTGTAAGGTCAGGCTACTGCAAAAGAAGAAACAACCAAAGTACAGCTGGAGACTAAGCAGAAAAACATGTTTTAGCCACAGGCCAAATCAAATTGCCAGAAAAGAAATACAAATTTGAATAAATAAACAGAAACTCTTGCCCTATATACACAACAAAGACATATAAAATTAGTCTTCCTCGTACCCCATGAAAGACTGAAGAGTGAACATGAAATCTCACAGTAAAAGATCATATCTGCACACTAATGATCACATTCCAAAGTGATGGCAAAGGCACTCCAGGCAATCCTAGCACCTCAAACCACTTTAAAATAAAAATCAAAAGAGAAGTGAGAAGAAATCCCTATGGAAAGAGAAAAGGGAAATATGTAATGAGAACTCAAGGCAGGCTAGTGCTCAAAATAGCACAATATGATTTACAGAAATTGCTTTCAGTAATTAAAACATAGATGAAATGGATAGAGTTCCTACTGCTTTTTTCCAGACCACAAACAACAAGAAGAAAATAACTGTCTGGGAAAATTGAGTCTAAGATGTCTCACTTCATTTCTTATCCCTCAAGGAAGCTTTTGCAGCTAAATATGCCATTTTCCACCTCACTGTTTAACTTCTAACTAATAAGAATTGAAACACTGATATATTAGTACCTAGGGAAAAGAAAACAAACACAATAAATCCATTCTCCTTAAGCAAAGGGAACCATTAAGTAAAATAAGCATATTTTCCAACATTTCCTGTATTTGATAAAGAAAAGGCATTTTTCTCCAATAAACTCTGTGCAGCAAAACATGCAACAGTCATCTGTAAATTACTGATGGAGGAAACAAATTACTGACTAACCAAGAACACAATACCCTACTGTTGAGTTACTTTATGTAGTGTTTCTGAAGAGACCATGTGAAATTATCACCACATACAGTCAGTAAGACCATTAATTTATGTCCTACTAAAAAAAATCTGTGTTTTGCAGTTAAAAACAATAAGAGAAATAACAAAATTCCTCACAAACCAGAAGATTTCACTCTATCAAGGAAAGACAAAAAAGAATATCATCGCTATGAAGTTGATTGAATATATATTTAAGTTGGTAATTATCAGGATGTAAGTACATAATTTATTTCTATGTGTAATCTGCCTTTTTTCTGGTGCATGTTGTATGAAAGATGAGAAGTTTCACATATAATTTTGTAACTGTGAAGTATTAGATTGTAAATCTTGGTTTTGAAAAGAAGTCTGAGAAAAGTTAGCTAACACTGAAACTGTAACAAAAAGATAGTGGTCATTTACCTTCATTTATACTGGGTTTGATGGTATAAACTCTTGAACAGTTTTCTTCAGGAACAAAATTTTTGTCATTCTGTTCTGAGAACAAAATGTAAACTTAGTAGAGAAAAACGTCTCTCTAATCAAGGAAAATCTCTTTAGATATCTGAGGGTCAATATATAACTGTGGTTGTAATCTCTTCTAATGAAACTAATAAGAGCATGTTACTCTGTCTTTCAGTAAATAAATAAATAATGGGGAACACACACACACACACACACACACACACACACACACACACCCTGCCCTATGTGTTGCTGAGTAAATTCGTGTTTAAGAATATTTCTTAACATGAAAACAAATCTATGTACTTCTATATTTAGTATTGCCTTTTCTACTTAGCAGCACTAACTTTGGCGAATCAGAGAATACTGCTTTTTAGGGCAGGATTAGACTAAGAAGCTTAGTTACCATGGCTCTTGTACTTAGTATACATATTCAGTAAGATTTCTTATGTACTTTTCCCTCCCCTATCACTTGAATTTTATCATTTCATTTCTGCAGTAGAAACGAAAATTAACAACTTCCAGAAATTACTATTCTCCTAAAACAGAATATAGCCTCCCATTCAAAACCATAGCCATTCACTTACTCTTCAGTTCAATTTTGCCTATTCCTTCATGCTTAAGTCTCATAGACTTTTAGATTAACAGATAATGAAAGCAAGAACAGAAGACTAGGAAAAAATATTTCTCACATAGCCAGTTGAATCTGATAGTAAAAGTATGGAATATAACTAAAGATCTACTCTCCCTGCTGTCTTACAGGAACCATTTTCAGATACTAAAGTGAAAAGCAGATTTAAATCTCTGGTTCAGTGAGTAATCTCGGCCATATACCACATAATGTACTGTTGTGAATCATATCAGAGAGGCATCCTCTTTTGAAATATGCTGTGGACATAAGTGGTTTGGGATTTTTAAATAACAAAAGTCACTTAAAGTTTTTTATAGCTTATGTTTGTGCTTGTCATAAACGTGTGAAAGGTTTTAAAGTTATCTACCAATGATTGGAAACATTTTGGTTTGAAATTCCACTGTCATTTAAAAGAAACTTGAATTTTTGGCTGCTGATTCTAAACTCTCAGGGTTTACAGAAGATGCTCTTGTGGTGTTTCTACAAGCAGATTCCTCCCCTGATTAAATTAAAATGCAGCTCATGTGGCATGGCTGTCCTACCTGATGAGAATGTGTAGATGGGTAAGAGATGATTTTTGCAGATATAAAGTCTCTGCTTTGCTGACTGGTGATGAATCATGCTATGAAAAACACCTGAAGAGGTGGAATTTAAAAAGAAAGAATGAGAAAAGGGGAAATAGGTTAGCAGCAATGTCAATTATAACACAAGAAATGTTAAAATCTATAAAAAGAAGCAGTGATGTCTTAAAGTGCATGATTAGCCAAAGGGAAAATTTCAAGCTGTATCAGAATGTGCCCTATATTCTATATATTCTTTGAGTGGTCAGACACAGGGATAAATAAAAAGAGAGAAAAAGGGGAAAAAAAAAAGTGTTCTTTTTCTTTGTATTTGCTTGTTTGCTGGCATCTGCAATACCAGACATAATAAAGACATAATACTAGACAGAATTAACTGGAGTTCACTATCATTTACACAGAACCAATTTAATTTAACATTGCAAACGTCACCTTATTCTGTTTCTTCAATGTGTGACCAATTATTTCAAGTATCATGAAAATCATGGAAACTCAAAAGTAGTTTTTTTAACTACATTATAATAGTCCTTTATTTACCATTTGCACATTGGCTCTTACTTCTACTGCATCAGTACATCAAAGCAACTGTTTGCCTTAAAGGCAGATTTTTTTAAGTAAACAAAAAGAAAAAAAAAACCCAAAACACAGAGCCAATGTCCAGTGTTGTGGTAGTAAAAAGAACACCCTCTTCTTTGTAAAGCTAGAGGCATGTTTTTTCATTGTTTAAAATCTAAATGATTTGTCTCTATTTTCTAATACTTAAGATATCAATTAGATTTAGTGTGGCTGACCTCTTGTATAGGTGTAAATGCTTGCCTATTTAAAACAAATTTCACTTTGGCTGTGGCTAACTTTGTCTTTTACACTTCTGCAGAAACTGAGAAAGCTTATACTGATTTTATCAGATCAGGTGAAATTTTTGGGAGTGTTGCCAACATTATAAGCCTCTCCAAAGTCTACAGAGGGAATAAGCAATAAGCAAGGAGACAAGTGGAGCAAAAGTATTTTGTGGGATAGCTGTGCTGTGTAATAGACCCTGCAGTGCTTTTCTTTCTACTACACAGACTGGGGAAAAATAGTCTTTTTTTTGCTTGCCTATGTTTTCTACCAAAAGAAGCTAGAACTGGAAGGGAATGGTACACCCAATTTCTTGAAACAAACAAGATGTCTCCACAGATCTGAGACTGGTAGAAACATCTGCACAGCCACAGCAATTTAGATCTTGCTGTCATTCCCCTCAAATCTTTTCATTCTAGTATCTCCCTTACGGTGATGCTCTGTAAGGCCTGCTGTAGCATGCAACTTCAGAAGCAGCTCTAATACAAATGGAAAAGCAAGCATCTGCATTGCAGTATTTCTGCAGATAATACATATTGTAGGAAATGTCCCTGCAATGGCTTTATGGAGATTACAGTATAGTTAGAGAAGGAGAACTGGATTTGTCTGAGTGCTAATCCAAGGCTATAGTCTATAACAGTTCTGTGGTCTGCATATCCTACTACAGTGTATACCTGTGCAACCATCCAGGGGACACATGCTTTGTTGTAATGAATACTGTAATAAAAGCTAATGAATTTCACATTCCATAGATGAGTTTATTCTGATAGAAGGAATTATCTCTGGATATATGTACCTGAGATTGGGTTTGCACTGCACAACCAATTCAGATGGAAATATTTTATCCTTGAACTTCAAAACATGTCCTCTCTATATTAGTCTAAAATTATAGCATGACATTCCTCCTAACAGATTGCCTACTGCAATATAGGAGTACAATTGTCATCTTTACTGGTAGGCTCTGAAAAGTGAAGTGGTTATAGTCCTGCCAGACCAGTGTGGAAAATTTTGAGTTTCCTGTTGATGTGGGAGGTTTTGTTTTCTAGGATTATAAAAAAAATCGTGTTTTAGAAGAAGTCACTTCACTCAGAAACATACCTCCTAACTATACTATAAAGTTGGATCAATTAAATGTAAAATGACAATCTCAGAGGAATTATATGGTTTTATACAGAAACAGTTTTCAGTAACTCAAATATTTTACAACAATCACTTCTAATCAACTCATGGAGCAGATTTTCAGACACATGTATTAAAGAATAAATTGTGAAACCTGAAAACAAAAATTCAGCCAGTCATTACAAACCAAACAGTTTAACTGGTGATGAGATTACACATTTATATGAGTGCAGGAAAGTTTTTACTGTTTCTTATGAAGAGGGGAGTAAATAACAGAGGGAAGGAAGACTAGAGATTAATCATTTTAGATTGTATTATATGAAGGACTACCAAAACAGCCTAGAAACAATTGGGTTTAAAATGTTTCCTTAAGATTAGGTATGTATTGATACAGGTTTTGAAGTCCATAGGTGGTGTGCTATAAACCCGAACTAAAAAATGTGATTATTATCACCTGATTGAATGTAACAAGTAGTGTTGTATGTGTAAATTGAAATAATGCTTGCAACTGTTAATATAGCAGGTAAGTAGGTTATGCTAGTGCACCAAAGTTAAAGTATGAAGATATAAACCATGCAATTACAGTACTGTTACTCAACTGGAGCTCTGTAAAGCAACTGTTTTAGCCTGCAGATAGGAAATTATTTTAATTATTTAAAAGTCTACTAAAAAACTGGGGTATTGAAGAATTTTTTTTTTTTTTTTTTCAGAAATCGTTCCAGAGTTAATACTGAAGACATATAACATGATTGTCTCATCTTATATCTGTACAGCTAAGGCTACAAAATTAAAAAAACCCCACAACAGATTTCCTGAAATAACTAGGTAGCAAGTGTGGCACTGGCTGTAGTCATTAATGCCCCTTTTCCATCACCAATATTTCCTTCTAACATTCAAAGCTTTATGTTGGAATGAAATTTATTCAACAGGATGAATCACAAAATACATAACCACAGAGGGTGTACTAAAAATGTCTATTGTAGTAACATTTTGCTTCCATTTGCACTTCATTTTTAAGCACTGGGAAATTCTTTCCCAGACATAAAGTATTTCATGCCCCACTACTGCATAAAATAATAGTCAGAACATTGAGATCACTTCAAGAAAAGCAACAACAAATTTCTGAAGAGATGTAGAAATAAAGAAAATCTTTGTTGCATGAACAAATATTTGCAGTCTGGAAAGTCAACAAATTAGTGTTACATGAAGTTCTAAAAGTGACTTGCATGCAATATCCTGAATTTCTTTAAAAGGGAGCTTCAAATGTTGAAAGGACTGTGAAGACAGCTCTCTGCTGTTAATTTCCTGAAATCTTAAAGCTTCCTTTGAAAAACATTACCTGAAGAAATTTTAAGTATTTTATTTAAATTTCTTACATTATTTCTTTGTCATTTATTTCTTCATACATACAATCAATTCCTGTAGAGATAGGTATAGAAGATGGAATGCACAGACGTACACTATAGGCTTCAGAGAAGAAAAGTAAGAGACGGATGATTCTGAAAGTACAAGGAGCAACTGCAGTATCTTTCCTTAAAATCAACAGAAACCTTCAATCATCAGTGAACTACATGGTTTAGTAGAATGCCGACAGGTTTTAGTGCCTTTTCTCTTCAGGTGCCAATATATTTTAGAGCTTTTATGTGCTGTACCATCTCCTGCAGAGTTGCCAAAACAATGGTAATACCTGAGCATGGTTTAGTTCTGGCATCTCTACCTTTCATCTTTGTCAAAGGAGCCACATACCCTGGCACAGATAGGAAATGTTGAAAAACTAAACTACAGAAAACTCAGACAAGTGATTGGTAACTTGGAAGTGCCACACTACCATCAACAAAAAGGGTGTTCCTCCACACTGAACAGATCTCATTACACTTTTACCTCTATACTGTAAAAAGCTAAGATTCCAAGTAAAGGAATCCAGAAACACTTTTAAAGCTGATGCAGTTACATCCAAACAAGAAGCCACAGAAATACAAGAAAACTTCAGTACTCTGTTGTCATCATTTCACTCTGTTGAACATGTCTCCATAAGTACCTAAAGTGCTCATTGTTATTTTTTATATTTGGTAGGGTTTTTCTGATGCTAGTCACACTACAGATGTCAAAACAATAATTTGGAGAATTCTGACAATTCTGGTTGCATTCCAAAATCTGTTGGTAAATAGTGAAATGTTTTGTAAGATGTGTATGCATTATACTGTATGTATTTCAGTATACATTCCTCCAGCTTCTCATCTTATCAGAAAATGAAATGTGTGAATTTCCCATATCAGGATTTGTAAAATATTTTACAAGAAAAAATCAAGAATTAACAACATATGTGTATATGTGCATGTAAAACTATTATAAGGTACAACTTGTGTCATTTGAAACAAATAGAAATGATGAAACTGGATGTATTTGAATTCTTCCATATATATACGCATGTATGTGTGTATATATATATACTTGGAAAAATGTGTTGTGTGTGTGTAAATTTTTTAAAACTTTTAATTTTAATGGGGCTAAATAATCTTTTGAAAAGCAGTTTCAATGAATTTTTGTCAATGAAGTTCTAACTCATTAACTTATTACCGACTTTCTGGAAAGGAAATATAAGATCTTTTTCTAAAACATGATTAAAACATAAGGAGGAATGATAAATTTTGAATGAATACATAGTTCAGGAAGCTTATGTCCTTTTTCAAAGTTAATGAATGAAAATCAATCCAGGTTGCATTGTTCAGCAGCTATTTTCCATCCCCAAGAGAGCTGCAAATACTATAAGTCAATAAGAGTATAAGAACCAATAACATTTTAAAGTGTTAAATCAGACAAATAGATTTTCAATTAAGTCCCAGACCTAGAAAGTGATATTTAACTTTTGAAAGCAAAAACTCCATTCCAGGCCTGGAAATCTCCAAAACGAAGGAGAGATGTGGGTTCAGGACTAAAAGGTCAAGAGAATGGATGCTGACAGTCTAACAGCTGGACTGGATTTCTCAGTTCGCTATTAAAGCTCCAAATTAAATGACAGTGGGTTTTCTTTTGTTTTGTCTTTCTTGCAAGGCTAAACTGACTCTTTTAATAAGAAGTATAAAATAAAAATGCAGTATAATATTAAATATGAACTATTTTTTTTCCAGTTATGTGGAACTAGCAGAAATGTTTAACAGCTTTTAATAGGCCATGAGACTAGAACTGGTAAAAAAACCTGTTGATCAAGAAAATTTCAATATTTCAGGGAAATATTAAGTCATATCAACATTTCATATGGAAACCAAAAAACTAAATCATTCAGCCTCCTAAGTCTTCCAAATGAATCTAGGTGATTTTCCTAGGCTCCCAGAACATATTTTACAAATGTCTGCTGCTCTCCATCTGCTGAACTGTCTGTCTCCAGTCCTGTGCACACTACAGCTGTTCCTCCTGTGAACCAGCCAAAAAGACTATGAAGTTGGTGAGTGAGGCAGCCCTCTTACCTAGCCAACAGACAAAGAACCCAGGGAAGCAGACAGTAGCATATCCAGGCTTTTAGGGCATCAGCTTGACCAGGTTTGCAGGGCAATCAGGTATTTAGCTAAATGAATTTCACAGGATGCCTAACGAACATCAAGGTTTCCTTAGCAACTGGCTGTGTTAGCTTTTTGCCTGGAGATTCGACTAAGTATGTCCCAAGCTTTCCAGAGGGCTAGACCAACTCATTTCCCACACAGCTGGACTGCCTGATTGCCAAGCTCATTGGACTACTGAAACCTCTGAAAAGGTAGGAAGAGATGTTTTCCTGGAAGCAGCTAAACTCTAGTATCAGCTTGAGGAACTACTGTCTTGTTCTTGAATGCTCCCCTTTCTGACTCACAGAGCTCACCTAATTTGCCAGTTTGAAGAAACACAGTAAGAAAGCAGTTTGTTAAAGGGTAGGCAGGAAAATTTGGAAACTCAGTTCAGTCTTCTGGGGTTTCAGGTCCACTAAACAAAACCCAGCAGTTTTTATCTTTTCATTTTTTTTAATAGGGATGCACTTATTTGTGAATGGTAGAAATGTTTTACAAGTCAGACATTTTGTTCTTTAGGCAGCTCATGCCAGCACAAATTTATGAATGGCTTTGTAGAAATATTGAAATTAGGAGAATTCAAAATTAAAACTTTTTTCTTTTCAAATAAATTATATAATTAGCTGTTTGCACTAATAAGAGTTACTTATTTTTAAGTAGATTCACTTACCAATAATTCTGCTCTTTTTTTACCAGTCATTCCAGGGTATATGGATTAAGACAAACATCCTAATCCTCGCATTTATATTTCCTTTCTCCCTCTTTTAGAAATAAATGAGATTCCTACTCTTATCAGCCTTAAGCAGAATTTACTATCACTACTACCAGTTACCACCATGTGGTTACTGATTCTTTTCCTCTCCCCTACAAGACAGCAAAGTATTGGATATTCCCATTTTATTGCCAGGGCTCTTAGAAGCATTAAATACACTGCTCAGCCTGTGCAGGCTGAAGTGTGATGCAGTCCAAGTCTTAGCTCTAAGTACTTATATCGCTATGTTTTTTCAGCTATCTGAATTCAGGTTGCCTGCAATTCTAACCTGTCTTTTTATCTGCTATACTTGGTACTGTAACTCCTTGCTAGAGAGACACCAAGCTGTTTTATCTAACTATCACTAATCAAAAGGTGATTCTCTAAGGCCAAATGGGTATGTCTGGGGAATGTAAGCATCTATTCAAGCATTCTGATAAGCTCAGGGCTTCTTTCCCTCTATTGATTACAAAAAGTCTGGATGATACAGATAACATTTTCTGAGATGAGTACTACACTGAATGATTTGTCCCAGAGGTCACAGAAGATACAAGTGCAAGGTGCATCTTATTGCTTGTAAATTACAGTCCTAATTATTAATGTACAGTCCTAATTATTAAACAATCTTTCCACTTAGTCCCTGCACTGTTTCCCGTCTCTGTGTTCTCTGACTACTCCTTCTTAGTTCCTACTTCTTCAACAAAGTCTACTCAGTTTAGAAAGACAATAACTTCCTCAGAGTCTTTAGGCAAACCCTAGAGTCATTAGGTAAACACTTTCAATGATTATTGGAACATGATAAAGCTATTAATCTTTTAACTTTTAATAGTATGCATTTCCCCACTTAGTTTCCCAGGATACAAATAGCTTTTTGTTGTTCCAAATGCTCAGTTGTTTTATTTATTCACTGCTTAACTTACATATAATAATAGCTACAGACAGAAACTCCAACAATCCTCATGCCTCTGAGGTGTGAATATATTTGGTATATACTTTTTTGTGTGAAAAGTAATGCCCTAGCAGAATATATACAGCTTCACAGCAAAAATCTATGTGGCAAAATCTGTTTTATGACAAAACGTTCAGACTAGGGCACTTTAACAAAGGTCCAAAATTTTATTTTTATCTGCCACACAAGAATATGCAAAAATAATGTATTTGACTTAATTATTTTTTATACATTAAAAATTGGTTTGTGTAGTTGTCTGAAATACAAGTTGTGAGAAAATATGTGTGGGAGAAACAAGCATGACACCTGTCCCCAGGAAGTTCTCTTTTTTTTTTTTTTTGCATCATCATAAAAATTCATGCCTCTCTTGATAACTTATTCAGCAATATTTCCAGATGAAAAGTGTTGCAAATCTATAGAAGACAACAGTTATTCAAATAAACTGAAGAATTATATTACCATCTATATTCTTAAATGGGTTTCAGCTTACATTTTCTTTCTTCTTAACATGAACCAAAACATAGAAAGCCCATTTTTAGAAACTGTTGACCTGAAAACATACTAGCAGCTCACAACTGATTGTGAGTGAGGTTCTATATCTAAGCCCCACTAATTTTCTCACTCTTTGAAACATCATTAAAATGAGTAGATTATGTCAAAGGAGAAGAATGGAAATGGGTGAAAATATATCTTCTGAAGACCTCTAAACTATTTTTAGTTCTTCCTGCTATGGGCTGCATTCAAAAAATGCACAATGAATATGCATTACGGAGTTGAATAATCAATTTTATAATTTGGTTCTATATACTTTGCAAAACTAAGTTCAGAAGAGAAAGATACATCTGGTTGGATGATGGAGCAATGTTTCTCTGACTCTTTCACTTCCAGAGTGCTGGCAGTGACAGTATTAAGGAAACAAGACACTCCTCAAGTCTACAAAAAAGATAACATGAAAGACCATATTTCCAGTTGTAATTAACTTATGGTGTTTGGTTGAAGGCAAGAGAGCTGTGTGTATTTGTGTTATCAAAGGTTTGATCCTTAATAATTTGCTTAAGAGGGCTTGAATCCTTTCTATTTGTGATATATTTTGTATAAATTTCCCTGGTTTACATCATCTTCAAGTTATTTTTATTTCCCATTTACAATCACTTGTATGTCATTCTTACAAAACAACTTAATGAAAATTGATAGAGACTAAGTCTTGGGAGGATTATTAAAAGAAAAAAAAAGTGAAGATACTATAAAAGTTGTGTTTCAAGTTGGCAAGAACCTGATAGACAAAGAAAGACAAATGTTTTTTATTCCTACTGATTACGTCAGCTGCTACCAGGCAAATGGTTTCTTTTTCATGTTCTTGTAGCTGTGAGCAAAACTATCATGGGAAACTGTCTTCAACATTTTGCTTATCCAAAATCTTTAACTTTGCAGGTCTTTTGGGAGTCCAACACTTTCAGAATGTTATTTTCCACCTGTGTTCTCTAACTTCTAGAATTTTAGTCTAAATCCCACTGTGCTTTCACTGCTGCAACGTCAGTGTGCCTGTCATTTTAAGAGCTTTCTGTTCAACATGACTTTCACGATATAGCTGTCCTCACTCTTAGACATTCACACCAATCAAGACAATTTATGTGACTGCTTTTTCTAATGGTGAACAGGTATTATTAATTCATGGAGCCTCATGGACATACAACTGAGAAGAGTTACCTACAAACATTTACATTGAAAATATTAGGTGATTTATAACAACAGTAGATATGGAATTTGATTGGAACTTCTTCCTAGAGTTAAGGCATCACAGAACTTAATTAAGAATACTAAAACCCACCTCCTCCATCATTTTAAAATGATTTTTTATGTTCTTGGTCTATGAGTGAGAATAACTTGTGACTATAAATGTCCTATTTTTCAATTAATCAAAGAAAACAGTTCCACAGCACATACAATGATAAAAACAGTTCTCAAGTTTATATCTTTATGTGCTTATGTACCTCTGTAGAAAAATCCAGAAAAGAATTTGATGAAAGAATCAATTTGAGGAGTGATATAATTTTCAGAAGAAAACCAAAATCTTTCATTAAACCTTTGTGTTCCCACTGCAGATGTTTGTTTGCTTTCCCATTTTCTTTGAATGCAGACTGAACTTGCATTTTCTTAACTTTGACAGCAGTTAATTTGCAAATGGTTTCAAAATGTGAGCAATGCAATGTAACAAGCATTTCTCTATAGGCTTGCCAATAAATATATGAAAATCAGAAGATAGGGAAAAAAGGAACTAGTCAACAGAGACTTCATGCTCTTGGCTTATTGTGCGGAGTGGGACGCCTTTTTTAAAAAAATCAGGTTTTGTGATAAAGTTTCGACTTTCCCCTATCAGCAGGGAAATACAAAAGCTATAGGAAATGTTGTCTTTTGAACAATGGCAAAGTGCTTTTAGAGTTTAGTTGCCACAGGTAAGTAATGGTTTTTTGAGCCTTCTATTCCATTTTTTATAAGGGTAGTGAAATTGTGTGATCAAGAGCAAAACTAATCTTTGATAATATAATAAAAAGGATGTAGGCAGTTCTGGCTCAGTATCAGATAAACATTTGCTCTGGGAATCCATGCAAATCAGAAGAATCATGATTTGTGAGTCTTGGCCTTGGACGTGCTTAATCAGCCAGAATTTTCTATTAATGAATTTTGAATAGTCATGACAAAACTAATTACTTTAAAGACAGGCAAAGAATTTTGGCAGGAAAAGAGGTGACATTTTATAATGGTAAATAATATCTTTCCTCCGCAATATTCAATGGTGCTGTACTATGTGCAGTGCATATCAAAAGGGAATAGGGTATCCATCAAGTTCATCATATAAGAATTGTAACATAAGGAATTTTCACAGTTCTGAAGTCTTGCAGTTATTTTTCATAAAAAAACCTATCTCAGCTTTGTGGTTTTTATTTTGTGGTTGGGTTTTTTTTTGGTTTTGTTTTGTTTTTTTTTGTTTGTTTGTTTTGCTTTTTATTTTAAGTAAAGGTTAATTCAAGGAGAGCAAAAATGGATTGAGAACAGAACACAATTCAGGATCTGTTTCAAGGGTACTGCAGACTGTCAGTCTTAGCTGTACCTCACACCTGAGTCCAAATTCTTCAAGGTCATCTTTGCTTTTAAATATAACATAAGTCCGTTTAATAGCCTTGCTATATAAACATATTCCTGAGGATTAAAAAAGCATATGAATTGTGTTCCACAGGATTCTTTTCCTTATTTACTCAATGCTTTTCTCTCAGTCTGTTGTTGAAGGATACCATCCTTTCCTTTATGTTACCTATTCATATTCAGATTTTTCTGGGGGGATAGTCACTTAGTAAAAGGCTGTAAAATTTGTATAGGGCCAGAACTGATTATAATCTCACTTGACATTTCCAAGCTATGGTATATGAAACATTAAGTGATAGCTATGATAATAATTATTATTACCCAAAGCCACAGTATGATTTTCTACAAGAACTTAAAAGTATGCAGTTCCCTTCCATGCATTTAAACTGTTAGAATGTGTCATTTTCTCTTTTTCAATTATAGTGGGCATACATCAATTTTCATGCTAGGAATCTAAAACATACATAATTGCTGTGAGACAATGTAATGCTCTTGCCATGGAAAACCAGGGAAACTTTGTGTAGGCTAGCTAACCAAATCCAAGGACTGTGCCCCTTAGAGTGTTCTGCTTTATGTTTGTAGCTAGAACAGTGTGGATATTGCACCAGTTTTGGCTACTGCTAAGCTGTGCTCACAAAGCATCAAAGCTGTATCTCCACCACCACCTTTCCAGCAAATGCCAGTAGGCTGGGGGTAGGCTGGGGATGCGACACAGTCAGGACATCTGACCCAAACTGACCAAAGGGATATTCCATAACATAGGATGTCATGCTCAGCAATAAAAGCTGAGGTAAATGGTGGGGAGGGGTGAAATTGTTTTACAGATGTTTCTCTTCCAAAACAACCACTACTCATACTGAGTGCCTGGAAGTGTCTGGACATCACCTGTTGATAGAAAGTAGATAATAGGTATTTTTGCTTCACTTCGCCACATGGCCTTTGCCAAGATAACTTCCTTTATCTTGATTTGCAAGTTTTTAATCTTACTTCCTCCCCTGTCCTTCTGAGGAAGGGGAGTGAGAGAGTAGATTGGTGGGCACTTAGCACCCAGACAAGGTCAACTCACATACCAATTAAAAAAGGAAAAAAAAGAGAGCTTTTAATGACTGAATGAATAGAAAAGAGATCATCATTAAATTATGAAATTAATCTTGACAGGTTATGCAGTCTAATGTAGAATCACTATATATATATTTAGGTCAACATTCATTTATTAAATCCCTTCATAAAAACTTACAGAAAAAAAGCTTTTGCAGTTTCCTTGAACCATAACAGTGTTGTTGGAGATCAGTCAGGTATTGTGTCAAGACAACATTCATAATATATCATCATAACAGAAGATATCTTAAAATGAAAGTGAAGAGCTCTTTTATAAAGATGAAGAGAAGTGAACTTGGTTTGGTTGTGACTGCATTTTTCTGAATCAGAAAAATCTCAATTTTTATGTTCTTTATATGTGTGTATATATATTATTTTCATATAGTTTTATATATAATTAATATGTATAGTTCATATATATGTAATAGTTTCTGGAAAATTTAATGATTATAGATTAATATTAAACCCTTAACAACAGGGAATAATAGGAAATATTAAAAAGTAGTAAATTAGATTGCAACTACTTGCAACAAAATATTAAATAGTTTTGGAATCAGAGTTCCTGTTTTGCTGCATTTTGTGAAAAAATATATATTCATAACTACCAGTAAAAAGCTCCTTCTAAAACAGTAGAGAACTGCACCTTTGGAAAAGATTTTGTTAAACTGTTTAAAAATTCAATACATGAAAATAATTTAAATAATTTGCACAATTTGTAGTGTATACATAAATTTGAAGTTAGAAAAAGTGATTAAATGAGTTAATTCACAACTAGCTGCTCCAGAGAGAAAAAAAATCACTGTATTTCATACCTGTTAAACTGTTACAATGTTATTGTGGGATTGAGCTGTTTCTTCTGATTACCTTTATTTTGTGTCTGGACACGTTAGTCCATAATTTTTCAGTACGAATTTTTAATTTTCTTTTACTCTTTCTTCTATTTTCTTATTAGGTACAAATGAGAAGTGTCTAATATTGTGGAATGCTTTTCTGTCTGACTAGGGGACCTATACATGCTGTAATGAGTATTACTATAGATTAATAATTTCTTCTAAATCTCCTGCGATGTTACCTCTCCTTCAGACAGAAAAACAGCTCTAAAATGAATCATTAGGTCAATGTGCTTTCACCATTTCCTGAAAACGTATTTAAGTTATTCTTCTTTATTTCTTTTTCTCAATATGTATAAGACAGCAGTTAGCATTGCAATATTACTATGTTACTATAAAACATTCAGAACACACCCTGCATAAAATACTTTTCACAAACTACAGTGAAGTGCATTAGAGCTTGAATTGAAAAGAAATGAACAGTTGAAGGTAGTGACAAACCCCCTGCTTACTTAAATGACACAGGATTAGTCCACTAGTGAATTTTGCATGTTGCATTTCTATACATTATATTAAAGCTTGCTAAATGTTGGATTATTAAAAGCGAAAACATCATGAGAAAAAGTAAGTTTTCACTCAATGTTATCTGGTACCAAAATTTACATTAATAGATATCTGTTCAGTTGACCAACAACAACAAAAAAAACCCCCACCTCTTGGGAGCTGAAGATATATAAAAAACACATAAAATTCACAAAAGTTTATCAACTTCTTAGTATGTTTAGTGGAAGCAATGTCCTGTCAGATATGATGTAACACTAATACTATGTGACAAATTGTAATTCAGTGGAACATGATTTGATGTGCTAATAAAATACAACTTGTAAATGTATGTTACCTATGGCAAACTAAGTCCTGTCAAAACTAATGAAAATTAAAATATTTGCCTGTCACAGATGAGTAGAACTTATTTTTACGCTATTCTTTTCTGACATGTAAACACATTGTGGTACTGATAAGGTAACACTAAAAAAGTATTTCTGTCTAAAGAAGTGAAATTTAGCAGGATGCACAAAATTGGAATTTATGATAAGAAGGCAAGGGATGAAAATGTTGCACTTGGCTGGCTAAGGTCAGGTATATGATGACATAACCTATACACCTGCAGAGGGATCCCACTGAGTTTCTCATATCATGCCTGAATACTGTTCTTAAAAACACTTGTCAGAAGAGCTGAAATAAAATGTTGATTAACAGACATGGTGACATTTTTCACACAAGTGGCACCTGTGTCAGTTCTACATCTGGCTGGTACTTGGGAGCTATTTCGGCTATTTTTCAAGTTCATCTCCAGTTGAGGATAACTAATGTGCTAACTATAAAAGATTGCTGGAAGCTAAGCCCCAGGGTTGCTTGAGAGCATAAACTTTACCTAGTAGTTAATCTGACCAGACTCACAAATAAGGGACAGGTGTAGGAAATGGTTTCTGAATATTTTGTTTTGGGAACATCAGCATGTGTACCAGCAGAGATGACTGCTAGAAGAGTCTTTCCACACATCTCAAAGTTTAATTCTCTGGTGCTCTCTTCTAACTCCTCTGAAACTTCATGCATATATTCCCACACTTAAGTATACACACTTAAGCTGTTCCTCTGCCACTTAAGTTCCACCCAGCATTGCTTTTATAACTGCTATGTGCTTCATATCATGCTTGCTGTTTTAATGTAGCTGTTGTAGTAGATGTGATTTCTTTTTATTACTAAAATATTTTTATAAAGGAATTCCTTATACTTTTGTTATGTCTAAAGAAATTAATGAAGAATTATAGTAATGATCACTGCATATTATCTACACACATGCAAACACAAACAAACATATACAAGTATATACATATTTTAATGACCACTGTAATCATAACCACTTTGCAGATCAACAACTCCTTCATCTTCCAAGAAAGGGCACACAGTTTCCACAGATGATTCAATAAATCAGCAACAGTGATTTTTAAAGTAGAGAAGCTGAGCTACAAATCTCTACAGAGCTCAGGATCTGTGCTAGGGGACATTTCATGAAAAGAACTGGTCTTCCCAGGAAAGGGCCACAACAGCAGAGGTTTGCATATGCAAAGGTAAAGCTAGGCTGGAAGTGTCCTGGAACTTGTGAACCAGGAAGAACTATTAAACCTCCAGTTAAGGCACTTGGATTTCCCACTTGACAGTTGATCCTGATCTTCCCCAGTGCAACAGTTAAATAGCTAAATCACAGACAGAGGTCCAAAATATTTCTGTTTGGAGAGCCAAGTAGATATTAGTCTTTGTTTTTCTTTAAATCCCTTAAAGGCTGATAAAAATGATATGGCTGTTTGGCTTTTTTTGGTTGGTTGGTTTCGTGTTTGAGCTATATGATTCTTCCTTTTTTCTTTTATTGGCATAAATGCTGGTCCTTGAAAACTACTGCAAAATATTCCATTTACTTCAAGAACTCCAGTCTTTGTCCTCTTTTAATTTGATGTTACAAGTAGGTTCAGAAAACTAATTTCACAAAATCCCATTTTGAGTGCAACACACATTTGAATTGCATTCTCAATTCATTGTCATTGTCTGATGGATACTTATGCAGCAAAGGTCTTTGAAAGAACTTTTAATCCATGTATCTGGTGATTAAAAATCTATCTGTTATAAAAAAGTTATTATTTAGCTAGTAGACATATCAAAATTAGTTTCTTCCCTCTAGTGAGAGGAGTGTTTCAGAGCTATTTGGAGAAAGACTAACTGCTTTCCTGTTTATAGTGGTGGAAGAAGCAACCTTCTGGTAATTAATGGAATCATCTAAGTTTAAAGATGAAATAACTGTACAGAGAATCAGAAACTAACATTATGTCATGTCAGTGAACAGAAGTTTGAACAGAAGGGTAAAGGAGGAGAATCAGATTCCTTAAAGGCTATATGAGCAACTCCTGATGAGCAAAACACTGGAGAGCTTCTCTAAATAATCTGAAAGTAATTTATGTTCAGATTAAAGTTTAATCTGTTTTTACACAGGACACAAAAGCTTTTTTATTTCCTTCACCTACATCTGGCCATTATCACCTCCAAAATAGAAGATGAACACTGCAAACAGTCCTGAATCAGACTCACCGGTATACAAAGCTTTCTAGAAGTATGACATCTCCCTCCTAAGGCAGACAGTTTATCCCATGAGCACAAACTACTTCATAACTGCTAGTCACTGTCAGCAAAGTGAATATTTTGGTAGGTTTTAAATGATTTCCTTTTTTAATGAGGAGGCATCAGAAAATCAAGACAAGGAACAGGGAAATGTATACAATTGATAATGTACTAACAAGCAGTTTGACTGTAATCAAGTTTCTATGACACTGAAATTCTTTATATTTAGTCATCAGAATTACAATGGAACAATTTTATTAATGGTCATGGTGATTAATGTTCACTTCACTGTAACAGCAGTTGCTATAGGAAACTTGTGAAAATGCATTACATCACATCTAAAAATATAAACTAAATTTCTCTCTATTAAACTGAAAATTAAATTTCCATTCTCAAAATCTCAACTGATTCTTACCTATAATTTCTACATATAAAAATATCTCAGATTTATGTTCTAGCAGGATAAGATTTAGGGTGGAGAAAAGACCTTAATCTAAGTAATAAACAGTACACATTGAGATTTACAATTTAAACCCTAACAGAAAATTAACTATTATGTCATTAGTAATATGTCAGGAAAAATGATTTCCTATTTTTCTGATTAAAAATGTCAAGTATGGTATTTAAGAAAACATGAGCTGCAAACAGATCTTTTTTAAGTAGCCCTAGTGAACTGAATTTTTTTTTTTTTTTTTTCATTCTACAGTGCACATCTTATTACCTGTAGCTCTATAATTGGAAAGAAAATAGCCTTTATATACACTACATGAAAATCCTAATAATTGTTTGGGAAATAAGCAGTTGTGATTTTATGAAGGTTTAATCCTTAAATCTGTTGAATTATGATTGCTTTTATTATGTGCGACTGATCTGTCGCACACAACGTTAAGAGATATCACTTCCTCATATTGTTGTTATATTGAGATTGAAATAGTTATTTGCCATCATCATTTACTGCAGACTGTAGTATCTCAATGACCAATGTTTCTAATTCTGTTAAATTATCCTTCCATAAAACTGTATTTTATTCCATAATTTCTTAGCTAAGTTTGGTAAGTAGGAAAACGGAGACATCTATAAAAAAAAGTGGGAGCACTTTTTTTTTTATAACTGGAGAAGTAAAATATATTGTAATAGAACTATGGGGAGTGTTTCAACTGTAATGAAGGGCTTCTTGCAATATAATTGTAGAAGGAAGAAAATAAAACTAAAAATTGATTATCAAGAAAGAATATTTTGCAATAGGATGGAGAGGAGAAAATGGGACTATTTAACATTTATTTCAGTTTTATCTTAAATGACTAGAAAAGTAACTTAGGAGGCTATAATTTTTGCTTTAATTTTGCTATAATTTTTGAGGACAGTATTTTGAATATAAAATATACGTATTACAGTATCAAGAGAAATGCTATCTTCAAAAAGAAAATAAATGCCAGATTCATGTTGTCTAATTAATCTACAGGCTTTTTCATAGTTATTTCTCTTACGAACAAATGTTTATTTGATCAGTTTCCTCCATTCTTACAAACAGTATTTAGTACTTCCAGTTTTCACTTAGAGTTCCACAAATGGGCTTAATTTGTCATTTCTGACACAGACTTCCAATGTGATGTAGCACAAGACATTTGGAAGAAATAGCCTATGACAGACACTTCCCCCCTCTCTGTGTTTCATGAAGGAAATAAAGCTCCCCGGTGGCAGTCAGTCACAAGCATTGCTCCCCAGGGCTCAGTATTGGGTCCAGTTCTGTTTATTTTCATTATCAGTGATTTGGACAAGGGAATCAAGGGCACCCTCAGTAACTTTGCAGAGAACACCAAGTTAGACAGGTATGTTGAGTCTCTACAGAGGGATCTGGATGGGCTGGAATGATGGTCTGAGGCCAGCTGTAGGAGATTTAAGAAGGTCAAGTGCTGTGTCCTTCACTTGAGTCATAACAACCCTAAGCAACATTACAGGCCTGGATAAGAGTGACTAGAAAGCTGCCCAGTGGAAAAGGACCTGGGGGTGTTGGTCGACATCTGGCAGAACATGAGCCAGAAGTGTTTCCTGGCCTGTATCAAAAATAATGCAGGCAGCAAGAGTAGGGAAGTGATTGTTCCCCGGTACTCAGCACTGGTGATGCCACACCTTCAGTATTGCCTTTAATTCTGGGCGTTGCAGTATAGGAAAGACATTGAGGTACTGGAATGGGTCCAAAGAAGGGCAACAAATCTGGTGAGGGGTCTGGAGAGCATGTCTTAGGAGGAGCGGCTGAGGGAACTGGAATTATTTAGTCCAGGGAAGAGGAGGCTGAGGGGAGACCTTATTGCTCTCTACAATTACCTGAAAGGAGGTTGTAGTAAGGTGGTTGCTGGTTTCTTCTCCCAAGTAACTAGCTATAGGACAAGAGGAAATGGGCTTAAGTTGTGCCAGGGCAGGTTTAGTTTGGACATTAGGAAAAATTTCTACACTGAAAGAGTGGCTAGGCATTGGAACAGACTGCCCAGGGAGGTGGTAGGGTCACCATCTCTGAAGGCACTTCGAGACATGGTATAGTGATGATAAAGTTAGGCAGACAGTTCAACTTGGTGATCTTGAAGGTCTTTTCCAACCTTAATGATTCTGTGATTCTATGACAATGTCCTCAAATCACAGAAAGATTCATTTTGACATGCAGTAAGTTGAGCAGATGAGGCAGAAGCCAATGCAGATGAACAGGGAACCCCTGACAGAGCTCCAAGGCAGAAAGGAAGTGCATTCAGGGTGGAGGCAAGTACAGGCCACCCGGGAGAACTGCGGAGACATGGCTGAAGATCAGAAAGCCAAAGCTGTGTGGGCACTCACAAAAGATGTGAAAACTTATAGAAGTTCATTGGTAGCAGAAGGAAGGGTGAGGGTACCGCATGCCAAGTGGAAAACAAAGAAAGCTGAGATGCTCAATGGATTTTTTTTAAGGCTTTGCCCCTAGGTCTCATAGGCCTCTAAGCCTACATGCAGGCTTCCTTGAAGTGAAACTGATGGCAGAGCTAGAGACCTCTTGGGCCAGCACAACCCCATGGCACTAGATGATTTGCAATTGCAGGCACTGATGGAGCCAGCTGATGTCTTTGCAAGGCCATTGAATGGCCTTGGCAAGGAGGCAGGTTATTGATGCCTGGGAAAAGGCAAACATTACACCTATCTTAAAAACATGCAGGGGGAGCATGGGGAAATCTTAGTCCAGACATTCTCATCTTATTTTCTGGAATTCAGTTCCAAGCAGTCCCGTGAATGAGAAGAACAGCCAGCACAGAGCTGAAATGACTTGTAGGGAGCATTTCACTAACATTGAAAGCATTTTAGAGATGTTTTAAGGTTATTTGCAAAAATATTTATATATCAGCCTCTCATATTTGAATAAATTATAAAAGGCACAAAAAAAATATATCAGCTACCTATGTAACAATTGTTATAATGGCATCAGTGCTGCTTCTCCCCAACCAGAGTTTTCTGACATTTTTTCTCATTTTTGTTTAAATTTGGTCTTGCACTGAATGTCATTTTCTTCAGAAGACTGAAAATCATCTACGGAACATTGCAGGCTTTCAGATGAAAAATGTTTTGCATTTGGATGAATAATAATAATCTCTTTGGCAAAACCAGATTTTTTTTTGCGTATCTTGCCCAATGAAATCTCAGTAAGGCTGAGAATTTTGTCCTTTTGACTCGCATAGTTTTATTTAAAAAGAAATTAGAAAAAAAATGTTATCTGAAATCCATGAAATGCTAGTCTTGCATAAAAGACTCTCCTGTTTATTTTTCTATCGGTCATCTTGTCTAGATTTCAAACAGTACTTTGCCTCTGATGCAGTCATATATAATGTGTTGTATTCATATGTAACACATTATTGCTTGGATATGCTCTTGATAGTAATGTTATGAAAAAATCAAATTATTTCAGTTTTATTTTAGAGCAGTAAAGAAACTAACTTAAAATTTTATACATAGACAAGAATACACAAATATTTATACACAAATGTAAAACTTATGCTCTTGTAAGATTGAGAAATTTGACAAATTAATTCTATGGAGACTGATGATTTTATTATTGAAAGTGTTTAAGCCATCAGTGCCTATTTCAATTTAGCAAGGTTCAATTAACAAAAAAACAAGTCTCTACTACTTTTAAAGAGGGAGAATTAGGCAATCCTGTTACAGTGCAGATTGAGAGACCCCACGGTTCTAACTGAATTTCATTCAGCTCATTGTTAAATCCCCTGGTCTATACTTAGCTTGTTGCCCAGGAAAAGGAATCAAAGCAAGAACTCATTAAGCATAATCTCTTCAGGTAATCTCCAAATCAACCTATAAGAAAATCCAGTGATCCATTTTTACATTTTTTAGGGGAAAAAAAACCCCAAGCATTAATTATTGATCTCCTTTTTTTATACTGTGTCACATAATATTTCTTATAAACTTAAAAACTGCAGCAAGCAGCTTCCTGAAGCTGATGTCAGGGTACTTCTTTGGCAGTGAGTTACAGGGAATGGAGCAGGATAAACTTTATTACTCCTTGCCTGAGAAAACATAAGGAGTTCCAGCATGCATAACATTGCTCAGAAGGACTGCTTGCACAGCAGGTACTGCCTTTCTTAGGTATGGGGACTGGGAATCTATGTGAGGACAGCTGCCCCATTTTACTTGTCATGTAATGTGTAGATCAATTCTGAATAACCTGAATGTGCAGCGACAGGTCCAGATGAGGGAACTAGTTTCTTCTCACACTTCATAGGGCAGTGAGAACTGCCATATGGGACACTGTGATGTACAGAATTGTTGACAGGGCAGCATTGTCCCAATAGGTTATTATGGTGAACTACTTCCTCCCTCAAAATGTGAATACCTACTTAGCCATCTTACATAAAGACACCAATTTTCATACAACAAGAATTTTACTTTTCCCTTCCCTTCTGTTCCTCCTTCCCTTTTTTCTAATTAAATAAAGATTCCTTGAATTCACCCGTGATGCAAATTTACTCCATGTTTTTGTTATAAGCGTTAGGTCTGGTAAACTGCTAGACTGATCATGAACATCTCACAATGAGCCCTCTGGCTCAATGGAACTGGTGGCATAGATAATAGTATGCTATTTTTCCCTCTAATTATGTTTGCATAACTTAAAATCTGGGAGTCTCTGTCTCTCAAAAATAATGATTAATGTTGGAAAATGTAATTAATATACGATTAGAATTTCCTGAATCATTTAAATGTTTTCTTTTTAGGACTAAAATCTCAGTCAAAACATTTTGACTTCATTCGATTTGCTTTAAGCAGATTTTTCTGAGATATCTGAGCTCATGCCAGACTGGATTTTCCACTGCTGGTGCATACACAATGCTAGCTATGAAAAATGCCACCTGGACTCTCTTTGACTCATAAACTGATTTAGTAAAAGGTTTGGAAGCTCTGTGTCTCAGATATGCTCAGCAACAACTCATTGCAAAATCATTCATTAATGTTACTGGTGTGTAATTTTCACAGTGTGTGCAAATTTTAATTACAGAGGAATAGCTTCAGTCCTGCTTGTTTTATTTATCTGGTTTCACGTCAAAGACATGTTGAGGAATATAGGAATATATATCTAAATCTTAATCTATTCTTTACAGTAACTTTTTTTGAGAATGAATATGAATCTGACTCTGATGATTTAATGTTTGCCCAAAACAAATAAAATCACTTAATAGCTGCCTCTGTTTCTCTATGCCAAGTTTCTACAATATATGAAATTCGTAAGAAACCAAAATAATTACTTTTACATTGGTTTGAACTATAAACTCTTCAGTTTTAATCACTGGCAACAATTTTCAATGTTGGTCATGGTGTCCTTTTTTAAGTGGTAAGAAGTGGGTATAGGGTATTGTCTGCCCTTATTTCTAAGAACATAATTTAAGTATTTTCTTGTAGCTATACCAGAAAAAGTGAATCAGTGAATTTTCTATATAAAATTCCAGACAATTTTATTATTAGATACTGCTCTCAATATCATATGCAGCCTACAGAACCCAGTTTTTCACAAAAATAATGGACAAAAAGGAAAGGAAAGGGAAAAGAGAAAAGGAAAGGGAAAGAAGAGAGAGGGAAAGGGAAAAGAGAACAAAAGAAAGTAAAACTCTCTCATTTAACATTGTCCTGAGACTACAAAGAATTGTACATCTGAAATAGGCGTGAAAGCGACTCCACATGAAGAACAGTAGGTACTGCATTGGCAACCTCAAGTGAAAACTGGAACCAAGGGAAAAAAAACTCCTCAACTCATTAAAGTTTATTAGTGAAAATGTAAATTAAAAATGCTTGCCACATGTGAATGTTAGAATTTCTTATTCTAAAGGTATGTGTATAGGGCTAAAAAACATGACATAAAACCAGTTCTTTCTGGCAGAGTTTGAAAGTTTATATGGAGAGATGACATAAACTATCTCTGGGAATAGTTATTCTGGCTCAGCAGCCTTTTAGCAGGACACTGGCTGCCAGGAAGCTTTGCTGTGCTGTAATACTGCTGTACACTAGTAGTGGAGCTAAAAAGAGAAGTGAATTTCATTTGAACTTGGGCTGATGACTGTGTGAGAACTTCAGAAAACAAAACAAAACAAAAATCCAAGAGTTTCCTTAACAATTAAATTTCTTCATGTTTCAGGATGAGACTCTGATTTGAAGACTGAAGACCTTCAAAACAGGGAAGTTTTTTGAGTACTCTGCTAAATTTCCTGGGTTATCCCTGCTGAACAAGGTTTCATTAATAATGTAATTAAGAGCATGCTTTGTGTACATCTTATCAGCTACCACGAACTGGTATCTTTGCCATAGCACTGCAATAGTTGCCTTTATCATGATATTTCTTTTAGAAAAACTTCCACTCTCCTTGAAAATATATTTGAAAAAAGTATTTGTAGTTTATCTGGAAGGACTGTGATTTGAATTATCCTGAGTACTAAATATTTTGATGCCTAAAGACCAGGATCAAAAGATGCTGAAAGCAAACAGACAAAACCAAACCAAACAAAAGTACACCTAGCAAATGTATCCCTCCTTATAAAGCTTTTCACACATGAAGAAACATCTCATCTATAATTAGTGTGAAAGAGAGGGATATTACACTTTGAGCATCTGCATTGATTCCTACAGATTGAATCATTTAGAGTTTCTCCCAGACCACCTGGAAAACGAGTGTACTAATACCAGTCATTCAATTCTCAATGTCCTGATGTCCTATTAATATGAAAGTGCCTGAGTTTATTTAATACACCATAAGATGTTGCCATGTGATCAAATGCTCTGATGTCAGTAGGACCATCTGTACCTGGAAGCTAAATGCAAGGACAGTTTACAGGAATTATGATGTTAAATACCAGTAAAATAAAACAGTCCAGTAAAATACTGAACAAGCAGGATGAATTCTATTCTGGGACATATAGTCACAAAATAAGTCTTTAATCAGTCTGTTTAGATTAAGGCCCCAATTAATCCCTATTCAACTAAACCTATAAATGCACGCTGCTTTAGACAGAAGACTAAATCTTGTTGATGACAGGGACCATTTACTCAAACATTTCCTGAAACTGATACAAACAAAAAGAGAGAGACACACACAGAGATATAAAAGAAATTAGACTAGAGGTCTGGACATTATTTTCCATTAACTAAGATCTTTACCAGAAAAAAAACAAGTTGGCAAATCTTTCTAATGATGCCATAGTCTGAAAAAAAAAAAAAATGTCAGGATAATGTGCTTCAAATATTTTTCTTTAAAATGTTGAGAAAAATAACAAGGAACAGTTTCAAAATATTGGTAAACATGAAGTCTTGCAAGAGGAAGGATATATATCTTAGAGGTACAGAAAACTGATTTGCTTTTTATGACAGCTATTCAAGTAAAATCATAGATTTATGCAATATAGGATCACAAAATTCTATAAAATGAATGTCCAAGAGTAACAACAATCTATAGTATTTATTTTAAAATATTGTGTAACTACTATTGTTTTAGATGTCTCCTTTTGTTTTCAGAAGATCTGCTTTAGCATAGTCTTTAAATTTTAACCTCTTTGTCTCTTTAGGAACCAACACTGATAATAATTAGTGTAAAAGACATTTCTAGAAAAGTATTTTAAAAATCTGAGCTTTTACTATGTATACTGAAAGAGGACAGAAAAGCTTCTGTATATTTTTCTATAACAACATTTAGTCCTCTGAACAGAAGATTTGGAATTGTTTTGGTTTTTACTGCAAGCAGAGTTTGCAAACATGTATATCATGCTGTAGATTTTTCTTGTTTACTCTTTTATTACATGGTGTTGCAATTAATGGGAAAATCAAATGCTTAAGAAAAACAAAGCCCTGTAACACTTGAGAAAGTTGTTGATGTTTTAGAGAAAGTAGATGTTTACCTGTATGCAAGAAGGAAAGTTATGGACAAAAGGGAGAGCACATAAGCAGTGCAATTGGTTTCAAGGCCAGAGCATAGACGGGAAAGCAGATCAGGATAAATATTCTGATCTGCTCTGGGACTTTCATTATCACCCTTACCCTGAAGTGAGTTACCTAGTCAACTACACAGTGAACTGACAGCCTGATACATGAAATAGTCTTGCTGGCTCATTCCTGCACTTTCTGTTGACTCATCTTTTCCTCTAAACTTGTTTTTTGCATCAGAACTGTGCTTTTCTGTCATTTACTGATGGTGTGCTCCTGCCTTTCCTGATGTAGGACCTGACAAGCAGCTGCAGCTTCTGAAGGCTCCTCAGCTCTGAGGGGCAAAAGCTATAAATATTTTCAGTGAGTAAGTTAGCTGACAGAAACAAAGGCAGGTTTGTACTTTGTGAAACAATTTATATTAAATAAAAAAATGTCAGTGCCACTAAGATATTTTGTAAGGAGCCTGACTGTCAGTGTTGAAATACTTTAGATTTCCTTCTTTTTGCACTTGGATCCCTTGGTCCCAGGTTTGGTGCCCTCCTCCTGAGCTATCCCTCAGGCTGCAGTCAGCCATTGCCTGGGAAAGTCCTGCTGACAAAGGCCAAAACTGTGCCAGTTTGTAGTTTAGCAATAATGGTGTATCAGCACATTCCCTCACCCTATTTAGTTTACTGTTACAGATATTTCCAAGTAGACTTCTGTATGAAAAAGCAATACAGAGATACACCAGCTGGCATAAACTTACTGGAAAAAAAACAACACATGGAATGCCTAGTTTAGATATGGCAAAGATTTAATCTATGCTAGCACAAGTGTATTTTCATTAACAAACTGTTTATTAAATAACACATAGTCGTTCAGACATTGTGCTGCACTGATCTGTCTAAGACCTGGTTCTTGGCTGCTCTCAGCCAAAAAACCATGATATTTTTATGGTCCTGTCTAGCACTCCTCACCACAGCGGACTCAACTCACTAAGACATAGAACATTGTAGATCTGATTTTATTCCCCCCCCCAACAGTTTATGGAAATGATGGAAACTGCAGTGGTTTTAATGGGAAAGAATTAAACTCCATAGATACCTATGCAATGTGAAAGTGAGTGGGTATTCTAACTACTTGATGCCTTAGTGACACATGCAGATAAGACTAAATAACTGAAGAAACTAGGGCAACTCTTTCATCTTTATGCTGTTTGGTGTAATTCGGGTCATACTGGTATTGATTTAATGCTAGCAAATGATTTGATAATTACTACAAAGTACAGTTGCTTTATCACATTTTCTACATCCATCTCAATTACACACAAACCTTCAGTAATTGCTGACTCATTCAGAAATCTGAGCAGCAAGATAAGAACTGAAAAGATATTGATATAGATTTTGCTTCTCATCTTGGAGATTCAAACTAAATTGGGGTTCAGACAAGTAAGCTGGATGGTCTAGGAAACTTCCCTTATTATCATCTAAATTGGCTTTGCAAGTATTTTTGTATCTGTCACTTCTCAGTGGCACGGTATTACAGTCGCCTATAAATAGGAAAATAAATTGCATCTAACATAGAGCACTTTAAAGTAATCTAAATGGATCAATAATTAAGTTCCAGAATATCTAACTGCAAAAGGTGCTGTTTTCTTCATTTTTTACCTAGTAAACCGTGGTAATCAGAAGCCTTGAAACATACCCAGTTATGGGTGGAGAAGTCAGTAATATGTCAAAGAAAAGCAACTTCCATTCATTACAATGGGAACAAAGGAATTACCAACATCGAAAACATACTTTTCTCAACAGAATTTTCCATGGTACCCTGTAACTTGCAACTGTATCTCAAGTATGACTTCTGTATATAAAAATCCAATAAAGAACTGTAAGAGCAGCCCTATTTAGGTCAGCAGAAGAATGAGAAATTAATCAAACAAAGTCATTCTGTGGTATTGTTTGCTCAGCACTAAAATGACACAAAGGCACATCCACACGATTTACTAAGGTTTAATTCATTTGGATAATTGTGATCAAAGGCTTCGGATAATTACAAAGAAATGTCAAGGTTGCTACATTCTGGCTAGGATGACTCAAAGAAGTCAAAAATAAGAAAGAAGGGAAAGGAAACAAAAAGGAATAAGAAGCCCAGCAGCAAAATTATGTCCCCAAAATTGCTCTTTCTGAGGGAAAAAACAAACAAACAAACAAACCTGATTCCATGCCCCCCCCCCCCCCCCCCCCCCCAAAATGTATTTCCTGAACTATAAAACAAAATAGTTCCCCTTATTTATTCTTTCAGATTTCCTGTAACTGTCACAGTGCAATGGTGGCACCTATTGGTCTGTGATGTACATGAAAATCACACTGTCAAGGATATTTTTTTCTAAATTAATACAGTCCACTCTCTGTTTCTGCGTGCTGAGAGCAGCACTAGAAAGACAATTTCTGCAATGAGGTGACAGCATGATTCACAGTAATAGCACTGAAATTAGTAATTTCTGATTCAGGATTCTTCCCCCATGTTGTGACTATATTCTTGAAGCAAATAGTACAGAGCTGATCTTTTAACAGGTAGTGGGTCTATCAGTTCCCTCCAGAATAGCTGGGTGTGTGCCCCCTTCCATGAATGAGTCACTTTTTTTCTGATGTTTCTTGAGAAGAGAGAATAAATAAGGGGAGCATACATGCAAGAATAGTAATAGCAGTCCTGTGTGAGTCAACCTGTGCAAAATAGGGTTTTGCTGTTTTTTCATCATTCAGAAAGAGGAGTATATAGAAAAGGCTGAGGTAGTATGGGGAAAGGGCAGGCATAGAGGACAGGCATGGATTCACAGCTGGCCCTGAGCTCACTGTCCTGAGCACGGGTGCTAAGCAAGCGCATCAGTGATCTTCATGTGTAGGCATCAGCTCCCTCCAACATTTTTTTCCACCTTTTCTTATTAGGATAAAGAGCTTACCATAAAAAGACACTGAGAAAATGAGTTTGTCTTCACTGGAAGCAGTAAATGATAAATGAGAATATCACAGTGATTTGAGAGACACACAAAAAAAACCCTGCTTTGAAGAAATAATGAAACTCAACACCGGCCTTCTCCTTTTTCCCTTCCCTTCCCTCTTTCCCTCTTTCCCTCTTTCCCTTCCCACTCTTGCCTTTGCCTTTTCTCCTGAATCACCTTAATAAAAAATTATATAAAAATTTAAAAAATCATATATTTCAGCTTTTTCATGCATATAAAATAAACTGTCTCTGCCAATGAAAATAATTTGCAATTTAGGTACTCTAAGTTCATACCTGTTTTAGGATTGGAGAGGTATAGATACTAGTCAACATTCATAGTAAGGTAAGATGATTATGTTTTAGTACTACCTCAAGTAATAACTTCATTCATATTTAATTCAGAAAGGGAACTTAGTTAAAGATACGAATAGCAAAATTACAAGCAGCAGAATGGGTAAAACACTTTCAAATGTGAGAGAATCTTTTAGATACACCATATTAGAAGTTCAGAGTAAAAGTAAAGGAACAAAATAAAAGCTTTCATAGCTACAGAGAAGAATAAAGCATATGATTAAAAGTATGATATGTCCTTGAAAAAGTAGAAGTCATGCCCAAATAATGTACAAAAGAAGAAGAATTCTGGCAAGCTAACAATAACACTGTAAAAAATGAGGTCAGAAGACATGTAGGAGGAATGTGAAAACTACCAATAAAACCTTTTTCACAGCTTTGTAAAATATATGTGGGAGAAGCTGAAGGCTAGTGGGTGATTGGTCAAAAGGATCATTCAAGGAAATGGGTTATTCACCTTCGTGCATAATACAAATGAGTCAAAGGAAATTTCTTTCCAAAAGCTTTCTTTGTAGTATCACTTAAAGGAATGCTATCTCCCTGAAGCTGAAGAAAGCAAAAAATGGAAAACTGGAAAAGAAAAAGTTATTAGGACCAAGTACTATATAAAAATGTAAACAACATGAATACTTACTCTCATTTAATAGAGAATTAGGGACAAGAGGGATGGATAGTGATCCATACAAATACATATTTTAGAAATTTCTCTGGAGTAGAACTGGGAAATTATAGGAAAGGAAGTCTGACTTTCAGTAGGAAAGTTGGAAAAATATATAACAAACAGAGATGTCAGATACATAGAATCTTTACAGTCTATAAATCTATAGAATAAAGATAAAGCTTTAGTTAAGAAAATCAGATTCAAAATCTATTTCAGAACGTTGAGGCATTTAATATAGTTTTATTTAAAAAGAAAAGAAAAAAAAAAGAAAGAAAAGAAAAAGAAATAGAAAAAAATGTAATGAGGTGGTGCCCACAACAAAAAAAAAACATTCAAAAATCCAAGTTCATTAGAGATAAAATGGAATTCCTTCTGTATCAGTGTCAGAATAAAGTATGTAGCACAGCTGGAAAGAGTAAATGGTCAGTTCCCTGGCAAAAAAAAAAAGGATCTTATGAATAGAATTTAACAGGACTTTGTGTTCTGACCCATTCTATTTTGTGTATTCTTAAATACATAACCTGGAAAAGAGAGTGAGTAGTAAGGTGAAAAGTTTGCTGACAGTATAAATTATTGACAGGTATTAAAAATGAAAGATGACAACAAAGACAGTAGTAAAATGTTGCTATGATTTTGAAAGGCAATGATAACATATAAGGTGAACTTCACCATTGATCTATTAAGGTTAATGTGCATAAAAGCAAGTAAGCAAAAGCTTTAACTCTTCAACAACAGACAGAATTTAGATATTACCACTCTGAAAAGAGAGATTGGAAGTTCTTAAAAAATATTAATTCTTTGTATGGTTGGCTAAAATGCAGGTTGAATTTCAGACTATTTTAGGTGAGATATAGAAAAAAATACACACCTCTGTCTTATGTAATGGAACCTACTCAAAACGTACAAAGAGTACAGTGACAAGGATTTTCACTAGTACTGAATGCTTTCCATGTATGGAAAACCAAGATTCTTCAGCTCAAGAAGCAGAATGGAATATGACAGTATGCTGTAAAGTAGTAAATGAGAATGAGAAATTTTAAAATTAAATATTGCTTATTATTTCTTATAACAGGAACTTAAGAGGGAGCACTGAATGTGAATTAAGCATGTGCAAAACAAAATTACTTTTCTATACAGGGTGTGATCCAGTTTGGAAATTGATTGTGTAAGATATTTCAGATAAATGCATAAATGTAATGCACAAATGTATATTAGAGATATTTTTCCTCAGATCGATTTGATAATGGTCTTGTAAAATCATGAACTTGTCACTAAACATTAAGACAAAAGAAACTCTCATGATTTAAGCTTCGCTATATGAAAACTCATTGGATTTCTTGCATGACAATATCACGCAGAAATGGTTATACACATTTTCAACTATACTACATCCTCAGTGTATTATTACTGTTGGTTAAGATTCCATACCTGATCTTTTAGATCATTCTTTCAGATTTGGAGATTGCCAAGCATGGTGTCTTACCTTTTTTCACTTCACTGACTCAAGGAATTAAAATATAAAACAATGCTTTTAAGTATCAGCAATTTAACCTTCTAATACACCATGATACCTTAAACCTGTCTAAAGGGTTTTGTATCATGTAGACAGTATAATCGAGGTAGTTGCTTGAGCAGTTTGTCTATTTTTTTTTTAACTTTAGGTTTTGAAACATAGCATTCACCTTGAATTACTTCGATTTCTAGTCCTTAATTTGAATGTAATTGTAGAAACATCTAACATTATATTTCTCTAATTTTTTGTGTGTTCTGCAAGACATACAGAGTCAGAAAAAGAAACAATGTGATTATAAATATTCTAAGAGCACTCAGGACCCTAGCAAAACAGCATTCCTCAAAAATCTCTGTACTGAAAATGCTGCAACAGAAATGTAAAAGATCCACTGAATGCAAATATTAACAACTAGTTGAACTATCACTGTAATATTGAGGAAGAATTTAACTCTCAACACAGCAATTGTTCAGCTTGGGTTTCTATCCCTAAGCTAGCTTTTTAGCTATAAGTAATTCATAAAACAGTTTTTCCATTTAGTTCTGAGTGAAGTCCATTGTAAAACTTTAAATGATAAGTTGAAAATCTTTATAAAATTTTAAAAGTTAAATGTCTGTATCAAGTTCATGAATGGCTATTTTATGGCTATTTTAAATGGCACATAATATTATTTTAGTATCTAATTATAAGCATTAGTTTAAACAGAAAGAACAAAAGATTACATTCCTTTTATCCTTATATTCGAAGTTTTGAGCATCTTAAGAAATGCAAGATGTATTTACATCTTTTGCTTTTAAATTCCTCTTAACATCAAGAGCATGTCTCTCCTACTAAGCAATGATCATCTTAATCTAAGAATTAAACCAAAGTTGGAAGTAAAAAGCATGTGTGGCATGGCTATCCCTTTATTTTATTAATTTATTCTATGATAGATTTCAATATATGAGTACCTCATTTTAGGGTGTACTTATATTGTTGCCAATCACGTTGTTAGGAAACTGAAATCAGTAGGCCTCCATTTTTATCTTCAAAATTATATAACGTAGTTTTGTTTTCTTTTTTTTTGTTTCTTCTTTTATCATTCTACCCCTTAAAACAGAATGTTTGTCTTCTGTTGAAACTCTAGTGATTTGCCCACACTGAGTAATATTACAATTTTCCCTGTAGTTTCTAGTAGTAAATCTTACGATAGTTTTTGCAGGTGTTGGTTTGGAAATGTGTGTAACTCATGTGTAGTATTAGTGACAAAAATAGGAACATACTATAAAATATATACAATAAAAATACCCCAAACATAGTTTTGGTCATATTGCACAAGACAGTGTACTAATATGCACATTCAAGAGGAGACTAGACCAATTCAGATAATACAATTTCACTGACAGTTATTAAATGAATATGTACTGGATCTGGTTTGGATGGAGTCAATCATCTTCATAGCAGCCTGCATGTTCCTGTGTTTTGGATTTGTAACTCAAACAATGTTGGTAACATACTAGAGCTTTGTCTGTTGCTGACCAGTGCTGGCACCTTCTCTTTCTTCCACTCACTACAATTAGACCAGGGGTAGGCAAGAAGCTGGGAGGGAATTCAGTCAGGACAACTAACCAAAGAGATTTTCCATTCCATGTATCTCATGATTCTATATAATGTTATGCTCAGAACTAAAAACTGAGGAGAAGGTTTCTTTCAGGAGGTAGCCATTACACAGAAACTGGATAGGCATTGGTCTGCTTGTGGGAGGTGGAGAATGATTGACTAACATTGTTTGGTTGTTTTTCTTCTTTCCTTTATGTATTAAACAACCTTTATGTCAACCCACAACTTTTCTTGCTTTTGCTATTCCTATTCTCTCCCCCCTCCCACTTGGCAGGCACAGAGTTAACAAGTGTCTGTCTGCTGCTTAGATGCTGGATGGGGTCAGCACATCATGGCATAGAAAGCATATATGAATCAGTATGTTTCCAAGGCACAGATGTCTGTAAACCACAAGACTACTGGTGGCAAGTATCTTGCAAGCTTGCCCTGATTATCCATCAGGTACCTGCTTTTGTCAAGGGTCATAAAAAGGGTATTGGATTTGTTCAACCTTTAACCCAAGAAGACTAGGTGAACATGGCAAAAATATCATAACCAAATAAAGGAACAGAAAAGAAGACTGTAGACAAATTATAGCGTATCTTATAATTTTAGCGTATGTAGGTTTTTTTACCTCATGTTTCAAACAATCTTTATTCTTGAGATTTTATAATTATCACATAGAATGAGTTCAGTTACTCTTGCATCCTCTACCCCCAAACTGATATTGCTGCTTGATTTTAACTTCCCAAATGTTATTCCCATTCAGAGAGGCTGCTGACCCATACTCATAATGTATCCTAAAAGGAATTCCACACTAAAGCATCTTATTATTAAAAATATTTTTTTACATTTCCCTTGACAACCAAGAAATTCAAGAGGTCCAAGCACCTCTAAAAAATGTTTGTTAAGAGTAATGTGTAGTTACATGTGTGCTCTTCCGAAAGAAATAGCTGTCACAGATGTTAAAGATATTTGATAAAAATATAACTGGGTAGTTTCTATTTTCTCTTTTAACATATTAATCTCAATTATTTTTCTTATAAACAGGTCTGTCCAGAGAATGCTATTTACATTCTGCAGAACAATTTTAATTTCAAGAAGCATTTGTGGAGCAAAGAAGTAAAAATTTCTCAGTATTGATTGAAACAGACTCTAAGTTTCAGAAGTAATGTATTAATACAATAATGTATAAATAAAGTATTTTAATGATGAAATATTTCATCGTTTTAAGTGACCAAAGTGATGGAAAATTTTCCACTAAGGTAATTCAGAAATTTCAAAGACTACCATGTAAGAGAAACATTCCCTCTTTTTTGACTGTTAAGTGAAAGTATATCAATTAGAGTTGCTCTTCTTTAATTTGAAGATAGTGTCTCTCACCAGGCTTGGGTCTCAGACATAGAGAAGATGCCTAAGGAGTTTAAGGAGCTGAAGAAATCAATGTGCTGGATGGAGAGGGGGAATAACACCCATCCTTCTCCTGAATGGATCCATGTTTCAGCCATTATAAACAGAAGCCCTCCTGAGAGACCCGCTAAAGTCCAGCAGGATACAACATGAGGTTCTCTGTGGTGCATCCTGTGTGACTATGGTGAGGACATGGATAGATGACACAGCAAACCCATCTTTGCTCTGTGTGCAAGAGTACAGGATCTGCAAGGTGACAGCACTAGACAGAATTTTCCCAGGAAGACAGCCTCTCCAGACTCCCAAGAAAGTTGCGCTGGCCCAAGCAGATGGCTCTCTGACTCAAATGTGAGAGAGATGGTCCTGCCAGCTGTACAAACCCTTCCATCAGTCATGGGCACTATGCTCAGAATTAGAGGAGCCCTGTCTCCAGCCAGGCGGAGGAAAGGGATAATCGAGTTTACTGGACTGTGTCGATTTGATGGCCTGGCACATTAGCAGCAGAAAGGGGGACACAGCGTACAATGCACCCTAATACTGTTGACTCATGGAGGGCCAGAGTCCAGCACCATCTCTGGAGTTACAGGAGGGTCTCAAGAACTGCCTGTATTGGAAGTTGAAATAAGATTAACTGGGAAAGACTGGGAGACATACCCTATATTGACTGGCCCAGATACTCTGTGAATCCTTGGCACAGACTTCCTGTGGAAGGGGTACTTCAAGGGCCTGAAAGGGTATAAGTGGACTTTTGGTGTAGCAGATGTGGAAACTGAAGGTATTAACCAGCTGTCTACCTTGTCCAATCTCTCAGATGATCCCTCTGAAGTGGGCCTGATGAGGGTGGAGGATCAGCAGGTACCAACTGCTTCTCTTACAGTACATCATCAGCAATATTAGGCCAACAGAGACACCCTGCTCCCCATATATAGACTAATTCGACAACTAGGAAGTCAAGGAGTCAGCAGCAAGACTTATTCACTCTTCAACAGCCCAATAAAGCCAGTGCAGATGCCTGGGAGGGAATGGAAATTAACTGTGGACTGTTGTGGCCTGAATGATGTTATGCCAGTGATGAGTGCTGCTGTGCCGGACATGCTGGAGCTCCAGTATGAACTGGAGTCCAAGGCAGCTAAATGATATGCCACAACTGACATCATTAGTGCATTTTTCGCTACTCCCATTGCAGCAGAGCGCAGGTTGCAGTTTCATCTGGGAGGGTGTCTAGTACTCCTGGAATTGACTACCCCAGGGGCACAGCCTGACTATCTGCCTAACTATCTGTTAGTCTAGACTGCACTGGAGAAGGGTGGAGATCAAGACCATCTGCAGTACATCAATGGCATCAGTGTATGGGATAATACAGCAGAGGAAGACTTTCATAAAGCCAAGAGAGTAATCGATATTTTGTTGTAAGCTGTCTGTGCCATAAAGAGAAGCAAGATGAAAGGACCTGCCAGAGAGATCCAATTCCTGGGAATCAAGTAGCAAGAGGGGTGCTACTATATCCCTATGGATGTGGTTAATAGTATAGCAACTGTGGTGCAACCCACTAGAAGAAAGAGACACAAACTTTCTTAGGTGTGGTGGGGTTTTGGAGAATGCATATTCCTGGATACAGTCAGAATGTAAGACCCTTCTATGAGGTGATCCAAAGAAGAACAGTTTTAAATGGGGCCATGAACAACAAATGGCCTTTGAACAAATAAAACAAGAGATAATCCATGGATTCCGGGACCTGTCTGAACAACATGACATTAACAAATGTGCTCTACACTGCATCTGGGGATAACGGTCCTACCTGCAGCTTCTGCAAAAATCAACAGGGGAGACTCAAGGTCATACCCTTGGATTTTGGAGTCAGGGATATAAAGGGTCAGAGGCCAATTATAGTCCAACAGAAAAGGAAACATTGTCTGCCTATGAAGGAGTTTGAGCTGCTTCAGAGGTAATTGGTACAAAGGCACCGTTCCTTCTGGCACCACGACTGCCAGTCCTGGGTCGGATGTTTAAAGGGAAGGCCACATCTACACACCATGTCACCAATGCCACCTGGAGTAAGTAGACCACTCCAATAACCCCGTAAACCCAAACAGGGAGCCTTGATCGCCCAGGCATAGTGATTACAAACTGGACAGTGGGTACAGCTACTGAGTATTGAATTGTTGCTGCTATGAACACAACCTCACTGCACAACAATCTTAGAATGAACTTTGGTATTAATACTTAATTTCTATCTTCTCAACATACATTTCAAATGAACAGGCTAACTGTCTGTTAGTCATAAACTCTTTTTCAAGTCAGATGTAATTATCATATATTTCTGTCCAAGGTCATACATTTGTTTCTGCCCTAAGAAACTAATAGGACTTGGGTAAGTAATTAAAAAATATAATTTGTTTACACTTATGTAGCCATTTGTATCCATTATGCTGAAAGCCTTCATATGAACCACACATGAAATTATTACTGTAGTCAAAATCCATTAATGAAACCTGATTCTAATATACAAAAGGAATTACTACTTCTTTGTAGTTATTTCCTCAGTACCAGAAATAAAATACTGACTATCAACATAAAAATTATTAAGACTAAGATATATCTGTTATAGAAGACTTAGCCTAAAAACCTTTCCTTATTTATTAGATTCTTTTGGCCATTCCACCATTGGTATGAAATAGTCATATTTTCACTCCTGAAAAGAACTGTGACTATTTTCAGAAATCAATTATACAATCTGAACATTCATGCAAAATTATTAGCACAGTTCTTGAACCAAAATGATCTGGATATATTTCTGATTTTCTGCTTTACAAACTACTCAGTTACAGCCAAATAATAATTCCTATAGATGTTCTTCCCCCCCCCCCCCTTTTTTTTTTAGTCCAATTTCTGTACACAGCTGCTCTGCCTATGAAACAGGAATGACCCTACCATGGAGTTGTAATCACAAAGGCCATGAGCTAGACATATATTAGATGATATTTAATTCTTTGGATACGTATCTAGGCTGAATTTTCCTTGTCTGTGAAAGTTACCAATTACTTTTTCTTGTAGCTTTTGGACGTTGAATTTTACAGAGTTATTTATGCATATATTTCTGCAACTTTTTTTCTATCATGGTAAAATTTTTGTTTATCAACCATTCAAACAAAGAAAGACTCCTTTCTTTATGCACCAGAAGATTCTAGTTTACATTCAACATGTTGCAGAAAAGGCAAGAGAGATTATCATAGTGTTGCTTGAATTTTCATTCCTAAAGGAAAGGTCATTCCAACAGCAAGTAGTTATTGTTCTGTGTATGAAAATGTAACACCTCACATGCTACCAAATCATTCATGTGAACTTTGAGTCATCCTTTTCAGGAGCCAATTTATACCACTGAAAGAAAAGGAAAGCAATTTTGAATATTATGTACCTTCAATATATAATGTTTTTCCATAAAGCAAGAATGTTTCTTTCTCTGATTTCTTGCTTTAAAAATCTCTACAATTACTTTTCATAATTATGGGTAATGACATCTAAATTGAAAAAAGACAACAGATACTTATGAATACTTGCCTTTTTAATATGTCTATTTCTAGAATGTAAAGATTAGAAGGAAAATTGAAGTAATGAATGTTCACAGTCTAGCTAACACATGAAATTAAATAATTTTATCTTTCTATCTGTCTATCTTGTTATTTCTTTTAACTAGAATTATTACCTTGATTTCTTTTAAAGATACCATCAGGCTCAGCTCTACAATCATTACTCAGGCATTACTCAAAAAGAATCTCCAGAAAACAAACAAACAAACAAAAAACCCTGAACAAATAAAAAACCCCCACCAAAACACAAAACCCCCCAAGATTTTATTATATTCAGATCAAAACCTTCAGTTCACTAGTTGTGATTTCCATTAAAAATAAACTTACTATCCCAAACTCTATGCCATCAGTCATTTTATTCTTCCATTAACTGGAAGTTTTACTTAACCACATCACAAAGATACAGCTTCCTTTATGAACCTTTTTTACCCCCCAGTCACCACAGCAGCACCATTACAGTTTACAGCCACTTGGACTTTGCATTGATTTGGCCAAAATTATGCTGGCTGTATACTGAAGCAGGAAAGTTTTTCTCCTGATGATCTCATTATGTTGTGATGAATAATCCCCCGAGGGAGGTCATCAAAGCCATGTCATCAACATTATTTAAACTTCTGCCCCTCTAATAATTTTTATTATAGTATTGTCTATGAGCCCAAGCTAAGATTGGAAATCCCATTGTACTGGAGGCATGGTTAAGTGCAGTCCTTGCCCTAAAGAGCTTAACATCTAATTAGATTAGACAGCTGTGACAGCAATGTTCAAAATTTCACAAACATTTTTAAAGCTTGCCACAGGTTTCCCAATACCACCTCAGGCTTGAAATGTAAAAAATGTAAAATAGCAGGACCACAATTTTCAAAGAAATCTAAGGCTTGCACACAAAATAGGAAATAGGTGCCTGAAGTGGAATAAGTTAGAGCATAGAAGATTACATTCACAATTCTCACCCTTCTTCTTTCTGATTTGCACTACTACTATTTTCATCTCTATGAGAAATCTGCTTCCTTCACATAGAGCAAATAATGCCTTGTCTAACTCCCTCATTTAGACAGACTGATATGTTTAAATAATTCTGTCAATTAGGTACAAACCTGAGGTGAGCATAAATAATTTTTGCTATAGTTCTGTCCATATACAACATAAATCCTTATACACACATTGACACACAAAAACATCCATGTACGCTGGTGACTGTTGATACAACTGTTAATAAAGACACAAAGGATGTTGCAACACTGGCAACAATTTTTAGTGGTTTATCTATCGAGGCAGATTCAACCCCCAGCTCACTGCAGAAAGGAAGGAATATGCAGTCACCCAGATCTGAAACCTGTTAATTACATATATACTGTTCCTTTCAGTGGGCATCTCACTACTGAGTCATAAGACACACACATACTTTAAATGTAATTACTTACATCATTCTCAACACTGTGGTACCCAATTTTCTTATAGAGGGGCATTAGGCAATGTGACTAGTATTGTTAGGGATGGTTTGTTCTCCACTTTGTCCTTTCCCCAAAAAATAAGCTCTGTGTGCAGTATTGTAATATGGCTTAGTAGCATTATATAAATGTGAGAAGCAGTGTGAGAGAGATGGAGGGAGAGCAAGCCCACTTTTTTTTAGCTCTCCAGAGATATAACAGTGTGAAAGCATTGTGAATATGCAGGAATGTCACCCTCTTGCATGGAAAAATGAGAAAAACTAATTAAAGTTTATACACCTGTGGATTATGTCTAACCTACAATTCATAAAATGTACATAGTAGAATTTATCCATCATTGTAACTGTGTATCACTTAATATATCACTATATTACTTTAATCATTATACACCAAGCCGTATTTCCTATGTACTCTTATTTTGCATGTTATTACCACCTAACAACATTTATTATTAAATTTCTCTAAAAAGTGAAAGAAGGGTTTAAAAAGACCTCATATGGCCACCACTGATTAAACAGAGTTACTGCCTAGTGTGCTGGGACAGAAGAGAATTAGAGTACATGAGATGTCCATGAGGCAGAAAGTATGTGTGAACCTTGTAATCAAATGTTTCTGTGATTAAACAGAAGTCAAAGCATTGACCGTGTTCATGCTCAATAGGGACATTAGACTTCAAACTTTTTCAAGAGTTCAGTGAAGCGAATTGTAATGAGAAAGGCATTGGAGAGAAGATCAAGGAATATTATTTCTAAGGAGACCTAAAATCCATGTTGCCTTTTCATTCAGAAAAACCCTTTTTATTTAGGATTTATATTTAGGCTATTTTTCTTGCACATCCACCTCCATTGCTGAAACTATGCAACTTTTAAATTAATTATTAAATAGCCAAAGGCTAAGAAAAAATTGCATTATAGCATGGTAATCATGACATTTCCCAGACTGAGGTACAGCTAGATCCCAAGGAAACGACCTTATGACTTGTTATATTCATAATAAAAATCAAAGTACTTCAGTAGCTACTCCAAAACAAAAGTTCAGAATAATAGTTATTAAACTCTAAACTGGATATGAAGAAAATCAGTCAGATATAAAATCATGCCAAAATATCTAAGAAAGTTAGGAGAAACATTTTAGGGGAAGATGTTTTGGTAATGTACCTGTCCCTGTGTTAACCTGGGAGTTTTTTCATCTCATTTTCTCCTCTGGTTCTGTGGAGGAGAGTGAGAGAAGCTGGGTGAGGATCTGTCAGTCATCTATGTCAACCAAAACGAGGAAGAATATATTTCAGGGATACATGGAATGGAATGGAAAGTGAGAAAGAGCAAGAAGGACATGAGACAGTGGACACAACTGCTTTGCAACTTGGAAAAAAAATCAGGAATTAATTCATAACTATGAAGCAATTTTCTTTATCAGATTGGAATCAGTCTTTCAACCGGAGTGCTAAATAAGAATCATTTATGGCAGAAGTTATATCATAGCATATTTTTTCCTGAATTTGTCATAAAAGTAGGTCTCTTAAAAAAAAATAAAAGATACTAATTGAAAGGAAGTGTAATAAGGTATAAAAATATCCGTGACTACATACATGAAAACCAATAAATAAATTTGCTATCATAAATAGAAGCCGTCATTGTAAGAGTCATAATATTTAGTTCTTCAGACTTGCCGTGAGTTTGGATTTTTAAATAGTGATGAATATATGTAGGGTATTTGAACTGTTAAAAAATAATATTCACAATAAACAATTCAGAAAGAAGAGGAAATGTCTAGAGCTGTTTTAGGTACTTCTTTTCCATAGTGAGGGTATGAAATTTATATGAAACTACATGAAAGACACAGTAAAAACTGTTAATGGAATGACTCACAGCTTAAGGCCATGATTCTACATATACACAAGCACATTTTGAATAAGCATGTATTCTAAATAAGAAACTGCAGATGAAAACATTCATAGCCAGGTCTTCAAATCATATAATCCTAAGTGCTCACATTTAGAACTATTTCTCATTATTTTAGCTTTAAATTTGTGATTTACTGCAAAGCACTCTTTAATTAGCAAACTTAAAAAAATGCTAAACTGGTACTATTTGAAATATGAATTTTCCCAGGATCGTTTAACACATGAAAATGGAGGAGAAAGCGCCTGAAAAAGCAGCTGTCAAAATACTTTTTGATGACAGAGACCAGATCCTTTACTAACATTAGTAAAAAACAGTAGTCTAAAAAAATTGTTTCTGATTTTCACATATGCCAACAGAAAAAAATAAATTCTTCACCTACAGGAGCACTGCAGTTGGATGTACTGTTTTTCACGGTGAAAAATGGTTTTCTATGAAGCGACAGACACAGGCTACTTCAGGATTAGATGATTATGTTTTCCAGTGACTCAATAAAATGCCTTCTTTGCTAGCTTGGTTCAGCTACTGGATATTATCCAGCATGTAATATCTTTTGCTCAGGAAGCAAAACTCTAAAAAAAAGGTTTCCTTCTTATAGTAAGCCAAATGAAATCATAGTTCTGCTTAGCTCACTTAAAACACAAGCATCAAAAGAACAAAAATATTTGTGCAGAGTAATGCACGCAACCACCCTCTAAATTAGAAAAATAAGCTGCTTAATCTTGTCTAGAATATTCTTGATGTTGCATAATGGGTCCCATCAGTCTTTACAAGTCATTATTACATGATATTTTGACATCAGACAATGAGATAAATGCAGAGCAATAACTAAGATGATAAAATGATATATATATATGATGGTGTCTCACATGTAATAGCTTCAGAAATGAAAGAAAATACTGCATTCAGTTGAATTAAGATGGTATTATGCATTCTTGACAATTGATACCTATTTAAATTAGAACCATATACCATAATGCGCCAATCATACAACTTACATACAGTAATATGTAAGGTATACTATTGAAACAGATTGCTTTTGTTTATAAATTAATTCAGAATGTTTTGCTGATATTCAGAATACAATTTTAAATAATTTTCATCTGTAATTTTTAGTATATTCGGGAGCACAATCATAGGTATATCATGGGTGTATGCACACTCTTTCTTGACAGTTACTGTACAGCAATTTTTTACTACTTTTCAATGAAAAGCAGGGCTGAGGCATTCAAGACGACAGTTCATTAAAGCAGAAAAACATTAGGTCTTATAAACTTGTCACAAAGTTGCAACATTTTCTTTTATATCTTGCTTATAACCCAAATACAATTTCTAGTAATGGAACAGGGATGGGGTTTGAGTCTACAATATAGTACAAATTTAATCAAGTGATGCACATTCTAAATAAAGAAAATGGTTTAGTCTCCTGACATTTCAAATGAGAAAATTCAATCACAGGAACAATGAAGCATAGCCATTTTACTTATTTAGTTATTTTATTCTTGATCTCCAAAGTTTTATTTTATTTTATTAGCCTGCCTGGTATTTCACAACAATTCTGCCAGCCTGTAGATAACTTCAATAAGATAAAAATGTAATCATTCACTTTGCCTTATCTCATCCATTGAAAGACTTTATTTTATTGTGATTATATTATATTATATATCAAATTCCAGGCAAACTGCAATTTATGCTCTGGTCAAGTGAATGTCATCTCTGATTATGTCACACTGGAAATAGTTATCCAACTAGACTATATAAAATTCAGCTAACGTGCAATAATTTATTATTGCCATAATTAATTAATTAAAAATTATAGATAATGGAGTTGATTAAAGTCCTTCCAAATTGTCTGTGGAGATATCTGTTCATCCAAAAGACCAGGGCTTTGTGTTAAGCTATTTCTTTCATCCTAAGTACAGGTACCACTGTTTGGCATGAATAGTATGATAAACTATTAGTGTAATGGGTTTAACATATAGGATTTCTGGAGGAAAAAACAGCAATACTATTGCTGCACAGGTATGCCTACAACATAACAGTGTGTGCCAGTGAAGGAACTCTAAAGGCTGTAGTCTGAATAGAAAGATTTTTACCGTAATTGAACAGAAACTCACAAAAATATGCATGTATGTACATGTGTATTAGCAGCATATGCTTGGAAACAGTAAAACTTAGCAACATTGAAATGATCAAGCAACAAACATACCATTCTGGCAGTTCCTTGTGAGGATAGGCAATAATATTTCATCTTAGCATTTCTGTAATAAATACTTACCCTTCTGCAGTAACTTAAGAAAGAGCAATGAGGAAAGATCCTACAAAGGCCCATATATATGGTTAGAACTTTGCTTAAAAATATACACATTATTTTTAGCATCTGCTCAGAATTAATATGTGAGTAGAATTTGTTTGTTTACCTGTTTTTTCTTAGCAAGCAATCTGACCTCAAATTTTGATAAGTGTTACTGCATAGTGGCTTTGTAAGTTCAAAGCTTGATATTTCTTGCTGGTATTCTCTAATGTCAAAAAGAAAAAAAGCTACACCTTTTCCCCTTCTTTTCTATCCCTCCTTTCTCCCCTTATTAAATTATTAATGGTAAGTGAAGTCTGCTCCTATTTAAGTCATCTACCCTTCTGAAATGCAAGATAGATTAGATTAGTTTTCCCTGGCCTTCAGTCAGAAGTTTTCTGTTAGAAAACATACCTGCATTAAGCAGAAGATCGTATGGGCTACATACCCATATGACATTCTTAAATCATTAGTATTTCAACTTGTTCCAGCCCTGAGGAGAAACTGTTTTCCTCTTACTTATTTGCCCCATCAGGCATTTATACATATTGGTAAGATTATCCCACCACTCACATCCTACAGGATGAAACTGAACCTGCAGCTAAGATTCCCACTTCTAGAATCTGAAGTCACATCTCTCTCAGCCTCTCCCTATATGTCAGATGCACCAGATCATTTTTGTGGCCTTTCACTGGATTTGTTCATGTATGTTCATGTCTCTCTTTGAATCCCTTTGGTTGGAAAAGAACTTTAAGATCATCAAGTCCAACTGTTAACCTAGCATTGCCAATTCTACCACTAAATTGTGTCCTTAAGCACCACAACTCCATGTGTTTTAAATCCCTCCAGGGATGATCACTCAAACACTTGCCTGGGCAGCCTGTGCCAATACTTAACAACCCTTTCAATTAAGAAGTTTTTACTGAATATCCAACCTAAACGTCCCCTGGCACAATTTGAGGCCATTTCTTCTTGTCCTGTCACTTGTTACCTGGGAGAAGAGACTGACTCCCACTTCCCTACAACCTCATTTTAGGTCATTGTAGAGTGAGAAGTTCTCCCCCGGGGCATTTTTTTCTTCAGGTGTGTCCCTCAGACACCCTCTGTGCTCCAGACCCTTCAGCAGCTTCACTGACCTTCTCTGAACTCACTCCAGCACCACAATGTCTTTCTTGTAGTGAGGGGCTCAAAACTGAACATAGTATTCAAGGTGCAGCCTCATCAGTGCCGCGTACAGGGACATAATCACTTCCCTAGTGGACCCAAGACAGCCTCCAATCATCACATCCCCCACAAATCCTTTGTTTACAAGCACCAGGTCCAAGCAAGGCACCTTTACTGATTGGCTCACTCACTGGCAGTGAGAGAAAGTTATCTTCCATACACTTCAGGAACCTCTTAGATTGTTTCATCTCTGTTGCATTTCCAGCAGATACCTGGTAAATTGAAGTTCTCCAAGACAAGGGCTAGAGATTGCAAGATTTTTCCCAGCTGCCTGTAGAATATTTCATCAAACTTATCATCCTGGTAGGGTGGTCTATAACAGACTCCAACCATGCTATCAGCCTTGTTGGCCTTCTTGTACTTTGCAGCCCAGAACTGGGCATAGTACTCCAGGTGTGTCTCGAGGGTTTAGTGTGAAGGGAAGTATCATCTCCCTTGACCTGCTGGCAATAGCCAGTATCCCAGGATACTGTTGTCCTTCTTTGCTGCAACAGCACATTGCTAGCTCATGCTCAGCTACCCCCAGGTGCAGGACTTTGCATTTTCTTTTGCTGGAATGCATCATAAAGTTCATCTCAGCCCAGTTCTCTAGCCTGTTCAGGTCCTACTGAACAGCATCACAACTCTCTGATGTATCAGTCACTCCTCCCAGCTTTGTATCAACTATGAACTTGCTAAGGACGACCTCGTTCATCAAACAGGTCATTAATTAAGAGGTAATGGTATTTGTATTGAACACTTTGGTATATCATCTCTGACTGGCCTTCAGCTGGACTTTCTGGTGCTCATCACAGTCATTTGAGCCTGGTAGCACAGCCAGCTTTCAAACCATTTTACTGTCTGCTTTTCTATTCTATACTTCACCAGGCTGTCTATGAGGATGTTTAGGAGACTGTGTTGGAAGCTTCAGTAAAATAAAAGTAAATAATATCCACTGCTTTCCACTCGACCACTGTAAGCAGACATTTCATCATATTTCTGTCACTGTTTCCAATTGTAGCTCAGCTCACCATTCTAAACAAATCACGTATGTGATGGACTTTGCGTTTTCTTACTCTTTTTTTTTTTTTTTTACTATTTGCACCTTTATCATCATGTTCTTTACTCTAAGACTGATTCCAAGTATTTATCATTCCTAATTGTTTATTTTGAAATACTTTCCTAAAATTATTTTCCTCATATTGAAATATACAGAATAAAACAGACTAATCCTTTTCTTAACACATAAAGCTTGTAATTTAAATAATCTCTATATAAAACTGACAACAATACAGCTTTAAAAAATTTTAAAAATATGCCGTATAGAGGAAAAATAATAGCATCAGCTACTGATATCGTAATACAAGGTATTTTCAACACTAGTTATACAGAGGTTATCAACTTTTTGGGTATTTATGAAATATCCTTCCGTTGTCCTCACTAACATAACTTCTTCCTTCTTTCATTCTTACTATGATGATTCTCCTTGTTTTGGAAGATTAGTAGTTAAAAACAAATTGCTAGAGCTACATGAATTTAATTAACATAAGAAAAAAGTACTTTTATCCTTCTGGGAGCTCCTTTTGACTCAAATACATTTAAAGATGATGAGGGGTACCTTTCATAGGTACCTCCTGGGAAGTTATATGCTCAAGTCACGTTTACATTAAAAAGATTTGTTTCTGCAGCTCCCTGTACACCGTTTTGAAGACCTACTTCTTGGAATATCAAATTATATTTTATTTGATAGATGTGAAGTCTGCTAAGAATAACAGAGTGAATTTTGTTGCTTGCTTGTTCTTCAGTTCAAAATTAGCATTTTGCAAGTTACTTAGAGTGATAGGCATATAGGAAGTGAAACTACTAAATATTACTAAAATATTAACATATTTAGAAATCCCTGGTAGCACTAGTGTTTTGGGGTTTTATTACTGCAAGTAATAACTTTTTTTTTTTCTTACTTTTAGAAGTCTCTGTTATTCAAAGAGGAAAATTAAAGAGGCATTCAAGATGGAAAAATAGAAATGATTAAGATCAGCTTTGATGATGAATTATGCAGTTTATATACCTATACTTCATAAAAGCAAATGCAACAGATTCTTAAACCAGGAAACTAATAATCTTATGTTTGTAGTCAAATTGTAAAAAATTACACTGTGTCAATTTAGGAGTCACACTGCACTGGATTACACACAAAATGAGAGCAATTGCTGTCATCAGTAAGATGTCCTTATCATTTATTTCTATATATATAAATTTATTTTTATAGAGATATATATTTAGTCTTAGAATTATCTGAATAGTAGTGTGCCTAAAAAGAATACAAAGACTCCAGTTAAAATCAGTTTGGCCCTTACCATTTGCAGTAATACACTTTCTTAATGGAGGAAATTATTCAAAGCATTGCTTCTAACTTAGTGGCACCTGTCAGTATTTCAGGTCAGATCATTTTGCTGCTCTGTCAGTCCCTTTTTTCCTGATGTTATTTTTCTTTCTTTAATGTTTTCCCATTTTATTCATGTCCCTTTCCACAATCTGAAATCATATTGACAATTAGTAGAAAAATGTACTGGAAGAAAGTGATTAGCATGAATAATTTATTTAAAACAAGTACTTGTTAAGATGAAAAAGAACAGCTACTTCATCTTATTTTGTTGTTGTTTGGTTTGTGGTTTTTTTTCCCCAATTAATATCTGTATTGACTAAGAAATTACTTTAAAAATGTAATTCTTTCAGGAGGGGAGAAAAAAATAAAGAACAACAACAACAAAGAAAAACTAACCTGGACCAAACATTTATTACAGGTTAAGTCCATAATAACTTGCAAGGAACTCAGATGAAGGATTGCTTACTGCACAAGGAGAGTATTTGAAGAAAGTGGGGAGAGTTTGGTCAGTTTGCATAGGACTGAAATACTAGTTATAGTAACAGCATCTCTGTTAATGTGTTTAATTGATTTTTCGAATTTATTATTTCATCCAAAAGTTCCTTTATTTCAGACAATAAGGTAAACTAAGGAAAATTGGGTCCATTAAGAAGAGTTGGGAGGGAGGTTCTCCTCTCTCTGTAGTACGCCCTAGTGAGGATGTATCTGGAGTACTGTGTCCAGTTCTGGGCTCAGCAGTTCAAGAGAGACAGGGAACCACTGAACACAGTCCATGAGAGGACTACACAGATGAGGACAGAACAGGAATATCTCTCTGATAAGGAAAGGCTGAGAGACCTGGATCTGTTTAGCCTGAAGAAGACTGAGAGGGAATCTTATGAATTCTTATAAATACCTAAAGGGTGGGTGTCAAGAGGATGGGGCCAGTCTATTTGCAGTGATGTCCAGTGATAGCACAAGGAGCAATGGGCACAAACTGGAACACAGGAAATTCCACCTAAGCGTAAGGAAAAACATTTTTACTGTGAGAGTGACAAAGTCCTAGAACAGGCTGCCCAGAAAGGTTGTCTTCTTCTCTGCAGACTTTTAAAACATGCCTGGATGTGTTCCCATGCAACTTTCTCTAGTCAAACTTGCTTTGGCAGTGGGGTTGGACTCAGTGATCTCCAGAGATCCCTTCCAACCCCTACCATTTTGTGAAAAAATATATTCATGGGAGAAATCAGATTCTAAAGTTTTTGCAACCCTTTTTTTTCATAGTTTTGCTATTCTTGTGAATGCTCTTTATTGTGCCTGCAAAAACCAACCTTATTTTGCTCTTTTCATAAATAACTGAATAATCACAATGTACATCTGATGAGTAAGACTTAACTAGAGTGTAACCACTCTTCTTGTGCAGCATGCATGAGTTTCTTTCCATTTCTAGTTGCTGAACAGCAGCACAAGGCATGCATCATCCATAGAAAACAACAGAAGCCCACCAAAAGCAAATACACTGCAGAGCTGTGCTGGAAGTTCTTCATCAAACTTTCTGAAGGTAAAGTATGGCTCTGGGACCTCTTGTCTTTCCTATTCTTCTCATGATCACTTAGTTTGATAGAGAAAAACAGAAAGAAAAAATTCAGAGTGTAGGAGAAAATAAAAAGATTGGGACATGAAATCTGCTGAAAGTGGGAGCATGGGAGCTAGATTTGAGTGAGAAAGAGGGCTGTAATTGCATAGAAAAGAGTTTACAATAGAAGGAAGGAAAAGTTGGAACTGGACATTGAGAATGTGACTAGTAAATGTGATAGAAGCAGCTGAAAAAAAGGGAGAGATATGAGCAAAGGGCTGGGAAGGGAGGAGACAGACTCAAGTGAGAAGCCTTTAAAGAGAGAAGGGGCTGGACTGGATTGGATAGAAGTCAAAGAACCAGGATGACCACCGCAGGATAAAGATGTAAAAAGACTTCAGAGAAATGGTCAGAAGAGTGTACTCACAAAGGCATACTGATTGTAAATTATGTAAATGAAGCCATTTTTCCCTGATGTTTACTATTATTTGTTGCACGTACTGGCACAACATGTGGTGTGAACAGTGTAAGGTAAAATGTAAAGCAAACCAAGAGAAAGGCTATGTCAAATTCTTCAGCCTTCATGTTCTTTGGAACTAGAAAGAAAAACTTGCAATAATTTGAAACATTATCATTTAAGCATGAGTCTTGGAGAAAAAAAAACCCACAGCGGTGTTACATTTAAAAAACTGCCATATAAAATGTAAGCAGTTCTCTTGTTTTGATTTTGTCATATTATCGATATTTGAAGGATTAGAATTATATGTGTGAATATGTAAAAATAGTTATCAATATATCACTCACTTCATTTATCATTATTATCTTACAACAAGTTCCACAATTGCGTAAGAATGTACAGTCTCTGTGTCATGAAATAACACACTCTAGATTACCTTCTACAGTATGTTTCATTTTAAAAAAAGTTGGGTTTTTTTGTAGGACATGGTCTGCTCCAACTTGTAGGTTAATGGCTACTCTGCTATAAACTGTTCTAGTGATCATTCACTCTGGTAGACCTTTCCCATTTTACACTGGAAAACATCTCGGGGTAAAGCCATGCTTTTTCTTTGTCCCATTAAATTTATTCTAGTTTAGCTGTGATTTGAAATACAAAGACATTAGTTTTCTTCTCTCATATCTCAGGAAAAGTGTAATATAACACAGTAGTAGAAGCTCAACCAAAATATTTCAGCTCTTCCAAAAGGACAACAAGTAGCATCAGGTTTTGTGAAGTGGAGATGAGAGGATAGCAAGGATGATGGGATTGTCCACTCCTGGTCACAAAAGCTATACTTATATTAATAAAGAAGATCGCATCTTGTTTTTTTACTATGGTGCATGATCATCCATGCTGTTTAATGATTTTTCTGTTTTATGAAAGAGTTTTGGTCTGTACCACCTTGCACTGATGTAGACAATCCCTGTTTGTTACTGCAGTCCCTGGTTATTGGAAATAACCCAGTCTAAGCACTAGCCTAGAAAACAATATTCAAGACACTTTCTTTTGGAGAGGAAGGGAATTTAGCCACATGGACATAAGCCAGATTCTGCATTTTTCACTCAGGCTCAGTGAATGTGGGGCTAAGCTCAGACTTAACCATGGTGGAAATATAAAGCATGTGTATGTACATATATATCTGTATAGACACATAATATTTTCTCTGACAGCACCAAGATGAGTTAGGTTAAAGTCAGGATATGCCCGACTCATTTGTGAGTTTACACGCTGATACATTCAGGGGATTGAAATATTACTCAGTATGCATAAGACTCAAGTTACAACAAAGAAACATATTTGGCATTTCTTAAATTTCATTATTTGATCCTTGCAACCTAGCCAATGTTTTCAGAGGTGCCAGGTTTTCTCCTAAGGAAAATATGGGTCTAAATTTGTGAAAGCTTCAATGTCAGCACTCTCCTAAATCATTAAGTCCTTAAAGACTCGAGGGATAAAAATCAATACCTGACATTTACAAGGAAAAAAAAGTTTAGAACAATCTTCCGCATTCTCGAAAAGAGATAAACATAATAACAAATGAGAGTCTGAGAGCTGATGGCTGATTTTCTCTTCTCAAGCTCTTCTTTTTCTATTAGTGTATTATGGCCTCTAGGTAGATTTAAAGTCATGGTTGCATATTATTTTTGGGGACACTTTTTTCACTCTTAAAGTCCACCTCTTCTGATCTTATTACTCATTTTAGCTAGATACTGTGTTGTATTACTTATAATTTTTCACTTAAAAGTTAAACTTACAGCAACTTAAATAGATCATTAAAACAAATTAACTTTGTTTATTTGTTTTCTAAAATTTTTGTCCATCTACATGAGCTACTATGGAAGTTTTTGCTGTCAAAGAAATTGAAATTTTTAGTGTCACCTTTGGTTAACTCCTACAAAATAACAAAACTAAAAGGAAATTAAACCAAGACAGATAGTCATCATGTTTCCTGAAGGGTATACAGTTATCAGTATGGTGCTCCACCCATATACAGAATGGCACTTTTGTTCTATAGATAATACAGACATAGAATCATAGAATCACAGGGTGATGGAAAGGGAACTTCAAAGATCATTGAGTCATGTCCTCTGCCATGAGTAGGGACATCTAGAAAGCAGCCCTGCAGACAAGGATTTGGGGGTACTGGTGGATGAAAATCTGGACATAAGCAAGCTGCCAGTGTCATAGGCTTACTTTCCTGCAGCCTTTTGTTGTTTCTGGACATATTTCCTCTCTTTTTAGACCTGAACACACCTGTTTGATAATGTTCCTAAGCCTAATCCATGGAAAAAATAGGTATTCAGACTGTTACATGGAGGCACTGGTGCTGGTCATTAACCCATTAGAGGCCTTGAGAGCCTTGGTGTCTCTGGACTTCACTATCATGTCTGCTGACAACCTGCTTGCCTATTAAATATGATAAGGTAAGACATATATATTGCAGAAGAACAGTTCAAAAATGTAGAAAACCAATCTCCAAGCTAAACTTCTGATCAGGCTTCCAGACACATTATAAAGAAGCTTTTGCCCTGTGAAAGACAAGTGGTTTTCCTCATCCTCTACTTGTATAAAGACACAAATTATTTAACTATCAAATTAAGTTAAAATCTTTAAAAAAGTTCTGTAAATGTGAGCTTTCCCTTCCCATAAAATATGACACACAAAACCTTTTCCAGAAATCACCATTCATTTATACAGTATTTTCTTTTTCTTTTCGTGCTTCTGCCAAAAGTTCAAGTAAGGAAGGTCACAAACTTCCACTGGTCAGATTTGTGAGGGATAGTAATCATTTTCAAATACAAATGTTACACTGTAATTTCTTGTCCAGTTACTCAGTCACATCCAAATAAAGTAACTGAGTTCCAGTTATATTATGACATCCCATTTCCAAAGATACCTTAAACAGGGAAGAAACATAAATTTTCAAGAAAGCTCTGTTACACCTGTTATAGCATGATTATAGCAGTTCAGATATCAGAGACAGAAAAAGACCTCTGTGTTCATCCACTATCAATAAAAAATTGATCTCCACATTATATGCTCATCTGGAACACATACAGCACTGGAAGGAAGATCCCATGAGTACAGAGCCTCAGGCTCTGCCACTACCCTCTACCTTTCCCTGAGCACATTAAGTGCCATTGTTCTCCTTTTATCTATACTTCTAAACTTCTTTGTTCCTCTGTTTGGTTCTCATCTATTCTGAGCTGTCACTATGGTACTGAATGCTGATGAAACAATAAAGCATTCTAACTCAGAAGGTTATTTTTCAGCTGTATTTCTTAGCATAACAGTCATCCTGTATTTATACGGGGGAATTCTGCATCCAGGTACCATGTTAAGGGCAATTAAATAAGCTGCTTTTGAATACCCTGCATGTGTGTGGGGTTACAGGTGTGGGTCAACACTACAACATGGACAGACACCCTTTCAATTCATGTTGCTGATTCTCACCCTCTCCCTGCCTTCCTAATGCCCTGTTGGTGCTGTGCTTCTGCCGTTTCAGTCCTTCCTCTATCACTGTGCAGGGACTTTGCCAGTCCTGTCTCTTCTCTGATGTCTCCTCAGGTTAGTCTGTTGGCATTTCTGATTCCTTCCCTGACCTGATGGTGCCGGTTACCACCTTCAGCAAAAATATGTGTATAGTTACATTAGCTCTGTGCTTTGAGGGCTGTTGATTTTCCCCCCCTTCAGAACTGGAAGGAATAAAAATAAAAATGCAGGACTGAAGTGACCCTTGAAAGTCACTGAGTCCATCCCGCCCCATTTAAGGACACTTGTAGACTATATAGTAAATGCAGAAGCGGTCATGTGAACGCTCCCATTTGTACTATGAAAGCATAAGTAACAAAATTACAAAATAACTTTTAAAAGTCAGCAAAATAATAAAACACTTAATCAAGGAAAACAACAATACGTTTTGTCAAAGAAAGCAAAAATCTCCGTAAAGTGTTCACAGGAAATAATACAGTTTTTAAACTCTCTCACTATTTTCCTCCTTAATCAGAGAATAGTAAGGTGAAACAGTTGAATTTGAACAAATAACATATGCAGCATTCATCATGCATATCACCATTAACAAGGAAAAGAAAAAATGACAGATTTCATTCACAAGCTTCATAATAATTTGTCTTGAAAGGATCCAAAATAACTCAAGAAAGATTTTAAATTTTTGTTTGGTGTCTCTGCTCCAGGATGGCAAATCAAGAATATGTAGATGCTGCATTGCTGTATAGTACTTCAGGCCCACTAAATAAAACTTGAAATCTTTAAAAACAAGAACTATTTTTTCTTAGTTCCTTAATAATTTCCACCATAACTGACAGAGATAAAAAGCTGTTTTATTCTGTAGACTGTGTAGACCTCTTTTTTACCCTTTAGACTTTATAATCACTCCTAGTGATCTATCTTCTAGAATAAACACAAACAAGATGCATTCAGCAATTTTTCCCATCACTGCAGCTCTTGACAGAATATAGATTAAAAAAAATTCAATTCAGAGAAGATGAAAGTTGTGTTGATCAATTGGTAGAAGCAACGTGACGAAATGGGAAAGCTGAAGCTTTTTCAAACTGCATAGTGAGCCATAACAATGCTGCTGATACGGTATGCAGGTACTGATTTTCTCTGCACAACTGAAAGTTATTATTTCTTGTAAGAGTTACAAACTATCAAGACTATTAGATCTGCTGTTGTTGTTATAATATCAGGCAAAACCATGGATTTTATATTTGCATATATGGCCAGTAGCTGAAGAAACTCTAAGGTTATTCTTCCATTTATTACCTCAATATAGAGCTCCTTTTTGTAAACCAGATAACTTTATGGAAAAGTCCACAGAATTTAACAAGGGTGAAACAGCATAAATTTACTGAAATACCATTTCCCCTACATAGAGAATTATATTCTTTCAAAATTTCTCTGTGTGTAATTCTTTATTATAAAAATTTATAGAGCATTAAAAGTCTCGGGAGAGATTTGTGTTCTCTGCTAAGCTTCACAGAAATTTGCCATAAATATAAGCTGCCTTCAAAGGCATGTGTGGAGTGATTGCAGCAGTGATGTTCTTTCCAGGAAGCATGTTACCACTGTCTTCTTAGGTTGCACCTGTTCACCTTTAGCTTCAATGCTGTTGTCTAGATATTCCAGGTGCTTGCTGCTTTAGGACAAGTCTCCTGTCTTGCTAGACATCTGCACCAAACAAAGCCAGAGGACTGAACAAAGACTGCTGTTAATAATGAAAAGACAGTTCTGCCACCCTTCTGTTAGGCATTATTTTAATGACATTCTCAGCAACCCTAAACCAGATTATTTCAATGGACTACTCCTTAAGAGGATTTTGGGTAAAGATTTCCCAGATCTTTTATCTTAGATAGGAAGAGATTTAAGATCACCTCTGGCCATGAACTGTCTATAAAAGTAGTATGAATATGGATTTACTGAAGAAGATCTAAAGGAGTGGATGGTTTTTTCAGTTGCCCAGGAAATACTGGGTTATAGTAGCACTCAGGTCACAGTGAGCACACACTACAGCCCACGGGAAGCTGCTCAGCTGGGTAAGCACATCCTGCAACTCCCTCTCACCTGCCATATCCACACCAACTGCTTCCAGCACTGGTGGGAAGCACTGAGGAAGCTTTAGAAAAGAGAATGAATGGCATTTGTACTGCTCATACAAAAGGATTCTTTGATCTGTAAGACTGGACCCAACAGCATTACTTTTGCCATGCATTTCTCTGTAAACTCTAGAATAAGAAATCAGAGAAATATTTTTCCTTTCTACACATTTAAATAACAAAAGTAACATTTTAAGATTATATTTCTTTAGGAAGTGTTGACATTTTGATTTTAAATATGTGGCTTTTAAGAATTGTCTGTTTAACACATTTTCTGACTGCGGTAGGTTGACCTTGGCTGGTTGGCAGACATGCACCCAGCCACTCCCACACCCTTCCTGAACAGGAATTGTGGTGAAATAAGATGGAAAAACTCATGGGGCAAGATGAGGGACATCAGTTACAAATTACAGTCATGGGCAAAAAAGACCTGGCTTGGGGAAGATTAATTTTTTATGAGTTAAAAATAGAATTGGATGTTGAGAAATAAAGACAAGTTAAAACAGGTCCTCCCTTCCCCTTGAGCAGCACAGAGGAAACTGGTAGTCTACAGTCAGTCTGTAACAGTTCCTCTCAACCACTTCTTCCTCCACAGATTTTTTTTTCTGCTCCAATGTGCATCCTCCCCATGGGCTGCAGCCCTTTGGTATAGAGTCCTTCTCTACTCTGATGTGGAATCTTCCAGGCTGAAGTTTAATTCAGGGCATATACACCTGCTCCATGGGTTGTAGTATGGATATCTGGTCCACTGCAGTATTTCCCCTGGGAATCTCTGCTTCAGCACCTGGAGCACCTCCTCTAACCACAGTGTTTTCAGGATTGTTTCTCACATTTCCCTCCCCTTCAGTGCTGTGCAGTGTTTTGTGCAATTTGTTAAATGTGTTCTCAGAGACACCACAAACTCCTCCAACAGGCTCAGCTGTGTCCTGCAGCGAGTCATAGAATGGTAGGGGTTGGAAAGGACCTCTGGAGATTATTGAGTCCAAACTCCCCTGCCAGAGTAGGATCACCCAGGGCAGGCCACACAGGAACAGATCCAGGCAGGTTTGGAAAGTCTCTAGAGAAGAAGAATCCACAACCTCTCTTGGCAGCCTGTTCCAGGGCTCTGTCACTTTCACAGTGAAGAAGTTTCTCCTCACGTTGAGGTGGAACTTCCTGTGTTTCACCTTTCTACCATTACTTCTTATCCTATCCCAGGGCACCACTGAAAAGAGACTGGCCCCTTCTACTTGACACCCACCCGTCAGATATTTGTAAACATTAATAAGATCCCCTCTCAGTCTTCTCTTTTCCAGGCTAAACAGCCCCAGGTCTCTCAGCCTTTCCTCATAAGAGAGATGGTGCAGTCCTTAAAGCTCTGTTGGACTCTCTCTAGTATTTCCTTGTCCCTCTTGAACTGAACTGAACACAGTACTCCAGATGGCATCTAACCAGTGTAGAGGGGGAGAACCACCTCCCTCAACCACTGGCCCTCCTGGCCCCAAGGGCACATTGCTGTTCCATGGATAACTTACTGTCCACCAGGACACCAAGGCCCCTCTCCATGGGACTGTTTTCCATCGCATCTGCCCCTAATCTGTACCAGTACATGGTGTTGTTCCCTCCCAAGTGTAGGACTCTACACGTATCCTTGTTGAATTTCATTAGGTTTGCGTTTGCCCAGCTCTCCAGATCTTGCTGGATGGCAGCACAGTCAGAGTCCATTTTGAGGCCTGCTGGAACCGCCTGCATCTGTCATGAGATAAGCCCCAGCTTCTACTCTAAGAGCCCAGCTCTGCAGCTCCCACTGTTACCAAAACCTTGACACCTACATCCAATACAAGAAGTTATAAGATAAATTATATTTATTCCAAATGTAATTGTATAAAGTCACAAATACACTGTTCTAAAATACACTAACTTCTAACCTTCTTATCAAATTGCCTAACATTGATGAGCTGAACACATTCAAACATTTAAGAACAGAGACAATTACAGGGACTGAACAGGGAATTGTGATAATTCTGCTAGGCATAATTTTCAAGAAATTCTTTTTATATAGTCCCTAAGTTATGTTGATATAAAAGGAAACCTGTTAAAATCTACAATGCACAAGGAAAAAAGAAAAGAGGTCTAGCAGAGACATCTTTTAAAAATCAGTATGTTTAATCAAGTTGGTTTAATTAAGTTGGTGCAGACCTAATGTTTGTGTCTGTCTTTTAGTATTAAATCTAGATAGGGAGCTGACATGAACTGCAAGGAGCTGAATTTTGTGCTCATTGGAAATATAGAAATGATTGCAACACTGATTGTCATAGCAACTGGAACTTAACAGACATGAAATGTTTTGACATTATTCTGAGACATAAGCTCTGTATTTATGAACTTACTGGTACAGTATGAAGAGGGAATCACACTTAGCAGGGCTACCAGACAGTGTGGAATGAACAGTGCTAGGAAATTATTGAGGACTTAATTGGAACAGCAAAAAATCCTGTGATGTACATTATATTCAACCTATTAGAAACTCCATTCCACACCAAGATAGAATTGTAGAGAAAAAGACTAGAAATGCTGCATTTATGTCAGAGCAGCAGTATGAGAGAAAAAAAGTTGTTTCCAGTCTAGAGAGTGGATGAACAACAACTGTCTCAAGCCTGCATACCAAGGGAACTGGGGTTGTTTAGTCTGGAGAAAAGGAGGCTCAGAGGAGACCTTATTGCTCTCTACAACTACCTGAAAGAAGATGGTAGGGAAGGGGGAGGTCAGTCTCTTCTCCCAAGTAAGAAGTAATAGGTCAAGAAGAAATGGCCACAAGTTGTGCCAGGGGAGGTTTAGGTTGGATATTCAGAGAAACTTCATTGAAAGCGTTAAGTATTACCATAGGCTGCCCAGGAAAGTGGTTGAGTGTCCCTGGAGGGATTTAATGCACATGGAGATGTGGTTCTTAAGGACATGGTTTAGTGGTGGAGTTGGCAGCTGGACTTGATTGATCTTAAAGGTCTTTTCCAACCTAAATGATTCTATAACCTGAATAAACTTTTTGCCATGGATTTTTAAACTGCTTCTCCAACTCTGTTATTATACACAGAAGCTTTGTCTTAGAGCCTTTCTCTGCTCTATTAGACCAGAAGACTGTCAGTGACACTTATAAACTGTGAAAGCAACTTTTCTGCAAAGGAGACTACTGTAACAAAGCTAATGGTGATCATATATTGTACTTTTTTTTTTTAGGTAGCTAAGTGACCAAAAATAAGTTAATAACAGTATATTTGGGCTCCTAAATACATTTAGACTGGTTTTCAAGAATGCAGGGAAATGTCCCTTCTCTGAGGAATCCCTTTGCCCTTACTCGTCAAGGAGAAAAGAAACATTTAATTTCTCAAAAAGGTAATATTGTAAGGTGCAGTAACATGCAGAAAATTTCTGAAGAACCTGCAGACCTGCGAACATCTATCAAAATTTTCAATGAAGCTATGGTTTGGTCTTAACATTATTAGTCACATTATCAAAGTGACAAGAGGATGTGTATATTAATTTAATTCTGCATTTTATTGGTTATCAAAATTTAAAACATTGTACAGGTAATATAAGGGATCAAATTACAAAAATTTTAAGTTTAAAAGGTTACCTTGCTTGCCCACATCACATTCATGCACAAATTTTTAAGGGAGACTCCTTTATCTCCAAAGATTTGGTTTTATTTAAACTTTCCAGGGGATCAAACACCAGCAGCTTAGTGCAATACAAATATAACCATGTTCAGTTTTTACCACTGACAGCACAAGAGTCAGGAATGGAACATAGCTTTACTCCACCATGCCAAGAATCATTGCTCAGCAAGATCTCTTCCATTAATTTCTGACAAGATAAGAAGAGCTTAAATAGGTATTAAAAAAACTGGTACAAACTACAACATTGCTATTAATAGTAGCAGTCATATTGCCAAAGGAAAAAATTTTGGACAAGAGACAATTTACATATATCTACATGCACATATTAGCTGGAACAGATACCTGGGCCTTCTCTGTGTCTAAAGTCTCATTTATTTTAGTAATACAGTGTCAGTATACTGCCAACATTTAGAACAAAACGGCTGCAGATGGTGGTTTTGAAACAGAAATGTCAAATTCTGTTGTTACACCTGAGGTGCGTTGAAGTGGTGCAATACTTTACAGGAAAGAGAAAAATGTTATCCTAGATTAGGCTGATGAAGATTGGATTAACTCCTCAAATGTAATAATCTTTTTTATCCAGATGGAGACCTCACTAAGAGGTACTGTGTTCAACATCTTCACCAGTCATATTTTGTATGAGAGTGCAAACAGTACAAAAGTGTCAACTCAGATTTCTTCATTCTAATACCTTCTGTTTAACAAAGATATAGAGCTGAACCTTGAAAATCATTCAGAAAAAGAAGTCTCATTGACATTAGTGTGGATATGTGTTCATGAGATCAACAAATCCAATGTGTTATATGTTCCCTAAAATAAAATACTGAAGAAACATAAATTAGAATACTGGTACAAATATGTGATTTAGAGATAAGTAGTAACATTTTAACATACTTTGAAAAGTTATTTCATCTGGGAAAATTGAGGGGGAGAGAGCCTATCATGTACCTTCTGAGGTAATATAAGTGGGTTTTGCATTTTAAGTTGAAAGAATACAAACTTTCATTATTTCTACTTTTAATGAGAAGTTATCACTCAGTGGAGTTGCAAGAAGATGAATTTAAAATTGTGGGTTTATTTCACAAGGCAGAAAACTAGTTGTGTAGGTACTGCATAGTGACAGAGCACTGGAACAGGCTGCCCAGAGAGGTTGTGGTGTCGTCTTCTCTAGAGACTTTCAAGACACACCTGGATCTGTTCCTGTGTGGCCTGCCCTGGGTGATCCTGCTCTGCCAGGGGGATTGGATTCAACCTCCAGAGGTCCCTTCCAACCCCTACCATTCTATGATTCTATGATTTATGCAAGCAGTTGCTCTAATAGAGCTTCATTTGCAAGGGACTACACACGAGAAGTTAGTTCAGTCACAGCCACTGAAAGCTTGATTACTTTTCTTGTTCAAAATTGCCATTGAACATGATCAGCTGAGGTACTGATGATGTACATAGGTCTCTGTCATAGTTTGAGACTAGGCAGTGGAAGAATAATGGACTTTCAAGCACAGTTTCAAGCTAATTTAAATCAGTGATAGGATGATAAAGCTTTTATATCCGAACATCAATTCTCTTACCATGAATATGCTTTAGCATATTTTAATATCACTGATGTATGACAATGAGAGTCTAGCTTTAGAGTTATAGACACTACTCAGGTATAGAGCTTCACTGCATGATAGTAACATAGAGAGCAGAGAAATCACTATTGCTAGCACAAAAAAATATCCTGAAGTAGAAAGGTATTATTACTGAAGAGTTAGGCAAATTCAACAAGAAGTTTTGCAGCATCTCCTGATTTAAATATGTAAGAATATTTTACAATTAACAAGCCGCAGACTCACTCCTTTCTTTGCTCTCCCCTAATCAAATTAATTGCACTACTTCCTCTTTCCACAGTTGTCCTCTCTTGCCATCTACTCTGCTCCCTGCTTTAATCCTGCCAAGCCCCACCAATACTCAAACTTTCAGCTGCTCAGTGATGAGCTACACCTTCCTGACCCATAGTCTGCTCCCTCTCACACCTCCAGCAGGTACCATGCTCACTCATCACTGCCCATGGAGAAGCTGGACCTGACCCTGGAGGCATTCTGCTTACTTGGCTATCAGGGTAGTGTGAGAGCTTGGCAGCATGGCTCTCAGCAGCTGCTGACAAAACCAGCTGTGGCATCCAGCTGCCCAGTTCCAAAGATATCAACCACAATTCTACTCAGTAAGTTACTTACATGTTGTATCAGACATTGTTCTATTGCTTTTTCTCCTCTATCATGCATACTATGTTCAATTTTGTTTGCTAATCTATACACTAAAGAAGCATTGATATTCTCATCATTAGCAGCATCACATTTTTGCAGACATCCAACACATCTTTAGATGTTGGATTTTGTAATTTCTTTGTTTAAAAGATTTCTTCATATAAAACTACAGGTATTTCCTACAGGCAATCTCCTTGTGAGTCAGTTACCTACACAAGTTCCATATTAATTTAGCTGCACACCAACAATAATTTGAGATCAGCTCTTTCAGGCTGACATAATATTTCTTTAGCTTAAAGAATAAAATTGATTTGCTTTTCAAAAAAGAACTTTTAGAGCTTTTCCCCATTAAAATAAATAAATAATGCAATGTTTCTATTAAAAGCAGACTTGTACTAAATATGGGACTGTATGTCCCATACAATGAGCTACAAACATAAGGATACCATTTTGCAATGTTATAAAAACTGGTTTGAATTGTTCTCATTCAGTTTTCATACAGGAGAGAAAATATTGTATTGTCCTTTTCATTCTGAACTCTAGGAAATTTTGAACATATTGAGGGTTTAGAGATGGTCTGGGTCCTTTAAATACCCATGAACTTTCACTAAGTTTTTTTTTTTTCCTCCCTTTTGTGACATGTGGCATGTTTACTTCTCCTTCCAAAAGATTTTGATATCAAGACTGTCTTTGTGACTCTGCTGTTACTGGTGTCAAGTAACTCTCCATCTATAGCCGATATTATTCAAAGAGAAGATGAGCACCTCAAAGTCTTTCTAATGCCAAAGGGAACACCACTTGCTTCAGAGAAGTAATGTCTTAATGTGTAAATGTAGTTTAAAGTTCTGAATCTTAAGCCCATAGGAGAGAAATATTTGTATAACTCTGCATGCAATTTCTTTTGTGAGTAAAAAGACACCTATTTTACCCAAAGCCCTTCTTTTTTCTGCTGTAGTCACAAAAATATAAATTGTTTTGCTTTTTTTTTCTTTCATAAGGCAAAGATAAACACTGAGCTGTTTCCTAAAAAAATTGTGGACTGTACTCTCACCACCTATTTATTCTCTTAAAACCATACTAGACCTTTAGGTTCAGCTGTAGTTCAAGCAAACAGAAGGGAAAAATAATACATGAACTATCCATTTTTTGTCTATATTCAGTTAAAGAGGTCTTGAACAGCCTAGCCATGTTTTGTATTGCAAAACAATATCCCTCAAGTTAGAGCTTGAATTTATTAATAATATAATCAACTTCTATACCTTTTTCACTATTCAGTCTGTAATCTACAACTCTTAAGCTCCAAGAACAATTCATTGTAATTCAACAATACAATAAAAAAGGTCTTGAAGGTTATTGGATTTTTTATAGTCAGCTCATCAATCTTTCAAAGCAAATTCTTATTCATAAAACATATTGTTTGTTGCAGTCTGGAAAGAACTTTTTACTGTTATGTTAAGAAGAGCTAAATTCAAAGATACAAAAACTATGTTTATAAATGAAGACATAAGAAAAATTGCACAAATCAAGGGATTCATAAATGTTTGATAAATTCATGTTAACGCTTAGCCTTAACTGTGGATGGAGAAAAAACAATTATGCAAGCTTTCCACATTTTTAGGTTGACATGAGTTACATCTAATTTACTAATTATGCATGATACTAGGATATATTGACTTTTGTCCAATAACTACGACTTTAGATTAAGCCAATACTCCAAATAATTTCCCTTTCAAAAATTACTTGGCTCCTTGAATTTGGATTCAATAGAAAGCAAAAGTCAGGAAATTAATACTTACTCTTCCATTTAACATTTTTGGATATTTAGATACCTGACAAAATTACATCTGTAGAGCACATGCCATAGAAAACTGTTTTAATGGAAAAATGGTAATATTTTCCCCAAACTCCTGTTTGTGTATTCCATCTGATAGTTACTATTACCAAAAAAAAAAATACTTGATGGTTCTAAGAGACATGTCCTCTCTACAGGTGGCATATGCCAAGGATGCACAGGGCCTTTGAGACAGTCACAAATGGGATGTTTATGTCACTCATTTCCAGTTAGATTCACTTCAGTTTCCAGTACAGTCAGCTGCTGGAATCCCCATCATCCCAGAAAAACAGAAGGGTTTGATTCTTCTATAGCTTGATGGCATCATGGTGCACTGTGTGCAAATCTCTCCTAAAACCTTATACTCCTGTGGGTCTGATGTGCCAGGCCCTCGGATCCACACAGTCCAGTAAACCTGATTGTCCCTTCCCCCATCTGGCTGGAGGCAGGGCCCCTCTAATCCTCATCAGAATCACTCATGTATTGTGGAAATGAGTTAGAGGTGCCCTCAAGGGAAAGAGCAGGTCTCCAGACCTGAAATCAGACCAACATGCACTGCAGCTGACACAAACTGACATATTTTTTCTAAATATTTTGCTAGCTTATCAGGATTCTGCACTTGTTCAGCACTAAAATTCCAAAACATTGGAATGACCACTGCCCTAGGCACTTGCTCATACTTTTCCACACTCCCTGCCACTCATAACTATCCAGCCTCAGGGCAGATCTCTGCATGGTATTGTTGAGGAAAAAAAGTTATGAACCTAAACAATACCTGCAACAAATTCAGTAGACACAGCAACAAGACCATGCTGTCTTGGACATCCCAAGGATATTCAAAATTCTGAACAACTGAGAAAGTCTCCCCCTTTGTCATGCCCACAGACTGGGTGAAGTTACTAAAAAATGACAATGCTGCATACACATATCAGCTTAACATCACAACCAGTTGCATAATCATACCGTAAGTCTACATTACCCAGTAAAACATGAGCATCCTTCTCCACTTCCCAGAAACAGTCAACAGTTCACCACAGGGAACGCAGAGTACATAAGGTTTTACATAACACCACCACGCAAACAATTGGATCAACACTGTGACCATGCACTATTTAATATAAAAAGCACATATGACAAAATTGGTTTAACACACTTTGGTCAGATCTGTTGTTATCTTAACCCACTGGGCTCCGTGTTTGGTGCCAAAAAGGACTGCTGTGGTCTAACCTCAGTCAGCAACTAACTGCCGCACAGATGCTCGTTCACTGTCCCCTTGCCCCCAGCTCCCTGTGGGATGGGAAGGAGAATCAGGAGAAAAAAGGTAATGTTTAAAAATTTAACAAAACAAGATTTTCAGGCAAAGATGTAACTTAAACCTATGTCTCTGTGAAGTGGCTAATACCTTTAAGAGCCCTATTTTCATAGATTGAATAGAAACTGCATTTCAGTGCATTGATCTGTAGACTGTATTTGAGATGCACTTACCACCTGAAGCTCTTCGAACTACACAAGATTAGGTACTGGTTCAGCAATGACTTCAAGAATCTCTGTTCTGGAATCTGAAAGAGTTTAAAGGGTTAAGCAACAGAGTGCACTTACATTCTGAGTAACATGCCATCAACATTTCTTTTGTGTATGCATTTAAAAATATCTCTCCAAATTATATTTAGTATATTTTTTTCTCAGTCTTTTGTATACTTAACACTCATTTTTACAAAATGAGTGAATTTTAATAAGATTTTGTCTAAACAGTTTCCAAGATTCACAGAAATTCCCATCTCTCAGGAACTATCATCCCAAAAATAGGAAGTTTAAGGAAAAAAAGCAAAGTAGTGAAAGAAAAAAAAGCAGAAAGTAGAATGTTGAAATAAAAAGACCAGAAATGTCTGTATTAAAGCTCAAACAATAAAAAGCATTAACTTCTATTCCCCATTAAATCTGTACACTGAAATTAATGCTGTGTTTAGTATCAAAACGTATTGTTTGATAGAACTACTTATATTACTTAGAAGAATCACAGAATGTCTTTGGTTGGAAGAGACCTTCAAGATCTAGTCCAACCTTTGACCCAACACTGCAAGCTCACCGATAAACCATGTCCCTGAGCACAAGGTCCACATGCCATTTAAATGCCTCTAAGGATAGCAACTCCACCACTGCCCTGGGTAGACCATTACAATGTTTAGTAACCCTTTCAGTGAAGAAATGTTTCCTAACATCCAGCCTAAAGCTTCCCTGGTGCAGCTTGCATCCATTCCCTCTGGTCCTGTCACACGTCACCAGGTAGAAAAGGCTGTCCATCTCCTCATTCCAACTTCCTTTCAGGTAGTTGTGGAGAGTGATAAGGTCTCCCCTCAGCCTTCTCCAGACTGAACAACCCCATTTCCTTCAGCTGCTCCTCATAGAACTTGTGCTCTGGGCCCTTCATGAGCCTTGCTGCCCTTTTCTGGACACAATCCAGCACTTCTAGGTCCTTCTTATAGTGAGGGGCCCAGAACTGAACACAATATTCAAGGTGTGGCCTCACCAGTTCTGAGTACAAGGGGACGATCACCTTCCTAATCCTGCTGGACAGTGTTTCTAATACAAGCCAGTATGCCATTGACTTTCTTGGCCACCTGCATGCACTGCTGACTCATATTTAGTTGACTATTGATCAATACCCCCAGGTCCTTTTCCAACTTGCAGCTTTCAAGACAGATTTGGTAGTTGCTTGGATAGCAGCATTATACATATTGAAAACAGGGTGGTTATTTTCATATCTTACCAGATTTAAAGACAAGCTCAGAAGCCCATTATTTTGTTTAAAAGAAGTTTCTTCATTCTACATTACTTAATATAAGGCAAATGGACCTGTTAATCATAGGCTAGTTTGAAACGAAACTAAATTTGATTGCCACTGTATGTCTAATTTATGCAAATGGTATTTATCTGGATATCTCTCATTAAAGACACCCATAGTATAGTACATTATTGTAGCCTGCGAATTGAAGCTCCTCATTTAAAATCAATTTTTGAAGTCAGTAAGGGTGTCCTAATTTCCTTCAGTGTGGTCAGAAGCTTCTTTATGATGCTTACATGGTTTTCCCCACAGTTAAGTGTGTGTATGTATGTAAGTATACAAAGATCAGATAAAGTATATATAAAATACACAAGGTAAAAGTTCTAATTCTAAAATTTTTCATACATCTTACTAAAATACAATTCATAAGCTTTCACAAGATTCACCTTTTCTTCCTCAGACTACAGGAGTAAAAGGTGCAACATGATCCTTAGCTGCTATCATTTAACTTAATTCTTTATGTTAAAATAAATTGCCTTTGTTCCTTGTTCATGTTCTCAGAGATGCTAATTTTAAATATTCCTCGTAAACAAAGAGTAATAACAATTTGTCTTCAAAGCAATTCCCAGTGCTCATGGGTAACTTAGATTTGAATGGGGGTGTGTGTGTGAAAACTTTCCAAAACCATTCTGTGAAAGACTTTAATCAATATTTAAATCAATAATTTAAGATTATCTCCTCTATACCATTATTTCAAAAGGTCACTTGTTTATGACTGTGTATATACAAGGCTCTATTACTGGTACTATTAATAATTCTATTTATTCCAACTCAATTTTATGTGAGGAATAATTCTACTTGCTTTGACCAACATGGAGGTCTGCTCAGCAATTATGAGTCATCCTGCCATCTTTGTATTTATTTTTACACTACTGTTCCTGTGCTTAGATATTATTTCTCCCTCTTCTTCACTTTGTTTACCTTAGAGACTATTTTGCTAAGTAAATCAATAATTCCACAGTTCTCACTGATTTCTCATATTCTCATCTGTCTTTTTTTTTAAAGTTTCTGGGTAGTATTTTATGCAGACTGATATCTGCAAACCTGTGCAAAATCAGACTTGGCTGAATCATCAAAACAATGTTATAGAGGACTACCCATAAAGGCAGGATCCTATCAATAATTTTAGGAACCGTGGAAGTATTGATGAGGAAACCAAACCAGGCATATTGAAAACTCACATATGAAGCTTATGGACTATATTTACCCATGTTTTCTCTCAAAGGCAATCAGTTGTACCACAAAGCATAGCAGCATTAAGGGCAGATATTCCATGGCTGAATACATATTGAATGACGTGTCTGCTGCTACCCTGCATTCTCCTGACAATCTACTGGGAATTTGATGCACTGCCTGAAAACGCTCCAGGAAATCTATGAGTGTTAATTCCTAAATCACAAATTTGACATCTGCAGGAAGTGCTGTTCATCCTTCTGGTGAACCTTATTTGACTTTCTTGCTTGGATGAGATCAACTTATCTGTGTTCAGCAAATCACTTTCTTCTAAGACTGAAAGACGATATATGTGTTCCAAACATTTACGCAAGCAATAGACCAAGAAACAGCACTATTTTTGAGAAGTTGAATTTATCAGAATTAAACATGATTTAATTTATCTGAATTAAAGTCAATTTTAGACATCAAGAAGGTCAAACAACATGATCAACATAGCAAGAATGTGAAGGTAAAAGTGTCTGTAAATTCTACTCTGCTCTGTGCTCTGGATAAATTTTAAAATAAACAGTACTGTGACTAAACTGAATAAGCCTAAACAAATAATCCAATGCAGTATTCAGCATGGAAAGGGCAATCGCCTATATCACTATGTAACCCCTTAGATTTTGCTCTTTAAAGATAATTTTTATGGGCTTTTTGAACATTAGGGATGACTGTTAAGTCATGGAGCTCTGTGAGGGAAGAAGAAGCTCCTACATGAAACAGTCATGTTTCAATGATGACCATAAAAAGGGTTTACAAACAACAAAGAAATTAATTTCAGAAAATGGAAAGTCTATTATGGAGTAGTAGTTAACTGTTACCAATGTAAGAGAAGACAATCACCCTTAATGTTTACATTGGCTTTATCTTACATCTACCATGGTGTGATAGGTGAGTTTTGGAGACAATGTATATCCCCTGTATACAACTAAAATTAGCAGAACCTAAAAAGACGGAGATTTTTTGTTTGTTTTAAAATATGGAATGTTATGGATACTGACTAAATATGACGTATATACCCATGTAGTTACAAATTTGAAATATTCTTTAACTAGCCTCAGTTCTGCATACCACTCATTCTGTAAGATGTATCAAGACATCTTGATGAGCTGGGGGGCAAGAAAGGGCTCTTGCCTGCATTAAAGAATGTCTGCAGCCCAAGGTAAGGGAGAGGGAAATGGAATGAAAATAACATCACCTATATTATATGAAGGCACTATTAAAACATATTTCACAATAGATTTTAAAATCTCACTGCTTATATTCAAAGAAAATCAATAACTGTAATTTTTCTAGAGTTCTGAAAAATAAACAAACGACAGGGGGAATCTTAGTTTTAGGCAAAGGCAAATTCTACTAGTCTTAAGTAATTGCTGACTCCAGAGGATAACAGTGATTTTAGTGAAAGCCAGTAAACAGAAATAACTACTTTCCAAAAAAAGGGTAAGCTAGACTAGAAAGAAATCTACATTAGATTTGGCCCTCAAATATGAAATATCTTAAACTTTAAAATGGCTGTCAACAATCCTGAAATGTTTTCTGCGTTTCTTGTTTTCTCTATTTTATTTACATTCAGAGCAAGAAAAGAATGAGAAAAGACATCTTCATAGAAAATCCATACTCAAAGTGAAGAATAAAATTTATATATTGATAAAGATTGTTAGTGGCAAAGCCATGATAATGAGGTTAATAATTGTCAATAGACAGAAAAGACAGACTAATACAGTGCATTAAACCACTAGAACTACTTGCATACATTCATTTTCCTTTTCTCACTTGTTTGGCAAAATAAAGCATTATTCAGAAAATAAAGCCTTTGAAACAAAGTATTTACATGCATCACACATATCCAAACTCCATTTGCTAATGAACTGCTGATATTTATCCTGTTCTTTTAGTTACCATGGATTTAGCTAAACATTCAGCTTTTCCAGTGATTTACCATCTCAGCCCTACACCTGATCTTGCTGTCACAATGTTGCTTCCTGCTAGCAAGGAATGCACAGAAGCTCTTTCACTTTTGTGAAGATCATCACAGTATTTCGGTCTCCAGATCAACTAATCAATGTTCTACTAGTTTGCTAGAGTACTCAATTCCCCTTTTGAAAAATACTGGAAAAATAATTGAAATATAAAAAGAAAAATATCCCATGAAGCAGTTTCAGAACTTTTATATAGTAAAAGCAACTACTTTAGAATCATAGAATAGTTCTGTCTGAAAGAGACCTTCAAGATCATCAAGTCCAGCCTTATTCCTAGCCCTATCAAAAACCACTACACCATGTCTCTAAGCACAACATCTACCCACCTCTTAAACACCTCCAGGGATGGTGACTCCACCACCTTCCTTGGCAGGCCATTCCAATGTCTGACAACAGTTTCTGTAAAGAAATGCTTCCTAATATCCTGCTTGAACCTCCCCTGGTTCAACTTCAGGCCATTTCCTCTTTTCTATCGCTTGTTACCAGGGTGACCAGACCAACTCCTGCCTCTCTACAGCTTCCCTTGAGGTAGTTGTAGAAAGGAATTCTGAAAGAGCTAATACTGAATATAATGGATTTTTATTGAAAATTCTGTGGTTTTCTTAATTATTTATCACTGCACTCCAGCTACACACATGCTTCCCAAACCAACAATATATCTTGATTGTTACCACTATATTTCTCTTATTCTGAAAAAAAATTGTTTACCCAATCTTTAAAGTAATATTAAAATGCAACTCTAAATTGTAGTGCTATATCCTCTGCTACAAAATCAGTTCACATTTTTCCTACAAATGATATGAAAAAGTATGTTGATTCATACATTTCAATATAATCACAGATTTAGGGTCTTGAACTATGCTTATCTAAATGAGTAGTACTGTACGTGCTTAGATTCCTTGATAGTCAGAAGCTTGTGCTCAATGCCTGCTAGCACCAAAATACAACCAGTGTCTGCTGAAAACTTCTGATCTGAGCTGGCTAAAATAGGGACAACCTCTTTTCAGACCACAATTTTTATGGGGTCAGAAAAGGAAGAATTAAATGAATAAAGAAGAAGAAAAAAAAAAAAGAGATTCCGTAGGGAAAGGTAAAAATCTCCCTTTCTATTTGCCCTTCCCCATAGATTATAGAAGTAGGAATAAGGATGTGCTCTTTTCTCTTTCATTCTCTACTTTTGTGTTGCCCCTTTGGCAGACCGCACCTATCCCATTCATACCACCAATGGACATGGGGAGTAAAGTGGCTAGGTTTTGTGGGACATAAGCTATGTTAAGAGAAGAGGTAATGAGAATACTGTGATTTATTGCTTCAACAAAACTGAACCTCTGTCTCTCAGATGTTAGAAGCCAGCAGATATCCAGTTCTGTTGGAAAGGAACTAAGCCTCAGAGGTGAAGTGCTCAAATTTCTACAATGTGTGTCATGTTATGTCCTGTCTGGCTACCTGAGGTCAAAAGGGAAGAGTAAATTCTAAAACTACAATAGATCCAACTTCTGTGAGACTTGTCACAGCTAATGATTCAGTAAGGGATCAGTTACACTGCCTAAAGGTAGATTTCTATGCTGTTTGAATTACTCTAAATATCAGAGACATTTGCATGGGTCTGTCAAATATGGGAAACTCACACCACCTCGGAGTTTAAACAGGATACCTAGGACAACTCCAAGAACAAATGCTTCAAATTAGGCAAATGGATCAAGCCCATAGTGTTAAGTTGCTTGTCTTGTAAATCAGCAAGTTCAATGGTCTCTGATACACACATCCTCCCCCAGCTTGTTATGACTGTATATTAAAATATAAAACACTATTCCTTTGTTCTGACATTGACTATATCCTTATATCAAAAACCCCTGATGAAAACATTCTATTCTGCCTTCCATTTTATATACACCAACCCCAGTGATTTATGTACATGTTACTGAACCTCTGAAAAACAATTTTTTTTTTTACATAGAACACCACACAATTTTAAAATTTAACTTTAGGCAACTGTAGTATAATTTAAACCAAAATCCTGAAGTGAAATTTTCTATATCCCATCCACAAGTCACAAACTAGAAGATTCCAATAAGGAAGTGTTCTGGGAAAGATGGAAACCAGTTAGAGATCCAAAATTTCATGGCAGGATCCAAGCTTATTGCAAGTACAACATGTAATCTTGCAAAATTGTTTTGACTGCACATTTTTTTAGTCTCAACATTGCCTTGTGGACAGAAAGGAACAGAACAAATTGCTGGACCTGGCAGTACCCAGAGTTCCTTGCCAGAGAAAGTACAAAGTTTATGGTTCTCCCTCAGTCCTGGAATATTTCACTAACTTATGTTATCCTGGCCTGCTTCCTTCTCACTGGCTTCCTGTCCTGCTTCTGGTGCACCCTTCCCCAGATCCAGGGGACACCATGAGTGACTGCCTGTCACGTGGTGACTGCCAAGTTTATCCAGCCTTATCCATCTGTGACTATGATAGAGATTTGGTTCAGGTCAGACAACGGTCCTTTGGCCACCAAGTTTCTATTAGAACAAACTGGCACCAGCTCTGGCCATGCAAACCTCATCATGTGCTGAGCACTGCCCTGGCAGCCCAAGGTGATGTCTGTGACCATTTTCTAATAGTCACAGAACCCCATTTACTGACCAACTTTACAGTCATTAAAGAAAGGAGAAAAAATTAAGCCATTTGATAACAAAATTGGCTTTTAATTTTCTTTGAATTAAGAGCTGTTTGTGTACAGTTTTATGCTGTGTCTCACCCATCAGCAATAAATAAATTCATACTGCCTGCATTTGCACTCCTTTGACAGAAACTTCATCTTAGAAGCATAGAAGGCTTAAGTGATTGCTGACCTCTTCCATAATGTTCTGATACATCTCTATTCTTGTCTGCACTAGGCACTTCCTTCCCTAGAAAGATAATTTAAGCCTAACTTGTTATACGCTCTCTTTTTCAAACCAATGGTTTGAGAAATCATTTCAGCACCAAAACCACAGTGCACAATGTTTATTCTTGGCCCATTCACACAGAATGTGTGAGTCAGCCTGCGCGATACAGATGGCCATATATGTTGACTTCCTTGAAATAACACAAAAGAAAGCAGTGACCTGAGCTACCGCATTTAGTATCAGTTTCCTCCTCTCTGTTTTGAAAGCTTATGATCATTTAGAATTCTACTAGGTAAGAGACAAGGAAGGATGTGAAAATACACTTTAGAGCAGCTTGTTTTTCAGGATGAAGTAAACAGAGGCTGAGAAAAGGAATATGCATTGTTATTAGATTTTTTTTAAAATGTACCTTTATATATATTTACCTTCCAAAATGGAGAGAAAACGGGTAGGGAAAATAGTATTTCTCAAGCTAGACACGAAGTCAAGTTTCATTTTTCAAAATAATTTGTGAACTCTGTCAAGGTATATAGAGCAATAAATGAAACTGCCTTCTGCTCTTGGTAATCAGGGACAATGTAAACTGATGAGAAAAGAGTACAGTAAAGTAACTTGTTTAGGGAAAAGAGAAGGCATTTTACCAATCTAAAAGAATAAGCAGATATTAACTATAATATGATTAAGTATAAATAATTGGTCATAGGTATAACTACTTTTTTAACCTCTGACATGACATTAATTTATGAAATAAAGTCATACAATTGTGCAGTCTTTAAGAGACATTTGGACAATGCCCTTAAAAAGATGCTTTAACTTTTGGTGAGCCTTGAATTGTTCTGTTTCTTTTTTTTTCACTTGCATGTTTTCTACAGTTGTTTTGCAGACTTTCTTCCACATCCTGCTGCCTGACAGAGGCTCAAGGGGTGCCATCACACATGCTACACTCTGGAGCATCACCAAGAGAAGTGTGTTCAGTCAGGTACTCATTGCAGTTCTGCCATAAGCTGCTCTGCACTATGGATACACCTATCATAACTACATAGCCTGTGTCAGCTTCCAGATATCACACTAGATACTACCAGCTGTCTACTAGGAATACAGAAGCAGCAAAGTTTCATGACCTCAGAAATAGTAAATTGCCTGTAGGGCAGTGTCATGATTTTGACCCAGGCAATAGCTGAGCACAATGTGTCCACTCACAAAAAGCAAAGTCCCATGGGGTGAGATAAGGAGAATTCAACAGGGTAATTCAAAAAGAGAAGAAACATCAGCAGAAATAGCAACAGTAATGATGCAATACACAAAATGATATAAAATAAACATACCTACATGCCTGCACAACACCACAGCAACCACCCTGCTAGAGTCCCAGCTTTGCTGTGTTCTTTCTCCCTGCCTTATATAGCAGGTGTGACGTCAGAATGGTATTAAGTACCCCATTGGCTGATTCAGTTGTCTATCCTGGTTGTGGCCACCTCCCAGCTTCTGGTCAGAATTAACTCTATCCTAGCTGAACCCAGGACAGGAAACCACTGCAGCTGAGAAGTTTGCTTCTCTAAATGGGAACAAATCACAGAATTCAACAGGTTGGGTTTTTTTAGTCATTGAATTAATTCTTTGGTTTTGACTTCCACAAATATGCTGGGTTACCATTTTTCTGATCTTACATTTTCCATGCACAATCTCAGAACTCTTGTATATCTCATGCTAAATGATTTTGTAGCAGCCAAGCATGTAACTTTAATCAGATTTTTTATTGCACATACAAATCTGCCCTTGTTATTCTGAGGAAATGTGAATGTAGATTTAGCTTCCAGCTTTCTCCTGTCAGCCCTTGAGCATTTGCAACAAGCATACTGTGCATGCACTGTGGTCTTTACAGCTGACCCACGATCCTGCAAGACAAACTAAAAGAAACTCCACTTAACTTGTCATGAAAAGTTTAAAGCTTATTTTACCCTGCTTACATATGAACCAAAAGCCCTGCCTTATTCCTCCAGAAAAAGCACCAAGTCTGGGAGCTAATATTGTGTGCTTGTTAAGGCGACTTACAGACTGTGTTATAACTATTGTGGTATTTAAACAAAAGACCAGTAGTTACCAGATAAATGATATAATTCTACTTATGGAAAGTCATTGCACAATCTCTGCTTGATATTTCAATAACATTGATTTTTTCTGAATAAAACAATCTGAAGAAACTGACATAGAAATGCTGGATTCTTCAAACAGGTCTGAAAAACTGTATATAGAAGCTATCCTGGCTTATTACATAAGGATGTGTGGAATGTAAATATATATGTATGCCTAGAAAGCAGACAGCTGATTTGTAAGGATATCTGGTTCATGACTCTTCCATATAAAAACTAAAACCACGAGACAGAAAAAGTGACAAATTAAGCATGCAGCTACACAAACCATACAGAGCAGGAGGTAACTAAGACACTAGTGAAGACACGAGCTCTGAGGTGTTGAGGAGGCTTAACCAGGTATTTGCAGCAGATTAGAAGGGGGCAAGAGAGAAGAAACAAAATTTTCATGTCTTATGGGAAAAAGCAAATTTATTGTAGAACATTTGAGGGGCCTTGTGAGATTATGTAAAATTTATTATGGAATATTTTAAAAGGACTGTATGCAAAACTCATTATGGGATGTTTTGAGAAAAGTCCAAAAGCAGGGAAAGAGAGGCAGAAGTGTGGGTCAGGAAGGACAAATCATATAAGTACATGTATATTTATAAGGGGTATAAAAAGGGGCTGGAAGCATGTACACAGAGGCTGGCAGCACACATCTCTGACTGAGTCCCTGCATGATCACAACTGTCAGACCTTTTTTACTAAACTCTATTTCTGATTATTTTACATAGGTGTTCCCTCTTCATCTCCAGATGTCTGCTGAAAATACAATACAGAGGAGAGGAAACAGTCTATGAGGTTCCTGGAGTGTGTGGAGGATGGCAACACATCTGGTGAGAGAGCCATCTAGGGAAGGCTCCCTGATAGACGTGTTGTTTATGAACACAGAAGGACTTAGGGATGATATGGTCATTGGAGACCATCTTGGGCATAGTGATCATGAAATGATGGAGTTTTCAGTTCTTGGGGAAGTGAGGAGGTGGGTCAGTTGAACTGCCACCTTGGAATTCAGGAGGGCAGGCTTTGACTTGTTTAGTTTCCTGGTTTACAGTCTCTTGGGAGGCAGTCCTGAAGGGAAAAGGAGTCCAGGAAGGCTGGACATTGCTCAAGAGGGAAATCTTAAAGGTTCAGGAGCAGGCTGTTCCCGTGTGTTGTAAGACAAGCCAGCAGGGAAACAGATTGGTCTGTCTGAACAGACTGCTTTGGCTGGAACTCAGGAAGAAAAGTAAAGTCTATGGCCAATGGAAAAAGTGACAGACAACTCAGGAAGACTACAAAGAGTCTGTGAGGCTATGCAGAAGAAAACTGGAAAGGAAGAAACATTTAAAATGATATATCATAAAGAATGCTAAGCCTTATATCAGGACATCGAGGAAATAAATGGCTAGAATAAACACTTATCATTTATTCCAAAACACAACCAAACTTTCCTTGCTCATTACTTGTTGACAAGAATAATAAATCTCTTTAGATGGGAGGCAAACTTTATGCTAAAAGCAATACAGTGCTATCTGGAGCTACCATTTAAATTAGTTGCTGGGCAGAATTAACAAGGATGGATTAAGAGTTTTAACACAAACATCCTGGAAACATGAGGACAGAATTAATGAAAACACTGCTTTTTCTGAGATATTCAATGATATAACATGTGTCTCACATCATTTACAACCTGTACCTGATGGTATCCTGGGAATGACAAATGCATTTATTTCTCAAAGGTATCAATTGTAGAACCCTTTCTCTGCTTGGAAAGGAAAATCTATACCCTGGGACACAGAAGAGAAATACTTACTGATGATGAAGTGCAGTCTATACATATTCAATCAACATTCAAATATATTTCATAATGAAAAGCACTTTTATTTTAGCTGTAGAAACAAATTCATCTCAGTCTGTGTATTCCTGAATCTGGTACCAGAATCCAGCCTCTGAGTCTGGTTTCCATCTGCCACTGACTCCAGTCTGGGAATTCCCCAGTGCTTGCTTCACAGCATCAGTGGTGATGGTGATGTAATTGTCAGCTGGGGATTTGGGTTTGATATTGGGTTTGTATATATATATATATATCTCATTTTATTATTATTTCCATTAAAGCTGATTTTGTTTTCTTTTTCTGTCTATGAGTCTGTATCCCTTATTCTCTTTCTCTTCCCCCTTGGGAGGTCAGAAGGATTAATAGAGAGTGTTTGTCATTCATCTAGTGGCTGGCCCAGCCCTGACCCTTGACAGAGGGAAGCAAAAATATGTATCTCAGAAAAAAAAGAGTTTTACCCTTGTGGTCCCTCAGCTTTATACTGAATATGATGTATATAGGCTGGAATCTGTCATTGGGTCAGTTTAGGGTCCCGTGTCCTGTCCACTCCTCCACGCAGGTGCAGCCTTTCAGTTTCTGCACCCCCCAAGTGGCACACAAGATCCAGCAGTGGCCTTGGTCTGAATACCAATCCTTGGTAGTAACTCTAAACATGGGGTGTCGTCACTGCTAGAAGCAGACATTGCTTGTAAAAAACCGCCATTAACTTCAGAAAGTGCCGTTAGTTTGAGGAGACTGAGCTGAAAAGCAAAATCACTGAACAGAATCAGTTCTATTCCAACCCAAAGCAGGACACCGTTTCTCCCTCTACATGTTACTTCAGAGAATTAGAAATCTTTTTCCTACTAGCTGTAAGTATCTTTACTAAAAAAATGATATTAAGGAACCTGTTTTTCAGTATGAGAGAGATTTGTGGTTTTTAGCATTTCCTATTGCAAATCAGGCTCTCTAGTGTAGTGGGTCTGGCTGAGCTGCTTTTCCCCACCCAGCCCTCACGCTGCAGCACTGGGAGCTGGAGGGTGTTGAGAACACACCCGTGTTATGACTGCCAGTGCTCACACGGCACCAGAGGATGGGGGAGAAGATACAGCCGACCTGAGCTGACCAGTGGGATATTCCGTACCATATGACATCAGCTCAACTATAAAGGGAGAGGGCAGGAGGAGGATGGGGGGGCATTCTGCTTTGTCCTCCAAGCGGCTGCTACGTGTTCCTGGAGCCCTGCTTCCTGGACTCGGCCCGACATCGCCTGTGGACGGGAAGTAGAAAATAACATCTTATCTATCATAACCCACACCCCTGTGCTTTGTGTCTTATTCTCTCCCTGCGTGCTGTGCTGAAGGGGGTCGGGGAGGAGTGATAGAAGGGCTTGGTGGGCACCTGGTGCCGTGCTGGGGTCAACCCACCACATCTAGTTACTAACTTTTTGCTTCTGCCAAATGTATCCATGTCAGAGACGGTGACAAGGGCAGTGTAGTGTATGCCTCCACATTGCTGTATCAGTGTGAACAGACTGCAAACCACAAACTTTGTCCGAGGGAATGACAAAGCAACCTGGCTCTATCAGTGGGGACAGGCTCCAAACCACAAACTGGACCACAGCTTGTCAGGAATGGTGCCTTATCAGTGTGGAAAGCTGCAACCGCACCCCTACGCATGAGCCCAGACCCCGGGCCTGGAAGACCGAGGGGTCCGGAGACCCGTGAAACCCACTTAAGGACCCTCAGAGATGGTGTTGGGCATGCGTACCACCGTCAGGTGGTAGATGCAATAAGCAGGACAGTCCCCGATAAAACAGCAGGAGCCACGAACATCAGACAGAACGTTCTCCCACCGGACCTGAAAGCACATCGGACTGACAGGATGCCGCAGATCCGTGGTGGTAGCTATCGTAACTGACTCTTATCTTCCTTCCTTTCCTTTCCCTCTTTCTCTCTCTGCTTTGCGAACTTTTGTCGGGCAAATAAAACCACTTGGAACTTTGACCCTGTTTTGTCTTAATTCTATTCCCAAGAATATGAACAAAATCTTGCTCTGGTTTATATTCAGCATGCAACAATCCACTAAATATTTTGAAGTCTATATTTCCATTAGGGCTTGACCTATGTAATAAATATCATTGAAAAAGACACGGTGCAGAACATTAATTATCCTTAAAGATCATATATATCTTTTGATGTTTTGATATTTCATCCCTTACAGTAGATATTGCTACTGCACTAGATACATAAGAGACCACATTACTATAGCATAAATTCAGAGTGTAGGCAGACAACTTGTAAAGGGGCTATCTTTGCAAGATGTATAAAGGTCATATATGCTTATCATAACAGTAAAAACCTGATTCAGCTTCCCTGAAATTTGATGTGAATCTTTTCACTGACTCCCACAAGAACTGAGTGATATCTTCAAATATCATATATCTTGCTTATGAGGGCAGATTCTCTGAAAAAAAAAAATAAAAAAATAAAAAAAAAGATTGCTCACGAATAAGAATTTCAGGACTGGGTTCCCTAAAACAGATAACAATCTTCTACACTACAGCATTAGCTAAATGCAGCAATCTGGAAAAATAGTGTCATGACAATGTTATTGTTGACTGATATTAAATTAATCTAGTTGCAGTGATATGCAGGAAGAAAAGATTTAGAGAGCACATGAAGAAGCTTGTCTTGCATACCAGTACCAATAAAAAATAAACTGAGTGATTTAACCTGTCAGAAACATATTAACCAGAGTATCATGGAATAACTGTTCTCCAGTAAGTATTAGTGTTCAAGCTTTTACAGAAATGATGGAGAAAAATTACAGGTTGTGAATGGGCATTTTTTTAATTGGTTTGGTTTTGTTTTGTTTTTTTTTTTCTTTTGGAACATGTAGGTCTTGGTGTCTGTGTTCACTGAAACTCAGCTACTGTTAGGAACAGCACCTGTACCCAAGAATTTTCTAGTGAAACTACTACAGCAAAAGCTTTACAGGAAGTGGAAGGAGACAGGGATAAGGATTTTGACTCACCGGGGAAAAAAGCCAAACCCAAACTATTTTATTTATGAGATCACCAGGTATTCAATTGTGGATAAACAGTTCTTAATACAGATTCACCAGCCTAACTTTAGCTTCCTTATGAGTAATTATTTAATCAGTTGTTTTAAATTCAGTATTAGACATGAGAGACATGAAGACTACACACAATCAGTGTGGAAGAAAAGGAAGGTTATCATAAATTTAACTAAGGGTGATTTGGGGCAGTGTTCCTCTGTGAGGAGAGGGCAGGGCCTGCATTTAGCAGATGCAGCTGATCCCACCTAGCTCCACAATGGACCCATAACAATTACAGCTGAGTTCATCAGGAAGTTGGTAGTGCCTCTGTGGCAACATACTTTAAAAAGAGAAAAATGCCAGAGAGCAGCAAGGGCTTGGGGAGTAAAACAAAACTGAGAAAAGATCTTGTGAACAAGATCAGAGAAAAAAGAGGGGGAGGAGATGCTCCGGGCATGGGAGCAGAGGTTCCCCTGCAGGCCATGAAGAGGACCATACTGGAGCAGCTATCTACACTGTAACCTATGGAGGTTCCCTAGAAGAGTAGGTGGATATTTCCTGAAGGAATTGATGCCTAGGGAGAATCCATGCTGGAGCAGATATTACTGAAGAACTGCAGCCCATGGAGGACCCACATTGCAGCAGGTTTATCCTGTCCTCTATGCTGGAGCAGGAAAACAGCCTGAGGAGAATAGAGTCACAGAAATGAATTGCTATGAAATGACTAATGCCCATTTGCCATCCACCCTGCACTTCTCAGGGAGGGGGAGGTTGTAGAGATTTGGAAATGATTAGCCTGGGAAAAAACGGTGTAGGAGGAAGGATATAATTTTGGTTTTGTTTTCCTCCTTCCAAACCTGTTTTAATTAACAATAAATTAAATTACTTTTCATGAAGTCTAGACTGTTTTTTCCTTGATGGCAGAACTGTTAAATGATTTCCATGTCTTTAACTCAATCTATGAGCTTTTTCATCTTCTTTTCTCCCATTGTCTTAGTGCAGAGGGGAAATAAGAGAGCAGCTGCGTGGGTGTCTGTCAGCTGGCCAACAGCAACCTAGCACAGCAGTGTAACAAATAACTCAGAAAAACTGGAGTCTTCATTCTTGGATATAATAAACACTTAAGACCCTGATCCAGCTTTGAAGTTAGCTCTGCTTTGAGCAAGAGCTTGAACAAGATGACCTCCCAAGTTTAACTGAACTTAAATAATATTGCAAACCTAATTACAGAGGGATTGGTTTAGTGTTTACATTTTCATTACATTGTACAAAACTATTTGAACATAGTCACATCCTTTGATTTAGGAAAATCAGATCTCAAGAGAGGAAATCTAGGTATTAACTGTGAATTAAATCTGCTTTGAGATGAACAGTAGAAATATAATCTTGATGGAGTCTCAGCTTTCTATTTTTTAACAAAGATTTGAGGATAGTAGCTCATTTCTCACTTCCGTCCACTTTAAGAGAAAAGATGAATATATTGTTTTTAGCTTTAGTTCCATTGCATAATCACCTCAATATTTTTATAGTGTTATGCCCATATTTAACACAAGGATAGGAATAAATCTTACCTATTTGCTCTTTAAAGCCCACACAGACTGAGAAGTCAGAGTCAAGACTTTCCCAAATTATTTAATTAACGATAAAAATAAATACAAAACCATGTTTGGCTGGTAGTGTAAGTGGTCGCTAAGAGTCTTTGAACAAAGTGCAGTAAAATCTGAGACATTATTTTAAAAAAAAAATTTTCTTTTAATAGACTTGAGGTGTGAACAGTCTGTGTAGGACTTGCAGATCCCTTTTTCACCTACACAAGACCTTTTCTGACATAATGTTTCTTAGTTTACCAGTTGCTCTGTTAAATATTCTATATAGTTTTACGCTCCAGTACAGCCTGTTGAATTAATCATCATTTAAATGCCCACTTGTGGATTCTCAGCAATGGACAGAAAACAAACTTGAGTGACCTATAGCAACTAACTCTTCACTAGAGGAAAACAGCTGAGGGCAGAATGGTCAGCTGTGCCCAAAGAATTGTTTTAATTCCCAGATAAGCTAATTGTGTTTTTCTCCAATTAAAATGTATGCATAGGCTATCTTGTTTGTTCACATATATGTCCAAAATACACGTAAAAAAGATATCCTTGTACTCTACAAGGTCTTGCATGTCTGACTGTAAAGTTACTTGACAGAGTAGAGTAAATTACTCAAGGTTTTCACAGAAATCTACTATTTGTAATGAATGTGCTATTCAGTAGGGAACTGTTGAATGGATTAGAAAGACAATAAGAAGATTTTTGCAAACATCTTTATTAAAGGAAAGAGAATTCATATAGCTTAATCCAATTACTTAAACTACTAAAAGCACGGTGTAGTGAACAAGGGAGTGTACCAAGCAATACCATTCTAGCTGCGTTACTTCATTGTTTCTTCCTTTAATTAGTTTTTGAGTAAATGCAGAGTTTTAAAAAAGGTAACTTAATCATAACACTGGAGACAGAGGTCCAAGATACAGCTAGCTAAAATAGGACCTAAATAAATAAATTAATAAACAAGGTCCTTAAAATAACACCTAATCAGTCAGTTAACCAAAGGTGTCTAGCATCTATAGGATTGTACAATGAAATATTATACATTCCATATTTTCCTGGATATTAGTTTAGTATTATGGGATATTATCAAGAAAGAGAGTAATGTATTAGTGAAGAAAGTAATTCAAAATTGATTCTGTTATTTGTGTATTGTGTACAAAAGGCATCTTCCAGTTTTCTTATATGTAAGTGACAAAATTATTTTAAAATCTAGGAAGTTATTCTAATAAGCAAGTAACATATATTTACTCTTTACTACAATAATAAAACAAAACACAATTTACCAAGAAAATATTCACTTAGGATGTGGTGTGTTGACCTTGCCTGGTTGCAAAGTGCCAACGAAGCCACTGTATCACTCTCCCTCCTCATCAGGACATGGAGAAAATACAACAAAAACCTTGTAGGTTGAAAGAATGACAGGGAGATCACTCAGCAATTATTGTCATGGGCAAAACAGACCCAAGTTGGGGAAATACATTTAATTTATTGACAATTAAAAAGAGCAGGATAATAAGAAATATGAACAAATCTAAAATTAACTTCCTCCCACTACTCCCTTCTTCGTGGGCTGTTTCACTCATGACTCTTCTATTTCCTTCTTCCAACCATCACAAGGGGATGAGGAATGAGGATTATGGCCAGTTCTTTATTCATTGTTGCTGCTGTTGCTTCCCATTAATGCTTTTGTCCTTCTCCAGCACGGAAGACAGTCCTTCATAAACTGCTCTAATGTTGGTCTGTCCCACAGGCTGCAGTTCAACAACTGTTCCAATATGGGTCCTTTCCACAGTGTGCAGTCCTTCAGGAACAGACTGCTCCAGTTGAGTCCTGTGTGGGCTACAGATCCTGACAGAAAACCTGCTTCTCCCTGGGCTGCAGCTGCCTTCAAGGCACATCCAAGTGCTGTGATGTGGTCCTCCATGGGTTGCAGGGGGACAATCTCTGTCACCATGTCCTTCTCCACAGACTAGAGAAGAATCTGTGCTCTGGTTCTTGGAGCACCTCCTCCCACTCCTTCACTGACCTTTTTGTCTGCACAGTTGTTTCTCCCACATATTTTCTTTCCCATGGCAGTTGCACAGCACTTTTACTCTTTCTTAAATATGTTATTACAAAGGTGTTACCACCATTGCTGTTTGGCTCGGCTTTGGCCAGCAGCAGATCCTTCATGAAGATGGCAGGTGCTGGCTCTGTCAGACATGGAGGCAGCTTCTGGCAGATACAGCTCCACTCTTCTGCCTTTTCACTTCACTTCACTCCCTGCCCACTAGTTAGTTCATGATGCAAAAAGTCATTCTCTACAATATTAATCTATTTTAAGAACTGGTGTACCAGATGGGTATAAGATTTAGCAGAGTGTTAGTTCCCCTACAAACATGAAGTAACACACATACCAATTTAAGAGTACTGAGTAGTCTGGATTTCTTTCTTGTTGCACAATTTTGCTTCACAGATGAGTAAAGTTCTATCTGAAAGGTCTGCAGAGGTACCTTGAAATCTCAATCATTCAATGATTCTGTGAATGTAGAAAGAAATATTTTGACAAAGAACCTTTTCCCAAGCAGTCTGGAAATCACATAATTGCCTGAAAAATCAAGTAAGTAACATGGTTCACAAAATGGCTTTAATATTGTTATGCCTTTCATTTTACATGAAGTTAGCAGAGTAGTCATACAATTTTTTCTTCTGTCTGTGATTCAACTTCAAGGCTCTTTTGGCTGCTATAAATGAATATATTGAAGTAAACAATTCTGTACAGTCAGACTTGCTGCTTTATCTCCTTTGTAACATCATTATTCATGTTCACACAATCTTTTTTTCTTTAAATGACAACTTGCTTCTAAAAACTCTAACTGAGCTAACAGTTTACATTTTGCAAAACTGACCTTTACATGATTACTACTACTGCTTAGAGAATAAAATATGGTTTGACTATCATTTTCTCTGGCAAGGAGCTCTGAACAGCATTTAAAAAAAACCTGATTGTTTACATATGTAGGAATATCTAATACAAGACAAAATACTTTTCTTTACATTATAAGGATATTACTGTACTGATCTAGTGCAGCTCCCATTTTTTGGACCTGTCACTTTCCTGACATTCTTTTCAAGCCATCCCTGTTTGAATAAAAAAGTGAAATCACTCAGCAGTTTCTATGGCCAGAATAAAGATCATTTACATTTTGTGTAAGTTGTGACATTCAGTTCTTTAAAACAATAAATCACCAAGGAAGAAAATAGTTGTCAGTAAGAATAGATTCTAAAGATACAACCAGTGGAATAGCACATATAATATGTGCTGCTGAAAAACAATAAATTATTAGCAAATCATAATGGAGTAAAGGGCATTGTTGAGTTCTTTCAGATATTTATTAAAGACATTAGTTTCCACTTGATGCACAGAACAATTTCAGAAAAGAGTGCAAGGAGACATATTTTCTAGAAATCTTGAAAGCTAGAAACAGCATGACAACAGTGGTTTTGAATTCTTAAGAATGCAACCTTATCACTTGGCTTCAGTAAGAAATTGTCAGTCTTACGCTCTCCCACAACACATGATGAATGACACTAAAGATGCAGCGTAAATGGCTTGTAACAAACTAGTCTGGAGTTGAAGGATGAGACTTAAAGAATGGGACTTTGATGAGATACCAAATATTCTAGGGCTTCTACCTGTAACTGCACAGTAAAAAGTGCCAATGCACCAAAGAAACATCAGATATTGATCACTATCAAAAAGGGAGATATTATCTAAAGCATAACATATTTGAAGATGCCAAAGTTTTATAGGTGCAGGATCACATGATAGATAGCTTGAAAATTCCCCTGTAGATGCTTTGAAATTTTATTTATTTTAAAAATACGGTATCAAAAGCTCCAGGCAAATACAGAACAGGTGAATTTTCAACTTCTGATGCTTCCTGACTGTTTACTACATACTCATAATACCAAGAGGACTGTTCATTTTGTTCAGACAGTGCTGTTGCAGTGTTTAACCTTATTTACACCTTGTCTCATTAAATAGTCTCTGTGATGAGTGGAAATTACTCTTGTAACATGTAGAAAGTCATTTAAGCAGACAGCTTCTGAAGTAACATACATACATTTCACATCTGAGGAAAGAGTGCTAGGGAAAGCTGTTCTCCACCACCTTTCTTTTTTCCCTGTTCTGCTGCTTTGTTGTGATGGGAGCACTTAACTTTGCAGATGGGAAAAGGGTGGCGTTTCACTAGCCAATATGCCTGTCTTGATAAACCTACTCCAGCCATAACATGTTATCTTTAAATTTTCTAGAATGTTTTTCATATACATATGTACATGAACATACATTGATATATCTGCATATTTGTCTCACACAAGAAAGGACAATTCAGGTATTGTTTGTACCTTGTCTTAACATTAGGAACACAGAATGATTTCTTCTGGAAAAAAGCAGATGGCTCTAGTAGTACTTATACTGTATTGCTTTTATCTATCTGCAAATGGATTATTGCTCTCAGGATAAATACCTGCCTTAGTGATCAATAAACAATTTTTATTGGCAAATTTTATTAAAACAGAAACAAGTAACAAGGATACTACTTTAAAAAATGTTTTATATATAAGAGGTATTCATAGAATCATAGAATTGTCAGGGTTGGAAGGGACCTTGAAGATCATCTAGTTCCAACCCCCCTGCCATGGGCAGGGACACCTCCCACTAGAGCAGGTTGCTCAGAGCCCCATCCAGCCTGGTCTTAAAAACTTCCAAGGATGGGGCTTCCACCACCTCTCTGGGCAACCTGTTCCAGTGTCTCACCATCCTCATGGTGAAGAAATTCTTCCTAATGTCCAACCTGAATCAACCTATCTCTAGCTTTAATCCTTTTCCTCTAGTCCTATCACTGCCCGACAGCCTAAAAAGTCCATCACCAGCTTTCCTGTATGCCCCCTTCGGACACTGGAAGGCCACAATAAGCTCTCCCTGGAGCTTCCTCTTCTTCAGACTGAGCAACCCCAACTCTCTCAGTCTGTCTTCATAGGAGAGGTGCTCCAGCCCTCTGATCATTCTCGTGGCCCTTCTCTGGACATGTTCCAGCACATCCATATCCTTCCTGTAATAGGGGCTCCAGAACTGGACGCAGTACTCCAGGTGAGGCCTCGAGAGAGATTGTTATTTGTAAATATCCATAATATTCTGAATGAAAATAAATAAATATAACAAATATATGTCATTATCTTGTGAATATATATGCCAAGGTATGCCAAATACATGTCTGACTCGTTGTCCAACAAGTTTGCCTGTGACAGGAGACTTGGTTAGGTGTCAAGTGAAGATGTATAAATATTTTCAACGAATTCATAGCTTTTAGGACAGTTCATAGTTTAAATTTACAGATCTGTATCCATCTGGTTCCCATAAATCTTTTCTGATTTAGTAATAAATATTTCTCCTTACATATTCTCTCCTGTCATTTTTAAATTAAAGCGTTGAAATCCTGTGCACCACCTTTTCAATTTGCATCAAAGAACATCCTAGAATATAAAGCCAGAAGTTTTCAGATTTTGTTACAATTTTCCCATCTTCCCAGGTTTTCATCAGTTTCTCAGCTAAAAGTAATATGCCAGTTAAATTTACTACCAATTACAAAAGTTACAAAGGAGTGAATGATATATATATATTTTTTAAAATTAATTTCATCTTCTCTTTGCAACTCTCCTGGGTTTTGGGGAGAAGATTTCATGTCAGAAACCACTGAATAAAATAAAATGAAAGGAATTTTTAGCTACTGTAAAAGATAATTTTTATTGGGTTTATTTTGTTTTTTAAGCCAGCATAAAAACTAACTTACCCATATTCTTGCTTTGTTTGGGTCATATGATACTGTGTTTATCTGTGCATGAGCTGCAAAATACAATAAACGCTGAACTACAAAAGGCTTACAGGTGATCCAAAATGTCAATGTTGACTGTGAAGAGATGAAAAAAAAAAAAAAATTCACAGTATTGAGTGATAAAAGATTTAACTGTGTAGTAATGCAAAGTTTTTCATACAATACAACTTCTATACCTACAGGAAATGGCTAAAATTAGAATATTCTTAGGAAAGAAATCTTGGAAACATTACAGTTAGTTTTCAAAAAACATATAATACACAGAAATCATAAACATGACAAAGAAGGAACTAAAAATGGCTTGAAGAAGGGCAAGAAAGTATGCACGTTTTTCCATGTAAAGATAGATTAACAGTCTATGTTTTCTTTGGTAAACATAATGAGTAGAGGATATAACACAGGTCCATATGTTCAAGAAAGGAAAGAGCAGTGATGATCTATTTTTTCCTCATTTAAGAACTATGGGGCAGCCAGTGAAATGAGGAATTGGACTGGAACAAAAGGAGACACTTTCAAAAAAATTAATTAATTACGGAATTCACTTGGCACACAATGTTCTGGAGATCAAAAGTATAAAGGTGTTCAAAATCAATCACAAATTTAAGTGAAAAAGGTTTGTCTTGCTATTAAACAGGATGATCCAAATCCTGATATAGTTGAATTCTTTGAGAAAATGAGGACACATTTAATCTTTACATTTTCTGCTATTTCATTTTTCCCTAAATATCTTCAAATGAAACTTGAAAGTGAAGCATAAGCATAAGGCCTGAATGATCTTTGGCTTGACCCACAAAAGAAGTTCAATGTCATTCAATTCTTATTTTCATTTTTGCCTTTCTGAATATGTCATGAAGATTTCTCAACAGCTGCATTTCTGTGTCCAAGAGTACCTATCAAAATTTAAAAACAGTAATAATTTCAGTGTATTATTTTTTTAGATTAAGCATATTATCTCACTATTACATTTTTTTAAATTAAAAAAATAAACCCTCAGGAGTTCAATAAAATAATTCAAATTGAGCTTCAGAAGCAAATGAATGTTTGCTACATTTTCTTTCTGAATGAAAGGTGACTAAAAATGCATTAATTTATAGATACGTCCCTTAAATGTGGACTAGCAGTAACTGAAAATAGCTACTTTTAATCTCAAAATTGCAAGGAAATTTTTAGCTATAGCTGTTACTTGTTATTTGCTCTCCCAGAAAACATGACAAACTTGAAAATTCACTTTATATCTCAAATCAAATGAATTTGAGACTTCATTTAAAAAGAATACATTAGGTAGCCAAAGTGTTTGGTATTACACTTCATTCCTTAATTTTATTTCCTTGTCACAAACAATTATTGGTCACGCTGTTCATGCTGAATCACAGGACAAAGTGTTGATGAGGTTTTATAATGTCTAATGATCACTCTGTGTCACAGCAGTAACTACAGGAAAGGGCCATATTTGATGACACCAGATGACACCAAGTTAGGCAGGTGTGTCAATCTGCATGAGGATAGAGAGGCTCTCCAGAGAGACTTAGATAGACTGGATCACTGGGCCACTGTTAATGGTATGAGTTTCAACAAGGCCAAGTGCCAGGTCCTGCACTTGGGCTGCAACAACCCCATGGAAAGCTACAGGCTTGGGGCAGTGTGGTTGGAGAGCTGGCTGGCAGAGAGGGATCTGGGGGTTATAATAGACAGGGGAATGAATATGAGTCAGAAGTGTGCCCAGGTGGCAAAGAAGGCCAATGGCATCCTGGCTTGTATTAAAAACAGTGTGACCAGCAGCAGTACGGAAGTGATTGTAGCCCTGTACTCAGCACTGGTGAGGCCTCACCTCGAGTACTGTGTCCAGTTTTGGACACCTCAGTACAAGAGAGATTTTGAG
>JANVCC010000070.1:5037068-5069437 GCA_025345505.1 Todiramphus chloris collaris | reverse complement strand
CCAAAACTGGACACAGTACTTGAGGTGAGGCCTCACCAGTGCTGAGTACAGGGCTACAATCACTTCCATACTGCTGCTGGTCACACTGTTTTTAATACAAGCCAGGATGCCATTGGCCTTCTTTGCCACCTGGGCACACTTCTGACTCATATTCATTCACCTGTCTATTATAACCCCCAGATCCCTCTCCACCAGACAGCTCTCCAACCACACTTCCCCAAGCCTGTAGCTTTCCGTGGGGTTGTTGCAGACCAAGTGCAGGACCTGGCACCTGGCCTTGTTAACAGTGGCCCAGTGATCCAGTTGATCTAAGTCTCTGTGGAGAGACTCTCTATCCTCATGCAGATCAACACACCTGCCTAACTTGGTGTCATCTGCGAATTTACTGATGGTAGAATCTATGTCCTCATCAAGATCATCAATAAAGATGTTAAATAGAAATGGTCCCAGCACTGAGCCCTGAGGAACGCCACTTGTGACCTGGCACCAGTTGGATTTAGTTCCATTGGCCTCTACTCTCTGGGCCTGTCCGTCTAGCCAGTGCTTGATCCAGCAGATCGTATTCTCATCCAGGTCATGAGCAGCCAGTTTTTTCCATTAGAAATCTATGGGGAACAGTGTCAAATGCCTTCTGGAAGTCCAGGAGACCACACCCACAGTCTTTCCCTTGGCCAGTAGTTGGGTCATCTTGTCATAAAAGGAGATCAGGTTCATCAGGCAAGATCTGCCTTTCCTAAACCCATGCTGACTGGCCCTGATCCACTAGTCACCCTCTATAAGGCTTATAAGAGCACTCAGGATGATCTGCTCCATGACCTTCCCCGGTATCGAGGTCAGACTTACACATCTATAGATACTTGGATCCTCCTTTCTCTCTTTCTTGTAGATGGGCGTCACATCTGCTAACCTCCAGTACATTGGGACCTCCCCAGTTAGCCAGGATTTCAGATAAATAATGGAAAGTGGCTTGGCAAGCACATCCACCAGCTCTTTCAGCACCCTTGGGTGTAACCCATCCGGTCCCATAGATCTGTGTGCATCCAAGTGGCGTAGAAGGCCACTGACCACCTCCTCTTTAATCATGATAACCTCATTCTGTTTTCCCTCCCTGTCTCCCAGCTTATCAGGCTGGATGTCCAGGGTTTAGCTTGTTCTACTACTAAAGACTGAGGGAAAGTAGGCATTAAGCACCTCAACCTTTTCCTCATCCTTTGTTACTAAGTTTCCCTCTGCATCCAGTAAATGATGGAGATTTTCCCTAATTCTCCTTTTTTTGTTAATGAATTTATAGAAACATTTTTTATTATCCTTAACAGCCTTAGCAAGGTTGAGCTCTAGCTGCATTTTGGCCCTCCTAACCTTCTCCCTGCATCGCTTCACTACATCTTTATAATCTATGTGAGAGACCTGTCCTCTCTTCCAAAGGTCATAGACTCTCCTTTTGTTCTTGAGGTCCAGCCAAAGGTCCCTATTTAGCCAGGTCGGTCTCTTTCTCCGCCTGCTTGTTTTTTGTCAGGTAGTGACAGCCTGCTCCTGCTCCTTTAAGACTACTTTCCTGAAGTATGTCCAACCTTGATGGACTCCTGTATCCTTCAGCTCAGCCTCCCAAGGGACTTTGTCAGTCAGTCTCCTGAACAAGTCAAAGTTTGCCCTCCAGAAGGCCAAGGTAGTAGTTTTACTAACCTCTCTCCTTGTTTCCCTAAGGATTGAAAACTCAATCATCTCATGATGTATTATAATATTTAATAATATTATGTATTATAATACCTAATTACAGGTCAGAATGAAAGTATTTTGGTTTCCTAAATGCAAGTAACAGCTGTATCATGATAGTTACATCAGTAGTCACCAATCACACTGGCCAAGCACAGTCCTCACAATGTTCTTCAGAGGATCCCAGTGCAGTGCTTATGTACCTCCGGGTATAGGGTTCTCCTCATGTGACTGAAGGCTTGATATCTAGCAAGAGGGAAAGAAAAATTACTTGTCAAGATGAAGTAGGAAAAAGGAATACACAGATGCAAGAGCTGACACAGTGGCAAAATCAATGCATAAAATGGTAGTGACAAGGCCAGCAGGAATTGTTCTAGATTGTGTCCAGACATTAAAATAAAATAACTAACAAAATTTTTTTTTTTTTTTTTTTTTTTTTTTAAAGAGTGGTCTAGTGATCAGGTTAGGGAAGAGTCTTCACAGCAGTTCTGCTGATAAGGCAGAAACTAACATGTTTAGTTTAGTGCTTAGAACCATGTTTTCACTAGGAGCAGATTCAGAGATATGGGCAACTCCCCATCTTTGTGACCAGAATTCCTTTCCCTGTTAAATGACTACACTTTACTGGGTAAAAAAAGGCTTAGAATAATATAATTAAATGGGTGCAGTTTTCTTCTACACAGTTTAAAGTAGCCTTAACTTTAATCAAATCATGAACCTCAAAGAAAGAAAATAAATCCAAGCGGTTTAAAAAACCAAACAACAAAAACTCACAAAAAAAACCCCAAACCATGAATCACAGGGTAGATGGAAATCGAGCTGGGGAAATAACTCCAGCAGTGTGTCAAAACCACCATCAGTAATGGAGTGTTATATTGGGCACCAACCTATGTGGCTTCAGTTACATAATGTTCTGTTTTTAAGGATTAGTATTCTGTCTGCAAATTTTATTTAAAAGTTATTACTCAAAACTACAAAATATAGAATGACATTATTTATGCAATAATTTATTTTGGAAATAAGATTTATTTTCTCTGAATTTTACAGTGGCTGGCTTCTAAAGTGGATGTGCTGATAAGAAACCTTTTGTAGCTTATATATTTTAATTACTTTAGTAGAATATTTAGTAGTGTTTTTCTCACTTTTCAGAAACCTACCTATCATTAAGCATACCTTGGAGCCAACTATGTACTATGGAACTATGTGCTATTCACACCGACAGACCAGTAAAAATAACTGTTAAGTCTACTTCCCTCAAATTACTGTTGAATTTGGAAATGTATTAAGACAAATACAAGAATTTCTAGTAGGGGAGGTGTATTTTTGGACACTTGTGACGATACCATAGTGCTGTACAATTATAATGTAATTGTATCATTTAACTATAAAACTAGATTGAAAGGGAACTCCAGAGGTCACCTAGTCTAATCCCTGTATTTAAGCAGGTCCATTTTGATGATTTTGCTCAGATTTTTACTATCTCCAATGACAGAGATTTCACAGCCATTTTGTGCAATTCATTCCAGTGTTTGTCCACCCTCATTGTAAAAAGTTTTTTTTTCACACCTAATCAGAATTTCTCATGTTGCAGCTTGTGCCCATTGTCTCTTGTCATATGACTGTGCACCTCTGAGAAGAGTCTGGTTTTGTCTTCATTATAGCCTTCCATTCAGTAACTGAAAACTGCAAGATCTTGCTTAGCATCCCTGTTTAAAATTGAGTAAGATCAGTTCTCTCAGCCTTAGCCTTCCCTTTGCCAATGTACTTCCAGAAGCCCTGACTTCACATCTCTTGCCACATCCTGATCAGTTTCTGCTTTCTGATCTCCAATCTAGCACACATGAGCAATATCTCTGTGATCATACCAGGTGCCCTGTCTTCACCCCCTTGTACTTCTTTCCTGCACTGGAACTCAGTCAGGGACTCCCTGTTCATTTGTGCTAGCCTTCAGCCTTGCTTGATCAACTTTCTGTCAATCAGCAGGAACCATTCTGTGCTTTAAGGACATTGTCCTTGAAGATCAATCAGGTCTTCAAGGCAATTTTGCTCTCCAGGACTGTCTCTCATGAGAACTCAACAAGCAGACCCCTAAACAAGCTCTCCAGAAATTCGTGGCTGTAATTCATTATTTGGTTTGCTAAATGTTCTCGAGATCTCAAGTTGTCCTGACTCATAATTGCTATACTCAAAGCCACCATCAGTATGGATATCACCAATCAGTTCTCCCTATTCATGAGCAACAGGTCTAGCACATCCTCTCCCATAGATTGTATGCATCACAAAACCAGCCTCCGTATTCTTCAGAAGTCCCTTAGAGAGTTTGCACCTGTCACACTGCCCTTCCGGCAGCTATTGAGGTGGTTGGTGTGTCGATGTGAACAATGTCTTGTGAGTATTAAGTTTTCTCCAGCTGTTTTAAAATGGCTTCATCTAATTCCTCATCTTTAACAGGTGGCAACAAAGAATTACCATGGTGTCACCATTGTAGGTCTCTTCTCTGATACCTGAGCTCTCAATTGATTTGTGACACTTTCCAAGGCAAAGCACTGCATAAAACAGAGAAAAAGGAATCAATGAAAAAAATCTGTTTGTTAAGAAGAACTTAGGGAGTTCTTACAGAAATGGCTAGCAATAAGCTACGTCTACATAACACACAAAAAAAAATGTATTTTTACACAATAAGATAATTTGAATTAACTATTCAAATTAGAGACTATATGGGACATCACTTAGACTTGACTTTCTGTACTAGGATTACACGACAAGGTTTTTATAGCAGAAGTGCTTTAGGGATGGCTTCTGTGAGAAGACACCAGGAACTGTTCCCATATTTGACAGAGACAGGTTCAACCAGATCCAAAATGGCCCCACTGCAGTGCAAAGCTAAGTAGTTAAGCTGGTGATATTTCTGTGATGACACATTAAACAGACAGTAAAAAAAATGCTGTGCAGCACCTGTCAGAAAAAGAAGTAGAAAAAATTGGAGGGAAATAACCTGCAAACAAAGTCAGAGAAGAAGGAAGGCGGGGGAAGTGCTCCAGGAGCCAGAGTATAGATTCTCCTGCAGCCTGTGGAAAAGACCATGGTGATACAGGCCGTCCTCCTGCAGCCCACGAAGGACCATGCCAGAGCAGATATCCACCCTGCAGCCTATGGTGGACCCCATGCTGGAGCATGTGGATGTGCCCCGAAGGCAGCTGCAACCCAGGGAGGGTTCATGCAGAAGTAAACTTTCTGGCAGGATCTGTAGCCCACAGGGGACCAAACTGGAGCAGTCTGTTCCTGAAGGCTGCACCCTGTTGGAAGGAGCCATGCCAGAGCACTTCTTGACGAATTGAAGGCTATGAGATGGATTGACATTGAGGCAGTTTGTAAAGGACTGTCTTCAGTGGGTGAGACCTCATGCTGGAAAAGGGGAAGAACATAAGTAAGAAGGAGAAGCGGAGGCAAATCATTACAAACTGAAATTCTCATTCCACATCTCCCTTCACTGCTTGTCAGGAGGAAGCAGAAGAGTAAGGAGTGCAATTGAGGCCAGAAAGAAGGGAGGAGTGGGGAGAAGCTTTTTTTTTCAGTTTGTAACTTTTTTTGCTATCCTACTGTCTTATTAATTGGCAATAAATTAAATTACTTTCCCCAACATGAGTCTGTGTTGCCCATGACAGTCACTGGTGAGTAATCTCCCTGTCCTTATCTCAACCCATGAGCTTTTCATCTTATTTTCTCCTCTGTTGAGGAGGAAGATTGAGCGAGTGGCTTGGTGGGCACCTGGCAGCCTGCCATATTAAACCTACTACAGCTGCTAACTCAGCATAGCAGAGGCTGTTTGAGTTTTTGTTTGACATTTTAATCTAAATTAATTAAATTCAGATTCAATTAGTGAATCTTAATGAGGACAGTTTATAAATGGCTATTTATGTCATGTCTACCACATGCATTCTTAAGGAGCATTGAACCAATCCAACCAACAGTACTTAATAAAGTCTTTAAGAATATATTATTTTTCTTTTATTTAGTGTGAGCTTTTGAACAACTGCTCTTGCTGAGTGTTATCAGTCATGTCACCCTGTTTCATGACCTGTGAGCAGTTCAGTAGCTTATGTCATGGAATGAAAACAACTTGGATAGAGTGGTTTGGAAAGGTTTTATCCACCTACATCACCTCAAAATCACAAGGTAAACTGACAGTATACAAACTAATAAATAATAGCTTTGAAATATCTTTTTATAGAATCTATTCCCTGTAGCAATGAGATGTTGTTCAACTCTCATCTTCTTTGTTTTATTACATTATGTCACCTGAGAAAAGCACATTCACTCTGTACCCCTAAAGAGGGACTTCTATAAACACCTGAAAACTGATGCACCACTACTTCCCTCAATAAGAATATTTTCAAGAGTTCTTTTCTATTTTTTTCAATTAGGTGAAGCATCTTGAAAAGAGAATGTTTTTGTTTTCAGACTGAAGCATTTTTCACCCCCTTCCTCTGAATGATAAGATACAGCTGCCTAGCCAGGAAAATCTTTTCTAGGAGTACTATGTGACTAGCTGGCCAGCTCCTCTGGCAGTTTGTGCTGGTAGCTTTGGAGCTACTTTGATCAGTGATTTGCTTATGCTGCTGATAGCAATTTTGTCTTCTCTAGCCACAAGGAAATTTTTGTTTGCGTGTTTGTTTTTTTAATAATTTTTTCTTGTTTCCTAAATGTGCATGCACTTGATGTGGTAGTTATATTTTTTTGATAGGTGACTTTAAAATAGCTCTAAAAAGTTCAAATATTTCTCCAGTTACCAGCAGATGATTCATTTTCCTTCATTCAGGCTACAGAAATATTGTAATTAATTGAGTGCTAAATGGATTAGTCTTCATTTCAGTGTACTGAATTATGGAATGACTTAACTGTGTATGCAGAAAAATCTACAGTGTATAACAGATTACATAGATCTATCTCAGTGACAACAGAACAGTTTTGCACTAGGTTTTCATGTCAAGTATAGTTTCCTGTAATGTGTAATTGTGTTTATGTATTTGTTCAACATGCCTGCCATAGATTTTCCTTTCAAGTTATCTGTGGAAATATATATATGCAATACTAAGTCAGGAAGGCTCCAGAGTCATTCAAACCAATTCAAAACCTTTTACTGATCTAAGTTGTATCACTCAATACTACCTGTATCAGGTTGGCTATATACATCCCTATATTCTCTGATGGAGCAGCTAATCCTGGAAACCATTTCCAAGCACACAGGCAACAAGAATATAATAATGAGTAGTTATCAGGGATTCACCAGGAGGAAATCATGCTTGACCAACTTGATAAACTTCTACAGTGAAATGACTGGCCTGGTAGATGAAGGGTAACCAGTGGGTATTGTCTGCCTGGACATCAGGAAGGCCCATTACACTGTTTCTGAAAAGACTCTTAGAAAGAAACTGTTCATGTATGGGCTGGATGAGCAGACAGCTGAGCCCAGTGGATGGTGATCAGTGGCACAAAGACTAGTTGAAGACAAGTCACCAGTGGTGTGTACCACAGGGGTCAGTACTGAGTCCAGTCCTGTTTAACATTTTCATTAATGGCCTTGATCCTGGGACAGAATGTACCTTCAGCAGTTTTGCTGATGACACAAAAATGGGAAGAGCAGCTGAAACGCCAGAGGGATGTGCTGTCATCTCACAGGACCTCGACAGGCTGGAGAAACGGGCTGACAGGGACCTCAGCAAGTTCAACAGGAAGTACAAAGTTCTGCAAGTGGGGAGGAATACCTCATGAACCAATATAATGTTGGGTGCCACACAGCTGGAAAGCAGCTTTGCACATAAGGCCCTGGTGGACAACAACTTGAACATTAGCCAGCAATGTGCCTTCGCTGTGGAGAAAGCTAATGTTTGCTGGCCTTCATTAGGAAAAGTGTTGCCATTCAATTGTGGGAGGTGATCCTTCCCCTGTTCTCAGCACTGGTGAGGCCACACCTGGAGTACTGTGTTCAGTTCTGGGCTCCTCAGTACAAGAAAGACATGGACGTACAGGAGAGAGTCCAGAAAACAGCCACTAAGATGATTAAGGGACTAGAGCACCTCTCATATGATGAAAGGCTGAGAGAGCTGGGACTGTACAACCGGGTGAAGAGAAGGCTCAGAGAAGAACTATTAATATACATAAATACCTGAGGTATGGTGGTGTGGTTTAACTCCACACTATTATTTAAAATTTAGTTTATTTCAGTTATTAAATTGTTATTATCTCAACCTATAATTCTTACCTTTACTCATCCAGTTCTCTCCCCTGTTCCCAGGGGCAGGGGAGGGTGAGTGAATGACTGTGCGGTGTTTGGCTGCCAGCCAGGTTTAAACCATGACAACATAATACAATATCTGAACACCTCAGACACACATCTTTCAGTAACTTATTTTCAAAAGATATGCTGGAACGTTTCTGTTCTGTGTTTTACTGGAATTTTCCCAGTTTAGAAGATGACCCAATTACATAAAATTGCAATCACCTAAATACTATTATCAGCAACTGTCACAAAATATTAGTCTGTAAATATCAGCATTGATATTTCAATTTCATTTAGAGACAGATTGTGAATCTTATTTTACCAGATCCTCAGAATAATGAATGGAATTTAATTAGATAATGCACATTCTTTGAAATTCAGTGCATTTCTTGTAAGGATGCCTCAGATTTGGACCAACACCACCTAGTTCACTATTGCTCTCACTTTTCTGAAATCACATTGTGGGCATATTATTATACTCAAAATATTGTGATGGAGAAGCATAGAAATATACTAGATAAAAGTGAAGCCAAGAATGTATCACTAGTCTAATCAAAAGTTTCAACGGCATAACCAAAACACAAAAAAATATTTTTAGGTCCGATACACTGATAATAACACTCGCAGAGCAAATACTTTGATTAATATGCATCTCCCTAAATGGTGTATGCATCTCCTTCAGGTCCTAAGGCTGATTGAGGGCTTCTGGCCTGGAGGGGCAGGGATGGATTACAACAAGTTGTCACTAGCCTGAAGCCTTCACGGAGAAAAGTATGGTGTTTAATGGTGGGTGTTTCTCCTTTGCTTTGCCAGAGCTAGCACTGTGTTCATGCTTCCTTCTCATCAACCTAAGGTCCACTTGGGGTCCTATTTTTAATGACATGCTTCATACTCTGTCTGACCATAATTCATTTTGCTTTTGACTTTGTTAGGTATCACATGTTGAACATAAGTTGGAGGAAGACAAGATGGTAAACACCATCACTTGATCTCTATCCCTGAGTGAGCTGCATGATATAAGAAAAGATTTCAGACATCATCAAGGTGAGCACATTTTTAGTTGGCTGATCAGGTGCTGGTATAAAGGGGCCTGTACCTTGGATTTAGGGGGTAAAGAAGCCAGGCAGCTGAGGTCCCTTGGTAAGGAAGAGGACATTGATAAAGCAATTGGAAAAGAGGCACAAGCCCACAGCCTCTGCAGGATGCTCATGTCGGGTGTGAGGGAAAGCTATCAAAAATGGGTACTTCTCTCATTTCTAAAAATGAACAGCTCAGGAAAAAAGAAAATCATGAAACTTGTATGTCTTGTTTTTAAAAAGACATTTATTTTAAGAGAGAGTCTGATGTCAGGTATAAAACTCCTAATATCCTGAGAAATTATTCAAACAGCCCATATTCCTTAATAAAAATACATAATACTTAGATAAAGTATACTTATATACTTATATATTATATACTTATATACTTATATAAAATATATTGTGAATAAAAACAGAGGAATTTTTTTTTTTTTTTTTTAATTTCAAAAAGTCACAAGCAATTCCATCTCCTAGAAATTCAGTGGTTAGATTGTGAAAAACTGAATGCTACAATTGCTTCTGCTGTTTGAGCGGATGGTCTAAGGAAGCAGAATAACAATTTCAAACACGTTTCTTGTATATCTAATAGGTGACAAAAAATCACAGTAGTAAAATGACATAATCTCTTGTACAAAATAAACATTTAATGGATATCATAATAGTAAGCTGTCACTGTGAATGCAGAGGTGGTTGTATTTCATAACTAGCATCATTACAAATACAAGCATTGGCCAAAAAATTATTATATGTTTTAGAAATTCAAGCTGTTGTACATTGTCATCATCTGACATACTTCATTCTAAAGGTTACTTTTCAAACTCCTTAATACTGTATTTTCTTCTACAATATACTAAAGCAAAGAATAAGTTATTCCTTTTTTTTTTTATATACACATATCTTTAGTACTTTAGTTTACTGTTTGTCTTTATCCTTTCTTTCTAAACTTGAAGTGTTTGAATTTAGAAATTTCTCCTGCTGCAGTATGTTGTACAGAATGTCTTAGACTATGCAAACATTCTCTTCACAAAATCACAAGCATCTGTGCTGGTTATCATGTTTGCTTCACTGTGCAATTAGAAGAGATAAGCATCCAATTCCAAAATATACAGCCTATTTTCAAATTACCAACTGTGTGAAACTACCAAAACTTGATTTTTCCCTAAGAGACATGAATGACATTTCAAAACATACATATTGCTAGATCTCTGCATATCCCTTATTATGAAACACAGCGTTAATGTATGGAAGCCAAATGCCAAACATAAACAGCAGCACAGAAGTAAATACATGAAGGACTTAAAATTTGACCTGGCATCTTAGGAGCCAAAAAAAAACCTGTTAGGGTCTGGAGAGAAATACTAAATAAATATTTCTAAAACAATTCTTCAGAAAGAATTGCACAAAGGTATTTTTACATTAAATTAATAAATAAATAGCTTCAAGCATCATGCTATAGATTTAAATCTGAATTCTATTCAAAAATCTGACATGAACACTGAGTTTCACCCTTTGTACACTTCTGATTTAAAATTTTTAAGACAATATTAAAATGTTATAGATTAATATCACACTCCTCAGTATTAATCTGTCAGATGCCTATATTGATGAGAAAAGTAGGAGGAGACTGTAAAGTAAGACCATCTGCTTCCAGAGCAAAAGGAAACCTTCAGCTCTCCAAAGTAATGTCATTTATGCCAGAGCTTCTCCTTAGTACTTAGCAGAAGCTTCTAAAAATACAGTTTATCAAAATTTATGGTAAAATTCATGTTATAAAAGAAAGACAACATTAGATGGTAAAATTATGTGAGCATCTGGAAAAGATTATTTTGATTACTGGCAGAGGCAAAAATATAATACCCAACTTTCAATTAATTTACAACACCGATAATTAGATTATGCCTTGTCATTCCATACTTAGCTGTGTTCCAACTTCCCTTTCAGCTTTTCTGGAGGTACCAGACAATCCTAAGCCTCTGAGGTAGAATGCAACACACGCAGTATTTTCTAGGTTTTATTGAGATGTGCATGGGATGACCTATAAGGCTGACTAAAGGGTTTGTCACTTGTGACAGATGTATCTATCCCATGCTTATGCTGATAAAGCCTTTATTCAGCTTTGCACTGTCACACACTTTCTCTTATGATGTATAAAGATGTATCTGTTTGACCAGCTGTCACTTTGTTTAGCGTAAGACAATCTTTTTCTGCTTCAGCTTTCCATGTAAAGATAGTAAAAGCAGTCTAGGTAAAAGGAACAAAAAAAATTTGTTCCTTAATAATTCCAGTTACAAGGAATGAATGGCACACAGTTACAAGACTTTTTGTTGAAAATTGACAAGATTCAACACATGCTATTCCTAAGCAGTTTCAAGTGAATTGTCCCTTTAAGAAAAATTAGGTTTATAGCTTAAAAATGATGCTGAATACCTAAAAGTATGATACACACAGTAATATATTATTCACATACATGTCTTCGAAAATGTCAGATATTCTTGTAACAATAATTCTACCACCAAAACAAAGCTGCTTGTCTCAGACTAAGACTGTCTGATATAAATAATTTGTCAGGCCAATGAAGAGTGTCAGCTCTGCAAATTTGAAATGTGAACAATCGAAAAATTTATTTTGTCTCTTTTTCTGGCATCCGCCAAAGCCACATAATCTCACAAAAGCATTTCTTTTGAAAATCCATATGTATTATCTGAGAAAATTAAGGAATTAAGAGCCTATGTATTCCAATATTTGCACATCTCTAACCCTTAAATAACTTATATTTCTTTCTGAAAAATTACTTTCAAAGGAAGAATAGATATACTTCATCTAGTAAGAATAAAATGAATGCTATTTTAGTACATTTAATAGTTGTTTCACATTTTGTAATGCTAAGGGATACATTTAAAAACAGCTATTTAATTGCCAAGAATTCAAAAATCTCCATGGACTAAAATAAGCTCTGATGTGTGACCCACACTTTAAGAACAACAGAAGTTGCAAATAAATAAGAAAGCTATCTCCATGAAATCATCTTTCAGGCAGAAAACCTTTACTTTAGAGGAGTTAAAAACTCCATTAATAAAATTGTTGTTTATTCCTCTAAAAATATTATCTGCTATAAATCTGTTCCAAAAATCAATAATCTCATTCTACAGAGGTGTATTCTCTCACTGGAAAGAATTTTCTACCATTTTTTTCCTTCATCTTTGCACAAGAAGGAAATAACTTCCTTTCTAGTAACAAAACCTCTTCCAATTTATACATAGTATTATGTCATTACAAAGGAAAACAGGGGCTGATAAGAAAACACAGAAAAAACAGAATGCAAACTGCTTCAAGTGTAACACGTTTCCTTCATATGGAATTGAAACAATTTATAGTCGTTTTAGTACTCAGTGAAAATTAACACCTCAGTAAAAATCTTTTCATTAAAGTTAGATTAAAGCAGGTCTGGACTAATGTTAGTGTGGTATCAAAGGAACCAAAAATATTTTATAGATTGATTGAGTTCAAAATTAATTTAAAATTGTGAGGATTATCTGACAAACACAAAGATTTTCCTAAAAATAGATCACTTCTGTGATTTTTTTAGATATAGACTGATCTTAGGCTTTAAAAAAAAAAAAAAAAAAAAAAAAAAAGAGTACCATCATATACGTTCAAAGAGAATGGACCGAAGATAAGTGATTTTCACTTCATCAATCCCTGAATATTTTAATTACTTTTTAAAATGGGAGTTTGCTTCCAAATGTCTTTTATACTAAGAGGGAAAACTACATATACCTAAAATCATGGAATGGGTTGGCTTGGAAAAGACTTCAAAGACCATCTAGTTCCAACCTTCTTACCATGGGCAGTAACACCTCCCACTAGACCAGGTTGCTCAAAGCCCTGTCCAAATTGACCCAGAACATATCCAGTGATGGAGCATCCCCAACTTCCCTGGGCAACCTGTTCCAGTTGCTCACCATCCTCAGAGTGACAAATTTCTTCCTAATTTCTAATCTAAATCTACCCTCTTACAGTTGGAAGCCATTACCCCTCATCCTATCACTACAAGCTCTTGTAAAAAAGTCCCTTCCCACCTTTCTTGTGGGCACCCTTCAGATACTGGAAGGACAGAGTAAGGTGTCCCCAGAGCCTTCTCTTTTCCAGGCTGAACAAGGTCAACTCTCAGCCTGTCCTCCTAAGACAGGTGTTCCAGCCCTGTGATCATCTTCATGGTCCTTCTCAGGATCTGCTCCGACACAGCCGTGATTGAGCCCGATTTTGACCTACAGTGCGTGGATCTTCCTTTTCCAAGTCCCTGCTTTTGCATTCTTCAACTTGGGCGGTGTGGCTAGAGCCCTTGCCAGTGAAGACTGAGGCAAAAATGCCACTGAGTACCTCAGCCTTCTCGATATCCCTATGACCATGTCTCATGTTTCCTTACGTAGAGGGCCCACATTTTCCCTAGCCTTCCTTTTATCACTGACATACCTGTAGAAGGTTTCCTTCTTACCTTTGATATCCCTGGCCAGATTTATTTCTATCTGGGTTTTAGCTTTCCTAATCTGATCCCTGGCTGGTTGGACAACTTCTCTGTGAAGAAGCTGAAAAACTCTGCAAAGTCATTACCATTTCACCAGACTCATGGTTTCCTGTCTTTCCAAAAGGACTGTCACATGCATATTAGTTCCAAGCATCCTGAGGTGTTATGCCACACTGTATAAAATGACTTATTACATGTATATTTTTGAACTGCATGTCATCATCTGAACTTAATATTAGGATATAACTTTCACTCCTTAAAAGTACTATTTTCCATAACTTATCAGAGTCCTGTAATTACACTTCAGAGAACTGTTTGAGAGTTGCAGAGTTCCTTTGTACCTTAACAGCCAAACGTTAGAATCATGGACTTTTTCACTGTACCATGAACCATGAGGAGGTATTAGCCATACATATATTACATGCAATGTTTTAGTAGAGCACAAAATGCCCTGAAGTAATTTAGGGTGATGGTATATATTGACTGCACCAATGTACATAATTTTGAATGGATGACAGCAAAAGTATATGAAAACCAATATTTCAAAGTTTAGTTCTCTTTCACGTTTCATATCAGACAGAAACTGCATCATTACTGCAGCAGTATCCAAGAAATACCAGTAGAAATAGCAGCTGGGATGATCAGTTTCCGGTCAAACTGTTCTGCCTACACTTCCTCATTCTTTCTTCTACTATTAACTACCCTGTCCAAACTTCCTTTCATGATTCTACAAGTTGCATTTTCCCTAGAATTAGTCTGACATTGGAAAGTCAGAGATTTTTGTAGCTATAACAACATACATCCTCAACTGTCTGAACAAACTGCTTTTTTCAAACCATCTGAAGATGTGATTGGAATAATTTGATTTTTCTGAGCACATGTTAAATCATCAAAACATCCATTTTACCAGTCTACAATTTTCTTGCTCATGGGAGCACTGAATTATGAAGCCAATAAGGACTCTGAGATACCTGGACAAACACTGAGAAAATATCACAGCAGTATTGTCCTGGAAATAATTGGCTGGATGTTCAACATAACTAGGGAAAGAAAAATTTCAGGTAAACATGAAAAAGGCTGTGTTAAAATTAATTAAAATGTGTTTTGACATTTGCATCACTAGTGAATTGGGAGGGGGAGAGGCAAACAAACCAACCCTTTCTACTTCAGTGTGTGATTGAGATACATCTTATTTCCCCAGAAAACTATACCAAGATGAAACATTCATAGCTCAGCAAACTGAAATGAGGTAAGCCTTGTGTTTTTTGTGCCCAGGGGCTAAGAGACAGAATAATTGAGTATGAAAAGAAAAGAAAGAAAAGTCCCACCTCCTTCCCACCAGTAATTATTTGTGAAAGCAAAACCTGTGAGATCCATTTTCTGACTTGAGAAAACTGACAAAATGTCACAACCAAAATATCTATGGGAGTATTTGGAGCTTTATGACAAGAACACCACATTATATCCACACAAGAACTTCTAGAGCTGTCCAAAATAATTCTGTGTATCTACCTAGTACTGTCTTGTGCATAGATACTACCTCCTAGAACTGCATTGCTTCAGTACTGCTGTACAGCTCCCTTTCAGGCCAAGCATAGTATCCTGTTTGTTTGGCTAGAGAGAGCTGAAATTTAAAATTAAGTGAAGAACTGTATAATGTAGTTTAAGCACAGCTATAAGCACAGCTTCCCTGTGAGAAGGAGGAATCCAGACAAACTGCTGAAAAGAAAACAAACCACAACAAGATATACTGATCTGGTGTGGGTCACTGCATCATCTGAGCCTGACTTAAAGGAATATAAACTGGTTCTGTTCTGGCAAGTCAAGAAAAAATCTCCTTTAACAGAGCTTGCAGTAGAGTCAAACTAAGATATTAAATCTAGATAGAAGATTATGGCTATTTAGAAATGGATATTCTTATGTGTTTTTTAAATTTTTAATTAAAAAAAAAATAATTCAAGAATGCTTTTGGCCACTATCATTATTTACTAGCTCTGAGGTGAAAAAACACTACTCCCAAACCCTAGAAGCATTATATGGAGATACATTACATTACATGTCATAGCTTCCCTTAGGCTTAATTTGTGCTGAGATAAAACCTCGTGAGTATTCCAAGGATGGATGAGGATGAAAAGTGGAGAGTCTGCAAACAGAGGAAGGTTCATTCAGGGAGACAAGGAAACTAACAAAGAACCCAGATGACTCAGTTTTGGAAAATGACCATAGGGTTTCAGGGCAGAAATTTTCTAAATTATACAGGTAACTTGAAGGAAGAGGATCTTTAACTTGCCAACTTCTGATCAATCATTTATCACATAACAGAAAAGCTGCTTTATCCCATAAACTTATAAACATCCTCCAACTCACACGGCTTCAGTATGAAGACAGAATGCCCTGTAGGCATATCTAAATTTTTAAACACTTCTTTTAAATTTTTTTATGTACTGGTTTAAATTAACTTTCCAATCACAAGGCATTTTAAAAATAAAACCAAAGAAAATGTAAGTATTAAACTTCAAACATGGCTTAAGGGATCCTTTTGTCAGAAAGGGAGACAGTACAGAAGGCAACTTTTGTAGTAGGAAGACTTCATGTTACTAAATCAGGGCATTTTACATCTTACATCTTGTGCTAAATTATTTGTATGGGCAGAAGAAAAGAACTCATATCAAACAATGCTCAAACTTAGAAAACAACCAGGACTCTCCTTTGAATAGCTTCATTTAAATTTTCTTTAAAAAAAAAAAAAAAGGAAAGAATTGTCTGAATTGGTCACCTAGTTAATAACTGAAGGGCACTAGATACTGCAGTTTTAGAAAGAGTTTCCACAATCAACACAAAACATGTATATTATACATGAGACAGCATCTTAACAGCATCCTGATCCTGTTAACTTTATGAATCTATCATAAAACTTTGGAAATAAGAACACAGGAGAAAACAAGTTTTATGATACTTTATGATAATAACTTTCGAGAGAGAATGAAAGTGGCAGGTTCTTTATGTAAGCTTATGTTTATTTTAATTCTAAGAGGAGTAATGGTACAGACTGCTCTTATTTTCTCTGCCTCAGAGATCAAGCCTCAAGCTATTTCTTACCAGCCATTAAAGAGAAGCAAGAAGAGGGCTGCTTCATGAAGCAACTGAACTGGGAACTCAGTGTGACCAGAGAGTAGTCCATATCCAGATGAGTACTTAAATTTCTGCAACATTCACCTTATCACACAAATGAGAAAATAAGTCCCACAGTCCTTAGTTCAGTAAGTACTTGGAGACTGCATTGCTCTACTGAAACTCAGTTTTCTTTAAAAGAATACTAGCTATTACTTGTGGCAATGCTTATGTGGTTTGGGTTATATTAAAAGTGAATACAGGAAATAGAAGGGAATAAAAAGTTTTTTTTCAAGGGGAGGAAAACCTTACTGGATGAAAAAGAGGTCTGAACATATTAATGAAAAGATATAATAATTAATAATTTACATTATATTGGTCGTAAAATATGTGTGTGTGTGTGTGGAAAAATCTTCAGAGTTCTACCTGTAAAAGATAGCCCCAACAACAGTTGCATCCAATTGATGCATGAAAGGAAAGTACCCAAGGGAAGCTCTGCCACTGACTTCTGCAAGACCATACTGGTTCTCTTCAAATGAAACAAGAGACAGTGTCCTGTGAAAATAAAGTATTTCTATGAAAACAATCACCTGAATAGTCATCTAGAGCTGAGCAAGACATCTTGGCTTACTTTACCACTTATTGAGAGCAAGGCAATAGAGGTCATGATGTAATTCATTGCACTGTTCATGTTATATGCTCTATAATACCTACATTTAGTGAGATGAATTACACTCTTGACTGTATCTGTATTAACTATGACAGCATATATAAACAGATTCAGTTGTAGATGCCTAGAGTGTATGAAAGATGAGCATTGTGGGCAGGTACGATTAATTCCATCATAGGGTACAAAGTGCACAATAAGCGAATTCCACTTTTCCCAAACCAAAACAATCCGACAACATTGATGTAAACTTCAGAAACAAAGGAAAAGAGTACAATTTCTTTCTCTTTGTTGTTCCTTTTATCAAATAACGCATTTCAGGGTTTTGCTCTTTCGTTTCCATGTCTTCAGAAAACACAGACTTCAAATTTTTCAAGTTTACTTTGAAATGAAAGCTCAGACTTATTTTTCAGGAGCTGACAGTCCTACATGATGAACAAGATGTGTCAGCTACCCCCTTCCAGATTCATTAATAACCAAGAAAACTTCATTTACTTTCCACCACTGTAATCTATTCTTTAGCACACAACATTATTACTTCTCTTATTCTTTAACTTACTACTTAAAAATTCCCTTATAACTCAAAAAGTAACTATTTAATAAAAGCTTAAAAGATGTGCCTACACTGACAGGTATAGATTGATCTTGGTTCACTCTGTGCAAGTGAAAGCACCAAGTGATGGAAGCAAAAACACAAAGCAATTCAACGCCAGTGTTGAACTTCTCAGACCTCAGTCCTGATGAAAAATTAATGTGTATCCAAGACAATTCCTGCCAAGATATTCAGCTAATGAGTTGGATCCATATCCAATAAGGTAACAAAGGATTACTTTGAGCCATGTAGTGCTCCAGGTTCAAAGCACCCAGTAAACTGGCATCTCTGCATTGCACTCATGCAGGCACGCGCACTGGTAGCCTGAATGACTAGGGTTTACCTACTTGTTCCATGTGTACTATTTTATGACCAATTTATCTTTTCCTCCCTCAATTATTTTCATTATTCATCTTTCTTGTGTTAAGGTGTGCATGTTTTCTTTATCATATTATAGCAAATAATATGCTATATTATAGCAAGTGCTTAACTGAATTCTTACATATTCAATCTATTTCCCTATATTTACACAATACTTGAAAATACTTAAGAAGTCAACAGTGCTGAATATTGGCATGACATGAATTAGCAAAACTGCAGTGCTCTATGCAGTTTGGGTTTTATCTCTATTAATCACATGATCAGGAATTTTTTGATGATTAAAATGTATTTTAGAACTGGAGAAAGTCCAGTGATCGATAGATCATTAGAAACATAAATTTTGAGGGAAAAAAAAAAATAAATTAAATGTCCAGTGCATTGTTAATAGGAAATATTTTACCCAAGCACTTCATTTATATCTGGCTGTGGTAGTTGGGCATGTTACATGGATTATGATGAGCTGAGGGAGTTAAGGAATCATGGTTTTTTTAGCACAGATGTTCCATACACAGGACTTTTTGAAATATGTTAATCAGCTTTCAGATTCTGAAAACTTATATCAGATAACTATTCATACAATTCTATTGCATATTAAGATAATTAAATATTAAAATTAAACAGTCTATCATTCTGTTCAGGTGAAATTTAAAATCAGAAATGTAAATCTACTATACTCAGCTAGCAGCAGCTTTGCCATAGCTGAACCATAATAGTAAAAATATAGGAGAAAAAGAAGGGTAGTAGAACTTCAAATGTTAAAACTGTTATAGTTCTGTAAAAATTACTGATCTTTATAAATATATTGCAGGTAAGATTTTATGTTGATATTTTATTCAAATAGTAATACAGGTATAAAATCCTAATTTTGATGTCTGTAATAAAATTGTAGTTTCAGTAATTCTAATAAAACAATATTCTTCTACACATATTGTAGAGTGTGATCTAGAACAAATATTAATATATTACTTTATCCCTCTAATACTTTTTTCTTTCATAAAAATTAAAAAAGAAATATTTCATAGTTGAAAAATCATAATCCATTAGTGCAACAAACCTTTCCATTTAGCCAATCAGAAACGCAGCATGTTCTTAATAATTTTCTGTTAATAACAGGAGTTTAAATATTTTAAGTATCTTTTCACCTCAAAGGTATATTTGCATAACCTAACTTTATAAAAGGAAGCACCTCTAAGAAACAAAATAATTCAAAGAAAAACACCTTTCAGCAATCTAAAGTCAAAGAATTGATTTTTGTTTTAACATGGTCGGGGTGACATTTGTGATCACAATCACGAAGTAGGAAATCTAAGAAAGCTAACATAGTTTTAGTAGATAAACATGATACAGTTGGAATTAACTAGACAAAATATAAGTGCCGAGTTGCTTCCAATTTTTATATAAAATGGAATTGTCTCATTTGTAAGTAAGGAAGATGCAGCTCAAAACAAGAAGGCTGAAAATTTAATGTAAGAATTTCTGAACATCACATCTTCTAGGGAAAGAAATGACATTTTCCCTACCACTATAGTCCACACATAGATTGATGATTTACTTGAAATAATTTCTTAATGCCAGCATCATTAAAAAAGAAATAGTTTTTCCAAAGTTGGTGTCAAATATAATATATATTCAAATTCTATCTGGATTAATCTTTGGCCAATTCACTTTCATCCATCAGATCCAGGCACTGAAAAAAATAAAATAGTTTTCCACCTGGTTCTAATGCAAACACATGAACTTTGTAACATCAATTTAGATTACTACATAGCCCAGCTAATTGAGACAGTTTCCTCCATCCTGATGAAAAACAATCCAAAATTAGCCTCCATCAGACCGCTTACAAAGTCTCTGTTCTTCTTGATGCTTTAATTAGAGACAGTGTATTGACATAGTACAACCAACAAAACAAAAAAACACAGCCAAGTGCACGATAAGAGGCAGCATAAGTATTCGAGCAATGGACCATAGAAGGCGCAACGATGTATGTAGTTGTGCAGAAGAGATATCCTAGTAATAGAAAGCTAAAAGCCAAGACAAGCACAAGGAGCAGAAAATAGGGCATACTGCCAAATATATGAGAACAATGAGGAGGAAAACCAAAAACAAGACAAGGAGTGGTGAGAGCAAATTTCCCACTTGTGGGAGGAAGGCAAGTACCGCAATATCATCTGGCAAAGGCATGCTCATGACTGATCTCCTTGCAGTGACTAAAAACCACTGCCACGAGCAGTTGTCAGTCCTTACTGTATAGCATCAGCTCATGGTACTGTATACAAATCGTTAATTTTAAAAACACAAGTATTAAAATTTAACAGTTTTGGAGATGGAGCAGCAATGACTAATAACAAGAAAGATCTAATCATTAGTGCAATATGTGATATTATTAACTGATTAGTAAAATTTCATTTTAAAGTTTAAAACTGTCTTGATTTGTCAATCTTCTAAACACTCCCATCAACAAGATCTCTATTTCCCTAGTTGATATATATAAATATACATAAACAAATGTTCAGCTGTAACAGTTTTCAGTCATCAAATGACAGCCATATGACGCAACATTTAAAAGAACCATCTTCAAATATACATTATATACGTATATATTCTTTATTTAAAATGATAATTTTTATTTTATAACTTTGTTTCTCTCTTTTATCTATCAACTGTTCACTTACTACTCCATCTTGAAATTATGTCTAAATAACATCTATCTTTACTCATAGTGTCACGTGTGTTTGTTCTACACAGGACTAGCAATTCATAGAGAACTCATCAGTCCAGATGTAAGTATTTGTCTCAAAATTCAGTTCAATTGTCTTTATTTTCTTTCACTCACAAGAAACCTTTAATAAAGCTTTTTTAAAAAAAGTCACAGGCTCCATTCTGAACCAATACATTTTACTAAAATCAGATCTATTTCAAACTTTTCTTCCTGGCTAGTCCTAGTTTCTAAAACTTGAAGCAAATGCTTTTTGTGTTGTTCAAGTTAATATCATGAACAAAGACATCATGCTTCACTTACCTGCTTTGTGGCTGCAGTCTACTTTATAAAATAAACACAAAGCTGCACACTAACAATTCTGTCATCAGAAATGAGTTGCCTGTGTTATTTTCTTACAGAATCTCCCTTCCTCATTATGCTTATGATGGATTAGATCCAGAAGGAGGTAGTTAGGGACCTGCTGTGCCACTTAAATCCTCACAAGTCTATGGGTCCAGATGGGATTCACCCTAGGGTCCTTAGGGAGCTGGCACAAGAGCTAGCTAAGCCGCTCTCCATCATTTATCACCAGTCCTGGCTAAGTGGGGAGGTCCCAGATGACTGAAGGCTGGCCAATGTGATGCCGATCCACAAAAAGGGCCAGAAGGACGATCCAAAGAACTACAGGCCTGTCAGCCTGACCTCAGTGCCTGACAAGGTTATGGAATGGATCATCCTGAGTGCCACTGAGCAGCACATACAAGACAACCAGGGGCTCAGCCCAGTCAACATGGGTTTAGGAAGGGAAGGTCCTGCCTAACAAATCTGATCTCATTCTATGACTGGATGACTGGCCAGAAAGACGAGGGGAAGGCTGTGGATGTGGTCTACCTAGACCTCAGCAAAGCCTTTGACACAGTCCCCCACAGCATCCTCCTGGAGAAGCTGATAGCATGTGGCCTGGACAGGTGCACCCTTTGCTGGGTTAAAAACTGGCTGGATGACAGGGCACAGAGAGTGCTTGTGAATGGTGCCACATCCAGTTGGTGTTCAGTGACCAGTGGTGTACCCCAGGTTTTAGTACTGGTCCTGGTTCTATCCACCATCTTTATTGATGACCTAGATGAGGGGATCGAGTCTACCCATAATAAATTTGCAGATGACACTAAGTTGGGGGGGTACTCTTTATCTCCTGGAAGGCAAGGAGATGCTGCAGAGGGACCTGGACAGGATGGGTCGATGGGCTGAGGCCAATGGTATGAAATTCAACATGGCCAAGTGCAGGGTCCTACCCTTTGGCCACAATAACCCCAGGCAGCGCTACAGACTGGGGGAGGAGTGGCTGGAGAGCGGCCCAGTGGGGAAAGGCCTGGGAGTACTGGTTGACAACCAACTGAACATGAGTCAGCAGTGTGCCCAAGTGTCACGGAAGGCCAATGGGATCTTGGCTTGTATAAGGAATAGTGTGGCCAGCAGGACTAGGGATGTGATTCTCTCCCTGCACTTAGTACTGGTGAGTCCTCACCTTAAGTACCGTGTACAGTTCTGGGCCCCACACTTCAAGAAGGATATTAAGGTGCTGGAGCAGGTCCAAAGGAGAGAGACAAGACTGGTGAAGGGACTGGAGGGAAAGTCTTATGAGGAGAGTCTGAGGGAGCTGGGGCTGTTCAGTCTGAAGAAGAGGAGACTCAGGGGAGACCTCATCACTCTCTACACCCACCTGAAAGGTAGTTGTAGGCAGGTGGGGTTTGGATTCTTCTCCCAGGCAACCAGTGACAGAACAAGAGGGCATGGCCTGAAGCTGCGCCAGGGGAGGTTTAGGTTTGATATTAGGAAGCACTTCCTTATGGTGAGGGTCATTAGACACTGGAATGGCCTGCCCAGGGAGGTGGTGGAGTTGCCATCACTCGTGGTGTTTAAGGAAAGATTGGATGTGGCACTTGGTGACATGGTCTACCTAGGTGGCATGGTGTCAGGTCTTAGGCTGGACTTGATCTCAAAGGTCTATTCCAGCCTCAATGATAATTCTGTGTAATTCTTATTAAGTTCATGCAGTGGCAACAACACTGTTAAGTCTTGAGAACTGTAGATGCTAAAAAGTTGTTCTGCTGTTATTAATTGTAATGCTACAGTTATTTCTTTTTAATTAAAATGGTGATTAACTACTGAAAAAAAAGTAGAGCCACAGGAACCTGCTGCAAATGCTGTACTGCCTGCAGGTTGTATCAAGCTTGAATCAAACACCCTAAGCTGCACAGATCAGACTTCAGTTAATGGGAACCCTATATGTAAATTTAAGTCTGAGACAAACTATCAAGGAAAGAAATGGATTATTTGATTTTTTTTTTTAAAGTTTCCCTTTATAACACATTATTTTCTGCAGAAGATATCTTTAGTCATATTTGGAAGATTTGTGCAAGGATATCTAGGTAAAATTTCATTGTCTCTAACACAAGACAACCACAATGCATTCTAGTAACATTGACTCCTATACCGTATCAGCAACATAAGCAAATGGAAAGCCACTGAACACCATTCAAACTTGCAATCATGTCACATTCACTTGCTCTATTCTGGGCTAGGCAACACAGGAAAAAAGGCAAGTACAGAATTACTAATTTGACTGAGAAAATCAACTGCAGCATCAAATGTCTTTCAGAGAATGCAAAGTGCCTAGAGTGGTTGAGTAGATATCCTGGACGTAATCAAGATTTATAAGCCTATTAACATAAACAATAAGGTTAGACAATTTCATTTAAATTTGCTCACAAATGGCCACAGATACAGCCTTAAGAGATGCAGAGTGCTTGGATGTTCCAAGTATAAGTATTACAACTGCATTAATTAAAAAGATTAAATGAAAAAAAATTAGTTAAAGCTAGCACAACATTTCACCCAATAAACATGAGTATATGCAGAATAGATTCCCTGGATATCTTTCTTTACCACTGACCCACAAATGATATGCAGAACAGTAATTAAAGCTTTTTTTTTGTTTTTCAGCACGCAGTCCCACTGGGTTCTCTCCCTAGATCTGACCTTGAAGGGTACATTCAAGAATAATTAAAATATTTAATACAGCATGAAGTTTGTACGTTGTAGATTTAACTTGAAAAGATTTATCTATGCAAACAGAAAAAGGATTTGTATTAAACTTATTTTTGGTGATCAAAACATAAAACCTATTAGAAAGAACAAAAAAAAAAAAAAGATATGTTAGAAAATGAACAGGCTTGAAAGAAGATAATTGGAAAAATTAATGTTGATCATCCTACCTCTGTCTCAGTGAGCGAAGAGGTTGCCCAAGAATATATATATAGGTTTTAATATATGCATATATATGGATGCATATATAACATATGTGCTTCTTATTATTTCTGGAAGCAAAAAGACACTCAAAATGATGCTTGCAGAACATGTCTCCAGTATTTCACTGGATATTTTGTTCTGTTAAGGAAAACACTCACAAATAAATGCAGTGTAGTAGAGTTCCTTGGTCTACATATCACCTTAGTGCAAGAGTGCATGTGTACAGGACAGAAAAACACACTAGTAGCCCTTCAGTTGTTTCACACTTTTCTGTTTTAGCACTATAGCAGTTAAAAAAGCAGCAATGTGTCTAAGCAGCTCCATGTTTCTGGGACAGATATGGAAAATAAACCTAGATAGAACAGACAGCAGATAGACAAGCAGCTGGGGAGGTGTGAAACAGAATTCTGATTGCGAGAAGGTCAAAGTCTTACATTTCTTGTATGAGGCAATACAATGACCAGTAAGTACCAAACCCCATATTTTACACATGATTCCAGAATAGACTGATGAAACAAATATGAGACATCCATACTTCCTATTAGCTCTTTATCACCTATATTATATGGTAGGTGCAAGAGAACTATAACACAGTGAATGGGGTGTGACCACTGCATTTCTTATCACTTCTTTCAGTGCAAATTCTGACAGTCCTATTGAACTTCATTGTATAATATGTCTTGATGGCATCACAAAGTGTGCAATTCACATACATTTGCCTTCTAACCAGTTGTGAAGTTGGAAATATATAATTTTATTATATTAACTCATCATCAATAAGAGGTTTTTTTCTTGAGATCTGTGAGCTTCGTAATCTATCTTGGTAAAGATGACATGCAAGGAGTTCCTGGAAGTCTTTGCAGCTCCCATGCTTATGCAAAAATTAATTGTTATGCCGAAGACAGACAAAATTTGGCAGCACCTATTTAACTCTTCTATACAGAACAGAGTTTGACCTAAAACCTCCTGAAGTTAATAGATGTCAGTGAACTGTGGCAAAGGCTGTTAATGGTCAGTCTGACTTACAGTATTCTAGTTTGTGCCCTGAGCAACCATTAGGAAATCAATCTTCCGCAGTAGACAAATGGGTAAAGGAATGGGTATTGCTTCCTACCATACTGGATTTGCTCCTGGGAACAAAGCTGTGGTCACAGTGTGTCACAGGTTTAGAGCAAGGCATTTAATTTTTATTTGCTTCTGTTTTAATCTGCATAATGGAAATATTAACACTACGCAATATTGGACCCCTTCAAAATATTGGAAAGGCATTGAATGAGCTTTATATAAAAGCAGTTTCTGGAGTGTTATCATTAGCTTCATTACACCCACCAGACATCAGTTTTTATGAAGTAGGGAAGCAGAAATAATTCCTCTTGTAAACACCTTAAAAATATTCCTATTCAGGTACTTGATGCATGTTGCATCAGATTCCCCGTTTTCATTCCTGAAACATTCATTTTGCTTATAAAATACAGTTGTTCTTTTTACCTGGTTTTGGCCAGTCACTGACACACAGTCAACATCATCAGTTATGACTTTGTTAATTTGCTTATTTCAACAGTATCACAGGATTTCTGAAAGGACTTTAAAAAGCTGTCTCATTTATTCCTCTACCCTAAAGTTGACATCATTCCATAATTTTGATGGATTTTGTTTTGATCCTTTATAAACATTTTGATTTATCTGACTGAATAGTTTCCTCTGGTCTTGATTTCACTTAAAAATGCATTCTCCCATATATATAGTTCAGTCATATAAAACACGTAATGATATAATGGTTGCTTTTACACATATCTTCCCTTATTATGAAATGTTTGTTCTCCTATAAGAGGTTAACTGCTGTAGCGAACTATTCATCAGTTACAGCGCTCTCATGTCTTTATCAGCACTATACCACACAGAAACTTAACACATATATCAATGCTGATTTTGCTAAGAGAAGCATATCAAGAATGTACACATTTAATGTACTTGGGAAGTTATCCAGCAACTAAGTAATTGGCTAAGATTAAAAAAAAAAAAAAAAAAAGAAAAAAATGAAAAAAAAGTTTAATAAGTTTTGAGTAACCCACTGTTTTGAGGGGGAGTAAGATGAAAATAAAAATCTTTAATAAGACTTGTAGAAAACAGAAATGACCTTGAAAGTCCTTCTTTCACTTATTCCTATTATTTGTAGGAGAACATTGCTCACAAGTGCCATGATACTCAATGGGTGTTCTGTGACAAGTTTATGGTTGGTAGGTCTTGATTATTTTAACTAAAACTTTGATCTTCCTCCCATAATCATTCCTGAATAGTTGATGACATATACAAAACATTGAATCATTTTTAGTTTAGAATACCATTCTATTCTTGTGTGACCTCTGATGCAGTCATTCAATGGCCAAAACATAGAGGTAGTTGCAGTAGTAGGTCATTCTGACCAGTGTATATTACCAATATAGAAAAGAGCAGTTATTAAGGAGAAATTATTGAGGAAAATACAGTAAAATATAATTATTTCAGAATGGATATAACAGTTAATTTCTTTCAATTGATAAAGTCCACAGAATTGCACCTGCCCACAGAGAAAAGATTTGCATCTACTTGGGATTCAGAAGTACAAACTGTGCTGCTGAAGCATTTCCTGACTATGTAAATCCTCTTGTCCAATGCAAGATGCTGTGATGTATCATTAAGTGCCTTGTCTCATACTTTATGCTAGATTAAAAGATTCTGCATTTTCCCTCGACTGAAGAACTCCAGAAAATAAATGCGACCAGAATTGGCTGCAGAAACAGGATTTGTTAGTAGCTTACTCTAGCAAATCTGTCTGTGGTAGTTTCCCTACCCTTTTCTCAATCACTATCACACATTTCTTCTAACTTTCATCTAATATGATGTAGGTTATTTATGAATGTGACAATTGTCAGCACAAGAAATCAAATAAGTAACACATAGAAAAATCTATGACAAATTATGCCACATACAACAATGTGCAAAAATTTTACACTGTGGTTATTAATACCTTAATTAAATATTGTTGTCCTTGTTTAACTGCACTAAATTTCTGTCTTTCTGTTTCACATAAATCAGAGCATGCCTTGACTCTTTGGCTATCACCAGGTTTTGAACTGCTAAAGCTGAATGTCACTGGTTGAGCTTATTTCTGCTTGATTTATAAGGACATTTCTCTGTGGAATTGTTCAGAAAAAAAAATAATTCTTAGAACAGAAATTCTAAGAGTAGGAAAAATAAGAGATGTTCTATTTTGGAAATTCCAATGGAATAAGAATTTTTAATCATCAGAGGTTTTTTACTTGCAAATTTTTGATACAAGTCTAAACCACAGAATACAGCTCACCTTAGCACAGTTATCAAGGCTTCTAGCCTGAAAACTATCAATCTGAAATCTCTAGACTAGATCTGTCCAGGTATCTCAAAGTTTTCAGAGTTCCTTGCTGCAAATGCAGAAGCAAAGACTCTAAGGGAACAGTAAAGCTAGCAGCATTATAACCAGAAGACTGACATTTCTTTGGGTATCCTAATTGCTTATCAGATTAGCATTTCTACCCCTAAAACAATGGTCATATTTGCACTTCTGTCCAAACCCAGAAACTTTAGGTCCCTGAAGATTTTCAGCCCTGTCACAGTCTACACAGTAGTATTTACTTTCAGCACTACACATTTATTAGGTAAAATTGCATTTGTTTCTTCATATGCTCAAGAATTAAAAAAAACAACCCTGGATTTCATGTCTTTACTCAGAGAAAAGTAGTAAGTGAAAAATTAAAATTTTTACTTGTGAAAACACAGAGAATAAAATCACCTTTTCTTGTTGAAAATGCAGAAAATAAAGCCATCCTCTTCAGGGTTGTATCTAGTCCATCGAATGGTTTCTGATCCAGCTTACAAGCTATAATAAAGGTAATTAGCTTCTGAAGAAATTAACAGAAAAAATAAGCTATTTAACTTCCAGTCTGCTTTTTGTCAGCTGAGGGTAATTTTCTCAGTATATTCCTTAGGTCTAGGAGTCAATGTGATATTATTTGAACTCTAGCAAATTTTGTACTTCAGATTTTCCTAACCTGAAACAGAAAATAAATGTTCTTCTTCTCTGAATTTTGGAATTTGTTAGTTACAATGAAGCAGCACTGAAAGCCAAGAGAAAACACTCAAGCATCAAGCATGTCACTCACTATAAGGCAGCTAGCTGATTTGGAGTAAGGATCAAAAACATTTGCAGAGTAAAATGGGTGCAAATCACTTTTCCATTTGGCTGCATACCTCTGTGACCTTTCTTGCTCCTGAACTGGCTCATCAACTGGACAGGAAGGGGAGTTGCACCACAGACTGGAGAGGAAAGGAATAAGGATGCAGCAATCTCAATTCATATCATCTTAACTGCTGCAGAAGGATACCTGTAGAACAGCTTAGTAGCCACTGAAACTGATCTAAGTCATATCCCTTTCAACAAACTCAGCACAGATTGTTCTCATCCTTTCCTGTGGGATATTGGTCTGACACCTGGGTAAACAGGGTCACTTCTTCTGGGTTGGTATTGCATTTTTCTGGAAAACCTACACGGGCAGGCAAACAGCTCTTTAAAATTCTAATGTACTTTACCCAACTACATGAGATAAAATCTTGCAAGTAAGCAATGATGTGTACTAGGGAAATGCAATGAATGGGAAAAAAATAACTAAACAACCAAACGAAAAAACAAATCAAAAAAGCAAAGCAGTATTTTCCTGCTAAAAATGAGAGCGGACCCACTGTATATAAATTAGGAACATTGACCAGACACAATGCCCTTAAACAGGGAGATAATACTGGAGCATTTTCATTTCCTTTGTGTTTTCACCATATATGAGACATTTAGGATACACTGGCTAAACGTTTGTTCACTACATTCTTCTACTGGTTCCACTCACCCCTCAAGGCTGCTTTCCTTCAAAAGCCAGTAATTGACCATTTATGATTTTCGTTTATGTTCCATGAGTCTCTGGTGTGGTCCTGCATCTGTATTCTCAAGACTTCTGTGTCCTGGGTCCATCTAGGATTTGGTTAATTTTCACAAGAAACTGAGAGGGGCCACAGCCAGGATAGCCAACCAAACCAACCAATAGGATATTCAATACCATACTGACATCATACCCATTATATAAGGGGAGGGCTCTTCTAGAAAGCATGTGGGTTTTGGGCACGGTGTCAGTTTGCAGGGCTAGGCAGTCCGGTTGGTGAGCATTTTGTTGTGTGTTGCTCTCATAATATATTATTTCCTTGTTATTACTGTTGTTTCCTCTCTTTTTTTGTTGTTCTAGTAAGCTCTTCTTATCTCAACCCATGGAGTTTTGCCTTGTTCTCCTAATTCTATTTCCCATCCCACTGGGTGTGGCTATGTGGTGCTCATTTGCTGACTGGCCCTAAACTATGACACTTGGCTATTAACCTGTGATTGTACTCTCAGGCACTGCAGCTACAGCAACCAGACTCTGTGAATAGGGTAGTTTGTGAAACTTTTCTTTCCACAATGCAGTCTGAAATAGTCAAAGCAGCCTAGAAATCATCTGATGGCAAACCTGATGAAGAAGCACAAGTAAGTGGGTTCTCCACTACATGCCAGTCATTTACAGGTTATCTAGAGCATATCCACCATATATGCAAAATATGGTTTATATAAAGAGGTAGAAAGTCAACTGCTGCCTTAGAGTGCAGGCAGAGGATTATCCCTTCACAGAATACAATGGAAGTTGAGATCATAGTTCATCACATTTTCAGCAGATTAAAACATTAATCCCACCTCTACTGACACTGCCTTCATCAACACATTTTATAGTATCTGCTTAATAAGAAAAAATGAGTGTCCCAAACTACTGTTGAACTTTTTGCTGCAGTATAGCATGAACACAGCTTGAGACAAAATATAAGACTATGTCTTACCAGGTCAGTGCTTACAATGCTCCTCATGGACAGCATAGCCTAGAGTTTTGTCATCAACCTAAAGGCTGTTCAGATATTTTGGATGAAGCAACAACTTACTTAAACTTCAAAATAGGTCTAGGAAAGACAAGCCATACCCCCACCCTGCAGTAACAATTAGAGTACTGAATAGCATTATGTTTCCAGTTAGAACAGTTCACAAATTCATCCTTAGATGCCTCTCCTGCAGGGGTGTAGATCCCCTTAGACTAAGAAGACAATTTATGATGAAGCCAATATAAAATGGGTCAACAACTTAATTACCTGACAGATTTTAAAACAAGGTAGCCACTGGAGGCAAATTCTGAGAGGAACCCAATCCCACCATCATGCTGTAAAGGAGCACCTGGAGCATTCAATAAACCAATCTCCTCAGTGGATCTTCACTTGTTTTCTGCCTTTCCCCTACTCTGTTCCAAGATCTCAGTTTCTGAGCCCTAAAGACCAATCTTTTCATACCTCAGTACATTGCCTAAATGTACTCTCTTTAGTAGCAATCTGCTCCAGAAGTCAAACAGACTCCTGGGATAAAATTTACTGAAAATACAGGAATTTTCATGGGGATCTAGAATGGGTAATTTCTACATTCTTCTAGTAATGTGAAATATATCTTATACATATTGATTTTGAAACTGTACAGGGCAGTGAATAATCAACATTTAATTCTCTTACAAAGGCTATGTACCACAGGATATTTTCTCTGTTTCTATAGAACCAAGCAAAGCACAGAGTAATTAGACCAATCACTCGGAAACACAATTCAAGATTGTATTGAAATGGTAACTCCAATTTAAAAGGGTTTTTTTTGTATGATATCCATTGTTCTTCCCCAGCTTCTGTATGAGCAGAAAATTCTGCATGAAGATACATGAAGATTCATGAATATGTGAAGATTAAGAATATTACTCTAAATTTCATTGAGTTAGTACTAATAATCAGAATGAATCAATGAATAAGAGACGTATAATCTCATGAGGCTCTTCAATGTCCGGTGCAGAAAGAATGGAAAATCAGTAGAAAATGAAAACCCCACACAATTTTCCTTTGGAAAATGTTTGAAATCCTATGAAAAGTAATGCAGTAACTCCTCACGCCTCATTTCTTCAGGGAAAGACCAGAGAACACACTCAGAGAAGCAAACCCTCATAGGTCTTTAAAACATGATCAAATATGTAAATATTTTTCAGGTATATTTAGTATCCTTGAAGGAAATAAGAACAGATGCTGCCATATAGGGGGCCCTGCCATACGATCATAATATTACATCTCTTTTGCAACCCTGATTTGCATTAGATAAAGTATGCTGAGAGAAGAAATAGAATCTTATGTTTCACTTTATCACAGAAGAAAGTATTTCTCCATATAGCATTGTCATTTTAAAAAAATAGTATTGCCTTATGCCCCTGAAAATTGTATTTCAAAAATTGTTTATTTATGAGAAATTTGTATTTATATATCGTAGTAACTATTTCAGAATAATTGAACTCTTTTGCAATACTATAGTTTTCATTGCATCTTTTCATCTGCCCAGTACTGCTTTTGTAATATCTTTTGAGAAACATGTCATCATTAATTCTTTTTTACAAGCAATAAGTTCTTGTCAGAGATTATAACAAGAAAATACACCTGCTACCTTTGAAAGCCTAGAAGATGATGTATCAACTTCATAGACTTGAACTCCTCTCTTAGATAAAGCATTCAAAGGGTGTTTAACATGGTTGTAATACTCACCTTGGAACTTTTTTGTATCTCACTGAGGTCAAGGTGAAAATGGAAGTATTTCATTATAGCTAAGTGTTATAAACAATAAGGGAAAATGCTGTATCCAAGATTAAACAAATACAGAGTGTCATTAAATTCTTGATGAAATCTTAGGCCCATTTCTGGCTTTGTTTTCCCTTAAAGGAAAGGAAAGGAAAGGAGAGGAGAGGAGAGGAGAGGAGAGGAGAGGAGAGGAGAGGAGAGGAGAGAGGAAGGGAGGGAGAGAGAGAGAAAGAAAGAGAGAAAGAAAGAGAGAAAGAAAGAGAGAAAGAAAGAGAGAAAGAAAGAGAGA
>JANVCC010000070.1:4992459-5036968 GCA_025345505.1 Todiramphus chloris collaris | reverse complement strand
AAAGAAAGAAAGAAAGAAAGAAAGAAAGAAAGAAAGAAAGAAAGAAAGAGAGAGAAAGAGAGAGAGAAAGAGAGAGAGAAAGAGAGAGAGAGAAGTTATCTGTCTGTCAGGTATGGCTATTTTACTGTCAGAACTTCAAAGTCAACCAGGAGTAGAGTTTCCATCAATGTCATTTAAAAAAAAAAAAAAAAAGGAAAAAAATACAGACATAAAAGTAAGCGTTACAGCTCAGATGGATTTCTTTGAAGCAGTATCTCTTGCCACTTCATAAAATGACAAAATGACAAAGTTAAAAGTTCAGCAGATCAATCTTAATCATGAATACTGTGTGCTCAGATTCAAAGATACACAGCAGATTATATATTTGTTTGCTGAAGAATGGGTGATGACAGACCTTGTAGTATTTTGGGATAAGATGCATAAGTACGACTTCTTTTCAACTCAAAATTTAGTTCAGATGCACTCCAAAATCTGCTGAAAGCTTTTCAGGAGCTCAGTATTAGCCTCAGCTTTGGGCTAGCTCATTGGTCTGTTTTGCATTTGAAAGGAAAATAAGTAGAAGGAAATAAACTGCAGGTTGTATTTTAATAAGTCCTTTTCTCTTTGTGAACTTGGGATTTCCTTTGAGCATACATAGTACAGGCCCTGAATTACCATGCACAATAGTAAGTTAATGAGAGCTTCCAGTGACTCATGACATGCATCATAAAAAGCCATGATGGTTTAATTTACCATTCCTCAAACAGTAATACTGGTTTATTGGTAGAATATTAGTCTTTATTAAAACCTGAATTACTAGCATCTAGAGTACCATTTGAACATTATACCCCAAATTCACCAAGATATGCTACCTTACAGGTATATTGTTTCTACCTCAGTGTTTGAAAAAAGTTGCTATTTTTTTGATCTTCTACAGGAACTTACTAAAATACTAATGCACTTGTAACTCAACAATTCTGATGTGTTCATGTGAGTTATCAAGACATTTCAGTGGTCAAACTCTTCTTTCTTTATAGATACGAAAGTTTCCACAGTACCAATAATTGTTTTCTTTAATGCTTACATTCATTTCTCATGGTATGCATTACATCTTCTCACACAAAAAAACAAACAAACAAAAAACACACCAAAACAACAACAAAAAAGAACTCCAAACTCCACTGTATTCAAATTGTTTCTCTTTTAGATAAACAGTTTTGATTTCAGTGTGAACACTTTTGTTCCCTACTTGTTTCCTGTTTGAAAAAGGAAGACAAAGATATATAATAACCCTACAGTTGAAACGTCATCCTTTTAAATTAAAATATGTCTCTCAATTGTATTACTAATTAAGCACAGTTTGCATCTAGCCAGAATGTTTATTACTGGTAGCCAAAGCAATCATTAAACCCAAAATCTTCCTAATTTTTTAAATACTTTGCAAATAGTTCTGCAAGTAGAATATGGAGCACATCTGAAAATCAAACAGAATGGAGGCAGAAGCCCATACAACAGAATTTATCTAACTGGAAAAGACAGACACAGAAAAACTTCAATAATGTTTAGGGGCGTATAAATAAGGGACGGTGACTTCTAATTATTCCTCAGCTAAATGAAGTCACTGCTTAACTTATCCTCAAAATCTACAGGAGAAAAAAGGACATTATGTGTGAGCAATAAAGAGAGAAGAATGCAGAAAGAAAGAAAAAAAAAAAGAAAAAAAAAAAAAAAACCCCTATGTAAAGAAAAAGACTCCTCATTCATAATTATATTCCTGCTTTGAAAATTTCCAGAGGTCCACACCCCTTTCATGGTTTCATGGTTTGCCATGGATAACTTAAAGGTTCAGGTAATTGCCTTCTGGTGCACACAGACCAAGGAGAAGGATTAGCCCCACTTCTTCTGCCCCTCCCAGTCCAGAAACAGGTAACCAGCCTCTTGTTATCAGGGCACTGATAGTTATAGTCTGTCTCCTCACCCTTCATGGTTTTCTCTCTTGCACCCACCCTAGTCTTAAAACTAGAATGGAATTCTAGGTTTGTGTAGAAGTAGAGAAAATTATTATTCTTATAGGCCTTTGTACGTTCCACAGAGCTGTCCTGCTTTTCTCATGATGTTTTACTGGCATACTAAATCTGCTATTCTGTCACCTGTGTAGGATGCTTGAAATGAGTAATCCATCCATGTCATCCATCTTCCTAGACCACTGTCAAATGCTTTTCTAAGTTTACAAGATGTTATGAAGTGATCAGACCCCTTTAGAAAACAAGTCTGTCTTACAAGAACCTTTCAATATATTTAGCAATTATCGAAGAAGAAATCAAAACATACTTTGAAAGTTGTAGTATATTTTACTAGGATTTCTCCCAAAATAACCTTGTGTAACCTTGGATAAAACACTAAACCTCAGGCAAACTTGTTGATTGACAGCCAGCTGAACATGAGCCAGCAGGGTGCCCAGGTGACCAAGACGGCCAATGGCATTCTGGCCTGTATCAGGAACAGTGTGGTCAGCAGGAGCAGGGAGGTGATCATTCCTCTGTACTCAGCTTTGGTGAGGCTGCACCACAAATACTGTGTCCAGTTTTGGGCCCCTCTCTACAAGAAGGACATCGAGGTGCTGGAGAGGGTACAGAGGTGGCTACCAACCTAGGAAAGGGTTTGGAGCATGTGTCTTATGAGGAGAGGCTGAAGGATCTGGGTCTGTTTAGCCTTGAGAAAGAAGACTGAGGGGAGATCTTATTGCCCTCTACAATTACCTGAAGGGAAGCTGTAGTGAGGCAGGAGTTCTCCCTGGTGACAAGCAATAGAACAAGAGGAAATGGCCTGAAGTTGAACCAGGGGAGGTTCAGGATGCATAAGACTCAGTATTATGGAAGCAAGAGATTAAATAGAAAAAAGGAAAAACTTACTTTTTTTCACTAACAATAATTCCATCATTGAGAACCTCTAGGAGATTTTTAGTACCAGAAGCAAGAATTTGTCCTCTAATTCAGGAATACAGAATAGACGGTAGGACATCTCACCCTGCCTCTCGTTTTTATCCTTGATGGAATATAGAACTAAAACTAGTCCAAGAAGCTCAGCAAGTAACTTGGTACATGTATTTGGAATGGAGCACGCTGATCTGTTGTTGGGGCCCTCCAGCACACCACTATCTGGTTGCACTGCACTGGAGAGCACAGCACTCGCTCCCACGTCTGGAGACTGCCAGGAGACCTGTAAGTATCCAACTGTGGCAGGAAGAGGAGTGGTTTTTTTTGGAAGGTCAACCTGAAGCCCAGCGGATGCCCTGCAGAAGGCATTAGGGCCTACTGACTTCTCTCCCCAAGAACTATGCTATGTGCCCTTCTCTTTCTTGGCAGTTTGCCTATCATCTTGGGGTCAGTATGTACATGGAAATGTTAGGAAACTAGTTGGGTTTGCTTGAATAGAACTTGCTTTGCTTATTAGCCATGTGTGTGTGCACTGTTCTTTGTGAAACAGAATCCTTCACGAACCCAGGACAGCACATCTTACCAGAAAAAAAGTGTCCTTTCAATAATAATAAGTATTTTCATGTCAGGAAGCAAAATTACTACTACAGATTTGGTAGTCAATAGTCAACTATTAAAGAGCTGCATAAAGACTAATTTAATTAATAAAAAGAAATGTGTCTTCATATTAAAAATCCACAAATATTTTTTACAACTTTCCTCCTATGGGGAAAGTTTTCTGACCAAAACCATCACAATTTTTCTTCATCTGCTACACTGTAATAGACCACACCTCAGCTGCAGTCTGTTTCCTCAAATGTGACTTATATGATCTTTAATCCACATACTGATTCTGGCTTACAAAGGATATTGTCACTTAAGTAATAGTGCAGTAGGTCCTACCTTATGTGGCAATTATCCAAATGTTCCAAAAACTAGACCATATTATGTTTTACCATTCCTATTATGGAGTAATCCAGAATGGGGCTAATTATTACCTCCGAATAGTGCTTTATTAAATTCTTCCATTCACTCAAAAAAATCTTAAACCTGCCTAAAAATTCAGAGGGTGCTTCTATGAAAAAAAAAAATCTATATATCACATCTTTTTAACAAATTCAATCCTTGGGCTGGTACATCTGGCCACCTATTTGTATCATGTTAGTTTCAGATTAAGTGTTGTCATAATGATGACAAATACTTTTTCTTACCAACAGCAGTAACTTTTAAAATCTGTTCATTGGCATTCTAATGTAAACTCATAAGCAAGAATATAATCTATCTTGATTACAGCTATGTATTTCCCTGACATTTATGTTAACCTTTCTTAAGGTATTCAGATGGCAATTTTAAAATAAATACCAAGGTTTGCAGCTCAAAGGGTCACAGTGTGTCTGTTCTGGTGTCACACTCACAGATAAGCTCTTTAGAATGACTTGGCACCTGCACTAAAAAGCAGATTGCTTTTGTAAACACATAATTGACTGGCATCTATGTTTTTCAACAAGTCGTCAATTAATCTGTGAGAAGATACCATGCCAGGCTAGGAGATGAGTAGGATCATTGGCAGGAAAAACACTATGCAAGAATAAGTGTAAAGGCATGATTCCCAGACTGAAATACTTTTTTACCTGTTATTAAGAGGCTGTGTAATCACTGGCCTAGCTCTAAGCCCAATTAGCTCTGAGAAAAAAAAAAAGATCTACTGTGCAGCCAGATATTGTGAGCTTATGACCTTGATGAATTAAATGTATTCCTGTGTGTTTTCCTTCTATAAGCTAAACTTCTGCTTTATGATATTGCACTTAGCTGAAAGCAAGGATACAGTTCCAGGATAAATCAATAATGGCCATTTTCTAGTGTAGAGCTTCTTCTTCGCAGGAACTCATGTGAAAGAGACTTAAGTGGCACAAAATTCATTCATATATCCCTTCAAACAAGGTAATGGGTTTAAATTAGAGAAGAGTAAATTTAGATTGGATATCAGGAAGAAGCTGTTTACATTGAGGGTGGTGGAACAGTGGAATAGGCTACCCAAGGAGGTGGTTGAGGCCCTGTCCCTGGAGATATTCAAGGTGAGGTTGGACAAGGCTCTGAGCAGCCTGGTCTAGTTGAGGGTATCCCTGAAGGGGGGCTGGACTAGATGACCTTTGGAAGTCTCTTCCAGCCCTAGCCATTCTATGATTCTGTGATAAGCATAGGAGACTTACAGAGTTTAATCTTCTGGACATATATGCAACACCACCAAGTTAAAAAAACTAAGCTGTGATGAACGTAGATTTTCTATACAAAAAAAACCTGTTCTAGAACAGAAGCCTAGATCTCAGAACCTTGCTTAAGCTGATGGGGCTTTGTAGGAGCTTGCTGATATGCTCACAAACACTGTGGTTTTGGTTTTTGGAGACTGATTCTTTTTTTTCCCACCCTCCCCATTTTGTACTACTCTTTTTCAGGACTATGGCACAAAGATTAAAAATCTTAGGTCAGCTGAGTTGCTGCATACCTTTAAGGATTGTCCTTGAGCAAAAATGAGGTGAAATGTACCAACTTGCAGATAAACAAATAACATATAAGTAGTTAGATTTTGCTCGCAAATTTGTGTTCCAACTAACATGCGTCCAGTTAGCAGGTGGAGCTCAGTAATGCTCACTGATGTCTATCATGGATACCAAAGCCCTTACGCACTGTGTCTTTCTTCTAAGGATTCATGATTTCATGTGAGAACAATGACAGTGAATGGTTTCTTGAAGAAAGGGTAAATTTGTTACTTCACGTCCTTCATGTTCTACATGAGATACCTTCAACCAGCAATCACAAGCTGTGTGTGACCTGTTGTGCCTGAGCTTGAAATTCTCCTTCTCAGGAGTAGTTCTCGAGTCAGTGGGCAGTGACAGCAGATCTGGTGGCAGCAGCAGCTGGGTATCACCATACACAGACAAACAGTACCCACCTGCCTCAGTGTCCCATCACAGAGCAGGAAAGGGGCTGTGAAGTTTTCAACCACCTTGTGAAGGTACATATAAGTTAAAAAGTCCAGCCCATCTCACACAGAAAGATGTCATCACTGAAGTATTAAATGTTGAAATTAAAATGTTCCTCAAAAATATGTGTCTTTTAACACAGTTCCAGTGAAAATGAGCAAGGCACAGGCAGAAAAGCTGTGTAATTAGCGTTGACAACATAGGACAAATGACAAAATGATTGCTAGTATTCTGTATTATTACTACATGTGAGGTCAAGCAACAAAGTTTCTTTTCTACATGTTAAACTGTACTAGAAGTAATTGTCATGAGACTTATCAGCTACACTATTCTGTGATTTAAATTAGAAGGTAATTTTGAGCAGGATGAATGAAAGACATTCTAACTATTTTGGTGGCAGATGATAGCCAGGATATAACCATCAGCATCCTCGTGCAAGCAGGGATAAGAGACAATAGTAGATAAATATGGGAAGACGAAGTTCTAGACAGCATTGAAAAGAAACACAAACTGTTTCACTAATGGGTCTCAGAAGGAGGAATCTGTTAAATAGCACATCAATGAGCAAAGACAAATCTCTTAGTTGGATGAAAATTCAGTGAAGTCAGTGGACTTCTGATGACCTCACAGGGCACTGAAAAAGGCCCATCTCTGAAGAGGTTGTTTGGGGGACAGAAAAAATACTAAAATAGTCTGAAGAAGGAGTTACATACACTAAATACATGAGACAATGAAAATGACATACTGCTTAAGGTTGGTATCAGCAAAATCCAACTTTTCTGAAATCATGTTTGCTGCTAATTCAAAAGAAATCTATTGGTTTTTAATGCTATACTCTCCTAAAAGTCATTTAAAGTGTCCTGGCAGGGCTGAACTTCATTTTTCGTTCAGGCAGAGCTGAGCAAACCTTCATTAAGGTCCTTAGAGGCTTATGACCTACCTGTAACTGTTGGCATATTTTAAAAATTGTATTCAGTTATTTTGATGAATTAGCTTTTCTGAGTTTTCTTCTGAAGAAAGTGTCATTTCATCATATTTTTTAGCTGGTTTGAATTTAATGGTGTTCTATTTTTGTCATTTTAATAGTTGTAGACACTTTAAAATTTATTAACACCTGGTGCCAATTCTGTCTCAAGAAATTAAATATGACAATTGAAAATCCTTAGGCATCCCACACAAGCTCTGGTGTAAGAGATTGATTTTGGAGTATGCAAAAGAACAGCTATTAAAACTACCAGAAGATAGATGGGGGTGTATTGCTTATAGGATACTAACAACTTAGCTGACTTTTTACCTCATGATAGCAGGTAGAGCTGACTTAGACTGGAGACTCTAGAGAGAATGACTACAGTCCCATCACATGAACATTTTTGTCACATAGTGTTGTAGACAGACCCTCTGACATGACATCAGTTTTGGCCTATATACCTCTCCAGCTCCTTTCAAAGCTGTGGCCATCACAACATACATGTCCTGAGTAACTGAGAGCAGCACTGAAAATGACCAGGGTGTGTTGGTGGATGAAAAATCAAATATGAGCTAGCAATTTGTGCTATTTCAAGCCAACAATCATACACGAAACTTGCTGATGCTCAGACTGACAGGTTCTTCATTTTGGATATTGCAGTCCCAGCAAAAGCACAAGCACCAAAGCATTTGGATGCTTCAAGACCCCATTCCTCCCTACTGGGCTGCATCAGTCTACACACAGCTCAGGTTTTTCCACAAGGTTCTCCTAGGCTTCAGATCCCCTCCTTCTCCCTCTTTTTTTTCAGGCTCTCCATGTATAATGACTCTTCGGGTTAGTGATTTTTGATTGCTCTGAATTTGGGAAAGGTCCAATGCCAGTCAGGACAACAGATGGCTTATTTCACAGAGGCTAAACAGAATAGTTATGAAGCAATTCCATATGATGTCTCCAACTGTATTTGTTGTAAAAAGATGCCAAAATCACTACAATAATTTACTACCAACAGAATGACTAAGAAATCTACAGCTGTATTTTTACTTGCAGATTTCGCCATATTTTTAAGACAACTATTTCTTTCTAGTTTTAAAAAATAATTTTAATGTTTCTTTCCTTATATTATTTACTGTGTTCAAGCTTATTCTCACATACTTCTCTGAAAAAAAGACAAGAATTATTAAACTGATCTTGTGTATTTGTATACATACTAGTCAGATAGCACAGTTACTGGAAGGGGCTTAAATGCATGGAAGCGATAGAACATAATTAAGAAAGCAGTCTTCAGAGACTGGAAATTACAACCTTTTTTATATATATTTAAGCAATAATCCATGATTCCTTCAATGCTATCACTTGTGACTGAAATCTTTTAAGTGTAGACTACAACATTTAAACAAAATTCTGGTTTTGTTGTTACTGTTAAGGTACTTTTTTAAAAAAAAATACACAAAACCAAACAAACTGAACCACACATAATTTTTAAATTTTCTGCTTTCTACTATTTTAAAATAACAGAAATTATTTCACCACATGCCATATATCTATTATTTATCAACAAAATAGAAATATAACAAGATAAACAATTTTTTTTTTTTAAACTCCAGTTGCAAGGGAGAAAAAGAAAAACAACTGTGTTATCAACTATCACTGTGCTAGATGTGGTTTTGTTGTGTTTTAATTTTGAAAAGAAAATGTGTCAATGTTAAAAGACATATTTTTCATTTAGATTACTTCTTAATTTGGTAACATCTACAGAACTTAAGTAATAATTGTGTTAAAAGGATGAAAATCAAGTTTCTTCTACAGTTATAATTATGGTGTAGCTGGGGTGTCAGAGTTTTGCCTGTGTACATACCTAGTGCAATTAGTTATTAATTCCCTGGGTGGCCCAGGAACTCTCCAGATGTGACTGAAACAGACTAATATGAGAGAAAACATTGCTGGAGACAAGGTAATTGCCTGAACTTTAGTGCCTTCACACAGAAGCTTTTGACTGCTTGGAGCAGATCCTTGTCAGTGGGAATTCGGGATGGTCCTGGAGACTCCTCCAAGCACCTCCTACTGTGTTTGCTAATTGATAAGTACTATGTGTATGTTTCAGTGTGATGATTAACATCCTAGATGGAGAATCTGGCTGGACAGTCCCTGCTGTTGAATAAACTAGGTTGCACACAGATAATTTTAAGTACTAAGTAGAAACTTCCTGTAGGTTCGTGAATGGTCATATAGTACAGTCTTTTGGGCACAGATGAGAAAGGACATGTTTTCACACAGCTTAAGATAATCAGTAGTAGTGGATCATGCATGTTCTGTAGTAGTTTTATAGAAGCATATATCATCTGAATACAAGAATTCACCAAAATAGCAGTTTGGTGAAGTGAACCTCACCCGATGCAGATGAAGATGTAATTGCGAGAGCTTTTGTAATGGACATTCCTGTTACCATCCAGTGACTAATGATCACATTAGAGAGAATCAGTTCCCCACAGAACTGTTATTTGAAGCAAAAGATCACAGTAAATTATATTTAACAAACACTTTCTGAGACTGCCTGTGTGTCAAGAGTTAGGGTTGGCCAGTCTCTAGACAAAAGACAGATGCTTTCTATTAACCCCTCTCCTTTCCCAGAGGGTAAGGGAAAGAGATAAGGGAGAGAGATTTATGGATTGGAAAAAAAAATAAAACAGCTTTAACTAAAATAATAAAATGAAAAATATGCAAATATATAAATAAACAATATCAAACAATATCAAATATCAAAAAATTGTGTGCCCAGGTGTCCAAGAAGGCCGATGGCATCCTGGCCTGTATCAGAAACAGTGTGATCAGCAAGAGTAGGGAGGTGATCGTACCCCTATACTTGGCACTTGTGAGACCGCACCTTGAGCACTGTGTCCAGTTTTGGTCACCACAGTACAGGAGGGACATCGAGGTGCTGGAGCGAGTGCAGAGGAGGGCAGCAAAGCTGGTGAAAGAATGGAAAGCATCACCTATGAAGAGTGTCTGAGGGAACTGGGTTTGTTTAGTCTGGAGAAGAGGAGGCTGAGAGGAGACCTTATTGCCCTCTACAGCTACCTAAAAGGAGGTTGTAGTGAGGCTGGTGTTGGTCTCTTCTCTCAAATTAGTAATGATAGGATGAGGGGAAATGGACTCAAGTTGCATCAGAGTGGGTTTAGATTAGATATTAGGAGGAAATCCTTCACTGAGAGGGTAGTTAGGCACTGGAACAGGCTGCCCAGGGAGGTGGTGGAGTCACCATCCCTGGAGGTGTTTAAAGAACAAATAGATGTGGCGCTTGAGGATATGGTGTAGTGGTTAGAGCAATGCTAGGACAAAGGTTGGACTTGATGACCCTGGAGGTCCTATCCGAGCATAATGATTCTATGATTCTATGATCAAACCCAAGCCCCCTGATGGAAATTATGCCACTGTCACCACAGATGTTGTGGAGCAGGCACTGGGAAAGTCCCAGACTGGACTCAGCAGCAGATGGGAACTAGATTCAGTAGCTGGATTCTGGAACATATGGATTGGGATCAAAGGCAGAACTGACATCAGCCATTGAAGAAGAAAGCTTGACCCTCATGATCCCTCAGTTTTATACTGATTATGACATATATGGAATAAAATACCCTGTTGATCAGTTTAGGGTCACCTGTCCTGTCCCCTCCTCCCCTCAGTCACATTATCTTGTTTTACAGAACCTCAACATGGTACACTAGATTTATCAGTGATCTTTGTCTCCATAGAAGTAAGTATATATGTCTATGTTTAGCCCCTATCTGGGGCTAAAAATACAAATTCCTGTATCACCTGATGACCCTTCTCCAACCAAGAAGGGAGATTAGGAGAGGAGACTCACAGATTGAAAAGAAAGTGAATCCAACTGAACAGCAAAACTAATGCCAATATAAACTAAAGAAAGTTATGTACAGGAAACATACAGTGGTCACAAAAACCAGGAAAGTAGCCCTCAAGAGCTGGAAGAGAAGCAAAGAACTCCCTCACCCCTGACAAACTTCCCCCTTCATACTGAGCATGACATTTCCAGGCTGGGATAGACCTGTGAGCCAACTCAGGACAGCTGCCCTGGCTGACTCCAAACTGCTAATGGCCTGGAGACCATGGCACGCAGGTGATCTTGTCCCAGTGAAACCAGGACAACAAGCAAGAACACTTCTGCATATGAATCCTTGGTATTAACTATAAACATTGAGCATTGTCATTGCTAGAAGCAGACACTGTCTGAAAAAATATGGTGTTAACTTCAGAAAGTGCAGTTACTTAGAAGAGACCTGGCTAAAAAGTAAAGTCACTGAACAGAGTTAGCTCTGTTCTATCACAAACGAGGACACTGTGCAATACTGCATTCCATTCTTTCTGTGCTTGGGTGATACAGGCATGACTTTTGTCCTTCTGTAGTAATGTGGAAAAAGTTCTTTATAATATACTGAGTTTATCAGTAATTCAGGTAACTGAGCTTGGATTTGATAAAAACATGGAGTGAACTCTTGTTTAGGGGATAGCAAGAATGAAAAATCCCAAAATTCAGAACTACAACACTGCTAACTGCGAATACAGTCTTCTCTTTTTACATTTCAATTACCTTAACTTGCGATGCTTGTACCACTTGAATTTGAACTAGACTAGGACTATGCAGATAGTTACTTCCTCCCTGCTGACAGCCATTAAGTTCCCACAGAGACTGGTAACTTGCTGAGAATTTTGGAAGAATTATTTGCAATACTGTGGCCAGTTGTTACGAGCAAATTGAGCTTGATTTTTTTACACTGTCATTTCAATTTTTAGAGGACTCTGTGACATTGATGGATTGCACCAAAACACAAAAAGATATGCCTTGCAAAATATGTATCTTTTAGGGGAGACAAATTCATATGTCTCAGTAATTAGAGATATTTCAATATAAATAGAAATGAAGACAAGTACAAGATCAGAAGAAATGTAATATCACTATTAGAAGAGGAAAAAAACAAATTTTCTTTCTCTAATTCAAGAAGTAGAACATTGGTGAGTTTCACTTTTAAGACAGCAATTTCTGTCTTTCAAATCTATTATACTAGATGATCAAGCCAAGTCTGCTAAACCTCATATGCCACGATATTTCTCACTCCTTTTATGCTTCTTTTGCTGCCTGCAATTTTATGTTCTCTGATTGTTTCACTGTCCATCTATCTCCATCTATCTGAAGAATAAATGGGGATTTCCTATTTTGTGGTTGTTTTATTTTATTTTATTTTTATTTTTATTTAACCAGTGCCATTTTAGCAATGGAAAAAAAGGAAAATCATAATTAAGGAAAACATCTGGTTAACTCCTGTCATTATTTTGCTTTGTTCATGTTCAGTTAAAGGTTAAAGTGTTCAGGCAGTAATACAATTATGTCAAGTATTTAGAGAATAGCTCCTCTTGAGCTGAAATATTTTTGTAGAATGGTATCCAAAACAAAGATTAATTCATTTTTATTTGCAGTTATGTGTTGTATTCTTATGGTTTTGTGTAACAATAAAATGTGATAAGCTTTATATTCCACATTTCAGCATTCTTATTGTGTAAATCATCACTAGTTGATAACATTGTAAATTGAGCTTTGTCCTTGTCTACACAACCTAAAAGTATCGATCAACATCATGTTAGTTAACTTTACTGCCAAGGTCATGTTCTAGGAGCATAAATTCTCACAGGGAAAACAAAGGTCTTTATAGTGTGAAGGTACTAAGAACACAGATACTAACAACTACTGTTGATTGTGGGGGCAATGCTGTTGTGATAAATGACTGTCAAAACTTAAAAGACTGGTAAATAAATAGTCTGATAATCCCAAGGTAATTTCTGCAACCCAAGGCCAGAACAGTAATGCATACACCCAAAAAAGGTTATGGTTCACCATATTACATTGTGGCATGAGAACACTGGCCCATTTGAAACACAGTGTAAAAACCAATAGACTGAAATGAGTAAGCATAAAGAGTTTGTTGTCAGTTATGAATAATGAATATGCTTTTGAATTAATCTTTTTGATAAATAATTTTTTAAAAAAGAGAAAAAATAATTCTTCACTATATTGCTTATTCTGAACAGTTCATAGTGATAAATATTCTTTGGACAGGTGTTTCTTGCTTACTAGTTCTCGTTATTATGAAAACATATATTAGCATAAAGCAGTAGGAAGAGTTAGAAAATACACATCTAATATGTTTTGCAAGTCAAATTGAAGACAAATATTTTAGAAATTGTATTTTAAAACTAATGGTACATATACAATCTAGCTTTAGAGGTTTTAGTATTATTATTGGACTGGAAAGTCCAATACAAGTACAAGAAAATAATTTCTTGGATCTCCACAGTGAAAGTGTAAGGACCAGGAAAATGTTATTATGAATTAGATATCTGGGATCTGGTATCTGGGACTTTGACTGTAAAAAAAGTTAATCCTTGCAAGTATGCTTGACACTTGTCCCTGTATGGCTGAAGAATTGTGCATTTTATTCTGGTGCAGCATCTTCTAACTTGAACTCCAGGCAATATAAGTTTATTTATAACTTCTATGAAGAAAGTGAGAAAAAGTTTACATCTCAAAGTGTTCTATTCTTCAAACACTGCAACTACATAAGCCAAGAATAAAATGGAGAAGGCATTAGTGATCAAACAGCGAACAGCAAACACCATATTCTTGGTGTAAAGGTGAGTGTTTCATTTCAGAAAAAAAAACCCAAACACATAAAAATTGATAAAGTATTTTTTCTAACACATAATATTTAGTGTGCTTTCTAGGCTGTTAGTGTATTCTTGCTTTTAAGTTGTAATAGTGCATTATTCCACTGCATCTGTGCAAACCGGAATTAATGGTGTATTAGATCTGTGAGTGAAGTTCAAATAAGGCATTAGTTTGAGCCTTGCACTTAAACCTGTGAGTTAAGTTTAAATAAATCATTTGCTAGCACATTGCAGTCTAGTCTCTTTTCACCTCAGCATCCCTGCTGTTCAACTATACTTACACTACACTTAAACTAACAAGTAAGAGGCAGACCTACTATAACAATTTGGTACCTTCAAAATAAAATTATTACTCCCTGTTCGGATTGTATGATCTTGCATTTTGCCTTTATGACTAATTAATTGGGAATATCATATCCCTGTGTAAGAGGGATATAATATTAGTATTATTAACTACCCCAACAGTCTCTGTTTTGCAAATTGTAATTGCAGAGAATTTATACAGAATGTGTTCGTGATAAAACTATGTAACAAATTTATGTAGTGTTCTTTATTGGAAGGAGACAGTTTAGAAAGGTCTAAGATGTTATTTTAATTTGTGGTCACTCATTCTCAACAAGTAGGTTTACCACTTCAAAATACAGTTTTTGTAAGTCTCTAAGAGAGACATATTTTACTGTATCATCACAAAATCGTTAGTCATTTTTGCATGTCCTTTATTCATACTACACTCTGAAAAGATAGCATGTAAAGAAACTATCTATTTTTGAGAGAAGCAGTGGGACCAATTTAACAAGTGATGGTAGAAATATGGCCAGGAATAAAAAAGGATGATTCAGCTCAGAAAAGTACAAGGTTATATATCTGGGGAGAAACAATCCAAAATCAGATTTTGTGGAGGAGAACTATGGAAAGTAAGATGCTTAAAAAGATGTAAGGGCAGTAGCATACAACAAATCTTCCAAAACATTTGTATTTCATTAACATAATCAATAAAGCAAATCTATTTCACAAAGCTGCAAAGATCAGGAAATGTTTATTGAATCTTAATATAGTCTAGTGAGACATTCCAAAAATAATCCTCAGGGCAGCATTTTTGTAATGCAGAGAGCACTGACGTAGACACTGACATTTCACTCTTAATTTTGCAGACTTCTCATAAAAGTAAAAAGAAACAAAAAAGCCAACGCTCCCCCCCCCCCCAAAAAAAAAAAAAAAAACCCAACCAAATAAACCAACCAAATAAAAAAACGCCAAACCCCCAAACCAAAGAAAAGCACGCTATGAATGGCATCACAATTTCACTAAAGAGGCAACTGTTCAGAAGATATTTTTTAAGTATCCATCACTGGATGCCAGGATAAGAAGAAAAAGATCACAATTTGTAGATGGTTTTCAAGTAGAGCTGAAAGTGGAATAAACAACACTTTAAGTGAAGAAAACAGATTATCCAAAAGTTTTACCCTCAAAACAGCTGCCAGGGATGTGATAAGCTGCTAGAAGAAGACTAATTTTGAACCTGTATTTTCCATAAAATGGGTTAATATTTTCCCATACATTTTTCATCTCTCTGCAGTAAACTAGCATAAAATTACATCCTTCTCTGTTCCTCAAAATCTTTGTTACAATAAATCAGTATTTCCTCCAAAAATATTTGTATGCAAATTCCTGAGCAGCTCCACTTTTAAGCTCTTTGTATACACAGTGGGAATATATAGGGAATACATGTGTCCTGAGGAAACTCTTGAGATAGGAATAAGGCTTATCCTCCTATATTTGACATGGACATGTGCCTTACTAGTTAGTGCTGATCAGAGGACCCCCTGAGTCACCTTCTCTCTCTGGTAAATCTCCTATGACATGAGCTTTACCACCCTCAGTGAATTTGAACATGGAAGCCATTTAACTTATGCAGTATTTTAGGACTAGATTAGATACTAGACCTGGTAAATACCCGAAAATTATTTGGGTTTTTTTAAATCAAATTAATGCTCTGATGTCTTCTACAGTGTTAGTTTGTGCTTGCACTGGATGCTGTGCAAAGATACTAAACTAAAATTGGCAAATGTGTATGTGAATAAATATTAACAACTTTTATTTAGCTACCTCATCAGCACTTTGAGCATTCAAAACACTTTGATCTGAAGGTGGACTGTATTTTAGCCAAAAGCAAAATCAAATATATGCAAACATGTTTTTATGTGAAGGAAAGATAAGCACTATGAGCACTTTTTATTTTATATTATTTTATTTTATTTTTATTATTATTATTTTATGTGATCACATAAACCTTGAAAGTTGAAAAAGCAAAATTAACTAAAAATTGGAAACTAGTGAATGTTTGGACATGTTAAACCTAGAGATATCATTTCTGTGTTGAAGTACATTCTGTTCATTAGTTCTGTGCAACATTTTTAGATAATTTACCATTACTGCAATGAATACATATGATGTCTTTGGAAATGCCATGAAAGAACTCAACAGTCACACGCAAATAGAGAAAACCTCAAAATGAATGACATGGCATTATGACAACATGATGATATGGTACAACTAAAATAGATCTGGAGAAAATCTGTTTGAATAAAGTTGTATCTTTCCACACACACATAAGTATGCAAAAATTTTGATAAAATTAGACCTTATTAAACATGTTAATTAAATAAATATCTTTTTAATATGCAATTATAATTTTTTATTTGATTCTTACACTGAGTTTCTGAATTGACATAAATAATTATTATTTTCATAACTTACAGGCAATAGACTTGAAAATCTGAAAGAAAAATAGCCCTCTTACCAAACCAAAAGAACTGTACTGTAAATATAGATTATATGACAAAGAAGTTGAAGACGCAAATCTCCTAAAGGAGAAATCAACATTATTGATACCAGAATAAATGAAATTACACCACAATCCCATTAACAGACAAATTTCCAACAACTTACTGCCCAGAAACTGTAGTAATATCAATGTTCTCTAAATATTTCCAAAACCCATATTTTTGTGATGAATGACGTGGCTTTCACTGAGTCTAGGGAACCATTTTATTTAATATAAGAGGAAGAAATATGAAAAAAAAAACAAACAAACCAGTAATAAAATTATACAGAGATTAAATTATCTGGAGACAGTGAGATACATGCATCATGACATTGCCTTCAATATACACTGATAAAGGAAAAGTTGAAAAGAAACAGCAAGACTATGTAAGGAGTAATTCTTTAACAGCTATTTACACTACAACCATACATTCCGTAGACAAAAATTATCTTTAAACAGGCTAAATCAAGACTATTTTAATTATCAACAAGTTACTGATCTCAAAAATGGTAAAAAGAAATTACCACGAAGGAAGAAAGAGAGAAAAAAAAAATATTTGGATGTTGAATTAAAATTTTTCTTGTCATTCTTCTTCAGGCACAATTTTCACTAATTTCAGCAGTAGTTTTGATACTATGAGGATAGCAAGCATTCCTGCTACCCAAGCCCATGACATAAGAAAGATGAAAAGCTGCAGCCCCAAGCTGATAAACCACAAAGAGTGAGATCTGAAATATATGTAAGCTTTTCCACTTTCAAATTGCTATTATCACTCTTCTGTAGGACAGCTTGCTTGCTTTTTCCCAGTTTGCTATCTTCAGCTGTAATTAGAATCTACACTTGTTTAATTAAAAGCACGTTAAAAAGACATACTGAAATGTTATTAAATGTATTCAGGCTGTAGCTGCTCAAAGTCATTCGCAATAAAAGCAGTTTGATCTAATACCCAATTTTAGGCATTACATTACTAGATATTGTGATTCATCCTTATTTTCATTCTTTGCTATATTCTTCTGAAATTTAAACATCAAATCTAGATTACCACGGTAACTGAACATTTTATCTCCAAACATTTCTATGAGAGTAAAAGGTTTTCAAGGTTTAATGATCTTGAGTTTATAAGTTTTCATCAGTGTTTGAAACCTCTGTTGAAACTTCCACTGAAAAAAAAATGTAATCATAGCTGTTAACTCTACATTTAAAAGATGTTTTAGTAAGTTGCACAAAGAAACAAAGAAATCAAGTTACCAGTTCCAAACAGACTATGTACTGTATCAGTAATCCTTCTTAATTCTATCCATCATTGAATAGGTATTTTTATAGAGGCCTGAATATGTGGCAATTTTAGCAAAAGTCCCCTCCCTAACAATGCTGCAAAAAGCATCTTGCTACAGATGCTATCCAAAAGGGAAGTCAAAGGTTGTCTAAATTGACAATATCATTACCCAGTTCACTGTAGCTCAAAAGTATAATTGGGAGAGGTCTATTAAGTCCAGCCAAACCAAGGTGTATCCTTACTTTTCCAGCAATTGCAATAGGCCTTCCAAGCCTAGGCATCTTTCTTTAGATAGCTTTTCATGATTGGTCCCTGCAAGCTAAGCCTAAACAAAAATAATAGAGAAATCGCACTCTGGTAGAGTAACTGAGGACACATTCTGACAATGACAGCTAGCTGGGAGCCATGCTGGAGCACTGCAGTCATTGAAGTCTTCTTTTTTCCAGATTATTGTTACAGATATTTAATGACTTTTATTTATTGGAGAAAGAAAAAAAAAATGGTTCCAATACCATAGTATGTAAATAGACATCTTGAGCATATTAGAATATCTTTCCTCTCACATTCTCTAATGTTCTTTTTCTTCCACATATGCATGTATGCACATAAACACCTAGCAAAAGACACATATCTTGAAATCCAGTGGAAAATTGGATAATGTTCTGTTGAGCTGACCCAGTTATATTTCAAAAAAAACCCAAAAAACGAAAAAACAAAAAACTTAATTCTACCTAATTCTAAAGCATTTGCTGGGCAAGACAACGGAAACAAAAAATTGGTTTTCTATTGACAGAAAAAACCCCAACCAAACAAACAGAAAAAAAAAACCAACTTAAAAAAACCACAAACAAACAAACAAAAATGAACAAAGTTGAAATACAATGTGTCCTGTCAGTAACACTGATATGGAAGGGAGGTTGAAAAGTTTCCCCTCGCTCTTCAGCAGCACTGCAACAGATAACAATACAATGAAAGAATGGTGGGTGAAAGCAACAGTATCTTGGAGGTTGAAACTGAAATGCAGACACTCAGGTTCTCAGCCTTCTTTCACCTATAAAGATGTATTAAATGAAGTACTTTGTAAGGACCAGACCAACCTGAGTTAAATGCAGTCTGAAGCACTGCATAACCTTCCTATATCCTATAACCTGAACAAACAATTACACCATTACCTCAGATTTCATTTAAAATACTTGATATTCAGTTTCAATTATTTTGGAAAAGTTAACAAGAAATGCTAGGTAAATCTTATTCTAAAAATATATTTTCTGAAATAGCACCTACAGGTGAAAATTAAGAAAATAATCATCACCTTAAACAACAGTACTGGTCTCAGAACACCTCATTCTCAAAGAATGCAAATAGTTTAGAAAAACATCCATTCACTTCTTCTGTTATGTTTGTGTACAGTGTGTCAGTATTTCGGCCTTATTACTGTAATCAAAGTGTAGCCTGTATTGTTGGCACTATTGGAAATGCTAGTTCTGGTACTGTGAAAAACAGTCCCGATAGAAACATGTTGTGCCATTAACTTCAGTAAGATGTTAGGTGAAAGATTAATTTTTCTCTACCAATTACCATTGTCCTCTATGGCAAAAGTTGAAGGTATATATCAGGTCTGTCTTATGCACACAGACACAATCTGCTGGAATACGGAGGAATAATGGACGCCACATAGGATCAATGTGATCGAAGTAAACAATGACGACCCTTTATTGCAATACACGCCCGGTTTATATAGCTCAGGCAACTAGCCATGTGCCTGTAAACAGATCACGATTGGTTGCAAGTGTCCACTGCAGGCGTTCAGGCAGCAACCAGTCTATCCCGATAGCTTTCCATACCCAGAACTGTGTTGCCCTGCTTCCCTTTCCTGACACATGTGCCACCTACTGTCCTTCAGTCGACCTCCATCTTGTTATCCTTCAGACAATGGGTTATAGTTTGGATTGCCCATGTGTACTAATATCCCACAATTCCCCCTTCTTGTTTTTGGGTAATCCAAACCTTGTTCATAACTTTCTCCACCATTTTGTTGACACAATTTAATATAAAGTGTACAATCATTAACACCACCACAATGATACACACAATTACAATCCCCTGTTTAAACAAACTCTTAAGCCATCCCATAATCCCTAAACTCCAACACTAATAGTGTGGTTAGGAGGACACACCATCCCCCCCCTGAAGGCCCATTATCAGTTTTGATTTGGCGGGGCACTCCCATTACTGCAAAGCAGCTGTACAGATGTTTTGTTACATGATCAGCAGTTTCCCCTGTCTGTGGTGTCGCCCAAATAACCTGAGAAAAAGTGTCAACACATACATGTACATAACGTAAACGACCAAACTCCATAACATGGGTGACATCCATCTGCCATAACTGCAACGGCAATAGTCCTCAGGGGTTTACCCCCAGACCAATACCGTAGCCTACAGATTGTCAGTCTGGACATGCCTGGATTATCCCTGCAGCGTCAGCATGCGTAACACTGAATTGCTTTACCAACATCTTAGCACCTTGGTGAAAAAAGGCATGTTTTTCCAATCCAAAGGGCCCGACTGCAGAGCCTGACCTGGCACTTGGATGACAGGGAAGGCAGGCACTGATATAACTTCTCCCCCAATAAGAGCATCATGAACAATTTCTCGCTACCTCTGAATCGGGCTAGCTGGTCCAGCTTTGCTAGGAGCTGTTTAAATTGTTCATGTTCCAGCCCTCTCCCACCCGACCTGGGTGTGAAGGGGGTGGACGCTGGCAAAGGGGAAAGCAGCGGTTTAATGTCCCTTTCTTCTTCATCCCCGGAGTCCTCTTCAGAAACGTTACTGGGGGGTATCATACTTGAAGGGGCAGTTTTCTTAACTTTCTCATCTTGTTTAGCTTTCTTAGCCACTTTAGGGATGGCCCCTGCTTCAGTATGGGTGTCTAGCAGCGACACTGGGCGGGGCGAAATGTTAGCGATGGCTGCGGCAGGCGGCGGAGCTCCTGGAGAGAACAGGAAGTTGGAAGTTGATCCGAGACCTCTACCCTCTCCCCTCGTGCTCAGCACCATTCCCACATATGCAGCTGCAGCGGCAGCATGCTCATTTTTCATTGATGAAATTGTGTCTCTCATTAGCCGCCAGAGTGTGGCGAAACTCTGAGCCTCCTCTGACCCAGTGGATATTTCATCCCATAGGGAGGTTCCTATTGCTTCCCGAGTGTCCAGCTCAAATGCTGTTTCCACGCTGGGTGCCAAATCCCTTCCCTTCGCCCATTGTAACAACCGTCAAAGTGAAAGTTCCTCATATTCAATATCTCTCTTAGAGAGAATATGTTGGAGGAGCTTCAAAACCGCTTCTTCTTCTTTTGTAAGCAAACTCTCCATCTCTTCCCTGACTGCTCATGTTTTTATTAGGCAAGATTCTTCTCCCTTTTAGGGTCCCTGGACAGCACTGTCCTCTTTTCCCGTACTTTAGTGAACACACTCGCTGGGGCAAGTAATTTTGGCTGGCTTCTCCACAGATCCTGGCTCAGCCCTCCTATTCCAGCCGTCTTGATCACTCCTTGCGAAGGGCGATGACAAGAGGGTCCCTGTTTGGGTGCCACTTGCGGAGGAATAATGGACGCCACATAGGATCAATGTGATCGAAGTAAACAATGACGACCCTTTATTGCAATACACGCCCGGTTTATATAGCTCAGGCAACTAGCCATGTGCCTGTAAACAGATCACGATTGGTTGCAAGTGTCCACGTGTCCTCTCTTGATTGGTTCCCTGCAGGCGTCCAGGCAGCAACCAGTCTGCAACCAGTCTATTGCGGTAGCTTTCCATACCCAGAACTGTGTTTCCCTGCTTCCCTTTCCTGGCACTCACACTACCTACTGTCCTTCAGTTGACCTCCATCTTGTTATCCTTCAGACAACGGGTTATAGTTTGGATTGCCTATGTGTACTAATAACCCACACTGGAAGATGACCAGGTAGTACCAAGTAGGTACTACTTTCTGCTGGTCAGGTGCCTATTTTTTATAGCTTGATAAGTAGTTATGTATCAGGTAGTTTAGTAACAATTCAAAAAACTTTGAATTTATACTGTCTCAGGCCAACAGAAGACAGGGAAAGAGAATTTACGTATGAAAAGATTTAAGATCATAATTTTGGCATTTTACAAGGAGCAGAGTACTGAACTTATTTCAAACATGAGTTAATGAAACATTGTTGCTAAAATGCATATCAGGAGGTGCAGTTTCAAATCAGTACTGCAAATCAGCCATTTAATTTTTTGAGAGTTTCACCACTGATTCATTAAGTTTAGCGCTGCATCCAAGAACTTAGGCCTCAGAAGTGGAATTCCATGTTGCATCCTTGAAATGGAATATCTGTCTTCTTTATGTAAGTATTTTGTACTGTCTTAGTTGATATCAACACTATAGAGGCACACATAAAGTTTACATACGATGTAACTTTCCAAATAATACTTCTGTAGCCAAAACCTCTTGAGGTTGGCTGGGGGTTTTTCAATCTCTTAGTAATATTGCCATCATCAAATAAGAAACTAAGGAAACAGTTTTCAGGGATATGATGGGATAAAATATATCTTCAAGAAGCCAGTGGTAGCAAAGTTTAGCTTAACAAACAGTAGACAAATTGACACACTTGAAATACAGACTCAAATGAATGTGTATAAACAAACTGTGGAGCAATACCAAAGGATGCACAGCAATACAACAGAAGCAACGTACCAATTCTGTGCCTTTCACAGCTGTTAGCTCCCTGTGTCTGGTGAAATGTACCTTGTGTTTTATCTTGGATTAACACACAGTAAAGGAGAATTGATGTCATAATGGCATGTTTTCAAGTATTATTCTAGCAATGATAAACATTTTTCGTTCATGCCCATTGAATAAAAGACAAGTGATACACATATCAGACAAGGTTCAATCAGCAATACTGCTTGTAAAAAAAATTCCAGAGGTATTTCATGATAATGGGAAATGGTACCTCAGGAAACAGAGGTTTCTTTTTGGGTTAGAGCCAAGTTGGTTTCATAATTTCCACCCCCATGTGGATGTCTTAGATACCTTAGGATGCTTCAGATGTTACTGTATGTCTGTATGTGGGAAACTGATCTGAGTCCTTGCTGTCTGGGTGATACCTAAGACAATTTATCAGCTAATATTATAATTTAGCTCCTTTCAGTATTTTATTCCCTTTTTTAAAGAATGTGTTTCTTGTTCAAACACCAATGTGCTAAATCAAATCAATTGCACAGGATTGTCACATAGACCTTCAAGACCTGTCTCTGAGCAGGTTTCCTGTTGCCAAGACATCTTTTGCACTGCTATGTAGTGTTTATATGTGAATTTCAGTTACAGATTTAAAATATCAAGAATTAATACACAATTTTGTATTTTTATTTAATTTTCATATCTTACAGATCATAAACCAAGTGTTTTAAATTTTACCTTCTTCCTATGAGAGACTGAAGACTAAATTGGAGGTAAAACATGGGAATGTTTAATTCCACAATGTGACCACTGATGCATGACAGATCTGGTAATACTAATGTCTAACCTCTGATAACGCATTTAAAAAAAAAGGCTCAGTTATTAAAAAGCTTTTAAATAATGACTGAAAATTGATAAATATAACTTTTGCTGTGATAGTAAACATGATAGCATTGTGTACTTAATCCTAGTAAATCTCTCCTGCCTTGCAAGCAAATTGATAAAGCACATTCTGTCTTGGTACTAAAGTCAGACACAACAGGTATCTGTGATTTCCTGACAACATTGAAAATGTAGACAATAAACTGCTGAACTACCAGGAATATATTTGATTCTTTATGTTTTATGTAGAGCAAATTCAACAACTTCATATCCTTGGTATGATTGCCTGGAGTAGTAATAGGTACATGGTAGTACCTTAAATTGTAATAATGTTAATGTCAGAAAATCTGTTTGTAGAACATTATGGTGAAGAAGGAACTCAGACTGTAAAATATTCATGTCAAAAGATACCTGGTTTCCTACTCAATTGCTACTCGCAAGGCATCACTGTGCTGAGCCCATTCAGCACTGCTCCAGGCTGACCAAGATGCCAGGCATCAGACCACTATAAAAGTGTAGTCTGTAGCCATTCAATATCACTTTTTACATCACTACAAAATGGCATCAGACTTGCGCTCGGCTTGAAGCAGGTGGGGTATGGTAAGGTAATGAAATAAATCCAAGCAGATCCCAAGACAGAAGAGGAAGAAAGCAGAGACGTCCTGCTCCTCTCAGCAAAGCAGAGGGAGAAACTCTTCCACCAAAGGTACCTTCTCTCCCACCAGGCCCCTCTGAGGGGAACTGAGATAACCACAGAGAGAGAAGTGGAAAAGCATCTTTCATACAAGTTGGAATTGTGTTATTAATGTGTTATTTCATTATTAATTGTGTTATTTCATTAATTTGGACTGCAAAAATATCATATGCACTAACTATTAAATTCTGTGTTTATAGTGTGTTCCCTCAGTCCATGGAAAGGTTTTGAGTGTGATAGCATCCACCTATGATTTGATATAGGCACCCATCTTCTCAAAATACAATGCTTACCTAGGTGTGAGGAAAGTAGTCATCATATCATAGAAGCCCTTTTTATTTTTTATATTCTTTCTGTTAATAATATAATGCCAAAGTAGACTTCTGAAATAAAAATCTCTAGGGAAAAAGGAATCTAAGTTTTCTTATAAACAGTAATTAATTTTCTGTCAGAAGATAATGAGAATTTCTAGTACTAGATTCAGAAAGAGATGTATGTAACTAGCACCCCCTCGATCTCTTATAGAGACATTACACCAAGTAATTTATTAATTTACGGCTACTATTTTCTCTCTTCATTTCTGTCCAGAAAAATGGTAGTTGAGTTGTTTAACTCCAGAGGATTCCTTAGGGAGATATAAAGTAGTACTCTCTATCCTTCACTGGTTTATGATGACACTTCCTGTTCACTTTTGGAAATGATACTACATTTACTTTACATTACCACGGCATAATTCTCAATGGTGTTTTCACTATTTCATGTCCTAAACAAGCTCCTACTCCTGTGTGTGCTAGTATGTCTGTGCTAGTAAATTTGGCCTCAGGAGGAAAGTAATTGAATTATTTTCCTGTTAAATCTATAAGCATGGGACAAATCTCCAACTAGACTGCAGCATTCAGCACAAATGTGACAGGGATTTATTTCTGAATCTTCATGGTGCCATTTGAATCTAATCAGAGTCACTGGAATATCTAACTTGACCTCAGTATAATTTTTCCTTGTGACACAAGTGCTCCTTTAAGAACCACCTGCCCCCAGACAAGTCTGGTGAAAAAAAAAAAAAAAAAATAGTAGAAGAATATTCTTCAGACTTTGAGACAGCTTGTGTCAATTTTTATGAAAATGAATTAATTGTTAACAAAATGAAAGGACTGTAGAAAAAAAATCACTATAAATGTAATTAAGAGCTGTCATAAAATGGTTTGTCATTATCAGATAAAATGAAAGCTGACGGATTCAGAAATAATCTTTGGTATTAAATGTACTTTTGCATTTTTAGTTCTTTTCAGAGCTACTGAAAAGTTGCAGAAAAATGCCCAATACTGTTAGTGTATCCTTTAGGCAAACCTAAAACTGGTATTTTTATATGGTTGTTCTAGACTAACTATAAAAGAACTAAACAGCAGTCATATAAGCTATGTGGATTTGTTTAAATTATTATAATCATTTTGGTTTTGGAATGTATTTCATAATGTTTATTTTACAGAAACCAATACTGAAGTTCAGTGAGATCATGTTTAACTTGAATAAAGGTGGAAGCATCTAGAACTAATAAACAGACCAGAAATACTGACCTCTATTGAAAAAATTAAAGTTTGAAATTAGCAAATGGATTTTGCTTATAGAATGGTAAAAAGTCTTAGTCATCAAAGTAATTTTTTCAGTCTTTTGATGTCAATGCAAATGTATCAATTTTCCTCAGCAAGTCTGAGCTGAGATCTGCATTGTTCTATAAATTCTCATAGATGAAAAAGACAAGTATATTAATTTTTCTTATAGACTGAGGAGACTGAATACATAACCTTATGCTATACCTGCTTATGTGTTGCTGTGTAATTTGGTAGGATGGAAAAGCAGATCCATATATTACTGATTTTTAGCAAGAAATAAGTAAAAAAAAGTTGGAAAATTAAAGGTTTTTATCACAAAGAGCGCAATCATCTGTGGCTGTGGAGCAGTGAATATATTTCAACAAGAAATACTTTCAGTCTGATCTTCCTGTATGAAAGAAATAAAATTAAGGAATGAGTAACTTGACCCTGCAAGATTTCTGAGGGTGAACTAGAAAACTTGACAGTGGGTTATTTCAAACATAAATTATCCTTACTGAAATGAACTCCCACTCGCTGCTTTCCAACTCCCATTAAATTAGTGTCAATTTACTACTGCACAGTTCCTGCTGGTTTTATAATGTTGAATTTTGAGTTTAATTTTATTTGTTAAATGCATAAATAATACTTCATTTGTACAAAATTTGTAAGAAAAACAAAAAGAAATAGGAAGGGAATATTAATAAAAATCTTGAAATATACCTTACCATACCTAATGAACCCAGACATCTCAGTCTGTGATATGAATGAAAAAATGATAAAAACCTGTCTACCCATTATATTATGCTGTACTAGGGCAGCAACCAATTCATAGACAATGATTAATCAGATAAAGTGAGTCATATATTTATAGTAGGTTTGGTTTTTTTCATATTTTTAAAGCTTTTGCTTAATTTGTCAGACCACACCAAATTGAGTAAATTTTGGGCATTACTGGAAATTTATGAGAACTAGCAGTAGCTTGTGGAAACCTGTGTTCTTTAATCAGCAGGTTAGATCTCTAGTGACCAAAGGCCTTTTTGGCAGCTTATAGAAATTAATTCCCTGGTGTTCTTTGGCTATTTCGAAATAAGCAAAACAGTGGTGGCCTTTGGCATGTTCTAAACAGGTCACAAAAAGTATGAAGGTTTTCTTGACAGCTTTCCAAATAGACTATAACTTTGGAAAACACTCTTGTACAGTATGAGTCTGCTGAATAAAACCAACACATCACCATGTAGGTGTTTGTGACAAAGAATATACATCTGTTCATATTAATCAGGGCTTCTTTACCTTCACACATGTCTAGTAAATCTGTGCCTACTCGTCATTCAGATTGTGTTAATGGATGTGAATAAAAAAATAAAGATAAACATTTAGGAGTAAGAACTTTCAGCAAAAATCAACTAAATTTATTTTTCTTTAAGCTTTAAAAGAGATTTTGAAAAAGAGACATTATCTTAAAATTTTACTCCTCCTTGAAATTATTTTTTGAAATTATGATTTAAAATTAATTTTCTTGGGCCAGCAGAACAATTGCATTGTAACACTTTTCACATGGTGTTTTGGTAGGCTCTGTCTTCACGCTTTCAAAAAAGAGGCATATCAATTGCTAATTACAATATAGCAACTTAATGTCTTCTGAATGCACAATTTGCACTAAATATTTAAAGTGTGAGAATCTTGCAAGCTATATACTGAAGACATAATATGTTTTGAATGGAAACTGTGGAGACATCTGCCTGTCAAACTTTCTCACATATATATTCTCAAAAGAAGATCAAAGACAATCTAATCCATTTTCAGATCTCCGGGTGATTTGATTGAAGACCTTTCTACTTTGTCTTTACCTTTATATCACCAACTCCTCTCCTTTCCTGTGCATAGTTATTATATTCTTCTAGCTTATCTGTCTCTATGAAAGTTTTCCTATTCCCACACATCTACATCTTCATGCTTCACTGATGGCAGCTGTAAAGAATTGAGATAACACTGGAAAACTGCTCTTAATTAGCATAAATACATATATACACCAGTTTAAGATATTTTTCCATTTTACTTTTCTGCCTTTAATTTGTTCAGTTAATTACTTCAGCTCAGCTATATTACAGCCAGGTTACAGAATATTCTGTGACCTTTAATTCAGCAAAAGGCTTCCGAGATTTGGTGTTATCCTTTGATAGCTTATTAGAGAAGCATTAACAGCCAGACTGTTATGGCAGTTTCTTTTAAAGCATGCTGTGATTTATTGAAGACATCATATAACCTAGGGGCAGGGACATGACCTTATAACATGTTTCTATCATTTCCTTTTTGTATCCAGTGCTGATTGATCAGTGGGAGATAACAGCAAAAGGCAGCTATTTGTTTAAGCTGCCTACAATTTTGCTCTTTTCTTAGAACAGTGATGGCATGTGCTGGCATAGGTCTCTTTCCCCTCTTCTCCCTTGATTTTCCAAAAATACATTTAATTCAAATCAGGTTTTAAACTGAGTAACATTCCTCTTAAATCAACTACCAATAACTATAATTTCCTGAACTGTATTAGCAGTATTTTCAATGTTACATATGCTGTAAATAGTAATATGCAACCACAATGTTCTCATACAGTAAATTCTGTTATGGAAGGCATGACAGCACCAATCATGAGATAAAGATTAAGGTTACAAAAAATGTCATCTTCTTAACAATCAAGATTAATCGCAGTTTCTGAATTCTTAAATAAATATAAAATTTACCAAATATGTAACTTTCAAACTAATCTGGACAATTAAGGATCAGAATTCACAACACAAGAAAGCAAAGGGACTTCTGTAAGTTGGTATTATTCAATGTGAGTCAACATTACACCATGAGAGAATAATAAAACAAATATTTATATCAGAAATGACTGATTAAATGTCACAAAATTTTAACAGATGAGAGCACATAAGCTGTTTCAGCATTGACCTCTTTAGACACTGATTTAGCTAGTCTCCTGACTAATCTCTAATTTACTAAACCAGAAACATCCCACTTTGCCAGTGAATGAGTACCTCAGCACTTTCAAGGAACTAAAATTGAAGTTATGGACTATTACCTTGGTGGAATGATATAGCTGTTACCTTGGCAGGTTGTCAAGCTTGTATTTGAAACTTTCTTACCAATTTGCAATACCAATTAGCATTCTATAAATTTTATTCCTTTTTCTTGGAGAACATTTTTTTTTCTTTTTTTTTTTCAACTAGGAAAGCTGTTCAGAAATTATAAATTATTTACATAATAATATTTCATAACTTTGACTATTCAGAAGAAAAGTAAAGGATCATCTCTGCATAGGAATGAAGGACCTGAGTCAGACTACATAGTAATTCAAAGGTAGGAAAACCAGCTTCTTTTTTTTTTTTTTTTTGGCAAATATGTTTGGAAAGCTCTGACTAGTTTCAATTTTTCCCTGCAGCAAAAAAATAAAATACACAAGAGCCATTAAAATGACAGTGAGAAAACCTTGTATTTTTCTCACTGGAAACACTGGAAAACTCATTTTCATTATGTGTACTTTGTTTTTGAGGAACAAAACATACGATGTCAGAAAAAGTCAGATAGCTTTAATGGCTCTTCCATTAAGCAATAAATCCATATGAAATTTATCTCTAAGTGTTAATGATTGTTAGACTAGGTTAAATATTAGCATCCTCCAATATTTTTTGTTGATTACTTCCAAAACAATGTATAGTATGTTGGTGTTTTGTTTTTTTTCTTTTTTTTTTCTTTTTTTTTTTTTTTGAGGGAATGTGAAAATATTTTAGAATATTTAGTAACTTTGGAAACAGTTCAATTTATGTATTTATTTATTTATATATATCAGCCACAGTGAATCCAAAATGTGCTGAACAATAGAAGTCCTTCATTTCTTCACACACAGTATGGGATAGAGGGCTTAAACTTTTTACTCCTTAGAGATGGATAAGATTACTAGCAGAAAAACCCATCTGAGGGAGGTAAAGATGAAGGTAAGCGTTTAGCAGAAGCTACAGAACTGTATGAACACAATGCTTTAACTGTACTGTAAGTCAGTGCAACTTCATCAGCTTTAGGTCTTCATTCCATGTGACTTTTGTCTTTGCTTTACTATTTCACTAGGCAAAGCAGATATGAGATATGTACTTCTCATTTACATGAGTGCAACTCAAATATCAAACAGCTGCTCAACTCGTACTTTCATCAGGACATATTTAAGTAAGTCAAGAAGGAAATAAAAGAGTTCACACAACTTAATTTAAACCTTTTAGAATCAAGTATGAGATTTATTTATTTCTGTAAAACTGAATTACAAGAAATAATATAAAAGAAAGTTTGAAACATATTACCAAAAATAGCACCTAAATATCACTGCTTATGAAAAAGCAAAATGCATTTTAAGTTTCTGTCTATAATGGTTCTCTAACCTCACTGTTTCAAGAAATTTGTTCTCAATCTAGACTATTTTCTTTATTAAGCTACTATCTACATAAATATCCTTTAAAAAAAGTTTATTCAAGAACTTTTTTTCACAGAAATATTACATTCAGTTAATATTACTGACACCTGACATTAGTGTATCTGATGGATAGAAAATTAGTCTATTGTTTCTCATTCAAGTTCTTTCAGAAGCATACATTAAATTTCTATAGTAGGAATTTATTTCCTAATTGAATAAACTTTACACGTTAGACTTCTACATTGTTTATTGGAGTAGATTATAGCGATCAGAAATATACTTGGGATTTCCAGAATCAGGGAGCCCAACTAATTTAATTCCAAAGTGCAAACCTGAATGTGGTTAAACAAATCACTCCTTAAACTCTATTGAATATACAAACTTTTTCTCTCCTGACTGTAGGGTTAGTGGCTGTTAAATGTATGTCTACATTGCCAACATGTAAGGTGAGGCTAGCCTGATGTTCTACATACAAAAAATTTATTCACACTTTAACAATGTTGTCTGTTTGTTTAGGTGCACAAACATATCTGGTAATGAATAATATATGGAAATACTGAAAAGTTCATAGCTACACCTGCATGAATATATATTTTAATTTTTTTTTTTTTTATAACTTTGTGTATTAAAGCAAGAAAAAAAATGTGGTTTATTTTAGACAATACTAAGTTGTTTTCCACCTGAACAAAAACATTTTTCTTCTATTTTGTGTAAGTCAAAATAGTTATACTGACACAGCTCATAGGAAAAGGTTATGTTTGAGTAGGTAGAGTCCTCTACGTCCAAATAATTAAAGCACAAAGTGAGAGCATGGTAGTACTGGATTTAGTTTTGTCATTTCTCTGCATGTATCTCAGTGTGAAATTCTGAATGAATTGTCTCAGACAGAGTATTGTACAGTATTCAGACAGCATTTCATTATTCTCTTCTATTGGAGATGGTTTGACTTACATTAAATACTTAAAATATTCATTGAGCTAGTGAAAGAGAATGAAACTGATGCCAAAATCACACAATCTTTTTTTTTTTTTTTCCTAAGGCTTGATCTTTTATTCTACCTCAAGAGCTTGTATGGGAGGTTTTAGAAGACTTTTCTACATCTGTCATCTAACAGACACCTATCAGAAACAACTTTCTTGTATGTGTGAAAATTTTTTAAATGGGACACGAAAACTGCAGATATGGCCATTTGGCAAGTGAGCCATGTCTGCACAGTCCATCCACTGCATATGAAATCACTGGACTTATTATGAATGCATGACACAGTCATTCTGCCATTAGTAGGTCTGATGCTTCTCAAAAGTGCCAGATGTCCAGCACATTCCCAAACGACTGCACAGATGCACAACCCAGTTGTAAAAAGTAGATTTACCCAGTCCACTATTTCCTTCAGTATATCAGCCTTAAAATCTTTTAAATAGACGAAGTATTTGGCAGTATCTGCTCCAATGTTATTTAGGTACTTCACACAACATGAAATGGTGTCAGCAGAAAAATCTGTGAAAACCACCTACCCAGTTAGGGAACTCACAAGAAGTGTAGTTTCATGTAAATGAAAGCCTAGTAAAGAATTTAATCTGGGACTCCCACAGCCTAAGGCATTTCTCTACATATTTAACTTAGGTGAAAGGATCGTTAACCATGCCATTCTACTCTGTTAACCATGAAAAGATATTGCAAATGAAATTACTTGGCACATAGAGACAGAATTTGTGAGCAATTCATTATTTATTAAATCCACATGTTTTTCAAGCCTGCCTTCCAAAAATAATGTCTTGATCTATGGAAGAGTGAGATTGTGGCAGAAAATTATACTTACTGGGTGTCTGAGAGATGTATACCCCACTTCTCCTACCTAGTATAGTCATATTCCACAACCCTGGCTAAATCCTTTGGTTGTTCTCAAAATAAAAAGGCCTGATCCTGGAACTGCCTTCTCTATGAGCCATTGCTTCATAGGTTACCTATAGATGGCAAGTACAGATTTGCCTCAGCAAGGCAGTATTTTATTGCACTTACACATGCAATATTCCATGTGTCCTGGAAAGTGTGTTCCATTCGTACCTGAGACTGTCCATAGTGTTTGAATACAGATGGCAAGTCAGTCCAGTCTCCTGTATACCTGTACATATAGGCTTGTTACGCTATATAAACATGGGGAACTTGGGCACAGCATGATTCTCCAAGATCATGATTAATGTGTGTTTTAACTCACAAGCTTTTGCATGAATAAATATATTTCAAATTGCAAAGTACTCCTAAACCTCAATATAGGGGGTCCCACTTATATTTCCACATTTTTACAGAAACTTACATTTCTGTGTAGATTTTTCCTAAAGTTGTAGAATTACAGAGCATTTTCCCACATCACAGATCAGAATATAAATACAGCAGAGCAGTACTACACTAAAATATTTTATTCGGGAAAACACAATACTAAGGAGAGTTACAATAAATGAAACCAAATTAAATAATAAACAGTAATTGTTGGTTTCTTGTTTCATAAAAAAATCCAGTATTTTAAATTACAATAACTTTCTATGCAGCTGTACTCACTAGAGCTGATATAAAGCGACAATTGATAGCAAATTGTATTGACAGACCTTGGCTGAATAAATTACTTCAACTAAGAAAGGTTCTGAATAAATTAATCATGGTATAATAGCATTTCTATTTTACAGCACTCTAGTATCAGAAAAAGAGAAATCATCACATTTTTAATGAATACATTTTATTGGTTCTGTTTACAATTGCTGAATTATGTCACTTATACTAAATGGATTTTAGCTATTCAATTAGTATTAAACAGAATATTAATTATGCAGGACATGCAGATAAAGCAGTACTTTTTTAATACATTTTTTGTTCCAAACTCTTTGTGAAGGTTGCACACCCCATTCTAAGACAATAAATTCTCCCATTCAAGCTACATAAAACAAACAGAGATAGAAGACATTAAATACTGAATTTTACATAACTTTAGGATAAAAAATCCTGAGGTGTTTCTAAGTTGAAAGCAGTGACTCTCACAATCACATCATGATACATTGTTTTGACAGTTCAAAAATATAGATAAATTCAGATTTCTTCAGGCCCTTGAAGCAGAAAGGTAGAGGAAACGAGTGGTCCACAGGCATCCATTTGCTAAGCATGCATTTGAAGTAGCCAGAAATAAACATGAATCACAAAACTGCCCCAGGAGCAGAGCAGGAATTTCATTACAAACATGAGGGAAAAATTCTTCAAGAAAACTATAAACTCATCTCCATCTATCTAAACCTCTACTGCAGGACTGACTTCTGGTCACTCATGTCCAAATTTTATGTGTTGTCAGAATCAGTACAGCTCTGTTCCTGCCACTAAAGCTTTGAAAACATTATTTTTCCATTCTAAAGACCAAGTCTGACTTGCAGAGATTTAAATAAATAAATAAATAAATAAATCATGTCCTCTGTATTCCTTAGCAATGAAGTAACAAAGAACAAAGGAGACTGGCTTTGCTGTCAGAAAACCTCTGCATTTCAGACACACAGCAATGCTGAGCACAGCTGAGGCCCAGCACACTTATCTTCTTTCTTTCTCTTTTCCTTTTTCTTTCTTTTTTTTTCACTTTCACTTCAGGGAAAGACTGTCAAGTTCACAAGCGTTAAATGGCCACCAAATCATAATAAGGTTTATCAATCTCAGTGACAACACTGAAAGGAATCGAGAACATTTCGCGTTTAGTGCTGCAATATCTTCAAAATCAATGTTCATGTCTGAAGAGACAGATTGAGAGTCAAGTCAGGAGACAACTTGGATGAACCATATACACATTGTAGGGTTTCTTCCATTTCATTTCATTGTAATCATGTAATTACAAAACATATTTTAGAAGGATAGGTTTAGAATTAATTTCTTAAAACTTTCACAGATACTTTAAGGCAGGTTCAATTTCTGTTTCTCTTTTGAATTAATTGCTATGTAATTTTCAAAAACAAAACTATGCTGTAAATAAAATGAGAAAAATACAAAAAAAATTGCATTAGCAGATAGGTGTCTGTTAAAAGTCAATATTCAATTAAAAATCTTTCATTTAATATGTACTTTATTTTTTCTGTCATTGTCACATTTATTGTTTCTTGTAAGATTTCATAAAGATATTTTATACATGTTTACATTTATGTATCTACTGTAGGTAGATATATATAAGTATTTTTTTTGCATGGTAAATTAGGAATTCACTTTATTTGCTAACTTTACATGAAATGCAGGTTAGCTTTAGCTCATAGAAATCCTCAGTGTAAGCTCATTTCTTGTATTTTAGGAAAGATGAAAATATTTACAACTGCTAATGGATGATTTTAAAAATATTTATTTGAAATTAAAGAAGGTTTACACTACCTAGTGGATTATAAGAGATTATATATTTATATGAAGACTGTGTACGTAGTCTGTACTTTTAAACATACATTAATTTGAAAAGCAGGTTCTATTGTCTTTACAGTAATCGTTTTTCTTAAGTTTTAGCCTCACAGTGTCTCAATGAACTAATGACTTCATCAATTCATCCCATTGGAGAGAAACCTATAGGAAAACAGTATATTACATAGAATTTTTTTATATGAATGATAATTCTTAGAATCATAGAATGATAGAGTATCTCAAGTTGTAAGGGACACAGAAGAATCATTATGTCCAATTTCATTGACTCCAGGACTGTTGCTGTTTATACAGGGAGCGGAGAGATGCAGCCACATAAATTCAGCAAGAGCAGGCAAAAGAAGCAACTTTATTAATTTACGACACCGTTTTATATACCCTAGCCCCATAGGGTAATTGGTCAGTGATCACCCATCTCCTAGGGTGATTGGCTAAAGTCCTACACCACCTATTTCAAAATATTTTTCCAATGTACCATAAACAGAACTTAGCAAAACACCAGGTGTTGGCCTAGCTTAGAAAAACCACCCTACTGTGCTTCATAACATGCATGAGAAAGGCAGGATTCTCATTGAATATTGTAAGAACATGAGAAAATCCCTCTGCTATCAGCTTTTCAGCATCCACACAGGACTAGTATTTTGCAGGAAAACCACATGACTATGAGCATCATCCAGATGTTCCTTGAACTCTGAACTTCTTGTTAAGCAGCTACTCCTTTAAGCATTTTAAGCTTGGTTAAATATTCTGGAATATCTGCTGATTCCTTAATGTTGTTCTGCTTAAAAGTTTCTCAAGATTTAAAGGTGAGTCTTTAGAGTGCACATTCTATACTAACCATACATAAGGCACTGAGTCATTAGTCATTCAACTAAATCTAAATTAAACTGATATAAGATATACCATAGTTGTAAGAGATCAGTTAGTTTCTCTGTAAAAGCAGGTAGCTGGAACAACCAAGCCATACATGAGAGTATGTGTTGCTGTGAACATGCAACTTCACACGTGCAGCTGACTTATGTGAGCAGAGGAATACTGTTTTGCTAAAGGTATCTCTGAGGATATAGTCCCACTTTGGACTTAAATTGTTCTATTTAAAGGTAGAAAGGGAAAGTTCTGCTCCTCCTGTCGCCTTCTATGTCTTGGGTGCAAGTGACTCTTGAGACTTCTCTTTTCACTAGAGCTTTTTCAATCCCAACATGGGTTGGATGCAGGGAAGCAAACAGGAAAGGCCAGGAGGTGGGGAAAGGAGGCAGACAATATCTGTCAGAGACCCACAGCTAGTTTTAGGCAGAATTAGAAACTGCATAAATGAGTGAAACAGAAAGAAATTCCAACACAGCCATCACAGGGAAAACAAAGAAACACAACTAATGCATATATAATGTGTCCCAAGAACATGAACATTAGCCAAAGTCTGGAGAAATGGCATTTGGAAGTGACAACTTACTGAAAATACTTCTACTATATACAAATAAACTATTTCATGGTTCATTTCTCTTGAGTGTAAATAAATAGGATTTTGCATATTCCTTTAAAACTAATTAGTTTTACCAATGACAAAAATCTAACCCTTTATCACTTCCTCCATTTAGATGAAGCAAATATGTACCCAGCATTGGGGTACATTGAAGATCTAAAAAATTAACTGCTTACTTTAACATAAAGAGTTGAAAGAATTTAGAATATATACACTAGATGGTTACTATAATTATATATTTTCTTATATACATTTTATATAATTTTCTTTTTTATATAATTTGATGCAAAATCTTACATTAAAATAGGAAGTCTGATGACAGATCATAGCTAAGCTATTGACAGACCACATGCAGTAATTGACTAATGTTCATAGCTTAATCCTTATAACATGAAATTGAAAATGACAGGTCAAATAATAAGAATGTAGACTGATGTAGACAATGAAAGACTCTTCACACTGTAATTTCTAAAGTATGTTTTAGTATTTTATGTCTTCATTCTATATGGAGACTGAGAAAACGTTTTGGATGAGAGGGTTGAAATACTTGTTTCCTGATGAAAGAACAAACTGAAAAGTATAACCATGTTCTTTGTGTATTTTGGATGAAGTTTTGTTTAATATTTTTGAGCACTGGAAATCAGAAAATTCTTTATATGGAACAACATAAACCTGGGCAAAAGAAGCTTGGGTTTAGACCCATTCAGTCAGATTAGTAGCTACTTTTCCATTTTGCAATTTTTTTATTATATAATTGTGAAAGTAGAGTTCCTCTTAATTTGATATAACTGAAAGCCTCTGCTTCAAAGTGTATAATGAATAATTAACACGGATTTTTTTGTCTCTTGTTTGGTCAGTTTAACACACTGTGAAGTATATTAATGAGTATAGAATATGTATTTATATAGTCTAACCAGATTTCATTATTGTATATTGTTACTGTGTTTTGACACAGAGCATACTGGTAGGGATTATCAAAGATGTAATCTTACATTAAAATTGGTAATTTTCTTGGCATCTATTCCTTAATAACTAACTTAAAAAGATATATTTTTTTTTGTCTAGTTGCTCAAGATTTTGAGAATTTTTAAAAAAAGTCTTTTGTTTCCCTTGTAAATTCCATCTGCGTTTTATCAGAGACTTAGAAAAGCTGAGTCTGAATTAAATGAGAAACAGAGTTAGTAGTCTTCTGTCGAGCATTAATAAAGTACATTATACTTTACATTTCCTTTCACCTTCTGTGTTATCCAGTGAACCACAAGGGAAATGGAAATGTAGCCACTTATTGTAAAACCCTGGGAATAAAGAATCTTTTGTTTCACGCAGTTTTCTTTCTTCATCAGCAGATATCTGAGAGGTTAAAGTCCCCCACAAGCACAACAGCAAGTGACTGCGAGATTTCTCTCATCTGCTTATAGAAACGTTCATCCATCTCACTTCTTTGACTGGGGGGTCTATAGCAGACTCCTACAACTATATCAGCTTTATTATCCCTTAACCTAATCCAAACAGACTCAACTCCATCGTCACTATACTTGATTTCTAAGGTCTCATGACATTATCTAACACATAGGGTCACTCCACCACCCCTCCTGCCCTGTCTCTCCCTCCTCAAGAGCTTGTAGCCTTCGATTATGGCACTCCAGTTATGTGTGGCATCAGGCGAGACAGCAGACCTCCCTGTGAAGTGGGTCCGGCCTGCATATTGGGCCCTCTACTCTCCTCAGTAGGGAGTCACCTACAACAATGACCCTTCGACTTTTCTTATTAGGGTCAGTTTTGATGGCTGACTCAACACTGGCCAGACGACGTACGGAATAATTCATCCAGGCTTTCACCTCCTGGTGCTAGTAAATTGTGGATAAATGGGATTAAGTCCAATGGGGGACCACCAGGATGGTCAGGACTGGAGCACTTGCCCTGCAAGGGGAAGTTGAGGGAGTTGAGCTCATAGGAGCCTGATGGTATCCATGAGAATGTTACTGTAAATAGTGAGCTAGTCTCCTTACAGTAGTGCATGGCAGGAGGAAAAGTAGTGGTCCTAAAATGAAACATGAGATATTCTGTCTGTATATTAGGAGACGCTTTTCCTCCATAAAGACAGACAAGCATTGGATCAAATTGTTCAGAGAGGCTGTATGGTGTCTATCCTTGAAGATTTTCAAAAGTTTGGGTACAGCCTTGGACAACAAGTATGGTCTTACAGCTGAGGCTGATTTCTCTTCCAACCTGAATCATCCTGTGATTCTATATGGAACATATTTTCTTTCACTTTTAGTTTACTTTAGATGACAAACTTTGCACGTGACTGTTCTGGGAATATTCTCTGTAAAGAATGCTATTGAGAAGGTCTGAGGAGACAGGAAACTTCATTTGATTGTTTAATACATCACATTATGAAAAAAATTATCTGCCCATCCCTAAACCAGGACCATTTGTTTATTTCCGTATTTTCTCTGTTAATGGTTTTATTTTTCCAGACCAATAGCTAACGCTATACTGTAACTCTCCATCTCTCTTTCTTCAATCTATACACAGTTGACAAGAAAAATTACCTCCAGTGCATACTGGATTGATTTTTTGGTTTTATTTTATTTAAAGACTTCACAAACTATGCTGACGCTGTACTGAACAGAAAGCATAGATGGCTTTTGTCAACAGCTCACTGGTCTGTAGTGAAATTAGCCTCACGTAGAAAGTAGACACCACAAAAAGTTTACCTAGAACTCCTTAGTTATGCCTCCTTCAGCAGTTTTTTTTTTACTAAGGAGAAAGGATATATAACCAAATATCACATCGCTTCTTAACTTCATATTATGATCTTCCAGGACAACTTCTACAAATATAAAAATCAGTTTCTATGCAAATCAGAAAGGTCTGAGGATGTAGCATGTTGAAATACACATGCAATCTACTGAAATTCCATGCATTGACCATTCGAATGTTTTGTAATAATACATATGGTTTATAAACCAAAAGATTATCTTAACTACTAAGAGAGAATGTGGAGTTTTGTTGTTTGTTTGCGTTTTTTTTTTTTTAACAAATACTTATAAATTGACATGTCTGCAGTGATTATTTATTATAATGAGATAAATACTCCTAAACAACCTTCAGATGCAGAGATAATTTATTGCAGAGGGACAGATTTTGCATGCAGATGCATACACACTGGTACCATAATGGGAAGAATAATGTCCCTGGTGTTTCTTTGTGTCAGTGGAAGCTTATTTCAGTGGTTTATCCAAAGTGTCTTATCCACCAGTAAATTAACTCATGACTGAAGGGAAGGAACTCATGCCGAGCTCTTTGAAAATCTCACCAATTATTTGTTTTCAAGAAATCTATGAACAAACAAGTTACAGAAAGTGTGTGGCATATGATATGTCTTACCTCCCTTCTCCATTCCCTGTGCTACCTTGATTTATCACGAGTCTTGATTACTCTCTGTATTTATCTCCTTAACGTTCTGTCCTTTCTTTTTTCTCTTATTGGCTTGTATTGAATTTCCTAGCAAGTAATAGTTCCAATAAATATCAAAGCACTGATGACTCAGATATCATTTCTTTCCAGGAGATTAGATTCCAAGTAAGTAGGGAAGTTAGATTTGTGCAGATGTGGTAGGCATCATTAATTTAAGCAAATGGATGAGTATATCACAGGTATGGCTTTACAATCATAGAATCATAGAATCGTTTTGGTTGGAAGAGACCTTTAAGATCACAAAGCCTACCAGGTCACTACTAAACCATGTCCCTGAGCACTACATCTACATGTCTTTTAAACATCTCCAGTGATGACGACTCCCCTCCTTCCCTGGAGAGCCTGTTCCAATGATTTACAACCCTTTCAGTGAAGATATTTTTCCTAATATCCTAAACATCCTCTGGAGCAATGTGAGAACATTTCCTCTTGTCCTATCTCTTGTTACCTGGGAGAACAGACTGACCCCCACGTTGCTACAACCTTCTTGCAGGTAGTTGTAGTGGGCAATAAGGTCTCCCTGAGACCTTACACCACTTGCTGAAAAGCAAGTGCAGAACATAGAATGTCTTTTCACAGACATTTATGAAAAACAACGTTAAACTCTGAAACCCCTTGTCATTTTTCACAGTTTTTCATATTCTTTCCACTTGCTGTACATAAAGACCTTTTTCCCCCCAACATTTATTCTGTAGTATTTCAGATTAAATATAAAATTTCCATAACTTTTCATTTGTAAAATAGCTTAGTTTGATGATGCAAGATAGGTAAATGCATAAATGATTCTTTTGCACTGAAAGACAGAGTAACACACATTTTCAACTGCCCAGATAACTGAATAGATTTAAATTTCCAGAATGTTTCCAATCTACCTGATTGATGCTGGCCATTGAAGAAGAGAACTTGACCCTTGGGATCCCTCAGCTTTAAGCTGAATATGACATATATGGGAGGGAATATCTCATTGGTCATTTTAAGATCACCTGTCCTGGCCACTCCTCTCTGCTGGTGTGAAATTTTACTTTCTGCACCCCCCAATGTGGTATGCAAAATGTGGCAGTGCCCTTGGTCTGCACACCAATCCTTGTTAATAACTGTAAACATCAAGCGTTATTACAGCTAGAAGCAGACACTGCCTGTGAAAACATGCCCTTAACTTCAGAAAGTGCAGTTAGTGAGAAGAGACTGAGCTAAGAAGTAAACTGAACAGAACTAGTTCTAACTCAAACTAGGATACAGTGAAATTAAGATTAAAAAACTAAACACAATGCTCCTCTCATAAATCTAGATGTAGAAAAGTTCTTCTTTTAACATGTGTCAGAGTTTGAGATAAAAAAAAAAGGAAAACACCCGTAAAATACAGTGCCTGGGTAAATTAAAAAAATATTCTGTCAGACAGGTTACCAGCTGTTTTCTATCTCCAAACTGCCTGTTCCTGTTCTCCGTTAGGAAAAGTTAAGACAGCTCTCTCTAGGCTTCAAATAATCTACACATAATCAGTCCTGTGACACATAAAAAAAAGCTGTTCTTTGCATAAATATGAATTGTCATTTGACAGGAAATTTATTCTGGGTGAAATGCCTCACATTTTGCAAATGCAGATATGCCAAAACTTTTAACTGTAAAGCTGTAAGGCAGAAAATGACCTTATGAGGCTTCCTATTCATAACAGTATGACATCCTGAATGAGTTCAGGAACATACAGATGGCAGCTGAAAAAGACATCTGATTGCAAAGCTCTTAAAGATTACCATGAAGAACAAATATACAGTACATTTTGAAAAAAAAAATGCAAGTGTATTTTCAATTCATTAGAATGCTTTTTTTATTGTGCCTCAAATAGCAGTCCTATTCCAAGCAAAATATCCTGTCAGGATGCAGAGTCAAATGCTGAATTAATAGGTACTGACATTCTAACTTCAGTATGTGCAGAAAATATGTAAGAATCATAACTGTAGAGATCATTATTTTACAGCTCCCACCACTGTATTGCCTGTAACTTCTTTCCCTAGTTGTTGCTCACTATGGTTTACAGCAGGCCCCTTGCAAAAGTAAGAGAGGGTGGGGACTTATCCAGAGGAATACAGAATTTGTAAAACCAAGATATTTACCAGGGTTGGACTCTTGGGACATTTTGGGTCTTTTTTGGTTTGTTTTTGTTTTATTTTGTTTTTATTACAATTCAAGGTTTTTTCCCAGTTCAGCTCAGGACTGTATGTTCAAATTTCATGCATTTTCTAGCATGCATTTGAAGTGGCAAGAATGTTCATCTTCTGGTTATTTTTAAGTGAATATAAAACAATTTTCATAGAAAATGTCTTTAAAACCTGTGATTGTAATTTTTTTTTTTTTTTTTCTGGAAAGCTCAGTTTTAAGGTACTTTGTTGCATGAATAAGCTGATCAATCTCAGGATCAAATTCTGAACAGAAAACTCAAATCACTTTTCTTGTTAGTAAGGCCTAATATTGAAGGAAGGAAAAATGGGAATGCTATAAAAATAACTTTCTGTTTCATCAAGTAACTTGTTAATTTCAACTTTATTCTATATTTCTTTTCCATATAGTTTTTTTTTTTTTTTTGACAGCTTGTATTCCTGTAAAGCACTACTTGGAGATACAGATCATAAAAGAAAAACCCTTTCTCATCTTGAGCTATGTTTGAATAAAACAGCAGCAACACAGCTTGAATGGAGAATACAAAAGACAACAACCCCCTTCCTCCACACACATATAGAGATTACAAAGGTAAATAACAACAAAAACTCGGGTAGGAAGTAAAAGAAGGGACTTCAGTGAAGTCAAACACTGTCACCATGTGAAAAATGCATAACTGAAGCAGAAATTAAGACAACTCATTTAGAAGATTCTGCATCACAAAACCATTACTTTTCATAATGTTTAATCGAATTGTTAGAGCAGCAGACTTTTGAAGATAAAATCTCAGAGAACAGAAACACAAAGACTGATCTTTAGATGCAATGAACCATTTTCCCATTTCAAACATGCTAACAATTGTGCATAGAAAGTTTTCAAATACTACATCCACTGTGTGAGGAAATTATGATGTTTATGTTAACTCACAGAAAATTAATAAAGACAAAAGAAATTGTTCATTGATTTTTTCAATTGTCTATAGACATTTAGATATTATGTGTACAATATATTGACAGTCCTGATAAAACATTATAATGGACTCAAACATACTAAAAGTGTTAAACAAAACAATAAGAAATTCAGAGAACTGTTTTGGGAATCCACAGTAGTCTTAGCAAAAATGCATCATATGACATCATATCATATCTTATCCTATTTCATATCAACTTTTGACTACAGATAGTTTTGGAGTAGGTATGGATTATTGTATTCCTACTGTATTTGCATTTATTTTGATATCTAAACTGAGAAATTCAAGATGTATTGCACATTTTGCTTATATAATAACTCTATTAGGAATAGAGGAATTTTTTATTTTATTTTATTTTATTTTTCTTCTAAGTCCCTTCATTAGTTTTGATTTGGGGATTTTAACTGAATATTTTTACTTCCCTGGACATTTAATAAGGTAACATTTATTTACATAGTTTCACAATGGTAAATTGCTTGCAGATTTTTCGTCACACTTGAGTCTGTAAGACTAATGTTTATTTAATTTGTCATTTCTTATGGTATTCAGCATAACAAATGAAAGTCTCTGAAGGAAAAATGTTTCTTTTAAAAAATTATTTAATTATTGTTTTCTTCATTTTGTGATTTAGCTTAGCACCGATTCATGAAAGAATTTAAAAAAGATCTTAGAACCATGGCTGTATTTGATGCTCTTCAAATTTCAATAGCAAAAGAAACAATGGGCCATACCTAAACAAAGCACTTATAGACTTTTGTCTGAAATCAGTCATGTAGAATCCCTTTCAGTTTATGAAGAGTCAGACCCTTTCAAAGGATACTGAAACCTAACAGCTCATTGATTAGCAATAGTGAAACAAGGAGCACAGACTTAGCTTTTCAACCCCACTTCCACAGAGACATTCATGACTACAATTATTGTCCCTTAGACTAGTAAAACTACAGCTGAGGAGTTTTCCTGGAGGTAGAAATCTACAGTCTTTCTTTTAGGAAAACACAGAAAGACAGAAGCAGGAAGAAGATCTATTTCTGGTATTACCTTGTAGTTTATCACTTGTATTTCTGCTGATTGCTTAGGGAAGCTGTCTAGGAAGAGGAAGATCTCAGAGGAGGACATAGCTGTGCAGCTGACTACCCACACTGCAGAATCAGTGCAGCTGACTACCCACACTGCAGTATCATGCTTCTGATTCTTCTTCATTCCCTCTCCCTCTGCTGGGTTAATTGTGTCCTGGGTGAAGTGCTGGATATTAAGCTCTAGAAGACCCTACAGGTGTATCATTATACAGGGTTTGTGAGAAAGATGGGAAGATGTGATTTTAGGCTGATCACATTAGACTGAGCTTCATTTGGGCTTTACTTAACATTAGCAAGAAATATAGTCTGAACACTTTGTATATATATATATGTATAGTGGATGTGTAGAGACAAACACTTGTCACTGGAGGCACAAGAGCAAATTTGTACATTTTAGAATGAATACTTTAGACCAGCTCTCATTTGGTCCTATGAACTGGATGCTCACCAGCAGTTGTGTGAATTAGGTATGTCCTTGGAGGTTTTTTCCCTCATTTTTCACATTTATTTAATCAAATGAAATCCTGTTCATGTGGTCCAAAACAGCTGCATGACTAAAGAACTAACACACTCCTGAGCCAAGCTGAAATGCCAATGTATAACCATCATTATGAACCTGGTAGATTTAGTGCCAAGTTGCTAAACCACCTGAATATCATGGGCTCCGGTAAAACACAGAGCACAGTTTTAAGTGTCTGAGAAACTAATGAAATGGGAAGTGAAGAAAGGAGAAAGGAAAGCAGAAGGTGGCAGGTGAAGGGGAAGAGAAAGATGAAGGGGAAAGGGAAAGCGGGGAAAGAAGAGAAAGGGAAAGGGAAAGGGAAAGGGAAAGGGAAAGGGAAAGGGAAAG
>JANVCC010000070.1:4963472-4992449 GCA_025345505.1 Todiramphus chloris collaris | reverse complement strand
GGAAAGGGAAAGGGAAAGGGAAAGGGAAAGGGAAAGGGAAAGGGAAAAGGAAAGGGAAAGGGAAAAGAGGAGGGGAATAGGGGGAATGGAAATCAAAAGGGAAAGGCAAAGAGAAGTGGAAGAGAGGAAAGAACATCTAGCCTTTAGGAATATCTAAACTTGTAAAGCATTTCACGGTATCACAGAATATTAAGAGTTGGAAGGGACCTCAAAAGATCATCTAGTCCACCCCCCTGACAGAGCAGGATCACCTAGATTAGGTTGCACAAGAACGCGTCCAGGTGGGTTTTTAATGTCTCCACAGAAGGAGATTCCACAACCTTCCTGGGCAGCCAGTGTTCTGTCACCTTCACTGCGAAAAATTTTCTCCTTATGTTTACATGGAATCTCCTATGTTCCAGATTGCAATCATTGCCCCTTGTCCTGTCATATGACATAACAGAGAAGAGCCTGGCTCTATCCTCCTGATTCTCACCCTTTACGTATTTATAAACATTAGTAGGGTCACCCCTCAGTCTCCTCTTCTCCAAGCTAAAGAGCCCCAGCTCCCTCAGCCTTTCCTCATAAGAGAGATGTTCCACTGCCTTAATCATCTTTGTGGCTCTGCACAGGGCTCTTTCAAGCATTTATTATGCATTTGAATATGCTTATTTCAGGACCATGACCTTGAGAATCTTTAACTTTGAAAAAGTAATTTTTTTCTAGTTCTGATCTGGTCCATCATGGTAGCATTTCTTTGATTAACAATTATGATGGACTTTTTTTTCTGAAAAAAATGTAGATTCTACAACATCAGATATTAAATTACTTCTCAGTTTACTTTGTGTTTGCTTTGATTATAGCTGAGGGGCTTTTCTTCTCAGGATATGAAAAATTTGTTGTGCCTGAATACTTTGAAAATAAAATGTTTAAATTTTTAATCTGAGTAATTTCTCGTCTTTTAGAAGTATAAAATATTTAAACAATGAGAAATTAAAAAAAGAAACAACATCAAAATAAAGCCTTTTACTTCCACATATGCAAAATATTTCACTTAAAATATCATTTGGATATTTGATTTGCTAAAAACATTCTTCTCAATTTTATGATCAGTAAGAAATGAAAAAGCTGTTATTTGTCCCAGTTCTCATATTCACATGACTGGGTCATTATAAATAGTTCTACCTTGAACTTGAATAAATCAGACATATGTGCTAGTAGCTGCTGAATCTGGTAGCCACAGGTGAGTCTGCTGCAGATCCATTCCTCCAGGTTCAGCCAGTACCAAGGCTGAGCGTGTGCTCCAGGTAGGCACACATATCATGTACACAAGTGTATGGAAAATGTATATAATGATAAGGCCAGCCACACAAAGGAGCACAAGCAGGAACATACAAACTCTTGAAACAGTGATAGAGACTTAGACTAGCTCTGTCTTCAAAACCAAGAGTCAAAAGCCCACAGTCTTTTTGGTAATCTATTCCTCATAGTGAAAGAGGTTATTAAAAGTCAACGACTCATGGTTATTGTCCCTTATTCTATCTTCCACCACTATCAAAAGAGTTTATTCCCAGAGAAGGATGTAGTTCTTTAAGTGTCATTCAAGTAATTGCATGCTGCTTTTAGACCGCCCCTTAGCACCCCTTCTCCAAAAGAAACACATGAAACTCCTTCAGCCCCTCATTGTAGGTCATGTGCTCATGGACCCTGACCAGCACAGTAGCAGCTGACCAGCACAGTAGCAGCTTACCAGCACATTTCTCAACACCCCTCTTGAACTAGAGACAAGTTTTTAGATGCAACCTGACTAGCACAGGGTAGAGGTGGATTTTAGTCTCTTGACTATGCCCTTCCTGAAGCAAGTCCAGTATGTGGTTTGCTTTGTAACGCGAGTGAAATGTGAACTCAGATTCAGTATGGCATCCACAGTTTTGTCCTTGAAAAACTTCACAAGTTTTCATCTTGCTTAATCAAGTTTATCAAGGTCCCTCAGTACTGAAGATCATTCTTTTTATTTTGTCAATTACTCCCTTTGCTTTAGCGTCTCTGCAAAGTTACTACATGTGCTCTCTGTGTTGCTGTCCACATCACTGATGAAAACACTGGATGAGTCCCAGTATCTCCCTTCTATTATTATCAGCCACCAACAGGACACAATCTCATTAATTCCCAACCTTTGAACTTGGCAATCCATCCAGTTTTCAACCAAAACTGTGCTTTCTTCTAGACCTCAGTTTCCAACTGAGAACACAGTGAGGGGTGGTGTCGCAAGACCTACCAGCATCCAGCAGTGGCACAATCACCACTCTCCCCTCATCCACACAGAGAGTCATTTCATTGCAGAAGGCAAGCAGGCTGGATAAGCATTGTCCTTGATAAATTCATGTTGACTTCTCCCAATTTTTTTCCTGTTCTTTACCTATATAGAAATAGATTGTTTCCATTACTCCAGGATCTGTCTAAGGACTGAGGTGAGGCTTATTGGTCACAATTTCCCATGTCCTTCTTCTTGCTCTTTTAAAAGAAATATGCAACACATTAACCTTGTTCCAGTTGTCACAAACATCTCCCAGTCACTACAGTCTTTTCCTAAATAATAGAAGAGAGCCTCGCAACCAGCCAACACTTTCATCAAATCCAACTGAATTTCATCTAGTAGTCCCCCACTGTTGCTGGCATCACTCCTGGAGTGGTATTTGCAGAGATACTTGTCTATCTGCAGACACTGCACACACATTTTCTCTGAATCCATTTACTACTGGCATATCTATAGAATCCACTCATGTTACCCTTTAAGTCCCTAGTTTTACTTCCAACTGAGTTTTGTCTCTTCTGATTTTGTTTCCAAGGCCCTAGTAAAGCTATTATATTTTTCTCATGTTTCTTGGCCTTGTCTGTACTTCTCGCATGCTTTCTATTGGCATTTCAGTTCATTGAGAAGTTCCTTTCTTTGCCAGGTGTTTTTTTTGCTGAGAATCCAAGGCTTTCTATACAACAGAATGTTTTGAGTCAGATTTATCTATTTTCATTAAAACTCAACAATCTTCCTGGGGATTCTGAAGAGATGAAATTAGCTTGCGTCTCCTCTTCTAAAACCTTTTTCTAACCTTTCCAAATTCACATATAAAAATTTACAGATTTCTCTTTTTACCAGAGGACAGCTGGAAGTTGGAAGGTTGCCAAGCAGAAGGGAAGTGGAAATTGTACTTTCTGTAATGCAGTCAACAGTCCTTAATCAGGCCCAGGATCCTGAGGGCTCTAAGGTAATTCATTCCACTCTGCTAAATGGAAAATTATTAAAATAACATTGCATACTTTTATAACATCTTCTCTCCAGGGTTCTCAAAGTGCTTTGTTATAATTAATTAATTAACTAAGCCTTGTAACATGACTTTGGCATAAAATACTACTGTACTCCAATCTGCAAATGAATCTGCTCATAATGAATATACATATGTCAGCTGATGAAAGATGGTGTGCCTGTAAATTTGCCTATTCTTTCAGTTAAAGTAAATGTCTGAATAATGAGATTAATTTTCTTTTTGTGATGCCTGCCTCTCTTCATTGGCCAGAGACCAAAGGATCACCTTAAGTAACTTACCTGTTTCAAAAAAGAAGCTCTGTACTAAAGATCCATTATTCCAAAATATGGCTATACATTGTAGCAGGGGGACACTTTAATAACTTAAATGGTAAAGGATAGAAATCAAAGCTTACTTTTTGGTTTTTTCAAGTATCTTTTATATGTATGTACTCTTCCAATGGGGAATAAATAGAAAGTAGCAAGCATTAATAAATTGAAAGTAGCAAGCATTAGACTGCCTCTGAATAAAGTAGATGATTCTGGCACTCAGCTAGGAAGTGGAAAATACAGACTTGAGCAGATATTCTTCCAGGATGAAACAGCATCCTGAGACATGGTACTCTACATCACTGGTGAGAATTATTACAAAGTACATTAGTGTTTTTTTCAATAACTACTTCAGTTCTGATTGCTGTGTTACAAAAATAGTATTTGTTGAAAAGTTCTTGTAATGGATTTACAAAAATCACAGAAATGAAAAACCAGGAAAACCAAATGTTGGTTAAGAAACTAGGCCCTTCCCCATGACAGAAGTCAAAGGCTTATATATAAAGTAGGAACTTTACATTTCTAGAAAAAAAATATGTAGACATTTAGCATTAGGTAGACACTTAGCATTTAGTGGGCATTTAGCATTAAAATTCAAGGTTTCATAAGCTGACTGATTTCAATAGATATCCTGCTATAGTGACATGTGATACTGTGATGTTTAGACATACAGAAGGATGGGATAAAGGATAAAAATATATTAACCTTTCTTAATGCACATGACTTAATTGCAGTATTGTTAGTTCTACTCAATGAAAGTCAAATGCATGAACAAAATCAGAGAAGAAATCTTCCTTTCAAACTAATGCAGTATTAAGGATAGGGATACCAAACAGATTAACTTCCTTTTCATTGTTATGGTTTCATCGTTTCATCATGCCAGCCATGACCACAGCTGAGATAGGAATACTCAGTGACTATCTACTGTTTCAAATTCTGTGTCTTAGGGAAGAAGATTAACTGAATTTAGTACTGATTTATCGGTGTTTCTTTTAGTATATGTCATTATCAAGAACAAAACCCAAATACTCAAGATGTTTTAAGGTAATATTAAGGAAGTGTTCAACACAAAACTTTTATAGTTATGGTTCAAATAGACTGAAAACTCAAACTATTCTATGATTCTATGAGAATAGACACTCTGCTATTTCAAAGTTAAATAATCAAATAAGACATCTTTACAAGTATCCAGTGTGATCACATCCAATATTTCTTAACAAATTACTTGCTGACTTTTATTGAGCTTAGAGCACTTTGGCTGATAAGCAACAGCACATAGAACCCAAAGGCATCAGATTTACATAGTTTAATATGCAATGTTTTGAATAATGGACTGTGCTTCCACGTTTTGGTGGTGTATGTGCCAAATTCATGTGTACATCTCAGGATGCTGGAATAACTGACCAACTTTCAAAACATTTTATAAGCTGAACCATCTTAAAATATATTGAGTTATATGTTATAGTCAAAAGTGGACACAGATGGACAAAGCTTTTTATTTAAAAGTAACTCTTCATCAGGTCATAAATGTATATGTGCTTTATCTGACATGGAATGACTTATGAAATTAGTTCATGATTATTCCAGTTGCTATCAGTCTTTTATCTGTGCATTCAGTTCATTCATCTAAGAGTGTATAAAAATGTTAAATATATATAGTTCAGAACACTTTATATACATTTTTAATGGTTCTATGAATAATAGCTGCACACAGTATTGCCTTTGATCTAAACTATCAGAATGGTCCATAAAATAGTACTTAATTTGGCAATTAACTGGATATCCCATACAGATAGCAATTCTATTAATAGGAAATGAAAATACATTCGCAAACGTAGAAGGGCAAATGAAAGCAAGTGGGGGTTTCTACTGAAGCGAAAGAAAGTAAAACAAGCTGCAAAAATGGAAAGATAAGTGAATCAAACAGTATCCTCACATAAAAATATAGTGTGAGTTTTAGTAAATATTTAACTTTCTATTCTGCTTCCTAGCTTTTAATAATGCTTCTGTAAGGTTCCTGTTAAATTTAAGGGTGGTTTTTCTTTTCAGGAGAACTACATTGTCAAACTCATTTCCTGTATTCCCTAGTATACATTTGGCTTTAATCTCCAATTTGTGTTCTTTCTACATTACAAATGTGTGAACTCTTCCAGGCTATTTTTTCAAAGAGCACTAGTTTTAGCAAGCAGAGGCTTTGATGTGGTCCTTATCTGCTGACAATGTAAATATGTATTTTTCTATCCTGAATCAGGTCTCATTTCTTCTATTTTTTCTACAAAGTTGCACATATTGCTTTTTCTTAAGAGATTTTTAATTTTTGGTTAATATTATGTGTGTGGTTAGTGTTACCATTGTCTATGAGCAAATGTCAGAAAAGTGTCATTTAATGGACAAAGTTAAAATCGTAAAGCAGTTTTAAAGTGTATACAAAATGGCATTTTATGTATGTTATTTCAGTATCTAATTTTTAAGTAGAATCAGCTATAAATATTAAGGATATTAGTTATATAGTAATGCTATATGGAACATTTACATTTTCATAGGGAGGTATGTGCCATGTGGCTACCACTTTTTCACACAGCTTTCCTTACAGAGAAAAATTTTTGTGTTTTGGTGGTTTTGTTGTTTTTTTTTTTTTTTTTTCTGGAGTAAAGGAACTGCAAATAGAAGCAAAGCTGAGGAGAGTATAGGAACTACGTAAGTGAAAAATTGCAGAGTATGAAGTACAAAATACATTCTCTAGTGCCAGTTCCAGCACCATGAAAACTTATGAAAACTGTAGCTCCAAACCATGGTGAGGTGCAGTGGTGGAAGGAAGTAAAGAATACATGAATAAATGTAATGCTCAATGTAAAAACATAAGGAATTAAATCAGGCTGTTAGTTTTAAGTGACTAGCAGGAGGTAAATAAGAGGAAAGGAGAGCTGATCACACAAGAGAGAGGACATAATTAAATCATAAATAAAGCTACTGTGGACTGACTTTCAAATCTCTGATTTTAGCTAGAATAAATTACTTCATGCACCTTACCACCCGCCATAAGTGAGAGAAAAACAGAGAATTCCCCCCCACTGTGCCTGCAAAGTAATGTATTTTGGAACTTGGGAAGAGGAATGCCCTAACCAAGATGATCTGGGCAAAGAGTTTATGAAAAAGCTTGTCACCACTTTACCAGAAAATGCAGCGGACTGCATTCAGAGTCCAGAAAGTCTCATGTTTCTCTGCTCATAATGACATGAGGAGTAAGACTGACACAGTGAGACCAAAAAAAACCTCTAGATTTTTAGATAGTATCATAGATATGATAGATAGTATCATATCTACAAGACTGTCTGAAAGTGCATACTTGAGGAAAAACACAAACATGGGGCAGTTATGGAGTGATGCTTTCCTGAATACTCTCCCACCTTGTATTTGTGTCTCAGGGAATTAATGAATCACACATCATTTATATAGTAAGTCATAGGGATTTTTTCTTTTTCTTTTCCCATGAGCTTATTATACTGCCTAGAAACTATGTAAACTTTTAGCACCCATCACAGCCTGTATGAGGAATATCCACTCTTTATGAAATGAGCAAACCTATCTCACGATATGTACTCCACAGTGACCAATGGCTGTAAAGGTACTGATGCACAGGTTGATGAACATCACAGAGTGAGCATCAAAGTGCTATGAACCTGTCATAACATTTGAGGCCACAATTTACAGACACAAAAATACAATTAGAGGACTTTCAGTATTCAAAATGGCAGGACACATCAGTAAAAGACAGCTATCTGACAAAGTGTGCAACAGAATATACAACCTGTGTCTTGGGATCATACAAACAACACCATAATAAAATTCTTCTCTAGATGAATTACACATGGATAACCTGATTTCAGAGAACAAAAATCTTTTTTTATCACTATATCACAGCATGGAGTACAAAATCCAAGTACATCTTCAGGTCCACAAGAAATCTAAGATTCCAGGTTAAGCTGAGTTCCTTGTCCAATAGCCAAATCAGTTTTCAAAGTGAACCCAAATGCATTTTAACAAGGAGAATAAGTCATTGACGGACTTCAGATTGACCAAATTTCTACATGAATACTGCCAACACCTACATCCACAAAAATGGGAAGTAGGATTAAAAGATATCTAAACTTCTAGCAAGGGTTAGAGCAGAAGCTAAAAGAAACACATAATGAACTGCCATGAATGGCAAGTCAAGAGTACCAGATATATAGGACTATAAATTGTATTGCTGACTCTGTGACAATGAGGGGAGGATGGAACACTTTCTATTAAATGGTTGTGGTTGCTTTATCTAAGCAGAATCATAGCACAACAATACTGTAATTTCAACAGTATTTTCAATGTCAAAGGTTTATTTCAGCCAAGGTGGAGCTTTCTATAAATTTCAGAAAGAGCTGAGAGGAGGAAGAGGGAGACACCTCAAAATTTACCATTTTCAGTGGATGCCTCTGACATAGTACATTGCAAATTATTTGAAAATTATTATTTCATTTCAATGCGATTAAAAAAATACATTTTGAAATCTCACAAATTAGTATAACATTCAGTTGTTTTCTGGATAGGTCTAATCACAGTGTCAGTTAAAAACTGAAGTACATGTGAAATACAGATGACAACAGAAAATACATCCTCATCTAATAATTCCATGTGAACCAAAATAGTTTCACAGAATCATAAAATCGTTTAGGTTGGAAAAGACCTTTAGGATCACCAAGTCCAACTGTTAACCCTGCATTGCCAGCTCCACCACTAAACCACATCCCTAAGCACCACATCTTCATGTCTTTTAAGTAACTCCAGGGATGGTCACTCAAACACTTCCCTAGGCAGCCTGTTTCAGTGTTTCACAACCCTTTTAGTAAAGAAATTATTTCTAATATCAAATCTAAACCTCCTTTGAAGAAACTTGAGATGATTTCCTCTTGTCCTATCACTTGTTACTTGGGAGAACAGACTGACCCCCTCCTCACTATAACCTCTTTTTAGGTAGTTGTAGAGAGTGATGAGGTGTCCCGTCAGCCTCCTTTTATCCAGGCTAAATAATCCCAGTTCCCTAAATCATTTCTTGTAAGACTTGTTCTTTAGACCCTTCACCAGCTTGACTGCCCTTCTTTGGACATTCACCAGCATCTCAATGTCCTTCTTGTAGTGGGGGGCCCAAAACAGAACAGCAGTGCTGAGTACAGGGGGACAATCACTTCCCTAGTCCTGCTGGCCACACTACTGCTAATATGTCCCATACCAAGATGCTATTGGCCTACTGCTTGTCAGAGCAGTAAGAGACTGAATGCATGTGATATACAGACACCAATCAAGTGAAAGCAAGCTCTTTCAAAAAGACAGCTGATACCTCTCCTTAGTTAATATGTTATTTCCTCAATGAAAGTTCCAGAGAGAAGCAGAAGTATTAAGTTCATCTAATCAAAACCAGATGCCATGTTCTAAAAGAGAATCCCAGGACACCAGCACTCCTGGGATTAATTTCTTTACTACAGTCTGTGGACCTTTTAGCTGTCTTTGACTCTTTCTGAACAGATTCTGATTTCAGGGATTAAATGTTGTTTTGTTCTGTGTTGTGTTGCTTTTAATCTTCCCTACTTCTGCAGCCTGTTTTTGAAAGCCTGTCAGACTTTACCTTATTTTTTATCTTCTATTCTCTCTCCTCACACTGTACTTCACCATTTTTTTTTTTTCTCCAGAAAGAAGAAGTTGCAACATTGTATGTATTGTGTCATTATGTATGTGATATTGGCTGGTTATTTCTTCCCTCCACTCTGCCTCCTGCCAAAGTTCACTTATTCAGCAGTCTTCACCTGTCACACTGTAAGAAAACAGTAAGTGGGTGGCACTTCATAGGAATAATGTGCCAGCATGAGTCTTCTAAAATGTAGCTTTTGAAAATGTTCCTTAAAGGGAAAAGGGTCACAGAAGATATAATAGCTTGAAAATAAAATACTCCCCTCATTTCATGTGATTTTTTAAAGAATAGTTTAATATGTTTGGAACCGTTTAAGTTTAAAAATGGTATGTTGTGCTTTTGACATGTTACAATTCAATGTCAATAATGTTCAAAACATAAGTGCCCTGAATTTTTATATATACAGAATACATCTCCCAAATAACTTTTGACAGCCAGCACATACATTTTTATTCAGAGATGCTGTCAGAATTTTTTTTGTATTTTATTTTGATACAAAGAATGCATGAACAAATATATGAAGTGCTTTTGCCTACACCAAAGGTGAAAATAAAAGGCATCAAAGATGTGTTCACAATTTCTCTTATGCTAATATTTTGTTTCAACTTCAAATAAACAGACAGTTTCCCTATAATACACCTGACATATTTATTATGGTCTTCTGCAAGAGCAATTTCCTTTCTGATGTATTTTTTTCAGAGATTGTAGTATTAAAAATGGAAGAGGAATAGAGAAGAGGGAATCAAGTTCAGATCTTTGATAGAAAAGGGTAATGTATTCAAAAAAATTTTAAGAATATACACAATGTTTTTATATCTTTTCTAAACAGTAATACCTATATGAAGATGCTATAAATTCTGTTTGCAGTAATATACTCTCAATGGCAGACTTCAAACCATAAAGATCCAGGGAACTTCCTCTGGATGAGATGAGGCCGGGGAATAACATTTGGCCCAACATAAGCCAGCACTTTATGTATGACACCAGATCCACAGTAGGCTAAATCCTCATAATTTAAGCTGTTAAGGTTGTTTTCACCTATCATAGACCCTTTTTTTCTGAAACACACTGACACAATATGTCAAAACACAGATCTGAAGAAATTCCCTGAATTACATACTTTCAAATTCGACTTACACTGTAAGACCAAGAATCAAACCCTTCAAGAAAAAGATAAATACAATAAACCTGCTCATTAGCAATTCATAGATCAATGATTATCAACAACACTCCATAGGAGTATTTTTTACAGATAGCAAACCTAGTTACCTTCATGTTCTCAACAGTATTCACATTTCAGTGCCAATATAAAAACGACATCAGATGAAAGTACCAGAGTTCCCAGAACATTCATACTGTGTTTTCACACCATCATCAAGTACAGACAATTGATACAGTATTTCACTTTTTCACCATCCACAGTGAACCTGTCAAATGCCATACAATCCAGAATCAAATTTTGATGCTTTTGTGTGTAGGATATCCTAAACCGCACTTATGTTTCATTAAATACATACATTAAGGATTACTGGAATTTGCCAGATATCAGAGTTCCTGAATGACATTATTTTATGATCCACTCTAATGTTCTCTGAGCTACTATCTCTAGTCTTCTTCAGACAGGTAACTTTTTAATAATAAAATGAAATATGTGCATATGTTTCCATCTGCTGCTGTCTTTTATGAGTACCAAAGAAGTATGGTTACCTTAAGATTAAAAAAAAAAAAAAAAAGCCATAGTTTCTATATATATATTTCTACAGTGTCTGTAAATTTTTTACAGATTTCCATTTTTTGAGTCTGCAACAAAACAAGGAATTATGGTCTGATCTCTCCTACAAACATAGTTTTCCACTGCTAGCACTTATTCCACTGTCGTTTGTACTTATACCAAATTCACTGTAACATACATTGTAGGAAATAGTATATCCAGACTGGGTCATAAATATTAGTCTCTGTGTTTGCATACAGAAATATGATTGTCAGATCCTAGGGTTTTTTCATATCTATTTCAGATAAGTAGTCAGCTCTGCCTCCCCTCTAATAGGCACGCAGTATTCAGCTCTCCCTTTGCCATCAACAATATGGGGTTGAGCTCCTCTGCTGCACAGCTCCAAGACAACCAGGCGGGAAGTGATTAGCATTGAGTCGGATAAGGCTGTGAGCAAAAAAATTGTCTTGTATGCTTTAGTGGTACACTATGATTCTTGGCTCTGCATGATACTGAATTTCATTTTCCTCCAGCCTCAGTTATAACAGAAAACAGCTTGGTGTTAGTTCCTCAAGCCCTCTTGTCTCAGGACAAAGGTCTCATTTTTGACCAATGGCTTATGGCACTGAAATCCATTATCCCATTTTCTCTTTTGAATGCTTCTAAGATAAGAGATTCCATTACAAAAAGTGGTCTGTCCGAGCCAGAGAAAGTAGAATATTCTCTAATTCTCTTAAGAGTAATTTCCCAACTTCTAGGCTATGATACTGTCAGCTAAAAACGGACGAACCTTGTAGCTCTAAGTTACTGCATGGAGCTAGAAGCATTTCTGATTTGAAGTTGGGGAGGGGAAAATCACTACAGGAAAAAACACCCAGAGGTATCAGCATGATATAACAGACTGTGAGGGAATTAAACTAACCTGGAGGAGTGGGAATCTAAAAAGATTTTTTTTTTTTTTTCCCTGTATTTTCTCTGATTCCTAGTATTTTGCTATCCTTCCTAGAAGTTTCCCATTTTCTCTTTTTGATCAAAAACAATTACATATACTTTTTTTAACAGAAAAAAATTACTTTTTCTTTTTAAGCAGGGAGCTTTTTCTAGTTTAAGAGATAAACTCTCCAAACTGAAAATTAATAAAATCATGGCCTTACAGGTGAAAGTGATTTTATTTGCCACAGAACTACATTAAGGCTATTATTTCATAAATTTTGTATTAAAAAAAAAAATCAATGGAATAAGGAATTATGAAAATATTAAAGCCATTGTAAATATCAGTGGTCATCTAGAAAGAAATAGAAAGGTTTTCATTGATCCTGCATTCAGAAAGATTTATATGTTAAATCCATGACTTTAAAAAGTAAAAATTGATTTTGAGAAACAATAAGCAAATACAAATGACAGAAAAAAATGTTTGCTGTGGTCAACTTTTAACCAAGTAAGAATATGTTATCCATTGTTTTCTTCAAAAAAATAACCTCGATCCCTTTGAATATAAATTTAAAATAGTCTTTTAAAAAAACCAACAACTATTCTAGTTAAATTAAGAAACCAAATACTATAAAAGACAATGGCTCATATGTGGGACGGTGGTATTACCACTTCTCAGCAGAATATTAAAACTTTTTCATATAAGGTAATTATGTCTAACATAGAAATGTATTTCACTACACACACAGATAATAGGAGTTAATATGTTCCATTTTAATTTTTGCTTTTCAAGGTTTACTTTGTAGATAGTAACTTATTTCAGATTTAGAGTAGTTTAAATATAGTATATTTAAGTTACTTAATAGATAATTCATATAGTGGAAAATAATGACAAGAAATGCAAATATGAGTATGATTTAGAATAGAACTCTTTTTATACTTTTTATATTTTGTAATTAACTTCAGTTTAGTGAAAGCCTGAAGTCCACTAATGGTCCTTTCTCAAGATATCCTTAAGACCAAGAGTAAAGTGGAATCATACATTTGAATACCTACCATTTTTAACCAAACAGAACTCCTCAAATCTCACAGATTTCCACATAGAAATCTCATAGAAATCCACATAGAAATAGACACACTGCTATCATCTCAACTGTGAGCAAGCTGATATACCCACGCGGTACTTGCAGATCTGTGCAGAGATGTGACCTAGGCCCAAACCAATGTATTACCTGCAGTGGGAACATTCCCTTCTCCTTACAGAGCAAGACTGTTTAGAGACATCCTTGAACATTTCACTGAACATCCCTTACAAATGAATCAAGGACAACTACATTCTACATTCTCTGCTGAGCAGGAGTTATTAAGGCTGAATAGCTTCTAAATACATCCACGTGACTATTAATGATACATTCTCAGTCCCTCGCTGCTCTGGGAATACAGCTATGCTTTTGTGATAGTACTGTTCCACACAATTTTCTAAAACTATTTGTGCCATTAAAACATAATCTAAACACGACTTCCTATTAGAGGAGAGTATCTAAGTCTATCTGTATGTTCTCTGTTATGGGTTACAAAAGGTAAGGCAATAAAAATACTGTATTATCAAAATGGAACAAAACTTCTTGGATATAAATTTGAGCAACTTTAATTGTTTTCCTTCTGGTAAAACAAAATAAAAAATAAAAGAATACAGAAAACTTTGAAATTATACTGCTCTATATTGTTTTTCTAAGAAAAAGAGAAATCTGTGAGTAGCTTTTACCACGGATTTTGAAGTGTTTCCCCTCTGGTCTTTGCAAGTTCTTTTTAAAGTAAAAATCATCTGTAGGGAATAATCTTTGATAGAACTTTCCTGTATAAAAATAGCTAATTTTTCACAAGCAATAAATTATTTGGCTTTGCCCAGGTTTATTGCTACCTTTTTTGTTATTTATCAGAGCTGGAGGTGTTCAGGAATTTCACATTAATTATTTCTCATATATTTGATACTTAAAATGCATGGCTGGAACTTTATTCAAGTACTTGTCTTTTGAGATATCTTTTTTTACTTTGTAGAATGGCTTCTTAAGTGTCTTTTTTTGGTAGATGTGTCATAGGCTATCTAACATTTAGTCCTACATCCTTGACTATTTTCTATGGAACCTGTGTATTTATAGCTACTATACTGTACCCTGATAAAGACAGATGACAAGGAACCCAGATGGAAATTTCCATATTCCTTTTTTCACTAGCCTTCTATTCAATGGCTCATAATATCAGATGGGCAAGAACACTAAGAAATACTGATTCAATCACAGCAGCACCAAAAGGTTCTAAGCGCAAAAAAATATAATTCCTACCTGTTCAATACATAAATGATAAGTATCAATTCTCAATAACAGTTAAAAATATATTATAAACAGTATTATCATCATCATAGCAGAACTCTACAGACTGTTAAGAAGTATTTGAAAGATACCATGATACAGTCTGATTTCAGATTTAAAATGACCCACTAGAGAATACTGTGAAATACAAATTGTCCCATCATCTGCTTGATCACTCATTCATAAAATCTTTTAAGCTGGAAGGGAATTCAGATCTCTAGACCAAGAACTTGTTCAAAGTAGAGTCAGGTCTGAGGTCAGACCAGGATGCCCAGCTGGGACTTGAAAACCTTCTTGGTACACTTAGTACCTAAGGCTACTTAGTGTGCAGCAAACCTTAAATTCAGGGTAATACATCTTGCATTTAATAATAGCTATCTTTAAGCTAGGCATATAGCCCAGTCTAGATGGACCAGCTCTCAACAACTAATGAAGACACACAGACAACTTCAGGTAATAACTCATCCAAATGTACCTTAAATATTTATCTAAAAATATGATCCTTTAAAGATACTCCATTATCTTATATATAAGCAGACAAACTCATTCTAATTAAAAAAGGAGACTAGAAAATAAGCTTAAAGTGAGAACCTAATTTTTAGCTGGCTGGCTGTAAGTGAGGTTAATCTTACACTTCATTAATTATGAATTGTTGCTTTTGAAGCTACTGATCACCTGAAAACATCAGTATTTACACCTTTGTCTTTTTAATATGGTAAAAGTTGTGGACATGAATCATCAAATCATTCAGGTTGGGAGAAGCCTAAGCAGATCCCTATCTCAACATCCTGCTGAAAGTAAGTGAAACATCATATTCAGACCAGGATGTACAAGGCTTTAGCCAGCTGGGTCCTGAAACCTCCAAGTATAGAGGCTGTTCATTCCCTATGCTGCATGTATTACTGTAGAGGCGTTCCAGACAGGCACTCGTGTGTTGATTCCCCCGGATAAGCTTTAGACCTTCCCCCATAAAGCTGTTCACAAGCACTTATTTCTTCATATGCTTAAGCTTGAAGTAATTGCACTTCAGTCCTGTTTTGTTGATCAGTGTGTCTCTTCTGTTGCCATCACCCTGACCTTTTGGCTTGCCTACCCTATCTAAAGCTTCCACTTTTGTTTTTTGAGGAAGCTCTCCTTAACAGTTTGTCCACCCTGCTGGGAAAGAAAATGTTGACCTACTTTGTCCACTTTGTCAGGTGGATCCCATCTCTTCCAAGCAGCTGTTGACCCTTTAAGAGAGTCCCATATCAGTAGAACCTGAAACTCCACTGCAAACAACAGGTATGCAAACAATTGTTGACCCATAACATCTGCTGAGTCCCTCTAAAGCCATTCCTCCTCACTGGAAGGATCAAGTCAAACACTTTCTGGGTCTCCATGCTATTAGACAGTGCCTCCAGAACCATGTAGAAACACTGGGGAATTCCCGGGGCATCCCGGTCCATATCATTGGTGCATATGTGGAAGAACAGTAGGGACTAATAGGCTAAATTAGGCCTCAGTTGCCTCTCCACAAAGTCCTGAATGCAATCCCCCAGCAAGTAGTAAACCTCTCTGGATGACAAGTTTCTGGATTCATGAAGGACTCTGTCACCTGAATAGTAACTATCCTACCAGCATCTTTCACCACTTAGTAGTCCCAAGTGGCTCAGACTCAGTTCTGTTTGACAGCACGCCCAGGTCCTCATGAACACAAGGGTGGTGAACTTATTCTGTAACTGCAAATGGGGCATCAAGTGGAACAGGGTGAAACAGTGATGGAATAATCCTGCCAAACTTCAGCTATTAATCAAATACATGTAGCTGTTTTGAGGAGAATAATAGAGGGCCTTTTGTAATTGAGAGGAGGGAAAGAGAATGAAAGTGACATTAACAGTTATCCTGGCTTGGATTTCAAGCATGTTTTCTGGGACAGATGTTACAATTAAAACTAAAGCATACAGACAGATCTGTCAGTGCATCAAATAATGGAGAAAAATGCTACCAGCAACTACCTACCAGCTAGCTGAAAACAATAGTCTGCCAGATACATGGAACTGTATTTCATGTTAATGATCTATTTGCAGATCATGCCACTGATGGATTTATAGTAAATTGAGAAAAAATTGCTACAATGCATGTTAACATTGTTGCTTACAACTAGAAGTAAGGAGAGATGTGCTGTCCTCCGTGATACTATGATGCTGAACAACCCCAACTCTTTCAGCCTGAACTCACAGGAGAGGTGTTGCAGCCTTCTAATCACCTTTGTGGCCCTCCTTTGGACTGAATCCAACAATTCCAAGTCTTTCTTGTGCTGAGGACTCCAGAGCTGAACGCAGTACTCCAGGTAATGTCTCACCAAAGCAGAGCAGAGGGGCAGAACAACCTCCATGTGCTGGTCACAATTCTTGTAATGCAGTCCAGGATGCAGTTGGCTTTCTGGGCTGCAAATGTGCATTGTTGGCTCACTTTCTGCTTTTCATCCACTACCCCCAAATCCTTCTCATTGGGGGAAGTTCAGATTGCACATTAGGAAAAGGTTCTTCACTAAGAGTGTGGCTGGTTACTGGTACAGACTCCCCAAGGAAGCTGTCATGTCATCTAGACTGTCAGAGTTCAAGGAGCATCTGGATTACACTCTTAGTCATATGGTTTAATTTTAGGTAGTCCTGTGAGGAGCAGGAAGTTGGATTCCATGGTCCTTAGGAGTCCCTTGCAATTTGAGATACTCTATGACTCTGTATAATAATACAGAATTACAGAGCATTTTAGGATTCATGAAAAATAACAACATCTGGGTTTTTTGTTTTCTGTGACCCAATACTTTTCTAATACAAGCACCACATTAGCAACATGACATCATTTCTCATGCCAAGAAAGGAAAGAGGTAAAGCTGCTTATACCCTGACAGAACGAATATTCATCCCTACTGAAACAATATATTATGGTTATTTTTCTACTTTTTAAGACACCATATAAAATCTTTTAAAAAGATTGCTCATGGAAATCAGAAGAGAAGGGAACTATAAGGGAAAAAAAAAAAAAAGAACATATAATGCTCACCCTCTCACCCTTGAAACTGACTTTCCATCCACGGCGTATGTGCGTAATATTGTCCACATTCAGACACTTGTGTAAAACATCAAATTGTTACACTGTCTCCAAGTGGCACAACACTGTGTGCGCAGTGACCCTCTCCACGGGTCGCTGGAATGGGCAGCCCAGCCATCAGCATGTGATGCAAACTCTGTGCATGAGCCAGTGCCAACACACTCTGCCAAATGGATATCATAGCTGAAATATCATTTGACTTCCCATTAAGAACAGGTTTATCAGATAGCTAGGGAAGACAGAAAAATCCAAAATCTCAAAAATCTGCCTGAACAAGATTCCCAGGATGAAAATAAAACACGTTGAGGGAAAAGGTAGATACGTGATTGCCCTTAGTCTAAAGGAATAGAGAGGAGATGTCAGAAAATGAAAAGGGCGATAAAAATCTGTGAAAAGGGAAGAATGTCACTGTCTCAGTCACAATGAAAAGAATGACTTGATTTGTCTTGTATTTTGTCAGGTTTGTTGTAGCTTAGTGGTGGCAACCCTAAAAGAATCCTTTATGTACAGCCAAACAAGGCAATTATACAATATTACACAGCTGATGAATTCAGCTTTACTTCTTACTTAGATGACGTGAATACTAATGTTAGTGAATAAATACAGAGGTGGATTTTTTATTAAGTAGGAAATTGCAAATCTATTTCTTTTGCCTTCGACCTTTTCCATCTGGTGTCAAAAATTCAGTATAAAGAATCTCATACTTCTTTCTGCAACATGGGTGTGACTAATGACTTTGCTGAGATGCTTCCAGTTCTTGAAGGGGTAAGAAAGAGAAGAATTGTGCATTGGCATGTGGTTATCAGTATATTTTTTTCAGATGGGATTGTTTGATATAAATATTGTAGCCTTTCATATGTGAAGGTTTCAAAATCACTGTAATTGTAACCTTGACGGTGTGGGCTTGTGTGTCAGAAGTAATTTAATGTAGACTTGTAACTTGACAGTACTAGTAAACTCTACTGATTTCCATATTTTATATATGATTTCAAATTTCAATATGATATTAACTTGAAATAGCTAGAATCTGGAGGGTTTTTTTCATTTATACTTGAGAGCTTTGCACATTTTTATTCAGAAGTAAGCTAACATGCCTACTTTTTTATTTCATTACCATGTTTTAAGCTAAACTCCTCTTATTTGATCTATTTATGTATCTGTTTCTGCTTTGAACTACACAGGCTTAAATACATTGTTGATATCACTGCATGCCATTGAAACATGATTTTTAGGAATACAGCATGTTCATAATTGTTCAGCCCAATAGTAAGAATCATAATTTACCAGTGGGAAGAGGTCAGGATAATTTATATCTTTTCCTGATTGTTGGACCTCAAAAAGTATTTGAAAGATTTTATGTGACATCTTTTCCTCACAGGGAAATAAATAGAATGATTTAGTTAAACCTTTGCATTCTGGTTTTCTGCATTTATTTTTTAACATGGAACAAGAACTTCTCATTTACTAATGCCTTAAGACATATTTATTCAATTATACCTCTAATTACATATGACTTCAACTTACATCTAAAAATAGAATGGAACAAAAATATTCCCCTTTTTCAAGATATATAAAGAATGTACATAAAGATTCTTATCTAAGGTTAATGCTAACTGCATGTATATTTCCTGCTTATAAGTCTTGCCTTCTTTTCAGTTCATTTCTAAGTGTTTTGATGTAGAGGCTTATTGCTATATCTGTTTCCCTTCTGGTCATCAGAACTGTACCATTAGAAGCACTGAAAGACCCCATTAAAATGCCTTCACAATTATTTTAGAAAACTGAAAAACTGGCAACAATACTAATATTTCACTACGATGACTAACCTCACAGCTAGCTGTCATTTGACTATTATCATGGTGGTTCTTTATACTCCATCTCCAGTAGGACTACACTGTTACTTACCTCTTATAGTGGAGACCAGTAGTGTTTATATATTTGATAAATTATGTGGATGAAGAAGAGTTTTATTCATAAATGGTCTAGACCATAGGTAGCAACTTCCTACGTAATACAAATCAAAACAGAAAAAAACAATGTAAACTAAAGAAAAGTAAATCAAATCAGGCCGAACCAAACTATGTTTTATGTAAGCCCAGCTATGCTCACTCCAAAACTGAATTCTGTAAGACACCATGAAAAACAGTAAGCTTCACTAATGTTATTTATCGTACTGAAGCGGGTGTATTACTTGATCCAGTCCCCAGTGGCATGATGGCATCACTGTCAGCCACTTTCATTATTGTCTTTCATTCATTTCTGCAATATGGCTGTGACATCCACACATCTCTCACGCATGGTGTTATTTCTGTACCTATCCTTTCTTACCTACTTGTCCTCTCAGCTAGTGTTATATATGACTATTCAGTCACATCAAGAACATTTCCTCTGATGACACAACACTCTAAATTCTCTGTTTCTTAAAATTATGTTCCTTAGAATTCTTGTTTCACACTTTTTTGTTTCTTTTCTTTGACTTGATTAAACAAAACAGAGCTACATCATTTAATTCAAAGAAGTTACTCAAAACTGGTATAATACCATTAAGAAAAATGTTGAACTGTACCTGTCAAAAAATATGTAGATAGCTTCGTCCACCAAATTAAAAAAGAAGCTGCAACATGTATGTCCAGTACCTTATGAGTATTAAAAGATCTAATTCTACTAACAAGCAGATTTCCATTAGAAGATGTTCTTAAAAAAAAACACCATGGAAGGTGTGATAGCACAACTAAGAGCTATGTCTACTCACTTTATTAAAGATCAGATTATTTCTGTGCTAATGATTTGCACACATTCACTTCTACAGGCATGAATTCTACAAATGTTACCTAAATGACAAATGGCAGTCAGGAAAAATGATGCCAAATGTAATTGTTAAATAATTCTTTGTCTCTAACCTGTGTCATGTGTACATGTATCAGTCTTGCTGAAAGGAAATGGATACAGACTTTGGCAGACTAAGGCTTTCAGTGGGAACTAACAATTCAAGTGTATTCTCAATGGCTACTAAATGTCGAAATGTCAAAGTATTGCACAGTTAACTGAAATTTAACAATTTTATGAGATTCAACAGTTTATCATAAATATTTTTACTAAGTTATCACTTGATCTTTTGCTAGGTACTTACAATCAAGAGCAAATGTAAGTATTAAATAGCAAATAATTGCAGAGTACTTTGTATTCACATTTTCTTTTACCACCAGTAACATCCCCATTAAGAATATTTTTCTTTTTGAAGAATGATATTAAAAGGATTGTTGGAGAGTTTTATTTTACTGTTAAAATAATTTCTTTACAGTTTTTGATAATAGAATGGAAATGGTGAGTCACTGTGTAAAAAATGCTCCTGAATGAAACACTGGATCTAAAAAAGCATAGAAATTATAAAATTATCTGATGTATAAGCAGCCAGTGTTTGGCAATTACAGGCTTTCTGAGCCAAATATTATATTTAGAGTATTGTGTTTAGCAGATTATGAATTCAAACCTATTTATACTTTTAGTTTCTAGACCATCCTGTGGCAATGAACTCTTTAATATCTACTGTTTTGCCCTGATGCCAATATTAAACCCACCAAAATGAAACATGAACTCTCATTTTATGTAAGGCTATTTAAAGACAAAGAAAACTTTGTTATGCAGTTCAGGAGGAGCAAAATCACAAAAAAAGATTCTGTAAGATGGTAAGATGGATACTCTTTGGTCCACTGGAAAACAATCACTAGAAGCAACAAAGCAAAACAATTTAATTACACTTTTCTCTTCCCCCCTCCCCCCAAAAAAAAAAAAAAATTTAAAAATTATTGAAAAGCATTGGTAAAGACATGACATGCTAGATTTTAATCCTGATGAGCTTTCAACAGAAACAAACTACAGAGGAGGAAAGAGTCATGGATTTGGGGCTTTTAAGGTCAAAAAATAATTGGAATGAAATTACACCCTGATATGGAAAACATAGAACTACTAAATTAATGTCATACTGGACTTTAAACATCCATTTTAATCTATTAAATAAGTATAACTAAGAATTTAAAGTTTTGAGATTATTGATATCTATATTATTCTCATTTAAAGATGTTTATATATCTCATGATAATAAAGTGTTACCTACAGAAGTATGCATTAATATCTTATACAAAGGACTGTGATTTTCCTCATCATTTAACCAAGGTAAGTCAATTCATTGTTTAAAACTAACAGCACAGGCATTGTTATAAACATAATTCAGGGAATGTTTCCTCTAAGTTGTTAGGTATTTTTCTATCTGAATCCTTTTTAGTAATAAAAATACATATAACATTAAAACATAGTTGGTATAGGATGACATAATTGACCTCAACAGGAATTTCACTTTTTGTGGGAATTGCTACTGCGTAGCATAAATACCGTATAAGGACGAGTATACTTTGTAGAGGAGAATCAGAAAGAAAGCACTGTTTGATCTTGAAAATGTCATGTTGCTCATGTTTTTGTCTCAGTGAGATGGTGCTGAGCATTTTAATTAGCTCTACTATGAAGAGAGAAGGAGAATTACATATTTTAAATGTTTATAAGGTTCTAATTAGTTTTTTGAATGTCAACAACTGAAAAATGCTAATTTTACACATATTGCTGCGCTGCATTCAAGTGGAAAGATCCTTAGAGCAATATGACATTTTGACAAACATTTAAAGAACAGGTATGAGTTGTTGTAGGTTCACCTCTGTATCTAATAATGTTTCTCCTCATTCAAATTGTTCTAAAGATATCTTGTACAGTGGCACACAAAGTAAATTAACCTTTGCAAATGCAACGAAGAGATACAGGGACAGGTGGACAGCAGCTGCAGTAGGGAGGGAGAAAAATATTAATCACTCAGTGAGGATATGTACTTTCTAAAATTGAAGTATTGCTATCAGCCTGGACCTTCTGTACTCAGCCTTCTTTTATAGGTTGTTATTTAGCTTTTATCAGTTTTCTCTCATAGTTCCAAATACTGTAGGTAGTATAGTGCAAGAAATCAAAATAGGTTGGTAGCTTTAAGAGCACAAATAACTACTGGACTTCCTATGCGCTTTCAGGTTTAGGACCAAAATCTTGAACTATAAAACAAACAAGGAAGTAAGTCGAACATCTGAACATATTAATTGTATGGGCTGTGTCACCCTTTCATAGAAATTACTGAATTCCTCTGTTATCTGATGTTGGTATTTTTGCTAAAGGCTTGATGTTAGATGGGAGAAATTACTGCCCTCCTTGGATAGCTTGATACTTCAGAGACTGGACTATGTTCAAAATGATGGAAGTAGAATAAATTTATAGGTCTTCTTTAATGTAATACCATTCCTTTGCTCATAAACACCAGGAAGCCAAAGCAACATATATTAGTAGGGAGCAGGAGAAACAGAACATAAGCAAACCTACTATACAGTGCTTCCTGTTTATAACAAACATATTTAAGAAAAACCTATATTTCTTTTGGATAAAGTTTGTTTCAAAGTACATTACAACCATTAGAGGTCTTGCACTGCATACATTATGTTCCAGACCCAGCTATCAAGATAAAATAAATCATGTATAGGAAGCTTTGTTACTTGCAAAGTCCAAATACCATATGTATTTCAATTTTACTGCAGGTATTCCATGGAGATAGGAGCAAGCACAAGTCTACAGAGTAACTACATTGTTTATCTTCTAGTTTTTTCTTATACAGTTCTGCCTTATTTTTCTCATTTGAATTTATGTTTATAATTATGAGTATTCATTGTGTGACCAGCATCACAATAACATAATTGTTTATGAGATAATACACAACCCCACCTGAGAAGATGCTTGGTACAGGGTCTGTATTCTATTAAATTGGCCTGTTTTCAGCGACCTTTTATTTGCCTTCCAATCAAATTAAGAAAAAGAGAAACCAGAAACAGCACAGTTTCTAGCATACAATAATCTCATTTGGAAACAGTAATAATAAAACCAAAGATGACAAGCTGCTCAGTGCAGTACATTTGAAATTATTCCATTGCACAGGATATTTGTGCTAATATCTGTACTATGGTTATTTGAAGTGAGAAACATTTTACTACATTATTGCTTAATCCTTTCCAACCTACCAAATGAAGCACTATTGTCCTAACACTACATCTCACATATACTTTTTCAACCCTGTAGCAACATGCAGAGATAAATCCTCAGCTATTATAAGACATCGTTCCACTTAAAATAATTAGTGAAACTGATGTGACAGGATTGTTAGATTCCCCTTAAAAACATTTAACTTGTGACAGAAGTAGGCATGTAGCTTGCTTGTCATTTCAACTTTGGAGACCCTTGAAATAATGCAATTTAATATCATCTCTATTGTATCATAAAGGTGTGAGGCTATACTAGTTTTGATTTTTTTTTTTTTTAATTTTTATTTTTCCTTTCCTTAAAAATTTCCTTTTTGCAGAAAACTGACCACAATTCAGCATTTGAAACAAGTTCCCAGTATGTTATATTAATGAACAAGCTATACATTAAATCAGTAGTTATTAGAGTATTAGCACCAGTGGGAAACTTTCAGTTATTTCATTCTATAGATCTGATACTTTTCTTCAGAAATAGTAACATCTACTGTTATTACTCCCAATCCTATATCATTTCTATATACTATAGAAACAGATATGATTTGTACATAAAGTACGGTGTCATTATAATAGAACATCTGTATTGCATCAACAACACCGTGAGAATTATTAATTTAGTGACATATAGGACTAGACTGTAAACTATTTTTTTCATGGACTTTATTTTCACTGTCTCTGACAAACAAGTTAGGATTCTTAGCTACTTAGTAAAGAATATACATATTGTCTGGTTTTTTTTCTATCAATATTGCCAGCAATCTCCTTCTATAGCTGCTCAACAAAACACATCACTGAGACTTTTCTGTGCAAATTATTTTCACTCTGTCATGACAGTGTTAACAGAGAAGATACAAGTCAGCATAGTGAAAAAGATATCTTTTGCTAGTCCTTCATCAGGAACAATAAATGGATTATCCATTAGATTCAGTAACAATCCAGTAAGTCATTGTCTCTAGTTTACATTTTTGAATCTTCTTGTGAAAAAAAAAAAACTGGTTTAGTCCATGGAACAGTGTCACTAGGTCAGCTCTTTCTTGATTAATGAAAATTCACCAGTTACATTAATGAATAGGAATGTTTTTCCCAAGCCAAAAGCATCAAAGAATTTCAAGTTTGCCACCTTAAGACTGCTACAGTGCCAAGAACAGTCTTTCAGTACAAAAATGTACACAATAACATGACTGTGCATTGTCTCTCCTTGGCATATTCATTAATATCTCAACCCGCACAACATTGTAGTAATAACGCATTTTTATCAGCTCTAAGCAAATTAGCTTTTGCCTTGGAATAAAAGTACAAAATTGGCTATTCAAAGGAAAGGGCTTTGTCTTACTATTCTGAGACATAGGCAACTGCTAGTGAGTTGCGACTTTGCTGATATCCTTGATATGATTTGAAGGCATCCAACTATGGTATACTCTGACTTTGAAGACAATCTGAGGACACAAACACAGGATTATGTTTTGACTTAATAGCAAATATTTACTAATATGCAATTTGATGCATTTCTGCAAAACACATTAATATCAACAAATATTGGTAACTATTGATATAATTGTCTCTGATGTCAGCTTGAGCTAGGTAACAACTTGATTTAGAGTCAGGTCTAATTTTAAAGATGCCTTATGATATTTACCTAATCTTATTTTCATAATTCAAAGTTATCTATTGGCCAATACAGGAATCTCATTATTAGAGAACATTTTATATTTAAGGAAAAAAATCAAGTAATATATTTTTGTCTTTTTCAAAATTATTATTTTTATTATTTTGTAAGAAGACAGTCAAGCTGAGCAAAGTTCTTTTAAAAATTACTCTGAGTCACACATTTTTTGATCACAAAGTTGTTATTATTTCTAACTAATACCCTTGATTAACTCCAGGAATATATTTGCAGAAGTGTCTGGTATTGAGAATGGCATAAGGATCTACTCAGGCTTCCAAAAATAAATTTCTGTATTTTTAAAGAACAGTTTATTGTATGTATTCAAGGCAGGTTTATCAACATATTTCCTAATATAATCTCAAATATTTATATAAAAAGTGAATAAATAGATTTATCTTCAGCAAAAACACATATTTGAATAAACTCCACAATCCTTACTACACAATAGTATTGTCAAAACTAGATGATATTTTTCTAGGATTTGAAAGTTCTTCACTGACACATGAAAGATTTCAAAGCCATCCTAACACAACTTAATTGTATTGTAAGTGATAAAACTAATGCTATCTCCACTGTTAATTAACAATCCACCTTGTGTGCATCTGCTTTGCTCAGCTGAGATAAAGGAAACCAATCACCTCACTCACTGAATACCTGAAGGCTTATTGAGAGAACTACATGCCCTGCTCTGACAAGAGCACCATGATATGCCTGATCTCCTGGACACTGAAGCCATTCAGCTGCCAGGTGCTGACAAATCACACAGACTTCACTTGACAACAATAATGATACTGAGTTATCCATCGTCTCTTAAATAAGGTAATGACAACTCCTCTGAACTGATTATTCGCTTCCACCCAGCTTCAAATTTTTAGTATTTCTATCCTAATGTCACTGTTTCCTGGCAGTTTTTTTCAGCAGCATAAGGCACACGTTAGTTGCATTGTGTTGAATGTCCATTTTGTTCAGTATATATCACATGTAGGCTGTATCATACGTGGTGTTGTCACAGGGTGTCACAAAGGCACAGACAGTTTGAGACAAAATAAACTAGATCTATTAGTATTGAATCCCTGACAGAGCATTAAGGATAAAGTTTTCAGCAACTAAGAATACTAATATAGTTAAAAAAATTAGTAATTAATATTTCAACTGTTTTTTGGTGATTGCGGCCTATACCTGAATACAATACAGCCTAGAACAAATTTCTGTCAGTAAGAAAGTTCATAATACATTTGTGGGTGAAAAAAAAAAAAATTAAAAAGAAAGTAGTCATGTTGAATGTTCTTTTTCCATCATGAAAACAAACCTAATTTTGAACTTGTAAAATCCAGATGATTGATTTAACTGCAAGAGAGCACAAAAAAGTTCATCTAGTTTAAATTACCAGTCTAGGTACTGGAAGCAGCATTTCTGTACAACAGAGTCTTAGATGGGCCAATAATAGGCGGATGGCAAATGAGCACAGTGAATCAGGCAAGGTAACATACCATGACCTCCAGGGTTTTAAGGGCCTCTTTTTCTTGTTCCAGATAGACTCCGCTCAGTGGTGGCCAGACTCCAGATAAATTGCAGGACACACAACAGGTATGGTTTCCTTAGTTTCTATTCACAGATCCACCACGGTGCAACCACTAGCCCCCCCACCGCCCCAGGACTCTGGGATGTAGAACAGTAAACCACTAACTGTGGACAATCTGCGACAAAAAAACCACAATTTTGTAACACTGTGAGGGCTCCCCTCTCCTTCTATCTTGCCTATATGGTTTCTTTTTAAGACTACTAGTATTTATACAAGATTAAGGATAGTAGAGAATGAGGACTGGAAAACATCCTTTTGTTGCATTCATTTTGCATGTTTGATTTGGCTCCCTGGCATTTGTGTAGATTAAAAATTACAGAATATAGAGAGTTTGAGGAGAAAAGGTTCTGTGTAACTTACTGTTGATATGCAGTAGCTAAACTAACCTTCTGGTTTAATTGGAATATAATGCAACAGAATATGAACAGCAACTTCATTCACTGTATGAACATCTGAATCACTTCCTTATGCTCATAGGTATTGTTGCAAGTGAGCTGACATTAGCAAACAAAATACTGGTACACATGTAATTATTCAAATTCTGATCATATTTATGGAAGTTCTATTGTATCAGTTAGCAAAGCTATATTAAGCAGACAAAATCCACCATTTAAGAACTGTGGTGGGTTGACCTTAGCTGAATGTCAGGTGTCCACTAAGCCGCTCTATCACTCCCCTTCTTAACAGGAAGGAGGGGAGAAAATGAGATAGAAAAAACCTCATGTGTCAAGATAAAGGCAATTTAATAAACCAAAAGCAAAGGCCACCTGCGGAAGCAAAGGAAAACAAAAGATTTATTCTCTAATTCCTAGTGGCTGGCAATGTCCAGCCACTCCTGGGAAGTGGGGCTTCAGTATGCATAACAGTTACTCTCAGAGAAACCCAAAAATTAATGCTCCCCTCTCCTTCTCCTTTCTCTTAGTTTCTATCGCTGAGCAGATGTCATACAGTATGGAATATCCCCCTGGTCAGTTTGGGTCAGCTGTCCTGGCTATGTCCCCTCTCAAGATCTTCCCCACTCCTAGCCTACTGGTTTTTGGGGATAGAACATTGGAGAGACAGCCTTGATGCTGCATGATCATTGTACAGCATAAGCCAGAACACTGATGTATTATCAACAGCCTTTGAGCTACCAATACAAAGCACAGCAGTATGAGCACTGCTATGCAGAAAATTAGCTCCACCTCAGCCAGATCCCATATATAACTGTTGTGGGAGGCCTCGGCTTGTCCAAGGGATTAGAATGAGAATTAGATAGCTAACCTTGAATGAACATCTGTGTACCCTTGAGGAGGCCAGAAAGTCCTGATGAAAGAACGACCAGTTCACAAATAGGGAAAGCTTATTAATGTTAGAACAGAAAGAAAGAAGCACCCAATTGTGGACAGGTGGTTTTTGATGAGGCCAATCAGGTGTGGGCACTTATTATTAAAATGATTATAAAAAGGCTTACAGCCACAGCAGCAGCATTAGAAGCGTTGAACATTTGAGCCTTTGGAGTGTGCGTGAGTGATATGAGTCCATCTCAACAATGACATGTCAAGCCATACTTCCACACATAACTTATTATGAAAAGGTTATAATAGTACATTTTCCTCCTCACATGGTTAAAAACATATTTATATATTATTCCCCTTTTTAAACAGACCAAAAGATGGTCAGTTAAGGTGGAAATGCTTTTACTTCCCACTGCTTACCTCACTATCTATGAATATAGAACAACAATAATCTCCAGATTCCCTTTAAAGTATACACTTTAGACAACTTTTACTTCATTTCACTTGGGGATATTATTAAAATACAATGCTGATGCAGTGCAGATTTAGCCAGATATTTATTTTCAAGATAAGATAACTACTGCCAAATGTATATCCACACATATGAAATGAAAAAAGGATTTATTGAAAGATACAAATGATATCCTGTAGGCTGGTTAAAGCCAAGCAACTCAGAAGTAAGAATGAGAAATTCTATGCTTATCAGGTCTCATTATATCTACATTTCTTCTGGTATCTGAGAAGACCCACTGCTCTGACAGCCGCAGTGGAACTGTGTAACAAATCAAGATAGAATGCTTTGAATTGAAATTATGTTTGAATGCTGCATTCCTTCAGGAGTGTATATTTGAACCATAAATTGAAGTTAACTTTTTTTTTTTTTTTTTTTTTTTTTTTTTTTTTTTTTTTT
>JANVCC010000070.1:4672881-4963372 GCA_025345505.1 Todiramphus chloris collaris | reverse complement strand
TTTTTTTTTTTTTTTTTTTTTTTTTTTTTAATGTAAGAGTGGTATTCTCAACCAGTATAAGCCTAAGCCTTTGGGACCAGACTGGATGAAGAGATACCAAGTCCTGATAAATAGTTGATGTCATTGTGACACTGCTTTCTATCTCCCTTAAGAAGTTGTGGAGACCACTAGAGGTCCCAAAAAAACAGAAGAAAGAAAATTGTGTGCCAGTCTTGAAAAGGGCAAGAAGAGTGCTTAAGGATACAGGAGAGTGGTTAGCCAAAATTCAGTCCCTAAAAAATTCCAGTCCAGGTCATTCTAGTGACATGAAGGATAGGCAGGTTACTGGGAGCAGCCAGCATGGATATATGAAGAGTAAGATCACAGAGCTAAGAGAAAATTACTAGATCCAGGCTTGGGTTGCAGATAAATGGGATTAAGGTCAGTGAGGGTCTACCAGAATGGTCAAGGTTGGAGCACTCACCCTGTGAAGAGGGGATGAGGGAGCCAGTGTGGTTCATGCCAGAGAAGAGAGAGCTTCAGGGGAGCATATAGCTCCTGCAAGTGCCCATGAGGGGCCAAGAAGGCAAAGCCGGGCTCAGAATTGTACCTACTTGCAGGAGGCAGCTGGAATAGAGGCTGCCTTAGGCCATGATTTGATGATTCATGCCCACTGTTTTCATCAAATTAAAAAGAATGAGGCCTAAATACTGATGTTTTCATATGCTCTTTGTAAGCCAGTTAGTGCCTTCAAAATGAATAAATCGCAACTGAAAAGTGTAAGATTCATCTCATCTAACTAGAGATAGATAAAAATTAGGTTCTCAGTTAATTTTCTAGTCTTCCTTTCTACTTAGTAGAAGGAATAAAGTATCTCTAAAAAATAACCCATCCCATTTTCAGATAAATAAATCAAGCGAGGATGGATTATTCCCTGAATGTTCCTGTATGTCTTCATTTCCTGTAAAGAGAACAGGCTTAGCTAGCCTTGTTGTATGCTTTACTTAAAGATGTCTATTATTAAATGCAGGAATCACTACCTAAATTTATTATGTTTTGAATGGTAAAGAGTCTGTATCAAAATACGTGTAAGCTCTTGCCTTAATACCTCAACTTTCAATGAAGCACAATAAAACCAGCAAGAGTTATTTTACTTATTTGCAGAATAAATTCTTTATGAAAAAATAATAGAAGTAGAATTTTTATTTTTTTTTTTCCAGAATGAATTTGGTGGAGCTGTAATTGAATACTTCAGTGTTCATAAAAAAACAATGAGTTTGAGACATATTTTCTTGATTATGAACATATATCCCTTCTGTGGTTTAGGATGAATCTGCTGCAAGTCTTCCTGTTTCTGCATCATGCATCCTAGTATCATAGATTTAAATCTGTAGCATCTCATAAGTATCTTGATGTTAGGAACAAAGCTGATCCCCTTCCTCATTTATCACTGTTCATCTCCACATTCCTCAGCACTTGCAGCATTCTAGACTTAAGCTGACCTGTGGTCACTAGTGCAATAACATAAGCAAGCTCTTTTCACAGAATCATTACAGTTGGTAAAAACCTTTAAGATCATCAAGTCCAATGATTTTCTAACTCTACCAGGGCCACTACTATTTGATGGAGCTTGAACTGGACAATACAAAGAGTGAATGGCATTGATTGTACATTTGCAGCACAGCAATCAAGAGCAGTGCCAAGACCGAAGTTTCAACTTCCATATCCAATGAGTATCAGCACAGCTGTGCAGACAAATAGTCTTATTTTACTTTTACCTGGAAAATTGTCATTAAAAATTAGCATCCTGATTTGACTAGGAATATGTTCAGTCTCACAGCTGTAATAGCACACTGTGTGCTAGACCTCATCCTGCTGTATTTATAGCCAGAACCTGCAGAGAAAAAACATTATCTGCTAACTGTACACCAGGATATCTTTGGGGGAAATATTCTATGGGGTATAATAGGTGTTAACAGGTGTGGAATCTCCGTGTACTTGAAAGAGTACTTTTATATCTATATTTCCTAGAGTCATGAGCAGGAATATCCAGATATTTGCAGACACCATGGATACTAAACACAGATTCTTCTTTTCCTGAAATAGTAAGCATTATTAAACCATGCTAATTTTTTAACAGTTTTCTGCAGCCTTCCAATATCCTCATTGTCATGGTTTAACCTCAGCCAGCAACTAATCACTGCACAACTGCTCACTGATTTCTCAACAGTGGGATGGGGGAGAGAATCAGAAGAGTAAAAATAAGAAAACCCATGGGTTGAGATACATTTAAATAGGTAAAAAAAAGACATGCACACAAGCAACACAAACCAAGGAATTTATTCACTGATTCCCATTGGCAGGCAGGTGTTCAGCCATCTCCAGGAAAGCCAGGCTCCGTCACATTTAGTGGTTATTTGGGAAGACAAACGCCATCACTCCAAACATCTCCCACTTCCATTTTCTTTTCCCAGCTTTATATGCTGAGCATGATGTCACAGGGTATGGAATATCCCTTTGTTAGGCTGGGGTCAGCTATCTCAGTTGTGTCCCCTCACAACTTGTTGTTCACCCCCAGCCTACTCTCTGGCAGAACAGTATGAGAAGCAGAAAATACCTTTATGCTCTGTGTAAGCACAGCACAGAAATAATGAAAACTGAAAACATTCCTGAATTATCAACACTGTTTTCAGCACAAATCCCAAACATTGCCCTGTACAAGCTACTACGGAAAAAAATTACTCTATTCCAATCAAAACCAGCACACTCATGAAATACAGAGATAACATATTATCATGGATATATAGGTATCTCAACAGTCTAGAAACATTTACTCTAAAAGGAAACAATTTTACTGAGTGAATGGCACTATTCCTGAGTAAAGCCTGTAGCATGATTAAGCTAAGTATTACTTATCTTTATACACAGATATCAGTATGAAAAGAGCAAAAGAACATTTAATTTGAAATTAATTGATTTGAAAAGGTGAAGTATAAACTATATTAAATTAAGTACACTCAGAAAATCTTGATACAATAATATTCAAGATTTCTCAAAGCTGGCTTATTATTACCCAATAACCAGTTAGAAGTTGTACATTTAATGGGTAACTTAATTAGGAACCTTTATAGATTTCATTTCAATTCAAATTCTTTGAAAAAGTAGATGGGAGTGTATTTTAATATTTATTCAGTATTGTCTTCCTCCTCTATCTCAGTGCAAACAACATCAAGGAGAAAGATATGCAGATGTGTTCCTTAAGGGTTCTTTTAATTCAGACTTTTTTCACACATCTAGTCATTTGTGGTTTGGAAAGTTTTGCCATTTAAACATTCACCAGATTTCTTTAGATTTCTCCATTTTGGTCATCAGCAAGTTATCTTCCCTTTTCAATTTCCTTCTCTTTACCACTTTTCAGTCTGTGTTTCCAGAACAGTGTATCACTCCCTCCCCCTAGCATCTAATGGGCAAACCTAAAAGTAATTCAGTCCATCTTCCTGTTGCATATTATCTGTTCTTTCTTTTCAAAGTCTCATACATGTTCCATCTACTGAGGAGCAAAAAATTTGAAAAGAAAAAAAAAGCCAATAGTAATATTTTTGCTTGTTCTAAACAACTGAGGTGAAACCATTATTACATCATGTACAATAAAGTGCCTTTTTTAAATTACCAGTTAATGAAGTGAATGTGATAATGCTGTAGAGTTCACTAGCTCTCAGACCTGTAGTTGTTGAGTCACCTGTACTATTTAAAGGTCTTCTGTTCCATTTATTGCTCACTAACTTTACACTGAGTAGCCTTTCCACATGCTACAGTAGTAACTATAGTTTGCTCTAGTGCAGGCTGAACAGGTACGTATGCATGGAAGAATTATTTTGACTTGGATGAGAGTGAGGCATGAGTTAGCTTTAAAGAAACACTTTAAACAAAAAACCACCACATGTAAACATGCTAATAAAACTGCATTATTAACGTGATTGTTGAACCTGATATATGTCTGATGCTCAAGAAACACATATCAATCAGCATGATTACTACTACTGTCACATGCTTTGTACTGACTTCCGACTGTTCATGAAGGTACATATTTAAGGTAAAAATAATTGCTAAGCAATGAACTAACAGTTCAGTTCAGTCTGCAAAAGCTGTCAAAATGTTTTGGGTTTTTTTTTTTTTTTCTCCTATAAATTATCTGACTAGTGAATGTGCTAAGAGCAGACCCCTCCCTTTTTATTGCTCAACTAGCTGAGCTATCTTCTGTAAAACAGAGTCACGTCAGCATAGTGTTGCTTTTCAGTTAATTATTTTAGGTTCTAAAGGTATCAATGAACACAGGGAATCTTTCAAAAATATGATTTCTAGCACTGAACTCACAAGAACATAAAATCCGTACGAACTATTACCTCAGATAAGCAAGGAAACAAGACTTCCATTTCACATACACATAATAAAAATAATTTTGGAAAGCAGCTGTGATAAACGCTTCAATCAAAGTTCTTATGAGAGAACAACACAGAAGAAAACATGCAAATAAGCAGTCTTGTTTGCAATCTAGTGTCTCCCTCGTTTACCAGAAATTTTGCTTAGAACATAGGATAATACAGTACTAGATCCAAAGGAAGAAGGGGTATTTCTAGTGCATCTTTTGCAGGCAGATGTGTATTGACACTGTACTTACAGCTAAACAGATGATATCTCCAAAACGGAAGTTGTGCAGATGTGGTTAGCACTGCACTGGGCTTGAGCCTTTCAGTTTTTCTGAGAAGAAGCATGCACTAACCAAAGCCTAGTTCTCTGTGTTTCTGGGCTGGAAACATCTTCCTGTCTGACTAGACTGCAGTGTGGTCTGAATGAATGCATGGTGGTCTATGAAACACTGAGTAAGCAAATCTAACAGTGCCTCAGGGATTAACACTGGAAACCCTAAACTTCTGGCTCCCACAGGAGGAGGCACCAGAACCCAGAAGTAAACCCCTTGCAGCATCTGAGAAAGGATTTCTAAAGATAAATAAGGATTAAGGACAGGATTATCTCAAATCATACTCTACTCTGTCCTTGACACTGAGGCAAGTCACATTCTAGAAGCAACTGATGCCTCAATTTTTCTTTCTAACCATTGCTTAAATTACTGAACACATACACCAATATTGTTAATACAATAGTACTTAAGAAGACTGTCTGATCCAAGACATGAATAACACTTTTTGTGCACTTTTGTTTTAGAGGGATGGCAACCAGTGACATAGTGTATGGCCAAAGAGTCTTGCTCTAGGAGGTACACACTGAATCTCTGCAGGACAGGAAGCTTTTGGTGACATAAAAAAAAGTCAATAAATTTTACACAGAAAAGAAGGTCAATTCCAGATAAAATACAAGCTTTTACTTAGCTCAAAAGAAATGGAATTCTCCCTACAGATTTTATCTTACTGTATTTTACTGTCACAAGTGCGCACCATTTTTCAGAGGCTATTTAGAAGTGAAGCAAGTGAGATCATTTCTTCAGCTGTAAAATTACTAGGCATGAGAAAATTTCTTGAATTATATTTCAGATTTATATAGTTTACAGAACTAGTTCTATTTGGCAAACCTTCAATTACATTCCACATCAACCTAGTGTATTTTCAGTGCTTTCTCCATTTTAATTTTGAATAATCTAAAAACACATTAGTGAAGTATGTAGAAAGAATTGTTCCATTTTTATCCAAGAGGCATCTAATGTAATGACATATAGTAAATACTTTATTGCCATGTCATTATTATTTTCCCTTTCTTCTCCTCTCCACCCACTTCTCACAATTTTTCCTACATAATTATGCTTTAGAGTGTCAATTCAGTCACAGATACTTAGGTTTTATAACCCATAATGTTTTGGAAGACAGGATGTTGTTCAAAAGTATTCAGGGAGATACATAAACCTTAATGTATGATTTTGTTACTATACAAAATAACAGAAGACCATGTTCATTCCATGGTTATTCCATGGTGGGGGCTATGTTCTTAGTTAATGGCTATTGAGCTCTCAATCTCCAGCTACCTTTTTTTCCTGGACTGTGGACTAATTGTGCCAGAGAAAGTGTTGCACCAAGACTGGCTCCATGCAGAGGTAATTTGGATCCAGCATGGCATTTTAATTAAAAGAGACAAATAACTAGTACACAAGGGTCAATTTGACCTGGAAACAAGACAGCCTCCTTTCACATAGCCTAGAATCTATACTTCTGTGCCAAGTGACACCATGCTGAACTTCACAAAACCTGCTCTGATGTCCATATTACTTTCTGTAATTGCAAAACTTTCCTGTTATTCTGCATTATGCATTCTCAATTTATTGCATACAGATTCAGTGGTGTCTCTCATCCCCAACTCAAACAGGTTCTCATGTGGCAAGGCTGCATCTTGCAGTTGGCTCTTTACACTCTGTTCCCAGAGCTCCATGTTGTTGTAGACATTATTAATTTTAATATATTGTTGTGAAAATATTCAGGACCAGCTCAGACTCAGCATCACTCCTAAAGTAAAAACGCCTTCCCGTGATGTTTTGGGAAACTGGCTTAAAAACACTCACGTGGTCTCCTGTGGAGATGTACAATATTACCCCAATGTCTAAAGGTATATGAATTCTGAGTGTTCATACACACACCACATCTCAAAATAATGATGTTAAACAGCTATATAAGGAAAATCTGTAAAACCTATCTAGGATAGCCATCTGAAAAAAATATTAGTAACTACAGTAGTCAGCACTATCCACCCTTAACAATACAAGGGGAATCATATTTTACAGGTACATAGGACAGTAAATGGACAGCAAAAGCACTGCCAAAGAATCTTGGGGTTATGCTTTATAGAACAGATTTTTGAAAAACTGAGTTCCCATTTCAACATGCCACAGAAAAATGTAGAAAACCAAATACAAGTAAACAAATATAAAATGATGAAAGTTCTTTTGTTATAGTATAGTCATACTTTTAAAACAGCTGTTCTTAGACAGCTGCTAGTAATGTTTTAAACAGATGTTGAAAAAAAAACTCACTGGGTTTTGGCAGTGAAACAACTTTTATCTCTAGATCAGGTCAAAATTTTGTGATATGTTGAGTTCATCTGAAAAATCCATCTAAACAGACTTTAAGACTGACACACATGTACAGAGCCTAACAGATGATAAATAGGGTACAGAGTAACTAGTGCCTTAATTTAGACAGATCAAAGTATCTCCTTGCTGCAGATTGGTATATACTTAGATACAAACGTGACTAGTGAGAGCTCTGAGTTGGAGACCATGGATGTAGTAAAGTCTTTCATGCAGCAGATAAATTAGGAATCATTAAATGACGAAACCTAGGAAGGAGAGCTCTGAAGTCGAGTTTGTTAACTCCAGAGCTTTACAAATTGAAAATGGAGTTTCATGATATTTTCATCAACAAATACAATGTCCATGTGGACATTCTGGGCATGTCTCCCTGGAGTTATAGGTAGTATTCCAGGTAGAAGATAATGTCTGGATCCTCAAGCTAAAGTAACAAGATTTGCCTGTTTCAAAGGAACTTTGAACTTACTCATTTATTTTGGGGTGATTTAATGGCTAAGCCCATAGAACAAAAAAAACACTGTCAGACAGAAGAATTTAGTACAATCATACAGACATGTTTTCCAGCCCGTTCTAGGCATTAACACTACCAGTTTAAACATGTCACGATCATATGGTCAGAAAGAGATTCTTCTACACAATCAGTATTCTCCTTCAATTATTTTCCATCAGACATTAATGAAGCTCCCGTAAACTATAAGCAAAGATACATCACCAGCATAATTACCAGCTTGGCAGACATGCAGCTGGAACTGTAATTACACAGGTGGGACTATATTTATAGAAGAACATTGACAGCCAAAATTAAGATTCCTGATTAAAAAAACCAACAACAACAACAACAATAATAATAAACAACAAAAAAAAACCACACATACACACAAAAAAGTCCCACATCAATACATTTTGAACCACATATTAGGTATGCAGTACATTATTTGAGGTGCCACCCATAGTAACCCAAACAAGTGCAAGGAAAAATAGAAAGAAAGACATCAGATGAAAGCAAATCTATTCTTTGTAAATGATCAACAAGTGTTTTGTATTAATCCTGTCTTCTTCAGGTTCTTGTCTTCCTCAAAGTTCACCCCCTGGGTTTTAATATTTGTCTTTGTTGTTGTGTACTGGCAATATTTACAAAAAAACCACAGCATATATAAATTTTCCACATTGTTTTTAACAGAAAGAAAGTGATTGCAGTGTTCTCAACAGATAACCATGAAATACATTTGGGGTTTTTTTTCTCATTTTTCTGAATAATTCACCATTTTTTATTTACCTTTCTTTATTTTTGAAACATTGCTAATTATAAAATGGTAACAACAACTAAAAAAATAGAAAGGCTTTGACATCTTCTAAAAAAGAAAAGTAGTATAAACCTCTGCATGATTTTATGTGCTTTTGATACTTAGGAGCATATATTGTATATTCTGTAGAGCATATTAAGTTTAATAATAACCACATATGGAGTTAATGTCTATTCCAGTAATGTTTCCCTTCCTTATAACCATCACAAATTTAGTCAAGAGTAGCAGTGCTGAGAGATTCTAGGCAGGATATAAACATTTTCTAGTATGAAGGAAGAAAAATGAGACAGGAGATAAAGGTAACCTTGTATATATCATTCATATGTGATTATCTGAAAGTTTTTTATAAAGTTCTTCAGAAGATATTATTAAGGGAAATAACTAACTATGGATAAGCAGCAAACAGATTTTCTGGATTAAACACAGACACACTAATCAAGAGTTCTAATAAAAACTTAATGAGCATAAGTTAAAGTGAATAATGAAAGATTGAATTCAGTGAAACAAGCAGTCTACACTTTCTCTAAATCACATAAGATAGTTGAGACATTCCCTGATGACATCCTATTAAAGGAAAACTAAGAATGGCAAAATCTGTGGTTTTATTTCTCTGATATCATAAATAACTAGGAAATTGTGAGAAATATGAAAGACAAAAAGTAACATCAAAAAGAGGGAGTGAAAACATGAATTCTGGAAACTGGCAGGTGGGAAAAAAAGATTTAAAAGTAGAGTTAACTCAAATATCAAAGTGATCATGTATTAAAATATTATTTCACATAAGTTTCCAAAGAATAAACCTTGAGCAGTACTGCAAAAGTTAATTGTGGATTCCAAACTCTAATGATGGACAAATTCTGACTTTATTGGTTTTTGCAAGCTAAATTCAAACCCAGATATTACTATATTTAGCCATCATTCTTCAATTAATGTCTTGAATTATAAATTAGAGCTATTTAAATTATCTTAATCTGGAATATCCATTATTCTGTGCAGCACTGTGGTAATTACTAAATAACAGTTGGATTTAAAACTCAGCAAATAATATTCAGCACAATTAAAAGTTATTAATGCAAAGGTATCTAGCATGTGCTTCTGAAATATTGTCTCTTTATAATGTGCACTTGAGTGTACTGTATCATTCACTAAAATGTACAAAGGTCAAAGCAAGGGAGAGAACGGGGAAATCTACATTAAGGAGACTTTCTAAAAAAAACAAAACAAAAGAAAAGTATATATTTTGTAAGAGTGAATTGCTTGACTGATTTCACTGTATAAATCCTTGTAAACATTCATCTCTTACATGAAAGAAAAAAGTCACATAATGCAATGATTCACAGCATTCCCTACAGCTGTGCTAAAGCCGACTGATTTTCAAAGGGAGAATGGGGAAACTAGAATAACTCCCCTGAGTAATGGACAGCTAAGACGGAAGAACTAGAAGTGCTCCCTGGGTGCCACCATGTTCAGATCTTGGAAGAAATAAACAAGCCTCAAATTATCTTTCAGTTGTCTGCAACATCTTCCTTGCAGTCAGTATCATTTTCCCCAAGAGCAGAAATCTTTCTTCAGAAGCAAAATGCCTACAGTGCAAGAGCAGACTAAGCAAGCAGTAAATTATTTTAGAAGTGAAACTGAATAACAAGCATTTATGTATTATGACTCTGAAGAACCTTGTTTCTCATCAGAGGAGCACTGTAGAACTATGTGGTGTAGACATGCTGCTTGACATGGAAAGACGGAAAACATCAGAGACATTTCCTTGGCACTTCCTCACCACAGCTGTACAAATGTACTGTGAGACAGCATACACAGTTCTTACAATTATTGATAGCTTAATGCCTAATGTACATTTGAAAAAGATTTGTTTTATCTCATGTGTGGTTCCATCAGACTATATTAGCAAAACAAAAGGTCCACAATGTTGCACCTAGAACGTCTGGTAAACACAGTCCCTAGAATGGCAATGTTACTTTAAATGCAATGCAAGTGGCTTCAGCTCCAGGACTGAGGGAGAATCAAGAAACAGAATTCATTATGACACATCAGTGTGATCTTTAATTCCTGTTTACTGCTTCCTAGACACCAGAGAAACAGGACACTCAGAACTACAGTGGAGACATATAGTCCAAATAAAAACTTACCTAAACTCTAATGACTTCGGTGACCTCTAGATCACCCTCATAGACCTTCTGTTGGTGTAAAGTGGTTTTCTTTCAATGTTCCTATAATTTATTTAAAGACAAATGTCCATGAGGGAGAAAAGATGCACATTTACTTAGGACCATAAGGACACTTACAGTCATGATCATTGACTTAACAGAAATTTATGGATATACTTACTCAGTACTAAAAGCTGTTATGAGTCATCACGTTACTTCGTAAGTTGAAAACATTTTTAAGATTTGACATTTATGCAATCAATGGCTAGTGATCAATGACAATTTAAGAATTTCTAAATCCACTGATGTGTTAGCTCTTGCATGACTAACCATAAGTTTGCAATAGAAATTTGTTATGAAAACTTACTGGGGAAAAGTTATCAACTACTGTATCATAATCTATTTTGTTATATAGTGCCCTTAAGGCATTCTGGGGGAAAGAAAATTATCTTTTTAGATTTATGGAATATTAAGACTTGAAAATATTTAATACATAATAAAAATGCCAAATTGAGGCTTCTTTACTTTGAAGATAAAATAGTCTTTGATTTTTACAGAGTAGATATCTGAATTTTCAACCCAGTTCCAGCCTCTGGTCATCTGCGCTGTCTTTTAACTCTTTAGTTCTTCTGCATGCTACAGACTGAACTCCAGAGATCGTTATGTACTTTCAGGTACAGTTTAATTCCAAACTTAAATGGAACTTGAAGCCTTTGCAGCAAGTATGGTAAAAAGACATAGTAGGAGGTATTTCTGCCTGACATGCTTAATCACTGGTTTTTAAAAAATGCATCCTACTCCTGCTGTAGTCAGTGGGCTTTTACTGCTACCTCAAATGGGAATTGGGTTTCATGGGCACAAAAGCTTCTTTTTACTTTTTAAAGTCCATTCTACAAATAGATAATTACAAAAAAAAAACCCCAAACAAACAAACAAGCAACAGAAAAAAAAACCCCAACAACGTCATGGTTTAGGGTCAGGGTAGCCCCTTAGACCTATAACAGATGCTCTCTGTTAATCCCCCTCCCTCCCCAAAGGGGAAGAGAAAGGGAATAAGGGAGAGAGACTTAGTGATTAGAAAAGGAAACTAGAATAGCTTTAATGAAAAGGAAATTAATAATAATTAAAATGGAATATATACAAATATATACAAAGCCAGTATCGAACCCAACCCCCCTGATGGTAATTACATCACAATCACCACTGATGCTGTGGAGCAAGCACTGGGACAGTCCCAGACTGGGCCCCGCAGAAGATGGGAGCTGTGTTCAGGAGCTGGATTCTGGTACTGGGTTCAGGAACACACAGACTGGGATCAAAGGCAGAACAGACAGAGGCCTCCTTGGGTGCTCTGAGGAAGGAACCGAAAGAAGACCTGAGCCAAGCCAAGCAAAGCTGGCAAAGCAGACCAGGAGGGGAAAAGAACCCAGAGACCCTTCTGATCCCTCAGCTCTAAGCATATGCCATATATGGGCTGGAATCCCTCGTTGGTCAGTTTAGGGTCCCCTGTCCTGTCTGCTCCTCCCTGCAGGTGCCGCCTTTCACTTTCTGCACCCCCCAATGTGGTACATAAGATCCAGCAGTGGCCTTGGTCTGCACACCAATCCTTGGTACTAACTCTAAACATGGGGTGTTGCCACTGCTAGAAGCAGACACTGTCTGTGAGAACAGGCTGCTACCTTCAGACAGTGCAGTTAGTTAGAACTGAGGTGAAAAGTAAAATCACTGAACAGAATTAGTTTTGTTCACACTCAAACCAAGACAACCAACAAACCACAAAAAAGTTCTGTCAGGTACAGAAAAAGGCAAAGAAAGAACAAGTGTGTCCACTGTCATGTTGGATAGCACTAATTAAACTTTTGCTACATTACTGTTTTTTTCTGCTGATACAGGTTATTCAACAGACCCAATAATCATTACTTCCTTTATTACTAAATATGAATGCAGATATGCATCATAAAAACTAGGGCAATAGCAGCAGAAAAAATACATATACTGTATTCAATTTACAGTCTCATTTATGAGGCAAACAAGGGTAAATTGTGCCAGTGAGAGGTACTTAAGTATCAGACTGAGGAAACAGCTCCAAGATATCCCCGCCTTGTAAATAAACTTTTCATGACTTGCTTTGTTTGTTTAATACTTCTTTTTTTCCCAAATATTCCTAAATATGATTTATATTTTGCTATAATCCCCAAAAGATATAAAATTTTATTACTACATATTCTACTGTTATCATGCTTTTAATTATATATATAATGAATAATTACAGATTCATTGCGTACTTAGTTTCTAACCAAAGCTTCTCTCTCAGGTGAAACAAGTAATTCTAACAAAAGAAATGATGACTTGTTTGGTAAATCATATCAGGTAATATAAAATTTTCGGAATTATTGTTGTTCTGGTCTTAAACTAATTTTTCCAGATCATTGTTTTTCCTGCTTATATGCTCACAAAACTAACAAAGTGTGTATGAAAAACAATACTAGGTGCAAGATCTAGTTCTGTGCACAGATTCTGTGTATTCTTCTATTTGTCTGCCTATATACAATAACCAAGAATTTAAAAAAAAATAAACAACAAACCCAAACAGTCTCTAATAGCTACTGCATGATATATTTAGCTATATGCATATAACACATTACTTTCTCAGTGTCTATGAAGCAAAATTACTTTAGCCTACTAATTTATATACATATAGCTGAACTGTAATGGCCAATTTACAAACCATAAGGACTACAGGTCAAAAGCCTTCCAATTAAATACTTTGGAGAAATGCTTCTCTGCTAGTCTAAAGAACATGCTTCCTTTTTGACATTATTTCTAATAGTATGAAATGTTTTGTGACCTCATAAACGGATGTTTCATGTAAAAGGTTTGCAAATTTTCTTTCTCCAAATCAAAACATTTGTGCTTTTGAAAATATTTTTAATACAATCACATCTATCATGCTGGGATATACTTGAAAACTGATTCCAGTAAGCCCAAAAATTAATATGACTATTTAAATCTTAAGTTACTTTAGCCTCAAGTCTTTCATTAATGAATTTTTACAGCCTGTCATGTAAGAACACCATTGGATAAACAAGTAAGGAAAATGCAGCTATACTTCATGGGACCCAAAAGACTCTCAAAGTCAGCCATTTCAGTTAAATACTTAACGATTTCTGGATTATTGGAAATAGTCTATTTATTCTCAAGTGTCCAATAATATATTAAACAATAATGGATAATAATATGAAATATTTGAAGTAATCAGCATAGAATGTGTACTGTAATTATAGCAAGCAAGAACTGCTTAAGTGACTCATACTGATAATAAATAAACATTTCCAGGAAGTAGTCAGCTTTCATACAGAAAGAACAAAAACTATGAGAGAGCTCTGATACAGTAATGAAAGTCTACAGAATCATAATAAAAGCTGAACACCAGAAGATCTATACACAGACTTAATTTTTATAATCCCGAGCTTTTCCAAACATAAATTATTTTCTACAGAGAAATAACTGTAATGACACATAAACTACCTAGGTTATTTTGTCATAATTTAAAAGTGCAGATATTTCTGCACACAAAAGAATAAAAGCTAAAATAGTATTAATCATAGTGTTCTTCTTGAAGCATAAAATAAAGGGAAAAATGCCAAACTAAAATACACACTATGTGTAAATACAAAAAGTGTCATAATTCTGCAAGAAAATGCATGGGAAATCTGCCCTTTAACTCAACAAAAAATGTCATGATATTTGTAGGTTGGAGAAAATAACCTATTTGACAAGAGCTATTTGACACATTGCTAAAACATGTAGTTTTAATACTGCTTGCAGTGCCACTTCAGTCTCAAGCCATTATTAAACTATGGACTGTGTAAGCTAAAGCACTGACTTTCCAGGAACAATGATTCAGTGACGACAATGTTGGCACAAACAGCACAATGACACCTTCAGACTAGCAGTCATCTGGTACCTGCCTTTAAAGGATTCGTACGTCATCCAAAATTTTCAGTGCAGATCTTTTATCCTTTTGTGACATGAAGTAAATATCTAGGAAAAATTCCTTTTGTCTGATATGTTTTCATGAGAAAATTGTCAGTGTTTGGAGAAGACATATGCACTGAATGTGATAAAAACAGAAGTCTATAACTCCTTTTACAGCTAAAACCACAGATAGAATACACCTATGGATAGCCCTTCTATACCTAGGTTCCCCTCTATTTCAATCCTAAATTATTTACATATGGGCAGAAGCCATTCTCTCACACTTAAAATGCTGCTTTTAAATGATGCAACATTCATTAGATTTGACTGAAGTCTGAAAAGGAGTTGTTTTCAAGAATTACAAAATACTTGGGCTACTCATGCATGTGAGAAGTACAGAACTACTATAATTTAAGAGAGACCAAGAAGAAAAAAAAATGGTTATGTCCTGTCCTTGGGACAGAATTGTACTTGTGCCACTCCTGAAAGATGCTTAGCCAATTTGTTTCCAAAGAATACCACATCTGGAGGCTTCACTACTTCTCTCTGCGTTCACCCTACTGCTTCACTACACTCACCACCAAAAAATTCCTCCCATCTCCACAATGTTTGTCCATTACATCCTATCGTAGTCACTAATAATATGCAGAATATTCCTTGTTTGCAGAAATTTTTTATATGCTTCAAGACCGTATTATTGCCTCTTTCCTCTCTCATATACACATACTTACGTGTGTACACATATATATACCATTAATTCTATCTTTCCTCATAGACCTCATTTTTGCTACTTTTGATTATTCTTGTTAATGTCCATCAGACTTTTTCCTAACTGGTTTACATCTTTCTTGAAGTAGAGTGCCTCAAATTACAGAGATTCCTCTTGCTGGAATCTTACAGCTACAAAGCATCACTGAAACATTACTCATGTAATTTTTTGGCATTACTTCTGCATGTGGTGACAGAATATTGAGTCCTGTTTCGGTTTGTAATCCATTTCAATGCTTTTCTGCAAGTCTGTTTATATGGCATATTATTTCCCTGTATTTGTGTAACTAATTATTCTAAATATTCTACCCTGCAATTATTTTTATTGACTAGAATCTCTCTCATATCTGGAGAATTTATTTAGGATTATTTAAAATCCTGGGTTTTTTTTTTTCCTCTGTATCTGTAGGCATACTTATGCTGTGTCCTGTGCTACAACTGTATACTCAGCAGGACTATATCCAAGACAGACCCTTACAGAGTTTGGTTCAACACATCCTTCTCTTCTGAAGCTGTGGAGATATAATTCTTCAGTTCCATAGCTAAGAACAGGAAGATTTATAAAAGAGAATACCTATTTATCAGCTGAATAATCTGCCTCATAGCCTCTAGAATCTGGCATTTTGAAAGAGTTAGGGCAATATGAATTAGAACATACTTTGTTCTCAAAGAGACAGTGCAAATTACAGGATCTAGCAAGGCTACATCATATCTACCTACAGGCTTTACTGAAATGTCCAATATGTTTAATACAGTGTGCCATAAACATACTGAATGCTATTCTCCTTCAGACAAATAAATCATAAATCACTCCACTGTCACTGCACATTCTTATTGCCTACAAGCTCCAAAAGCAAAATTCTGTACATGTCAAATCTGTTTTTTGATTGGCAGTCAGGGAGCAAGAACTGCAGTGCACAAGTCTAGCTGAAGTCGGATTAGATCATGGTGTCATACCCACAGGAGTAGTAGAGATATGGTCTGACCACTTGAAAAGGAAAGAGTGTGACTCAGATTTAGTGGCCTGGAATAAGGTGCCAGAGAGACATCCTTTCCAGATGAAGTATTACTTGAGTGTGCAGCAGGTGTAAAATTATTTCAAATCAAAATGACAGTGTTCTGCTTTTACTGATTCCCATGCATGGCAGCTCTGCCCTGGTAATACGCTAAGAATAATAGAGAAATATAAAGAGAAGAAGGAATAACTGTCAGGTAGAAAAGAGAAAACCCATTCATCTGGCAGTCAGTGATGGCAACGATGTAGGTGGAAGAAAAAGAGGTGGTTGGTTATACACAGAAGCATGCTACATGCAAGAATTGCAGCTGAGGGTCAGATATGGCCATGCAGGACAGAAAAGTGAGAGTAACAAAGGTGAGTATGATAAATACCTTAACTGTATAAGAGTATAAAAAATGTTGGGTACTGCAGAGAACTAGTTATATTATTGCAATTTTTCTATTAAAAAACAGTACTATATTGACATCAGTAGAAGCGGAAACATTTTCTTTTTGAGATTAGATGTGATCTTCACTGCAGCAATTATCACAAACAAGAAATTCCATTTCAGGAGTACCCTGACAGTTCCATGTACAGAAAGACTGCACCATGGTAGCCACTCCTGAATATATCAGTAAGAATCACAAAGTGTTTTTCTATTTGAATATGACGTGTCTTAACTGGAGGAAAACAATATATGCAGCAATTTCGATAGGAGTGGAGGAGCCATCACACAGTACCAATTTCATTCTGTAGATTAAATACATCCAAATACATTGTTACTGACTAGAAATTCTAGGATTCAGGTTAATAACAGCTTCTAACTGAGAATTTAGCAGTCACCAATATTAGTCTGAAGAAAAAACAGCATGCCACCTCTGATGATCACAAGTGTTCAAAAATTCAGACCTCATTTGAAGTCCCAGCATGAACCTGAAACAGCTCTGATACAGCCTCACTGAAAACAGTGCTACAATTCTACTAAAATAATACCAACATGTTATCAAGTCTGCTTTGTTCCTCCAGAGGTAATATTGTAGCTTCATATATTCTCTTAAGAATATTAAACCTGGAGAGCTTGGTGGACTTAATTTATACTAAGTTCATTTGAAAAATACTGAGTTGGAAGCAACTTTGAGATCATCTGCTATTCTCCCCACCGATTGCTCAAAAAGGGCAAACTCAACTTAATATTGTATGCTTGCAATCCTAACTTCATTAAAAAGGCATAGCAGAATATTGTCCCTGAGAGCCTATAGCATTTCAAAGACTAAGATCTATACTAGGACTAATTTTAAGATCAAATTTCCCCAACTGAGAAAGAGAGAAATCTTAACATTTCCTTATCATGTAAAAATAAAGAAAAAAAGAAAAGTTATATTTCCATAATTAATCCAATTGGCTTTAATGCTATCCAGAGTGATTTTCTTTCTCCTTCTATTTTTATTTTTAACACATATTCCTCCACAATCTGAATACAGATAGCTTGTGACCTGCATACCCATCACTTCCGTCATTGCTTATCTCAAGGTTAAATTTTGGTCCGCGCTACACTTTTTGGTCAAGAAAAAGAGGATAGGAAGGCAGAAATAAGTAATTACATGCATAAGTAATATAGAACTCCTTTAAATTAAAAAGAAAAAGCAAGCATCAAGTGAGAAAAGAGTGAATGTAGGCATACCATTGAAAAGAGGAACTTAGCTGCCTAGAACTGGTAGAAAGTCAGATCCTGATACACAGTTGTGTTCAAATTCCTTAAAGAAACATTCTTATTTTATTAGTTCTTCGTTAATTTTCCCTCTTAGAAGATCAACGTATTTTCTGATTTTTTTTTGTAGAGGAGGAGACAAAACCAAAACCACCAAAGTAATATTCTTATATTTTTCTATGGAAACTCTGTGTCTTCTCCTTGGTTTCCATGAATCCATGGGAGTTCACAGACCTAGCAATGCATTTAACATGCTTCTGTACTAACATAAGGTACTGCAAACTATAGGAAAGTATGTAGGGATAAAATTAACACTGCACAAATGTCTCAGAAAGAAGGTTAATATATTCCATATCTCCCAAAACACTAGAATCAGTCTCATTTTCCCTTGCCACATAAATGCCAAAAGTATTCAACCATTTGTAATTGAACTGTCAGCATCACTGAACTGATCATCTTTTAAAAAGGTAAGCAGTATGCCAAGAAAAGGTTTTGCAGGATTTGAGATTCAGAAATTATATTTTTTAAGAATGTCTCATCTACACCCAAATAAGGAACAGAAGCTCCATCCATGTGAAAAATTACTCAATATGTAGAAATAGTGATCTAAAAAGTCCACAGAATTGAACAAATACCTGTATTTGTTTGCAACTTTGATAACACAAAAATTAAAGTATCCCACTGGAGTAGCTTTCCACATGTATTTTAATACTTCAGGAGATCATGCCAATCCCTACATGTGTGACAGAGCTTAATTTACTTGCACACCTTAAAATGCTTTGCTCTGTAACACTGCAACATAGGACAGTCCCAACCCTCAGTCACACTGAGTAGCAGCTATATACAATCTAATGAACTTCTTTCAGTCAAAAGTTCACATCTGCTACCCCTTTGAATTTTCTGTTCCTTTTCTGTTCTGTAAGTCTCTCCCAAGCACTTCAGAAAGATCCTAGTGTGGATGCTGAAAAGCTGCTAGCAGAGGGATTTTCTCAGGTTCTCACAATGTTCGGTGAGAATCCTGCCTTTCTCAACAGTGTTATGAAAAATAGTAGGATTTTTTTTGTAAGCTAGACTAACACCTGGTGTTTTTCTAAGTTCTGTTTATGGTACACTGAAGAAATATTTTGAAATAGGTGTTGTAGGACTTTAGCCAATCACCCTAGGAGATGGGTGATCACTGACCAATTGCCCTATGGGGCTAGGGTATATAAAACGCAGTTATAAATTAATAAAGTTTCTTCTTCTTCTTCCTCTCCTGGATCTCTCTTTACTGATTTTGTGCTGCTGTATCTCTTCGCTCACGATATAAGCAGTGACACCCTAGGACAATAACCAGTAGGCAATTTTGCTTCCTTTTGTATACCTCTTTCAAAAGAAAAAACCTGTGGTATTCAAAAATTAAAAAGGGACTAGGGAAGCCCTCCTGTCCAGTCATGAGGTTCAGGTTAGACTCCCTTTCCCTCTGACCTCCTATAGAAAATAAGGAAAGATCTACCCCTAGTCCGAGACCTGGTCAACAAGTTGTGCCTAAGGACACAGGGAAAGGGTAAGATACGAGGCACTGAAGTTTGTGTAGTGCTCAGTGTAACACAGCACCTTGCAGTAAATGATAGCAGCAATTCATTAACACTGATATATCAATACTAAACCAGAATAAACAACTGCTTATGGTAAGTGCAATAATTTCTATAAAATCTAAGAAGTGAATCACCCACACACAGATATATATATATACACACATATAGAGGTTAACTTGTGAATAAAATGAAATTATTTCACAGATTGAAATTTAAATTGGGCAGTCTGTGATTGCCAGAATTGCTCACATATCAGAATTTAAGAATCAGAATTACTCACATATCTCTTGGTTGGTGTTTGCAGACAGACAGTCTCTCCCTCCTTTGGTCTGGGCGGGCAGTTGGTGTAGCCTGAGAGCCGTACCAGCTCCTGGGGGGTGGTGTGAGACTCAGGACTGCTGGGATCCCAAAGAACTCCAATGGGTCTCACTTAGGATCAGTATTTATAGGGTAATGAGATGATTGACTTTGGGCAAAACTAGGCTGGTAATTTTCCACTGTGACCAACAATCCTCCGGGGGGAAGCAGTGTGGTCCTTCCTTGGCTCGCTCTATTCAGAGTACCTCAGGAGCGGTGGGTACAGTCAGGGAAGGCCCAATCACTCGCTTTCACTGACTCACTCTCCAGGCCTTAATCAGGAGACATGGTTTTGGTTCCAGGCAATGCACAAGGTCAACGTGCATTGCAAGCCAAACTTGTTTTGGTTTCAAGAGGCCGTGCAACAGGACGAAGTGCACTGGAAAGCGGGGCCTGCCAAGTTTCCCAGCATGCTGCTCCCCACAGGCCTGTGCCGGGCCTGCCACAGTGCAGCAGCGCTGCCTGCCCGGCCTGCCCCACCTGCACTGCAGCCCGCGGGCCGCTGGCAGCACGGCACAGGTGATGCGATATTGATGAGGTGAGGACACTTCTTCTTTCATCACTCTTGGTACTGCTTGGTATTAATTTATTACGGTTTTAAAAGTGCCTATTCAACGACTCTTTCTTCTCCTATTGACCCACATGTTAGTTACACTATTACAGTTTTGTTCGATTTTCACCATACATGGTTAAGCAATATGTTGCGGAACAGGCATTAAGCTGTAGCAAAGAGTCATTGAAGAATTGGAGCTAAGATGACCTCTTTTTGAACACTAGGAAATTTTACAGTTATAGCTGTTTCCGTTATAACTCATATTTTCCCCACTCAGCAACCTGAACTTGAGCCTACATTTCCTTAACGCCACAAGCCCTGACCAATTTGAGAACATGGCCTCTACATTATCCTCTTTTGTTTTTATTTCCTCTCTATCTTTTTTTGTATTTCTAATTTGATTACAATTTGATTAGTGACTGATTAGTGACAGAATTAATTACAGCTCATGAAAAGAGCAACACCACAAGAACAAAATATGGTTTTGAAATTAAACATTAAAGATATTTTCTCCTTTAGTTGCAAAAGTCATTGTATCAGACTAACAGACGGAACTCACAATATAGGAGAGTACTTTTAAAGTGGATGGGTTTTTACAGTGATACTGCAAATGCACATTACCTAAGTCACTATAACATGCTAGGAGGGATGAAGCTCAGGAAATTTATCACAGCATAAATAATCAGGTTCCACAGTATACTCCTGTACTGCTCCCTTCCCAGAGCTGGGCTTCCATTGCCATAACAAAACATTTCTATTAAAGTTTTACAATGAAATTATTATCATTGATCATCCTGATATAAAAGCAGAAGTAAAACCACAGCTTTAGAGATTAATATCACTGTCTTCCCCTTTTTTGAATAAGTATTAAAATAGCTTTAGCCTATAACTCATTTTCAGAATTAATGTTTTATGTCTTCTATATTTCCTTTATGTTTTTCCATTCTCTGATGGGAGAATTAGGTATTTCCTTGTTTGTAAGAACAGTGTTCCAACTTTAAGTATTAAAAAAAATAAAAGTAGTAAATTCAGATGCAAAATTAAAGAAAATGCCAGTTCCTACTACAGGTAATAATATAATTCTTAAATTACTCTATTTTAGCAGTGCTATAACATTACTTTGAATATAGTGCTATTTATTTTAGTGATGAATCAATGCTCAGTAACCTCACTAGGCTATAAGAGTATAATCTGATGATAAAACTAAATACTATTTTATTTCTTACTCACATGTAAAATGAAACAACATTTCTGCAGCACAAAATGCTCCAGTATCATAAAATAATAAATCTGATTTAATCTTGGTTACAGAGAAATGCAAAATATCCACAGTATTTTCCAAATTGAGCATGTTCCTTTTTATGTGAAACCATTTAATGTACACTTTGCTACAGTGAATGTTAACAGTGATTGTTAACTACTTGGAAAGCAGGAATTCAAATAGCTGGTGTTACAGCACATAAAATTAACAGAAAATACAGAATATAAAGTGCTCTTTCAGTTGGTATGAAACCCCAATGAAAGCATTCAAATACACAGTTTTCTTAACTATTCTACCATATTAGAAACACACTAGAATGTTCAAGAATTTGGATTCTTCTGTAACTTTCTTTAGGCATTGCTACTTATTTTGGGCCTATCTTTCAAACTGTTAATCATATTTACAGAGCACAAGGAAAAAGTAGGACAGATTTCAGACACCATTTATGAAGACATACCATTTGGGTTCATATAAGACCATATAAGATATTAATGAAATTGAATATGATTACATTGAGAGTGTAGTAGATGATATACAAGTGTATGTCACTTGAAACTATTGTTTAGTAACCTTAAAACTAACATGAAATCAAAAAAATATAAATTATCAATAATACCCCACATATGCATATGATTACTGATCCTGCATTAAGCATATCATTTTAATCCTTTTTAGAAGTTAAAAAAATCCAAAAGTAAAAAAAAATTGCCCTCTGAAAATTGTTAGATGAAACTTCTTAACCTGTAGTCTGCAAAAGCATAAGGAAAACTAAGAAGTGACTAAAGACTATTAATAGACACTCAAAAAAGACACTTGATCACTAGTTATTCCAAGACACTTAGGCAACAAAAGTGCGGTTTACAAACTAGCCTAAATAAGAAGTACACCACTACTAGTTATTATACTGCTTATTGTGGCTTTTCAATATAAAAAGGAGGCTTATAAGAAAGATGGAGATGGACTTTTGGCCAAGGCCTGTAGTGACAGGATAAAGGGCAGCAGTTTTAAACTACTAGAGGGTAGATTTAGATTGAACATAAGTAACGTTTTTTCACAATGTGGGTGGTGAGACACTGGAACAGCTTGCCCAGAGAAGGTGAGGCTGCCTGAACAATGGAAGTGTTCAAAGTCAGTTTGGATGGGGCTTTGATCAACCTGATCTAGTGAAAGATGTTTCTGCACTCCATGGCAGGGGGGCTGGACTAGGTGACCTTCAAAGGTACCTTCCAAACCAAATTATTCTGTGATTCTATAGTCTATGTGTCGGTGATTCTATAATGCTCCTTTGCTATTTTTTGTTATTTCAGAATTTTTTTTCATACTTCTTTAGACCAATATTTCCAAAGTAATCCAAAGAACACATGCATGTTGAGTATTTTTTTAAATCTATATTAATGATATTATTGCATTTCATGTTTTTTCTAACAATAAGTAATGACTTTTTTTGACTGTATGATTAAGCCCTTCCACAATCCTTTAGAAAAAAAAGAATTAATAAAAATCAAAAGTCTATTATTTCTTTTTCTTTCTATTTTTTCCTTCCCCTCCCCCCCAAATATTAGTAACAGGAAAGAGACATTGGAGACAGTCAAATTTAGTTGATAACATTTAGAATTTGTGGAGATTACTGGATGATTCTTAATTTAGGAACTAGTATTATACTTTCTTCATTGAATAAATATTTTCTTAGACATAATGATTAATAAAGACAGTATCTTAACTGGGCATTACAAGCCCTTGCAAAAAGTATCCCCACAGGTTTCTTGTAGGCACCCTTCAGATACTGGAAGGTTGCAAAAAAAGCTGTCCCAGGGCCTTTTCTTCTCCAGGCTGAACAACCACAACTGTCTCAGCCTGTCCTTATAGCAGAGGTGTTCCAGCCCTCTGATTATCTTTGTGGACCTCCTCTGAACCCATTCCAACAGATCCACATCCTTCTTGTGTTGGGGGCTCCAAAATTGGATGTGGTAATCCAGGTGGAGTCTCACAAGAGCAGAGTTGAGGAGGAGAATCACCTCCTTTGACCTGCTAGCCACGCTATGCTGTAGTGCTGTATGCATTTAAATTAGCATATTTTTCTAGTTGCCTTTACTAATTGAAATGAAGATTCTAACTCACCCTAGAACCTTTGCTTAGCAAACATTTTACAACAATAAAGTTTGCTACTAAGACTTTTCTTGGCTAATTAAAACCAGAAAATTAATTCTGCCTATAGCTCTCATAAATTTCCCCATCTTGTAACCACTATATGTAACATGAACATTATTAAAATGCAGTCTATTTCTTTTATCAAAAGAACTTAAAATATATAGAAGCCCTTGATTTTCCTTATGAGGAAAATGATGTCAGTTGGCAATTGTACTAGTGCTGTTTACAAAAAATGTTGTTCCATTTCCAGAACTCTATAGTAGGTATAGTTTGTAGTAACAAAAACCTGTAATTCTGGGAGTAATGAAGATTTTTTACCCAACTACTACTTTATTCAATAATGCTCATGTGTTACTGCTCTCTGGAGTTTTACGTATAACCAGTGATTCAGTAAACTCACAGCTTTGTTTCAGTAATTATTTAGGAAGAAAATCAGCCAGTCTACCATGCTTAGTGTCTCAAGGCATATGCATCCTTGGTAAATCTTATCAAAAAGTGGGAAAGTGGTCTCTGTAAAGCTCTGCAGGTTCTAAGCTATCATATTTAGTATTCTTTAGTTTGCAGGTTAAATTCTGAAAGCAAATACATTCAAAGTGATGAGGTATAGTATGTGCTAAGGACACTTTTCTTATGATATTTTGAACAGTCGGTATTATCCTTCCTGTTCAAGAAATAGAGCAAATAATTTGTGCTTAAATTGTAACTTATAGTGTTATAATACTTAATACTTATTTTCCTCTCTTCATCCTAAAGTGCTAAAACAGTTGGAGAAACGTGCTTATCTGCTATATTTTTGGAAGAGACAGTGTCCCTCAATGAAGAATGAGGTAAGATTATACTTTATTAATTACCTCTTCACTGAAGAGAGAATGTTCTTAGCAAAAATTCTACTTCTATTCATTTGGGTTTTTTGGTCACCTATTACTTTGCCTGAGAGTATAACTCATTTTATTTTTTTGTGTAACATCCCAGAAGTTCCAAGCAAAGTTGATAAGATCTGAAATTGAACAGGATTACCAATCTTTTTTGGACTGTAGATTTTCCCTTACTATTCTGACCCTGTGATGCTCTTTTTTAGAAGTGTCTTATTTGGAAGTGTTTTGCTAGGGTTATTTGGAAATACAGTGTACCGAATTAAAAGATTTTCTGACAAAGATATTTGTGGCTGTCACAGAGGCATCCACAAAACAGACAGCAGCAGCTACCCAAAATGTGGATTTATTGTAACCAAAATGGCTCAATACTCTTTCCAACAAAATTAAATTAAAAGTTCACATGTAAGTCAGGAATTTACTATTACACAACTAATTCCTAAACTTTAAGTCATATTCTTTCTAGAAAGATGAACCAAAATGTGCCTACACCCACTCATAAAATGGAAAACCTTCCATGCAAGTGTAACCAAAGGGGGTCTCTCCCCCAGAAGGGAGGAAGACTCACTCAAAGATGCATCCAGAAGAAATATTCACTCACCAAACAGGGAGTGAGGCGCACTTAACCCACAGAAGTATCCTTGGGCTGTGTCACAGAATCACAGAGTGTTAGGGGTTGAAAGGGACCTTGGAGATCTTCAATTTCAACCCCCCTGCCGGGGCAGGATCATATAATCTACCCTCCAACCTAATCTAACCTTCAACCTAATCTACCCTAACACAGGTCACTCAGGAACGCATCCAGGCGAGTTTTGAAAATCTCCAGAGAAGGAGACTCCACAACCTCTCTGGGCAGCCTGTTCCAATGCTCTGTGACCCTTACTGTAAAGAAGTTCCTCCTCATGTTAAGGTGGAACCTCTTGTGCTCCAGGTTATATCCATTCCCCCTAGTCCTATCACAAGGCACGAGTGAGAAGAGGCTGTCCCTTTCCTCTTGACACTTAGCCCTCATATATTTATAAACATTTATCAAAGCCCCTCTCAGTCTTCTCTTTTCCGGACTAAAGAGCCCCAGGTATCTCAGCCTCTCCTCATAAGGCATGTGCTCCAGTCCCTTAATCATCCTTGTAGCCCTCCGTTGGACTCTCTCAAGCAGATCCCTGTCTCTCTTGAACTGGGGAGCCCAGAACTGGACACAATACTCCAGGTGAGGTCTCACCAGTGCAGAGTAGTGGGGGAGGAGAACCTCCCTCGATCTGCTGGACACTCTCCTCTTGATACACCCCAGGATACCATTGGCCCTCTTGGCCGCAAGGGCACATTGCTGCTCCGTGGAGAACTTGTTGTCCACCAGGACTCCCAAATCTTTCTCCACAAGACTGCTCTCCAGCAGATCACCTCCCAGTCTGTACTGGTGTAATTTTTTATTCTTACCTAGATGCAGGACTCTACATTTATCCTTGTTAAACCTCATTTGGTTCTGCCCTGCCCAGTTCTCCAAACTGTCCAAGTCTCGCTGGATGGCTGCACAGCTTTCAGGTGTATCTGCCAATCCTCCCAGTTTTGTGTCATCAGCAAACTTGCTGAGCAGACACTCTGTCCTGTCATCAATGTCGTTGACAAAGATGTTGAACAGGACCGGACCCAGCACTGATCCCTGGGGGACTCCTCTGGTTACAGCTCTCCAGATGGATTTGGCACCATTGACCACCACTCTCTGGACTCTATTGTCCAACCAGTTACTAATCCATCTTACTACCTGCTCTTCTATCCCATACTTCCCAAGCTTCTCCTTTTTCTTGGTCCCTGATCCAAGGGGATGGTCCCACTTCAAGGCCCACTTTTTCCAAGGGAACCAACTCAAAATTGTCTCTCTGGCAGGGTTCCACTTACATCCTTGTCAAATGTGCACTGTGATCATTCTAATTAAATGGGGGCAAGCCCACAACAAAGGCAGGCTAAAGGCCTGGACCCTGAGGAACCGGTTAATTACTGTGAGGTGCCAGTAATTGCCATGAGGCACTATTTAATGTCTGTGAGGTGCTGAACTAACCTTTATCAGATCTCTGGCAAGTCCTGGCCTTTTTGTCAGGGTGGTTGCACCTGCCATAGTGGCTAGTACCTTTTTAGGGAAAAACTTAGCACCTTGTCTGGTGTTCTGAGATGCTAGCAGTGAAATATATTATCAAGTGCAGAATACAGCAGGATGATTGTACTTTTGAATTGTATGGAGAGTATGGCGTAAGACAGCTGCATCACATATGACCACATACAATAGAAGGATGGAATACAAAAGCATACTTTTCATCTTCTTATCGAAGGAATACAAGAAACTTAAATTCTTCTTTCTCTTCAGGGTCAAACACAGCTCATTGAGCATTTGTGGCACACTTATTATTAACTCATTTTTCATCCCCCCTCTGCACATCCCTTTACCTCCTGAAATACTTATGTCTTGGTGGTTTGTTATGTGATATTTTCTCTTTTCTTCCACTGCACTGATGTGTCATGGTATTAAAACAAAGAGAGCACTATCTGATTAAACAACTATTGCATTAAATTCAGTCTGTTTCAGAAAACTTATGATCAAAGCTTCTGAGAAAGGAAAGAATGGGAGTAAATTATAACAGCAAATCATTTGGTAGACTGATGAAGGATGCATATCAGTTGTTACAGTGTACCTTCTAAACCATTCTGAATTCAGAAAATGTGTTGTCTCTTATTAGCAGAAGGGAAAGGACATGGCATGGTACTTGTGAGAGTATCCCTCAAGTTTAGCAGAAGGAGCTCAGCAATCAGTAACTGACAGGCCACTAGTTTAGTTGCTGAGGGGTATATCCAGCACAGTTATAAATTGCACTCTGTGGGGTTTTACATTCTGGATTATCTTCACTGAATTTTATTTGAGCTGGTCAGAGTCAAGAAGGGGAATGGACACTGAAGTCCAGTTTCTGTGTGGCAAGGGAATATGTCTCTGAGCCAATATAGTGAGTGTTGGGGCATGACTTTTTCCAGGTAATTTCATTAAATTCTGATGTTCAGTTTCAGCTAAAATTAAATATTAAAATATGTCTTCCTAATTATGTTTCCTGCCCTACTAGAGTGGAAAGTCTACTGTTTATATAAAATATTAAATCTTTACTCTTCACTTGTGAATAGCAGGTCAGAAGCAAAAAAAAAAAAAAAAAAAAACCACCCAAAAACCATAAAGAAGAGAAAAAAATTATCTATAGTATTTAGGTAACTTTTCTGTTTTTAAAACCATCCAGCAATGAAATGAGATGGGAAAGTTACAGTTACTTTTCCTTAAAGAAACAGGTATTGGATAACAATTTTTTTTTCCAGTTCTCATTGCAAATTAATGTGAAACTGGATTTGGTTTACATTGATTTAAATTAAACTATTTTTAGTGTGCAGATTTACAGTCCTGTAACTAGAAATAGAGATAACCCTGTTTATGCATGGTATTACTGCATCATGTGTTACTGTTTAGTCACATTGCTCATATTTATCTGTGGCATATAAGAATATGCCGTTTCTCTAGCTTTCCAGGATTCAGATATCCATCAAATTAAGCTATTGTTAAGGTCTCAAAATATTTGATTTCAAGTTGGTTTGGGGATTTTTGTGATTTATTTTGTTTTCTTTTAAGACTGCTATCAGATCCACAAAGTATTTGAGGTCTCTTTTGTATTTTACAGGGATGTCCAGTAAGTATATTAATTCTGGCATTTGCAGCAGGAATATGGATTCTAGATTAAAGTTTAAGGTGGAAAGGAAATGATCCCTGAATGATGTTGAGCCAGAGCAGATCCTGGGAGAAGTAGCAGTTATGGATGCAGAAGAGTTTGTTAGATATGGTTTTAATATCCAGTTGTACTGCATTTAGTCACTTTCAAGACAGTAGCAGTTAGGAAACTTATTTCTTGATATGCTTAGTACTGTAGGCATGAGTTGGTCACTACACTGATCTTTTGTTCTTGCATTGAAGCCATAATGGCTGAGATGAGTTTTCTGAACATATTTAGTTACTGTTGGTCATCTTTGAAATCCTATAATGCCCTCCCTACTTGGCTTTGTTTTTGGTTTGGTTTTTTTTTTTTTTTTTTAATGTGAATTTCTTTTGTATTTGCTTTCTGTTGTAAACAGTATGTTTGAAATGCAGCTTTGAATCTACACCAACCAAACTGTTTCTAAAGTTCATTATGTCAAAAATTTCAAGACCTTCCTGGATCTGTTCCTTTGTGACCTGCCCTGGGTGTTCCTACACTGGCAGGGAGGTTGGTCTTGATGATCCCCAGTGGTCCTTCCAACCCTTACCATTCTATGATTCTATATTACCAATATGATGAGCAGCATCACTGAAAGAATCTCTGATTTGAAAACCATATCACACTCATGCATATCTATGAATACTGCCATGAAGTGCATCCTATATCATCATAATGGTGAAACTGCAGCCCTAGAGGTACATATACATTGCTATGATGGTGTGAGTCTTGCTTTGGAGGCAGTTCTACTAAGTTTTCTTTCCCTTTACCTCATATACGGCTCATGGTGTCTCTTGTCTAGCTCCAATAACAGCAAAATTTAAATTCGCTTGAGGAGTTTCTCCATTATGCATATGGACATGTAGTTATAACACTGATTAATCACTGGTATTGTAAACAATATTTATCAGAAGCACACATTAAAAAATTATGTGAAATATGTTCAGCTTCACAGCTAAGCATTAATTACTATAATAGATTTTGAGACCTCAATAGGTCATTTGGAGAAAAGTTATTAAATCTTTCCTAGCTTATCTTGGAGTTATCAAAAGAATGACATTAATTATTAGCAAGATTTATTAAAGAAAACTGTAAAGAATTGCAGATAATGATAAATATCGCTGCTGGGCTACAACATACTTGTAGAGCAATGGAATAAAGAGTATTAAGAGTCAACAGACAGAGACAGCTCTTGTTCCTAACTGAAATGCCGTCCATCTTACAAACTAAGCAAATGATGCATCCACAGCTAACTTAACTGCTGGGGACAGGAGAACTTACAAGAAGCCCAAAGACAAACTTCTGAAAGTGAATTATAACCCAGAGTACTTTCAAGATCGAACAAAGGAAATTTTTTAAGAGATGTCTACTGAAATTTCCTATTTGAAGAGGAAGTGTAGTAAGGCCTTACATTCACAAAATCCTAATAGATAATCTGTAAGAAATATTCTAGAAGCCAAGAGAAAGGGCACTGCTTCTTTTAATCAGACAAAGCTATGTGTGCTACAGCCTGAGTCACAAACACATCAGTCTGGGGTGTTTTCAGAACAGTGACAACTGTGAAGGCTGCAACACATTTTAAAATGATAGTGGAGTGCTTGTGGAAATGAGGCAGGTGGTCATAAAGGATGAGCTATTTATAGTTATAAAGGCCTCTTCTGGCACTGGTGACATTCACACAAAAGAAGTCAACCACATTCCACTAGTAAGCATTCCTGAAAATTCTTCTTCACAGTTATTCATTTCTATATGAATATACATATGCTTAATTTCTATTGCTTATGTCTATTCTAAATAATAAGTGATCTATAAGAGGCCAATTAAAGATGTTGTTTGCATGTTGTCAGCATTCTGATGTACTTCAGTCCATGTCATTCCCTTGTCTAAGATTGTTAAAGAAACAGATTGGAAACCTGGGGATTCCTGAAAGAAGGAAGCTAAGGTCCTCTCTTCTCATCCACAGCATAGTTTATCAGACTTAAGAGAACTTATTCTGTCTCAGTAGAGATTTCAGTCTTCATGAGAAACATTATAACTCTGTCCTATCTATTGTTACTGAGAGCTTACTACTAAATAAATAAATAGGAGAGTGTAACTTACATAGTTCCAGCACATAGGCTTCACAAAAAGTCTTCAATAAAAACATTTTTTAAAAGAGACTGATTTTTCAGATTTGAAAATTAAAACTAGGGGACCAATCTTTGTATTTTCCTTTCCAAATTTGTTAATCATGTATCTAAACACAATCATAGTTTGAAAATCCTTAATAATTAATCATTAATAATCGTGCTTTACATTGTATATCTGACCAAAGGAGATAAAAAGAATAAGTTACAATAAGTTACAATCAAGTAGTTAAATTCTCAGAGTTTTTGCATTGTCATTACCCCTATTCTGTTCAAGTACATTGGAATTTCAGTATCATGTTTATTGGAAAGAGAGCAAGTACAACATTGAGCAACCTAGAAAGCCTAACTTTGTAAGATAATCATAGAGAATCATAGAATGGTAGGGGTTGGAAGGGACCTCTGGAGATCATCGAGTCCAACCCCCCTGCCAGCACAGGAAAAGTACTTCTGTTGGTTGTAATCTCCTCTAAACTTAAAAAAAAAAAAAAAATCTTTATTCTATTCAGTGCTGAGAACTATAGTTACTTTTTTATAATAGATGTAGATGTAACAATGAAATATAACTATTTAGAGATATAGAAAGTAAAATTATTTGCTATTAATCTCTTCCTCAATAACCAAATCTTTCTCTGAGTATAAAGTGTATAGTATAACCAGGAAAAGGGTCAGGAACTTGGCAATTACTACATCTTTTACACATTCCCATGAAAAGTATAAAAGCAGATACATTCTTATCCTAACAGTGGAAATCACAACTCCTTACTCTGTTGAAGCTATTTGAAAATAAGACCGATGCATTTGGCTATTTAATGGAAATGTTGCACTTATAAAAACTAACCAGAATCCTAAATCACCATGAGAGAATGAACTTGTACCAAATTTCTACTTCCTTTACAAGAATTATAATGGATTCATTTACTTGTATGCCTTTGAGAATTATTTTTGAAAGGTCAGGTAATCAGATTAGGCTACTGGTTACATTAGTGGATCTCTCCTAATAGCAAGTGGCAAACAAAATCTTAATTTTGCCAATTCATATCCTAAGGTGAAGTGGAAAGTTTGTAGGATGTGACAAAGTTTGTAGGATGCAGTGGACAAAGTATCAGTAAAAGTAGAGAAGGCACCCTTCAGTTGATTCACAAAATAAAATATTCAGAAGTCAGGAAATGAACCTCTTACAACCAGATGTGCTGGGCTGTTTCTGCCTCACTGTGAAAATCTTTCTGTTTAAGCTGCATTGCCTATGAACTAAAATACAAATATAGCTCTTTGCATATTATATATTGATGTAAAATATATGACAATATTCTTACATCTTGAATTTTACTTCTTAGTAAATTTAGGTCATAATTTTCAGGACTAAATTGCTATTCTGCTTTCTTGATTTATATAGAAATGGGTATCTGCATTATTTGTTTGGATTTGGTTTGGATTTGTTTAGAGGCTAGAAAATACTCCCCTTCAAAATGAAAACATTCTTCATCTCCTCCCTTCATTGAAATATTACTGAAATGATTCTTCAAAAATTACAAGAAAATGTTAAATTCAGAAAGGCTTAGAAAATTTGCTTTGGAAATTTGGAAATGATAAAAGCAGAGATTTAAACAATCTTAAATGTGTCCCAAGGTACATTCCATAGCCAAGCTAAAATCTGCAACAGTAAAAAGTAGACAATACAATGGAATCTATGACCAAATTAATTGTTCGGTATTGGGAAGCAAACAAACCCAAAGTCCAAGCACAGAAACAGTTCATTCTGGTACTCAGACAACAAACTGATGTATCAGGAGACTGGCTTAGCAAAGAAGGGAACTCATGGTAGTATACAACACCTGGAAGCAGTGACAGGCTACAGAGAAGGAATTTAGAAGCACTATCCAAGCATGTAGGGATGGTGACAGGAAAAGCAAAGCTCGGATAAGAGTGAAGACTTCCAAGGGACATCAAGGACAATAGGAAAACCTTTTACCACTGCATTAGTTGAGTGTGGGTTGAGCTTTTACAATTAATTGTAAGCAGAAATCTAGACGGGCTGCTTCCAAATGTGCTCAGAGAGTTGGCTGATGTGCTTGCAAGACCATTCTCTCATCTTTGGAAAGCTATGGAAAACAGGGTAAATTCCTTACGATTAGAGAAAAAGTAAATGTTGTACCCATCTTAAGAAAAGGCCACAAGGTCATCCCAAGAAGCCACAGACTGGTCAGCCCAACTTCAGTCCCTAGGCAAGTTATTGAGCAAGCCATTGGCAGCCATTTCTGGATGAATGTATGAGAAGGAGATTGGAAATGGTAAGCAGGGACTCACCATGCATAAATGAGGTTTCACAAACCTGTCTGCTTTATATGATAACATGTCCAAGATAACATGTGGACAAGAGGGAAGTAATAATCATCATTTTGCATAACTTTATCAAGGCTTTGGACAATGTCTCTTGCAGCCTTGTATTTAATTTGGGGCATTACAGTTTGGATGCATGGACTAGCAGATAGGTGAAAATCTGATCAGGTCAGACCTACATGGAGGTTGGTAACAAATGAAATAGTGCTGGGGTCTATCCTGGGATATATCCCATTCAATTTTGCCAATGACCAGTCATGGAGTGCACTCTTCTCAAGTCTGTATATTCCATGAAACTGGGAGGACCAGTCAATATGCTTGAAGTCAGCCCTGCTATTCAGAGAGACCCTTGATAGGCTGGGGAAATGGGCCAATGAAACTTAACAAGAACAAATACCAACTCCTGCATCTGGGAAGGAAGAAACCCTAACAGCAGTGCAGGCTGGGGACTGACTGGCTGGATGAGGAGCAGCTTTGCAGAAAAGACTCTGGTGTTCCTGGTAGACAGCAATATGAACATAAGCCAGCAATGTACCCTAGCAGCAACTAAGGCCAACAACATCCTAGGCTATACGAATACGACATAGACAGCAGAGTGACAGAAGTGTTATGCTGCTTCTACTATGCCTCTACTAAGTTAGACCTCATCTAGAATAGTTTATCCAATTTCAGGCCCCACAATGCTAAGAAGACATTGATCAGCTGGAGTAAGTTCAGTGAAGAGTCATCAGTATGGTTTGAGGCTGGAGCACTTACCCTGTGAACAGCAGCTGAAGAAAGAGGATTTGCTTAGCCTGGACAAGACACAACTTCAGAGTCACCTAGTACCACCTTCAGAAATCTATGAGGAGGTTACTGAGAAGGTGCAGCTGGCCTCTTCACAATGGTGCCTGGTGGGAAGAAGACAGACAATAGGTAAAATCTGAAACAAGAAAAGTTTAGACTGAGTATAAGGAAAACTCTTTTCAGTATGAGGGCAGTCAAGCATTGGAACAGGTTGTTCAGGGAAGATGTGCAGTCTCCATCTTTGGACATTTTCAAGACACAGATGGGTAAAGATTTGAGCAACTTCATCTAATCTCACAGGTGACCTGCCTTGAGTAGGAGGTTGGGCACAGAACCTCCTGGGGTCCCTTCCAGCCTGAATTATACTATGACCCTTTGATACTAAACTTTTCTGAAGTATCCAGAACCAGTAGAAATGAAGGCAGAGAATAGTTTCATTACAAGTTTCTGTATATGTCTTGTAAAAATTCAGGATCCTAAGCAAATATAAATAAGCAGACAGAGAAAAGGAGAGGAGATTGATAGAGCACATAATCAGTATTCCTGAAGTCACAGTATATCTTGAGAAGCATGTTGGGAAATCAATTGCTTTGCTTTGTATTTATGAAAATCATTTTAGTCTCTGCTGGAACAAATTGTTCTCATTGGAAAGCAAAGAAAAAAGACATTTTTTAAAACACACATGGATCTTCAGCAGTCAATGTACATGCTCGTGCATAAAAAAGAGTGTCTGATAAAGAAGATTATGTGTTAAGTTTACTTAGCATAATGCAGAGTCCATGTTCAACTGAGTATTATACCACTTTCTCTAAACTTGAAAATCCAGTGTACTTATAAGGTAATTCAGTATTCGCTTTGCTTAGTGCAGACTAATCTCAAACAAACACTGAAGATTTCCAGCTGACATTCTGAATGTGCACTTGACAAATGGGAAAGGAAAAAATTAGGCAAGAAGAGGAAAAGAAAGAGCAATGTATTACTGCCTCATTTGGGAAGAAAAGGACTCTCTGTCTCACTTTCCTCATTTTAACCACGTTTTTGAGATGTCTAAGAATCCATAAAAGAGTTTGTCTGTGTTTCTTTCTTCTTTGTTATTTTTAACTTCCAGATGCTGAAAACCAACTATTTTTTATTGTATTCTGTGAGAGGATTTTCAATTGTATTACATCTCAGTAAACTTCTTCTAACCTAGGTGCAACTGCTTCGGATTAATAAATGCAGGGTTTAGAATTAGGAGTGGCTATAGTCTACAAATAGGTTAAGTGTTATATGACCCAAAAATATTAAGGAAAGCAATAATATCAGTATGGGACATTTGTCCTAGGGAAGGCAATTCGTAGGAAGTAGGAGAGACTTCAGGAAGTGACAGATGTGAGGTTTGATTAACATTATTACATCAAATCTATGCTAACATTTTTTATCATTAATCTTTCCAGTGACTTCACACTATTATAAACACTTCTGCTATCACAAAGCAGCAATTGTTTTACAATGCACACCTATACTGCATGTTTTCCATGATATTCATGCAACTTCAAAACAGAAACCATGAAATGTATAGGACTTCCATACAATAACACCGAAAGTGTAGAGATGCCTTTTCCCTTCATAATCACTTTTTTTAGCAATGTTTTGTCCCTGCTGAGACAAAAAAAAAAGAGAAGTTACAAATTTCAGTTCAACAGACTCAACACAAATTGTGTTATTGTGTTCATCCACAAAAATCTCTTTAATTCTCAATAAAATTCTACTTGATCCCCTGCATAAATCTTATCTCTTAGAAATTTGGCTCAATTATACCTACACAATACAGAAAAACGAATGTAATTCTACTGATTCCAGTGAGAACATAGTTGGTACATCCACACAGCTGATGTATCAAATGTTCTTTTTAGGTTTAAGCTATACATTCTGAAAACATAAAAATGTTTTCAAAAACTGCACAAAATCCAGTTGGAAAATAGAACTGAATGTTTAGGCGGAGGAGAAAAGATATGGTTTGTTTTGGTTTTTTTTACCACATCAAATAACCAATGTACAAGAAAAATGAAGAGGAAATGGAGAAAGTAAAGTTTAGGTCATTTAAAGCACAGTGCTCAACAAGTAACATAATTTCTGTGAATTTAGTTTCAAGGCTCAGAAAATCAAGTGTGTTTGTGTTTTGCATTGGTATGTAAAAATATAATACTTTGAATTACCATTTTCCTCATCTTTTCAAAAAAGAATAATATTTTGACTCTAAATATTGAAGTATTCTACCCTTTAATAACAAACTTCCCTTGATCTAAGAGACTGTGATGATTTTTTAGACTTAACAGGCAATGGAAGAGCTCAAAGAATTTCCCTTAATTCTGGTTTCCCACAAAAGGCCTATTTAATAGATGTTGATATTTAGAAGAGATAAGATACAGCCAAGCCTTGTTATATTTCTACACACACGCACATGACCCATTCAGTGCATAGTACAAAATGTAATGTGCTATGGCAGAACAGAAATGAGCTCTCTCATGTTTCTTTTAGTTTTGATTGACTGTTATGTTGATTGTTCATGATGATTCACAAAATCTTTGACTTCTTCCTCCTATAATTCTTCAAAGAAATCCAAAACTCCTGTTTCATTCTGGGGGCTTTTTGTTCTTCTTTCTTTTTTAATATCCCAAGAGCATGGTGAGTTTGAGATTATTGAGAAAAATAAAATTATTCTTAAAATGGATGGAAGAATTTGGTTCTTTTAAAAATGCAAGGTGATACTATGAATCATGGGGTGAGGAAATAGATTTCTTTCCTTAATAGTTGTCTTCAGCTAATCAAAACAAACTTTAAATGCTTGTACATCTTTTCCAAAACAGAAAGCAAAACCCACTGTACACACTAAATGTATAGTAGCTCTACTAATATCAATGTTGCTGTACAGAAAAGTGAAAATACCTCCAATCTATTAAAGCAAACCAATTCAGTATCAAAGATTGCAATAAATTCTGACCTCTCTTCTTCCTAAACTCTCTGAACACACATATTTTTATTTTATTTCACTTGGGAAGTTCAGGGATGCCAAAGAAATTAGCTATAATCTTTTGAAATCTATGAATAAATGTTTAACAGAAACTCTGTGACAGTTTCTTATTTCTGATTCAGGAGAGTTATTAGACATCACTAAAATAACAGTAATTTAACAACATGTGTCTTAACAGCATCACTTTCCTGATATTGTCCATACATATTCTATGCTAATATGCATCTCAGATCAAAGATCTTCAGAGTTCCAGATTTTATGGCATTCACATCACAAGGAAGGAAAGGCCATAAGGCGCATGTATCATTGAGGAGGAATCTAGCAAACAGAATGGTAAATCTGCTGAAATTTGTAATTAAGTCCCTCTGACTCTCACAAGAGAATTGAAACTCTATTTACTTATTAAATTGTTTTAATAATTTTTAGCCAGAATAAAGGTTTCCTATTGATCTGATATTAAGACAATGCAAAGCTACCTGATATTTTCACAATCTCATTAATTGCTTAACTTCTGCAATACAAGAAGCTAAGCACCATATACCAGAGAAGTACAAATTTTTTTCTTACCTTCAGAATCTTAAATTATAATGCTAACATCAGAGAAAAATACACTAGCATAAAAAGATCCAAAGTCTCACATACATAAAGGACTTATGATGAGTTTAAAAGATGAAGGAGAAAAAAGTTGGTGACTTTTAAAGCTTCTCAGTTTTAAGTTTAGCTCAGCATCTTCAGATGTGCAATCTGAAGTACAGCAGCCTTGCAGATGGTGTAACTGTGTTCCTTCAGTGTATGTCCTTAATGCACAACTGATTTCACTCTGATACTGACTGTCTACACACCTGTGTAGACATCTGGTAATATATATATATATTTCAAAGCATATTTTAGACCTACTATTTAATTTTAAAGCTAAATGAACTTTTTTCAGTGAGTCATTAATCATTAAAAAAATGTGATTTCGAACAAACCAAACATGATTTGAATTGATGAGTAGTTTTCACTGAAATGAAAATGATAATATTCCCAAAAATACACATTTTTTGTTTTTCTGACATGTTATGAAATCTTTGCTGCTGGTGATAATGAAGAGTTAGATTGATGGAATCTAGAAGGGGGGTGGGAAATGTTGGGTTTTGGTGTTTTTCCAGAAATAGAAATATCCTTTTCTGAAGGGATTGTTTTTTTATCCAATCTGTGCAATGCAGAACACAATGTAAAATATGGGGAGCTAGTTTCTGGCATTTCCTATAACCACCTGGTAGAAAAGTTCCCTCAAGGGACAAGTACTCCAAGTTCTCACCTTTCCAGCAAACAAGGAGCTTCAGAAAAGGTTTCTCATACCTGGCAACAGTGACACCAACTCATAGCTATTGAATTAATGAGTTTCCATCCAGCCTATTTTTTCAATTCATAGATGCTCTTCTAGACCTTCATGTTTTTTAGGTGTATTTCAATAAAAAAAAAAAAGGTGATTCTCCCCCTCCACTCTCGTGAGATGTCACCCGGAGTACTGCATCCAATTCTGGAACCCCTGTTACAAGAAGGATGTGGATGTGCTGGAACACATCCAGAGAAGGACCACAAGGATGATCAGAGGGCTGGAGCACCTCTCCTATGAGGACAGACTGAGAGAGTTGGGGTTGTTCAGTCTGGAAAAGAGAAGGCTCCAGAGAGACCTTATTGTGGCCTTCCAGTATCTGAAGGGGGCCTACAAGAAAGCTGGGGATGGACTTTTTAGGCTGTCAGGCAGTGATAGGACTAGAGGGAATGGATTAAAGCTAGAGATAGGTCGATTCAGGTTGGGCATTAGGACAAATTTCCTCACCATGCGGGTGATGAGACACTGGAACAGGTTGCCCAGAGAGGTGGTGGAAGCCCCATCCTTGGAAGTTTCTAAGACTAGGCTGGATGGGGCTCTAAGCAACCTGCTCTAGTGGGAGGTGTCCCTGCAGTGGGGTTGGGACTAGATGATCTTCAAGGTCCCTTCCAACCCTGACAATTCTATGATCCTATGATTGTAGGTTATAGAGATTATGGGTTGCTGTCATTCAAGCAGTCCCCAAACACAACAGATCAGTTTCAGTGAGGAGAGTGAGGGCACTGAAAATTTTAAGCTTAATACCTTACAGGCTTGATATTATCTATCATAGATATACTCCATAATTGCACAAAAAAAAGTTTCTACCATGAATTAGATATTCAACTGAGGCAATAAAATGGACTTCACCAGAAGATGTTCATTAGACAAAGGGATGAAGAAATGCATCATCCTTTGAGCAAACTCCACTCTTTCTCCTGCTACTTGGTGAACTGTGATCAATAAACTACCTATCAGGGTTTAGGATCAGGCAGGCCACTAGATGAATGACAGATTGCTCTCCACCAACCCCTCTTCCTCCCCAAAAAGGAAGAGAAAGGGAATAAGGAAGAGAGATTTATGGATTAGAAAAGAAAGCTAAAAGAGCTATAGTGAAAACAGTAATAATACAGTGGAATCTATACAAATGTATGCAAAAACAGTGTCAAATACAACCCCTCTGATGGCAATTATATCACCATCAGCACTGATGCTATGGAGTACGTACTGGGGAAGTCCCAGACAGGACTCAGTGGCAGATAGGAACAAGATTCAGGGCCTGGATTCTGGAACTGGATTCAGGAACATAGAGGTTGGGATCAAAGACCAGATCAAAGCCAGAGTCCTTCTCAGACAGTGGCCATTGAAGAAGAGAACTTGACCCTTGTGATCCCTCAGCTTTGTACTGAATATGATACATATGGGCTGGAATACCTTGCTGGTCAGTTTAGGGTCACCTGTCCTGTCTGTACCTCCCTGCAGGTGCAGCCTTTTACTTTCTGTGCCCCCAATGTGCTACACAAGATTTAGCTGTGACCTTGGTCTGCATACCAATCCTTCACAGTAACTATCAAGATCAACCATTATCACTGTCAGAAGCAGACACTGTGTGTGAAAATATGCTGTTAGATTTAGAAAGTGCAGTTAGTTAGAAGAACTGAGCTGAAAAGTAAAACCATTGAACAGAATTAGTTCTGTTCTAACTCAGACCAGGACACTACCTCAAGACTGACTGGAAAGTAAGATTTCTTACTTATCAGAAACTGCATACTGGTGATTTTCACTGAGGTCAGTAAATAATAAGATTTTTTGCTCTACTATAGCAATGTGTAAAAACATGCACTATGAAAAGACAGAAATAAGGACTTCCACTGAATCTTCTCAGGATGGCTACTCCTCACAGAGCTTCATCTGGTGAATGAGTTCCCATTAGATGTTCACTGATAATTGTAAGCTTTGATATATAATACTGCACTGCACTAATTTTCTAATGTCTAGCACTATTCCAGGACATTTTGTTGATTAATACTGGTTCTTGGCACACAGTTCTATGTGTTCCTGATTAATTCAGTCTAAGGTTGTTCCCCTCTTTCTTTTACACTACTAATTAATGGGCAAACCAAAACTTTGCTCTCTCACAAAATGCACTCCCAGCCATGACATACACTTGGCAGCTGGCTTTATGCTATTAATGTACTTTAGACTATCATTCACTGAATATCGGATAAAATATTTTAACTATTCTGATTGCAAGTTATTTTTATTTCCAGTGTCTCATGTACTATTTCTCAGTCATTAAAAGGAACATTTATACCTTTGCATATCTTATAATGTAATCTTCATTTTTGTTATGTGATGTAGCAATTTTGACAAAATCTCATAAATGTTGATGGCAAATCATTCATTTTAATAGACATACTGAGCAAACTTAAACAAATTAATTATGTTTCCAAGCAGGAATTAGGTAGATTTGAGGTCTTTAAAACAATTACTTCAATACCAAAAGCTCCTGCTTAGCTGCTTTCTACAATACAGGATATTTCTAAGGAGCTGGATGTGTTCCTGCTTGAATTTATTGCTCCCTAGAGTTTTAACTGTGTACTGACTCAGAAGTACTCCAGCCTGAGCAGCCTGGTGATTATCTCCCTTCTGAACTTCACTGGATCCAGAGGAATCCAGGCAGTTCTCGGAATGTGCTCAAAGCACACTTATACTCACATGCAACTATAGAAAATGAAATATTTCATAAAATACAATTATGGCTGCTGTCTATTCTGAAATGACCAGAGGGAGAGCAGTTGTCATTCATTTTTCTGAAGGAGTAATGTAGTCATTATAAGACTTTCCTATGAAACATCAGAGTGATTTCCAAAACCTCCTACATCTGTATTTCTAAAACACAAATATTCCAAACAACTGGAAGGAAGGAAACAAATTAAGGTAAAAACACCCTGCAAGGATGTCTTTGTGAAGCCAAGGTGGAATGAAGGACAGGGAGATGATGAGGACAAGCCTCTTCCTTGCACTATACTGCATGTCTTCCAGATGCTATTCAACTTAGCTAGAGAATTAATCCTGTGAGTGCCAAAACACTAGAATAAAGAGTTAATCAGTTCTAGCTGTAAAGATTTACTTCTTTTCTGCAAAACTCGGACAAAAAAGCAGACTGCAACCCAAGAATACTCTAAAGCCTTTGAGATTGGTGCTTCTATCTTGTTGGCGATACACGTAGATTTTAACTCCCTTACACTGAGTGAAACTCTTCTGCCTGCAGATGGTTCATACCAGTAGGGCATTATATAAAAAGTTACACCTTTACTGCCTGTTTTAAAAGAAAAGATTCCTGTTTTGAAATACCCATCTGAGGACAGGCTTCTGGGTTCTCTATGTCAAAGACATAGAGCCCTCCAGCATATGATCATGCTTGAGAGAAAAGTGGTGTTTCAACACAGTATGGCAGACAGCAGTTGTTGTTTGTGGGATTTTTAGAACACAATGGAAAGAGGATAATGAGGCAGGCAAATGATATAATAATTCACTAACTGTTGGGAATAACAGAAAAGAGGTTGTTCTGATCACACCACACAAGTCAAATCCACCCTTCATTCAGGGGGATGGGGAAGGGAAATGCCCAATACAAGTAAAAAAGTGATGGATCAAGCATCCAGGAATCACCATGCCTGCAGTTGCCCCAGGTCAGATGACATTGTCATTTTCCTGACCCCTTCCTGACACGTTTGGAAATTACACCAAAGCATCTAGCAAACTGCATCAAGGCCCGATCAATGAGCTTATCACAAGGAGGTCACTCAAAACTCTCCCAACTCATATGTTATCAGCCTGCAGCTAAGCTGATTAGTTTCAATTGACTTAACCTTGTGTAGACACGCGAGAAAAAAGGAATGAATTATATCTATGATAGGATGTAATTTAACTACTATGAGCAGTTAGGTAGTTGTTGACTTAGTGTTTCACAATTACAACTAATAGAGTTTTCATAAACACCACTGGAACAATATTAAAACTTTCATATAATAGAATGGTAAAATATTTCATATAGAAGTGAAGCTGAACACTGTAAATATTATGATCAAATATTAATTTTACAGTCATTGAATTGCATACTGTGAAAAGCTGCCGCTTCAGAGTCTAGAAACTTTTTCAAAGCTAATGAATGAAAAATGTTAATTTCCACAGCTATCATATGTGTTCAAATTGCTTTTTATTCTACTTTGGAAGGGTTCCTTACAAGATTTATATTGAGCTCTAGGTCTATTATAGCAGAAAATTATGACCCAATGACCCAATTAGAAAACACTTATTGAAAGTTAATTGTGAAGCCATTGGATAGTGTGATTACAGATGGTCTCACAAGTGCAGTTTCATGTTGGTGAAAACAAGCAAAACAAAAACACCAATGCACACAGACATTATTTGCTGGAATATCCATAAAATAGTTTTCTGTGAGCATAATCTTGTAATTTCTTCAGGACAAAAGCTGCATTTTTTTTTCTTTTTTTTTTTTACTTTGACTTATTTTAGAAATCTTAATCACTATTGACCTTATGAAAAGTTTTCTTAATGGTCAGATATTAAGATGCTTATGCTGCTGTAGCACTACACTATTTTAACAATGGTGTTTAACACCTTTTCATGAATCAGATTGCAGTTTCAGTTCTATTAAGTTTTTAATTACTTTTTTGAATTTCTATGAATTGCACAAAATGAATTTTCTCTGACTGATCAAGATAAAAATCAATAATGGAAAATATATATATGTATAAATAATATTGTCTCTTCCAGTAGCTAACCTTAGGACTTTTGCCCAGCATCTGGTCCCTGGATCCACCAGGCCTCCTCAGTTGTTTCATACACAGACGTTCAAGTAGGTGTTCCCAATAGCTGGTCCAGACCTACAGACCCACCAAGAGCTTACTTGCAGAATACTGGCTTCTCTGGTAATCTGTTTGTCCCTCCAGAAGCCAACTCTCACATCCTCTGGTCACTTCAGAGACCTATGGCCTCTCTGATACCTGGCTTCCAATTTTTTCTTAATTCACTCTCTTGCTAGTCTGGCATGGTGCTCACTAGTCAAATACCTTCACACACACAGTACACCCACACTCTGGTCTCCCCAGCTGCTGCATCACTGACACGTGGGCTCTGACCCATGGGCTGACTCCAGTAGTTGCACTCAGACCCCAAACATACACGAGTGGAAAATAGAGAGCTCCCAGACACTTAGAAATGGAGTTTAATAAGAAGGCAAGACAGATTGCAGCATGGCCAGACAAGCGTGCTGACCGGTTTCTGTGCAACCACACTCTTTTAGTCACCCTTTTTCCTTTATTTTACCATGCTTGTTCCTCCTCACAGTACCTTAATCCTTCCCTTTCCGTACCTTAATCCTTCCCTTTCACCACCTTAATCCTTTCTTTTCCCCACCTTTGGTTCCACCTTCAAGGATCTCATAACAAGTCTTTCATAATCCCAGAATGCTTTTTCCAGTATCCTATAAGGAGCCCCATCCCCCCAGGGCTCTTTTCACATTTATCATGTAAAAGCAAATTTACACTAGCAACTCCTCCATCATTCATATAGCATATTTAAAATCAGTGAAGGAAGACTCAAACAGCTAGCAGTATGGCTTTCTGGGCAAGGCATGTTCTGAATTCAATCCTGTTCTAAGGTCTTGGTCTTGTTGCATTTCATTTTATTGGGTTACTCAGATATCACACATATTACAGAAATTTCACATGTAGAGATTGAATATTTGGTTCTAAATTCTGGATATAGCTTTTTATTGTACATATACTATACACTGTGTTTGTAATATGGTTAAAAGTTGTAATAAATCGTAACAGGATCCACAATTACAATCTGTTCCTAATTAGCTCTTATTTTGAAACTACAGATTAGTAAATAGATACATGCGATCTTTCACATGCTATTTATAGAGGGTTTTAATCCTTCATGAAGGAAAGAGAAGACTCAGCAAAAACTTGCAAATACCATTCTTAAGATTTCATATATTTTGAGCTATTCCACTGTGGCAGCAACCATAATGGTCTTTTACAAACGCAGCTGTTTTCATGAATGCAGCTAAGTGTTTCTCTTTCCACTAAAATGTTCTATTAAAAATCGAAATTTTATATTGCTGAATTACAACTGCTGGCTTCTGTTTTTATACTTCGTAGTGTATTTAATAAGAAAAATGCAATAGCCAATGTAAGCTTATAACAAAAAATGTATATTTTCAAATCATCTGAGAAAAGAGCCACCCTATGGAAGTACAAAATGTTTAAGTAGTTAAATTTGCTTAAACTATGTCCACTTCAAGCATGTAGAGTTTCTGCAAATATTACAGCAAAGACCTTAATTTGTTCTTTCCACATTCTCTAATAAATTTTTGCTGCTTTTGTTTCGTGTGTGCTGCTCAGTGTGGCCATCAATGTGCATATGTATATGTGTATTGTGTTTCTGTATGCACATGTACCTACTGGGAACTCATGTTCATCTTACTATGGGCTGGACCTGGAGACACGGAGACAGCCTCACCCTGGCTACCATATTTGGCAACTCCTAAGTCTCTACTCACAAAATTACCATGATTTTCCCCATTGTGTATTCAAAGTTAAGGTTTACAGGGCTTAACATTTATTTGAAAGAAAAGAGAATCATTTTGAAGAGCTAGAAATAGACACTACTAATTTTAAGGGACAAACAACTGTTATTTGAACAGCTCAAGACAGAGTCCTTGTTACAGATGCAAAGAGGAGTGTAATGTAAAAAAAACCAAAATGCAGTAAAAACTTTGTAGAAAAAAGTTGAATCACAATAGAAAAAGGAAAGAGGGATTTGTACTGATCAGTAAAATCTAAGTACTGAAGTAAGATGTCCTTAAGTACAAAGAGAAGCTGGAAAGCTTCTGAGGAGGACTCTGTCCATTCTGCCTTCAATCCCATTCCATGTGTTCTTGAATCCAGTTCAAATCTGCCACTGAATCCAGTCTGAGACTTCCACAGTGCCTGCTCCACAGCATCAGTGCTGATGGTGATGCAATTGCCATCAGGGAGGGGATAAGTTCAATGCTTGTTTTGTATATATTTGCATATATTCCATTTTGTTATTATTATTTTCATTAAAGCAGTTTTAGCTTTCTTTTCTAATCTATAAATCTGTCTCCCTTATTCCCTTTTTATTCCCCTTTGGGGAGAGAGAAGGGTTAACAGAATGCAGTCTGTTATAGGTCTAATGGATGTCTCTGACCCTAAACCTTGATACCTCCACATCTGAATTTCTAATTAGCATAATAAAAACTTCATGTAAACTCCACTGACTTTCATAGAGGTTCATTTCTTTCCAAACTCTTAAATTAATAAATAGAGAGAAAGTATTCATGATCACTTCAGGAGTAATAAATAAATAAAAATTTACCAAACCCCCTTATAACTTGTTTCAATATCAAAGGAGTTCATTCTTTCAAACACTCAGTAAATTAATGTATCAGAGCACCTGAAGAGTGTTCATTGCTCAAACTGTTGTTTGATGTGTTCTGGATTATATGGCTTAACATCTTATCTTTTATTTGTAACAAGACTGACTCAGTATTAAAAGGTCATTTACAAATAAAAGTACTGGTTAAACTACCCTCTTAGTATTAAAAGTTCAGTATCAAGGGTTCTGAAGGACTTCACTATACAATTTTCATCTGAATTCTCCAAAACCACAGCTAAAATCTGACGATTAGAAAGAGTGAACAATTGATCAATAGGCTGGACTACAAAATAATGGAAGAGAAGAACACAAAAAGTCATCTGCTGTTTCTAAGGAGATGTTAAAGACTTTTCTTTATTTCAGTAAAATAATGGGGCCTAATAAAACCTTATATTTAATTATCAAACAAATTTTCATAGAAGATATTGTTTGGTTGTTTATTAGTGATATACAAAGAACAGACGATAATTCCACACCGTGGAAGTAAGATAAGCTCCTTTGTGAAAGAGGGAGAAAGTTTTTGTTGAGGTTGTAACTGGCAGAGTTATGCTGGCAGATATTTTGGCTCAAAATTCATTCTACTGGGTTTTGCATAGTACGCTCTATTTTGTACAACATTGCTTGTGTCTGTTAATCACAAGAGATGGCGATTTCCAGTGATGGAAGATGACTGAAAATATCTCATGACATCCCAAAGGAAAAAAGTATCAGCAAGAAACAGCCCATAATATATTATTCTTATTCTAGAAAACTTGGAGCCAATTATTGCCTCTTTGACAGATACTACATACAGCCTTTTTATACTGGGGACCTTGGTATGAGACAGGACAAACAAAAGCTTTGTTTATGTAATGCTAATAATTGCACACTAATAGGCTTCCTTTGAACTTGTGTATAACTCAGTGCTTTGTTCCTTTTCAAGAAAAATGGAACAGAATAGGTAAATGTATAACTCCTGGACAAATTTTACAATAACACTGGAACAATAATATGCATATGAAGCTATATCTAAGTCCCTATTTTAAAATGTTAGAAGTCTGTTAGGTTGCACACAGAAATATGTAAGGTAATCGATGCAGAGAGAATCTCTATTTTTGGTCCTTAAAAGTAAGGAAGAAAAAATGAAATTATAAACATTTTAGAAATATTGATTAATCTTGAGGTTACAAAAATTTCAAAATTTTAAATTATCACTATTTTTTTATATTCATAGCACTCAGCAGAATTTCAGAACTGCTTCTCTCTCTCATATTATCCTTTTGTCATCTTCAATGCAGTAATAATAATTCACATAAACAAAAATTTTTAATACATACTGAGAAATTGGAACAGTACTTGACAGAGGGCTAGATTTAATACAAATTCTGTCCTAAACCAAAGATTACTGCAAAAGTTATCAAATTTAAAGGAAATTACTGTACAAGTGAAAGTTCATATACAATGTGTGTTTTACTGTGATGGCAGACTGAAGTGGCTATAAAGGCATTGAACATGCAGAAACAATAGTACATTTCAATGTAAATGTCAAGTAGCACTCAGAAAAATGCCATAGTGAAAATTAGATGCAAATGGCTCCAACTAGTATGCAGCCTGTTCACTTCCAGTGTATCAGTCAAGGGAAGTTAATATTATCAGTAGTTGCTGCAAGAGCCTCTAAATATCTTTTAGAGTAATAACTTTTGTACAGGAAATTTATGTAGTTATAAAATAGCCAAATATTAAAATTTGATTTATAGGACCTGGACTAAAATACAATTACTTTTATATTAACTTTAAAATTAAAAAATATGTTTGTACTTGTGAACTCAAAGCTAGAGGGCTGCTGGGCCAGTGACTTGAGCTCCCTATTATTGAAGGCAGATATATTGTATAAGCCTTTTTGTACGTTTCTTAATCTTCAACTTAAAAGTTGGTTGGATATTTGTCCTTCACTACTCTGAATAAAAAGTTTTCCCAATATTTGACTGTTCTGATGGTTAGAAATTACTAATTAGCAACATAAATTTATTCATGCTCACATTGTACTTCTTTTATTCTTTTGACAACGTTATCCTTTAGCTTTGATAGGTCTCCTCTTGCCTGATGTTTCAGTGTCTAAACAAACATTATTGATATTCCCTGTCTTCTTTCCACCTCAGTAAGCCAAGGCTTTTTTTTTTTTTTTTTTTTTTTTTTTTTTTTTTTTTTTTTTTTTTTTACAGGGAGGTTCTTTATTTTTATTTTCATTTTATCTGCATCTAGATTTTATCTGTGCAATATCCCAGTAAGATTTCAGTTCATGTTCAATAACATTCTCATCTTACCTGGAAATACCTCATGCATTAAAATCTTAGATCTCCTTTACCTTTCCCTGGTTCCAGCCACACACTGGAGAGTCTCATAGGCATCAGATGGTAAGTAACACACCAGGGTTTTAATGAGCTCTCTTCAACTCACCAGCTGAAAGCTTGTCAGTACTCAGGATAACTCTGCTTTTACCATTTTGCAAGGTTAACCAAGAGTTTCTGTTTCATAGTCTGACTCCTTTATAATGACTGTACTTTACCTTGATATATAATCCAACAGTCTTCGAGGTTAACACACAGTTACTTTTAAACCTATGTCTTTAATATCAAAGGAGATAATAAAAAGCAAGCAAGCAAAAATCCCTTGAATATGGCTTCTTTTTTTTTTTTTCCCCAAAACATAAGTGTACACTCAGAAGCTCTTTTATAGTTATCTGGCTTGTCATACGGTTCCATAGAATAATTGCTGCTTACCTAAAATAATATTCCTAAACATGATTCTAAAATAAAGAAGTTCCTAAAAAAAATCAGTACAAGTAAAAGCTTTTTTAAAACTTATCAAAAACTTCAAAGAAAAAAAAAAAAAAAGAAAAAGAAAAAAAAAAAAGTAGAAAAGGGGGAGAGGGAGGGGAAGAGAGCATGAGAACCAGCAAAACCAGCATGTACATTTTTAACATGATATGGGTTGATGAAGCTGCATGAAATTGAAATATATAAGTAGTAAAACAGATATATAACTATACATAGTCAAACCCCAAAATACTGAGATATTATGCTGGAAATATATAGTCAGTCCGAGACTAGAATTTGAGCCTTGGAGGAGTAATTCTGTATTTCAGTGAGAGAGGAATATGTAGGTAATTTTAACTTTCTACATAGAAGTGATCCCAAGAAGGAGTGCTTGCGACTGAAAGTAATGTAACAGTGCCGGCAGGATTTAAATCTAGGCCTGGGAGTAGAGTGAGCATTGTAGGAGTTAGTCACAGCATCGGCTTAGCCATGATGCTGTTTGGAACACAATTTTATGCAAGAAAACCTCTCTGCAGTGCAGGGGAGAAATGGCACCTTGCAGTAAAATCTACAAGACAGCAATGCAGTTAACACCAGTTGATAAAAGACACTAAGGATAGTGACTGGTCTTCGAGGCTAAAAGAGGTTTTCAAGGGTAAATACAATACTTCTATCCACAGTCTAAAACTGTCTTGAAAGTAAGCTTTTACAATTCTCTCTATTTTCTAAACACACGAGAAAAACTCATTCCTTTCCTTGAAATATAGCATGACAGAGAATAGAAATACAGATTTTGCTTTCAGTTTATGGATAGATACTGGCTAACGTGTTAAAATACATTGAGATAGGCTTATGAAAGGAGGTTTTTGCAATAGCTGAGCACACATAGCATGAAAAAAAACCAAACAAAAAACAAATCTAACTTTTTCAGGAATTTAGAAGGGACTGTATAGAATTTTGTTTGAGTCAAGGAGTCATTCATCACTCTTCACTAGAAGGAAGGTCTTGAACATGTAGGGATGCAGAAACTAGAACTGATTCTGCTTGCAGAATTGTTTCTCTATCAAAATATTTATGTAGTTCTAGTTTAAAGTGAAACTTCAGTTTTTGGAGATGGTTTCGGGAGTCTTTCCATTCAATAAAAGGGGTGAGAAATCCAACAGCTGATTGTGACCATCATGAGGTCCTGCAACAGCAGTATGAAAATGGCATGCTGATCTATCAGCTGCTCCACCTTTATGCTCTAGGTGACTTAATCTTTCATTTGTCACTTTGTGCCCACCCTTCTCCAAGTACAATCCCCTAAAGGAAGAAAGCAAGGCAGCTAGTCAGGATATTTCTATTATACATATATAAGAATATTATAAGGCTGAAGTTAACTCCATATTTCCAAAAGACACATGGCACTGCATGTTGTGAGACATTGAACTTTGAATTCAAGTGTGCTCTGAGATGCCTAACTCCACAAGCTCAAGCTCCACAAATAGGAATGATGAATCCCAGTGAAGCTGAAGTGTTAACTAAACACTGGACCTTTCAAGGTTGGTATGTTTCTAGTGATATGCTGAGGCACAATTATAAGTCCCTAAGAATATTTTAAGTTTAAAATAAAGAAATTAATCAGAGTTGAGGCATCTGTAGGCCTGAATGACAAAATAAAAGTATTTTGGATTAGAAGCATCCATGACATGGGTCATGTTCTTAGATGTAATAATAATTCCAGGGCAAGATGGGCCAACAGTAGTATTAAACATATGGATTTGTACCAGCCGGCACTGCTCATATGCACTCAGATGAAAGTAGTCAAAGTAGACTAAGCTAATCAGCTGCATTATTTTATCAAGTAATAAAGAGGAATTTAGCAATACTGATACTACAATGTTTATTCCGTTTCCAGTATTGAGTGTTTAGGGTTAGATTTTATCAAAGTCTAAACCAATCTGAATTTGGCTTCTGCAGATTCACTTTACCACATGCAATTTCTGCTAACACACATGTGAATGAGCAGTTACCCAGTTCAGGGAGATGATCTGGCTAAAAAGGAATTACAGTGTGTATGGAGAGGGGTGAGAACAGGCAGAAGGAGTTAGTCTCTTCCTGAATTAATTGTTGGAGGAAGGGAGAAGAAGAGGCTGACCAGTAGAACTATGTTCCTATAATCAGTGTAACAAAACTCTGTTCATAGATGACTGATAAGTAATCTGTTCATTAGTAGTCTTTTTTTAAAAATAATTTCTTTTGCTCATGAATAAATGTGATACAGCTGAAGTAAATCAAAAATGTGCACATTATCTCTTCTTTTTTATTAATTTAAAAATAAACAACCAACATACCAATTTTAAACAGAAATCAACAAATAGTAAGATATTCTGGCTTTAAGATTATGATCTTACCTAATTTGAGACTTTATTTTTTCCCATTAAAAAAATATAGATGACTTATTTAAGTGATTCTTCCTCCTTTTTTCCATTCTGTACTCACAGGTACATTTTTGGGGTTATAAACGCAAAAGTCTAATGAAACACTGTGCTTACCAGCAGGAATTACATCATCAAATTACAGAGTATAAGAAGTAAACCTAAAACCAATGGGAATATATACTCCAGTTGTGCTGAGAAAATACACCTGTTCTGAGTACTGCTGGTGATTAACAATGATTACTATCAGTGGTAGAATAAAGCTGGAGCTTTATGTTTCCCTACTGTGATAGTGATGTTTCTCTGTTGTAACGTTTTTCCTTGTTTGTTTCCCTATAAAGCTGGGGAGCCTGGGTACCCTATTTCTCAAATTCTGTCCTTGTCTAAAGTAATACATTCTTTTTATTATTTCTCAAAGCAGCAAGTTATGTGACTGTCTTTGTGTGATTTGTTTTGTTTTGTTGGTTTGTTATTATTTTGCATAAATGCTTTCTTGCCTCTTGTTCATCTGTTTCCCTCCCTGATGATTCATTTTGTTGTTTCCATGTTTATTTTGTTAACAGATAGATAGGCATGTTATCCTGGGCACCTTCAGCAGTAGCAACATCATCTACTAGTTGTCTTCCTTATCACAATTTTTTTCTATTTTTATATCTGTATTTTGTTTTTCATATAAATCAATTATCTGTTTCTCCCTTTTGTTCTCTTAAATATAAATATTAATGAAGACCTTCTACTGATGAAAAAGACATGTCAGAGATCTCTACTAAAGGTATTTACCAGTATGGATGAGCATCTGAAAAAAAAGATTCCTCATTTGGGGATTTTATATAGTATTATTATGCCTCCAGATGTTTTTGGTGTTACTGTTACATTTTGAAATGCACAGAAAAGCACAAACACTTGAAAATAACAAAAGTTTCTTCTGTATGATTCTCCTTTGTGGCAGCACTGCCATAGGGAATCCTGCAGGGATTGACTCTTTTCCCCATAAACCAGCAGATGCTAGCTAACACTGGACTGCCATCATGCCTCATAGTCCCATAAGTAAACAAGGGCTCACTAAACATCCTGTTAACCTTCACACACATTGTGGTGGTGTCACCTTTGCTTGATACCAGGTGCCTACCACACTGCTCTCTCACTCATCCTTCATCAACAAGACAGAAGGAGAAAATAAGATGGAAATGCTCTTGGTGCAAGACAAGGACAGGGAGAAGACTCAACAGTTACCTTCACTGCAAAACAGACTTGACTTGGGGAAATTAATTTAGCTTGTTGACAATTAATAACAGAATAAGATAGCAATAAATAAGAACAAAACTAAAAATATTTTAACTCCAATCCACCTTGTTCCCAGGCTGAATTTCACTCATGTACTCCCAAGTACATGAAAGACGTTGTCATAGTGGAATAAATCCAGTGGAGGTCTACCAATATTGTCAGGAGCTGGAGCTGGATTTTGCACAGCCTGAAGAAGAGAAGGCTCTGAGTAGATGTTACTGCTGACTTCATCTACCTAAAGGAATGTCCTAGAGAAGATGGATCTGGAGTTTTCTAGGAGATGCAGAGTAATAGGAGAAGAGGCAATGAACAGAAGTTGCAACAAGGGAAATTCCAATTAAATATTAGGGAAAAAAATCACCAAAAGGAAAATTACAATAGAGAAACTATAGAATTCCCATTGTTTGAGCTTTAATGTAGGCTGGACAATAACCTGAGCTCCTTGGTACAAATGAACCTGCTTTGAGCAAAAGATTAGAATAGGTGATTTTGAGAGGCCCCTTCCAACCTAAATTATTCTATGATTATACAATTCAAATTCAAGGAGTGTTATGACAACCAAACAACAATTAACAGATATTTTTCAAACAAATTTGGGAAAAATATTCTTCAGTTAGTTTTTATGTCTGGCCCCATTTATTTTCTATAGCTATTATGCCTTTCTTGGTCACACTGACTTTCTAATTCTTAGTAGGTCTTCCTTGTCTTTTTTTCTGTGGCTCTTTGCAGGTTAAATGCAAGCTTATATTCTCTAAGGGCTAGACTGAAAAGATGTAGTTCTTCTAAGCTATCTGAAGAGAAAATACATGGATTCAAAAATAGGGCCTATTTATCCATTAAATTTCAATTCATTTTATATCATGGATAATAAATTTTCAGTCATTTGAACGCTGATTATAGCTTGGTGTAATGAGACACTTGTCATCAACACACCACAAATATCTTTACAAGTGGGAGTAGCAACATTGCCACCATTTTTAAAGGCTCCAGCTGGCAAATTTGGTAAGTGGTAACAGAGCCTTTTTTTATGTTTAATCCATGATTATTTAAAGACATAATTGTGCAAAAGCAGTCTTTAGGTCAGGAATCACCAATTATGCTGAGCTGTCTTAGAGATGCAATGAGTTTTAGAAAAAATAACCACGTAAGTACTCACGAAAATGCCAGCAGCTTTCTTACACTTCATCAGTCTTGAAATGCAATTAAATTTCCTTTTGATTTTTGATCTTTGTAGCCTCAGACATAGTTACTACTTTGCATAGCACTCAGGCTCCAGCTTTCCGAATGTCTTTATTATGAGACAAGCAAACACTTTGATTTGATACTGGTGATGTTTTTTTCTGTATTTTCCAAGTGATGTTCTTATGTAGTAGATGTCTCAATGGATCATTCAAAGATTTTTCAAAAAACACTTACTGTGCACAAAATTTAATCTTATCCTGAACCTTCCGTAACAGTTCTTGTCCTGTGGAGGTTACATTGATGACAGAGGCTTCAGTTTTCTGTCATCTGACTTGAATTCATTAAATGACTATCTATCCTTTTTTTTTTTCCATCATGAATCATATTTTATCTAGACTGATTTTGATATTTTCTGCTTGAATAGTGTCATCCCTTTCTTTAGTAAATGATCATATTCTTTCAGGTCTTCAAATGTTGCAGGAATACATATCAAATTCCAGAGATTCCACTGTTGTACTGCAATTATTTTCTGCCTTCGTGCAAAAATTCTCTTTCAAATGGCTTCTCATTAACTCTGTTTTCTCAGTTCTTTCTTATCTAGAATAATCTAGCAATAAATTGGTGCTACCCTAATAACCTACTAAACTCTGTATGAATCAGAGAAGTTTAAATTTCACTTCCATCTCTGTTAATCCATGGGGAGGGCAAATTCACTATTGATCAGTACTTCCTTTTATATCTGGGTAAAACTCTGAATCTATCCCCGAAGACTACATATCCATTCATCATATTGTCATGTTTGTGTGTATCTTCCCTTTCAGATTTCCCTGAATTACTTCTAGGTATTTTCTAATCAGCTGTTTTAAAGAGAGACGGCACCCTTAATGATCACCATACTATTTAGATTCTCTGCTTGTCTGCTTATTTCAGACTTCACAAGCTCGTCCCCTTACCAGTTGGTATTTGTACCAGTGACAAAGAACTGGATAGTAATTCTTGTCTCTTACGTACTAGGTGCATTTGATCTTTAAAAACTTCTTCCTAATATGTAATCTAAATCTACCCTTTTCCTGATGGAAACCATTACGCCACATCCTATCTCTACAAGCCCTTATAAAAAGTCCCTTCACAGATTTCTTGTAGGCCTCCTTCAGATACTGTCTCTAGACATTCCAGTCTCCTGGTCTCTTGGAAGGGAAAATATATTTAAATGATAACTTGACAACTCCAATGTGTGTTTAGACAGACCATATTTACTATGTTTTTGTTGGTAATAGCAGTATCCCCTGTGTACCAGGCACTTGGGGTACGACTGTTGTCTTACAAAGCGTGCTTTTGTGACTTTAGAATGACTAATGGCATTGACAGTCCAACATACTTCACCAGGAGTTGCTTATCACACAGAACATTGCAGTTAGAGAGCTGTTGAACATTTGTCTCCTTGTAGTGCCCAAAGCCCAATGCTAGAAAACAGCAATCGGCATTGATGGCACATTCCTCTTAACCTATGGCAATTTTTTGTCAAATATTCACGTTTCTCTGAAACACAGCATATTGTCAGATCAGGAGCTTTTAAAAGGGAAGTGTTTCGGTGGAAGACTTTCAGCCACTTCTACCTCACACCTTTTTGATGGTTCTCAAATCATCAACTTTTTTGCACAGATGACAGCCTCACAGGCTGCTCTGGGACTTGTGAAGGAATTATATAGCTGATTACTTATTTTCCGTGCTCCTAGAAGTTGAAAAAGTTTCCAACAGTGAGGGCAAAGATCTAGCCACTTTTTTGACCTCATGCAGTCTCTCTGTTCTTCTCTCATGTTCCCTACTGTTTCACATGCTCCTCCTCTAACTCTGTACACTAATCATGTTTGGAGAGTTCTTTTCTCTTGCTGTAACAGCTGTTCCAAGAGGAACAGCTCTGTGTGTGTATCTTCAATCATTTCCTAAGCAGAACTGTTGTGTCTAGATGTACAGCTTTAATGACAAAATAAAACCCCTGTCTAATGTTGTCAGATCATTAGTTTGTATCATTGTTCCATGTAGTGATGGACAAAATTGATAAAAGATTAATACCCTTGCATTCTAGCTGGTCCTCGGAGATTAGAGGGGCTAGGAGTGGATGGACTTACCTCTTAATAGGTAGACCAATTATTGACATGACTATGGGTCCAAAACAAGATGCACGAACAGTCTGTATATTGTAGGACTGGCCACATTGAAAAGAAGCAGCTGGATGTATGACTACACAGGTGTACACAAGTAGGACAGTTTATTCATATGCAAAATATACGGTTCCTTTAGATTGTCAGTGATAAATGCGCTAAGCTGCAGACTAGCTATATAGCTCTAAAATATGATTTCAATCACAAGCTTGATTTCCTGTGAAAATACTCAGTGTAGCCAAGGACACAATCCTACCAAAAGATGTCCCTTCTGGGAAGTCAAGGAGGACAAAGACATTAATCTGTTCCTACAATTTGGTGACAAATTCTCGTCCCCAAGTCAGAAATAGGGACAATATTTATACCTTGTTATCTACTACTGTGTAAAGTGCAGGTGTGGGACTGTGCTCAAGCCATTGTTCCTTATGGTCAGCCTTTGGCAGTTGCACAAATCATTTATTACTTCCTTGGTACCTTCTGTGAGAAGCGCATAACTGTTGTGATACGAGAATGGGACAAGCAGAAAAGTGGGACCATGCAGCCTTCACCCCAGTCCACACTCCTCCTTGGTGCCATGACAACACAGACCACCAGATCTTCACCCAGACTCTGTGTCTGTTCTAGTCACCAGATGTTCATCAGCACTGTTGAGCTTTGCTATTTTCCATTGTTTTGTACTTCCAACAATCACCTGATGTTGTCATGTGCAACACTTCTTGAGTCCACTATTTATGCAGGTCAACACCAAAAAGTACCAGAGGACTTCCAAGCCTTTGTGGTTTTGGTAGCTAAAGAACTCTTAGACTGTCTTGCTTCAACTGCGTTGGATTTTTTTTTTTTTTTTCAGTGTACATGTTTTTTAGAGGGGCTATAGGTCAGCGTCTGGAACACAGTGTTTTGGTCTATTGCTGACCTGCATTTTTCAATGATGACCTCTTAGTTTCTCTATAGAGTTGAGGAGAGGCGATGATTTGCATGCCATCTCCTAACCTTAACCTCTGGCTCTGGAAAGAGTAGAAAGTTTTAAAAATACTGCTGTTAAATGAAGAGTTAAGTTTTAGGTGTCTCCAAGATAGACTTCAATTTCCTTTTGAGTGTGATTCCAGAAAGATGTAATATCATTCCTAAATTCCTGTCCTAAAAGCTGTGGTAATTTAAGTGGGAAATACTACTGCTATTTACAGGGAAACACTGGAAGAGATTTTTTGATAAACAACACTTGTATTTCAGGAAAAGGGTATGATTTTCAACTACAAACTTGGATTAGGCAGACCAAGCATCTCTACAAAGTAGCATAGCCATGCTTTAGATATTGAAGCAGGTTTAAAAATCAGGACTTGTGATCAAGGTCTAACTTTGTAATGGCAGTTCTCATGAGGTGAAAAGCTCTGTGGAGCTTCAGGAAAAGGGGAAAGACATGTTCCATCAGGTGAATATGCTTTTTTATTTCAACTCATCACAAGCCAGAGATGCACCAAGGCTTGATGTCACAAACAGGGCTACAGAACAGTACCTTGCATCCATGCAGGGAAGGCAGGAATTGTAAAACTGCTTTTCAGTATTACACTAGCATCCATGTCAGTATATTTAGACAGAGGACACACATGAGTCATAGGTTCATTAAAAACTTACCTTCTTGAAATTAGCATTTAATGGCAGACAAGTTACCAGAAAGTGAGTGAAATGTGTTTTATCTGCAGTACACAACACTAAAATACACAGGAAAGGGAAAAAACCAAGCATGTAAAGCTACTAATTCCCTTATTTCTAGCTGAGCTGTGAAATTTTTTAGTGTATTATCACATGAAAAGTTTTCATGAGTCTATTTCTGTATATAAAGAGGACCAAGTTTACAAATTATCTCTTGTGTTTTGGCTTACTTTTCATGCCATTTCAGTACTATGTTCTATACATTAACAATATGCCGCTACTTTTTCTCTCTGAACTTGTGAAATCCCTCTTGATGTTGATGCTTCTGGCAATTTTTTATTTTTAATTTTAGTTCACTATGAGGAAGCATATGTGATAGGAAAATGTTACTGATATTAACTGTGGCAGTGGCTGGTTATTCTTAGTAAAGTTTCCATTATGGTCTATTATAATCTTTTTGATTGGCAAGGAGATTCACAATGAGTGTCATCATGAACAGGAAAAAAACTGCATCAATTAACACAAATTAGCATCCTTGATGGAAGTTTGGAAAAGCACAGGCATGAATGGGAAAGAACATAGCATATTTTTCCTTTTTCAAATTGAGTCCCTAAGCTTCATTTCACTTTGTACTGATAGAATTAAAATGTTACATAGTGTAGAAATTTACACCAAGGTCAGCTGCTGCACAGACTTGGCCTTAGATTTAGCAACAGATAAAAAAGGAATAGCTCTAACTTTCCAAACTACGTATGCATCGATCTATGTTTCACTTGTACAGAGCCCTGCATGGTCCTTTGCTTTTATATATTTTCCTGAGTTCTGGGATGATACCACAGAGGACAGGAGTAGAAAATTAATTACACACTGCAGTCTAGTTATTTTCTCCGGCTAATGAGTTTGTCCAGAGGAACATTCCTATAGGTTTTCTGCTGCCTTTCTCTGTGTCTTTATTTGCTCCCATAACTCCCAATGTAAATTCTCTCCAATATGAACTTCCTCTATTCTAAAAAATTAGTCCATATTCTCCCACAATAATGACTTTATGAATTAATCTGTCAGAAATAAGTTTAATGATGCCACTACTACCTCTTGATTGAAAATCTATTTTGTGCTAAACTCCATTTTGTCCCAGGATTACTGCTGCCCTTCTGACACCGGATGTCATAAGAAGCAGGCATAGCTAAGAGTGTCACATTTTTTTCCAGATGAACAACCTGTGTTTAAAATTTGGAGCCTGAAAGGAGGGGAAGAACAGATACTTTAAGAGAAGAAGCTCCGAAGTCTCAACCTGAAACCTGTACTGAAGTAGTATTTCAATAGATATAGTTGACCTTAGTTGCTTTATTGACAAAATGCATGGATAACAAACAGTCTAAGATACTGTGAGTGCTAAATGTAAGGTTCACATTCAAGGCACACTAGGAGACACCTTGCACTTAGCTCCATGTATAGATGACGCAGAGGGTCATACAGTAATTTAAATCTTGAATGAACCGTTGAAGCAATAAAGCAACGAGGCAGAGGTTATAATTTGTCATATATATAGTATAAAAATCTCTTTCTACAAAGCTAAGTTATTCTTCTTTCTCATTTTAATATTTTCAAATATTTATAAGTAGTTGCAGTACCCATTTATTCATCATTAAATAGACATGCAATGTTTATCTAATCCTCTGTTTTAAAAGTCTGAATGTATTTATTTATTTATTAGCCTTGATATGTGAATTCTTCACACGTTCACTGAAATTTGTTTTAAAAAATACGTCATCTCTCTACTCTTTTAGGATTTATATCATTTGTGTAGCATGTAAATTTGTTTATTTTCTTGTTACTAGTATATGCAGGCTCCACTCAAATTGTAATCTCTATTTCATAAGCTTCTCACCAGTTTCTATATAGTTTATTTTACATACAAGAAGTATTACAGAAAATATGCAGGTAGTTGTGCAAGCTGTTTTAATTCTACATAATAAAATTGTGAAGACCACTAGAATATTAATCAGTCAGAGTCTAATTCTTGAATACTGTCTACTCATATGGTCCCCTTATCAGAAATAATATAATCAAATTAGAAAAATAGATGGACAGTCAGGATGATCAAATATAAACAGCTGAGTAGACTATGACTCTTCATCATTGCTAAGTAATGTAAAATCTTCCTCACATATATTTCAATGAACTAGGTGGCCTTTCATGTATTCAGGTATTCTTTCCCGTCAGTAATTTATGAGACCTATGTCTTGTTTCAAATGTTCATAGCAAATGAACTTTAGGCTAACAGTACTTTTAAATTATTTTTTAGGAAACAAGGTTAATTTATTAAAATATATTTCAGCAGTGAAATTATATATAAGTAAAGTCATCTTGTCAACTAATAGATAATATAACTTAGATAACCACTGACTACATGAGTACCAGGTTTCAGCAGCAAATAGAATGTATTTTTCCTGCAATGAGTTTTCAGATATGTAATTATTATGACTAATACCTTCATAGAAAAGCCACAAGGAAAGTTGGAGTAGAAAAAAATGGTGAATGGTATAATCTGTTCAAAAGTAATTAAAGAATTGTAAATGAGAATATTAACCCAATATATATAGTTCATATTTTTGGTTGAATCTCAGTCTCTTACTTTGTTATACTGGTCTTTTTTCAGATAAGGATTACATACTTGCACATAAATAAATGACACTGCAAAAATACTGTAAAAGCTGAAACTACTGTTATACTTGCTGTATAACATTATTTGTTTCAACCAGAAACATAGAGTGTTGAAATTAATATCTAAATAAAGACTATAAAGACATTAAACATGAATACTGCAAGTCAATAATTCTTCATAGTGGATCACGTAACAATGATTTTTTAGAAAATCAAAGCTCCACATTATGTCCTTGTTTCTAAGAGTACAACACACTTTGAAGTCGAGTCAAATTTTGTGCATGAAACAACATGCTCTAATAAAATCTTACGTATAACTTACATTAAAAAAAAGAAAAGTAGTTCATATAGGCACAATGAATATTAATTTGCAGTGTTGATCATACAGAGTGCTTAAATGATGAATTTGTCATATTGACATTAAAAAAACCTATCCTCCCTTTTTAAAGTTTTCTTTATACTTTTAAAATGTCACATGAAACAATGTGCTTTGAAAAAGTATGCTATTATTAATGTAAATATTTAATGCTCAGAGAACATTAAGAAAATAAGAAAATAAGAGGAAATGTTATGTGAAAAATGTGATATAACTACCCTAGAGAGAAAACGTAAACTCTCTATAAAAATATACATCTAAAAATATATATGCATACAAAGTATATTGAAAATGAAGATATATTATCATTATAAATGGTAGAAGTATCATGAGAACATTTAAAGAACAGAACTGAAAATAGAATGATAAATGAAAATATATATGATAATATATGGCTGGTAATTAAAGTCCATCCAAAGTCACATAGTAAAAACAGTTTGCCAACATTGTTGCTCCCTGATTCTTGTAGAAAGAGGAGTCAAAACACAAGTTCAGCTTGATCTATTTGCATAAATTTTTGAAGGAACAGGACATTTGATTTTCTAGAAAAGGTATCTCTCTTGAACATATACAAGACTGGTTCCATTCCCAGATGTTCCACTTGGTTTCATGGAGATTTATCTCATCCCCTGGGTATCTGTTTCTTCATCTTTACACAAAGGAAAATATATTTACTGAGTTCATATTTTTTTGCATACTCTCACTGAAAACCATGATCCTTAAATTGTACAAGGAAAGTCAATAGTTAGTGAGAAACTAACTAAGCAGGCCGATTTCTGAAACGGTTGACTTATATATGTGAATAGATGTGAGTAGCACTTTTGGAAGTGACTTCCTAATTAGTATGCCTCCACCAACATCTTTTTCTCAAGAACAGAAAAGAAGTCAAAATTCATGCTTACAGTGAAACTAAAACATACCTGTCTCAGCTGCTTTCTTTCCTCTGATATGAGATAGCTGTTACAATATGTTAGATTTATACATACTTTTAATTTTTCTTCAGTCACCAATATTGTGTTCATCCAGGAGAAGTAAGTGAGCAATTTTTCATTATACACCCCCTGTTACTTCAGAATAAATAAAAGAGGGTAAAAATGTTGGGTAGGTGATGTATAGCACCTACTCATACAGGACTGATATTGGACCCTGAAACATGTTTTTCTTTAAACATTGGATTTAGCCAACAGCCTCATGAGAGAGTATGAAGAAAAAAAAACCCCAAACATATCTGAAGATTCTTTAAGAAGGCAGTTAAAATAACAATAGTATATTATTAGACTTTTCTGGTAACATTTTAATATTTTGTGCTATATTCTGCTTAAATATTAAATCTGCCAGAATTAGTCATTTAAAACATCTAAAAAGAATCCAGATATAAGGTTTTATTTTCTTTTTTCCTTTTATTCTCCTCCCCCAACTTGATTTTCAATCTGGTACCAACTAAATTTTTACCTGAACCTGCTTGTGTAGGCTTTTAACCCCAAAGCATCTGCAAAGCACTGAGGAGTCAGAAAAACACAGCAAATATTTCTTCAAAAGTCTACTGACAATATTTCCAGGATACCTATCTGATGAGATGAGTTCAAGAAATCTTGAAAGTTGATGCTTTGTTAGTCCACATAAGTTTAAGAACTATTGGACTATGAGCTCTGCTCAGGGTGACAATCATTGTTAGGAGCTGTGATATGAAATAGTATGTACATAAATGAAGTAGAAGTTGGAGAGATTCTAAAGTGTTCAAAAAACCAGACATCGAAATCAGTGTAAATTCTTGATGTAGAGAAAATGGACAAGAAATTGCAGGAACTGAAGCAAACAAGTCTTAGTTTCCTCGTTTCAAGTTAATTAAGCTTAAGTGTATTTCTTGATAGACAAGTGTAGATAAAATGTTTTTCTCAGTTGCTACAGAGACATTTTAACACTTTTTCATGGGCTACTATTCCACCTCTCAAAAGCGTTGCTTTTCATAAAGGATACATAGCACTTTGTGACAGAACTCTTTCAAGTCTTAGCATAAGCAATGTTTGAATGATTCCAGATAACTGACTGGGTTTGCTGAAATGTGTTCTAAGTGAGCTGGACCTCAATTTTTTTTTCCTTTCATTTTTATCCAAGTGAAAATATTATTTTTTTAAGTTGCTCCTTATCTTTACATAAATATAATAAAAGACTTTTTTACTTGTTGCTACAAGAAGCTACCTAATTATCTCTCAACTTTCTTAGTGTTGTGCATAAAAGACAGCTGAATAGAGAGCACTCTTGGCACTTCTAATTATAGGCGTGTTTGAAAGTCATTGCAGGGAAAAGGAATGTCCAAATACTGAGTGATAAAACAGAAAGAGAAAGGTAGACAACTGACCTTGATTACAACCTAGAGTTGTCACTAAACATTACACAAATCCTCAGGAAACATTGTTTCATAAATTATTTGTGACACGTACAATAAATATTGAATTAGGTCTCCTGTGGTGAACTTAAAGCAAAATGAAAGTATCTTTAAAGTAACAAGATAAAATGTCTCCAATAAACTCTCATGTAGATTTATTATGATACTTTATACAGAATTCCCATAAGCTCATGTGCTTGTGCAGAGTTCTATTCACTTCATTGGTGTTTTGCTTCGTCTTTGGGGCTGCTTTAAGGTGCCAGTTTGTAAACTGTGAGCTTTTATGAGTTTCTCCTGCATCTTACCTATCCTCAGATGTGTATAGCTTCACTCATGCTATTAGTATAAACAATTTTTTTCTTTTATACTAGTGCTAGAAAATCAGTCAAAATCAGCAATGTGACTTTTGTGCAACTCCAGAAATAATTAATGATTAACATGTTGGTACCATGTTGTCCTGAATTACTAGACAACATGTGTTTTTTCTGATGCTGTTCCATTTGAAACAATGGGAACTTTGTGTTCTTAGTTCATCTCTGTTTCTAAGAATAAAAAAATGGTAGGATGTATACTTATATTCTAAGAATACAGTTGTTTCCTTGGGAACAAGAGGATTATTTTTTCTACCTGATCATAGCTCCAATTTTTTTCCTTCTACCTGAAAGGTTATTCCTTAGGTTTCCTAGAATCCCCCCTATGTTGGTGACAGCCCAGAGTTAAACACTGGTCCTTAATTAAGTACGATTAAAAATTAAGATAATGTTTTCAATGTCAGTTTACCAGTAGAAGTCCTCTGACAGTACAGTAGAGTAAAACAAAACAGAAGTCCTGCTCAACCTTAAGGTGGAAGTTGTTGTGGAGGGAAGTATATGACAGGATTTCAGCATAATAAAAATCTGAGATATTGCTTCTAAAACTAGAAAATTCTAATCTGTTCAGGTCTAAAAGCAACATTAGTACAAAAGCAGTCCAATGTTCCTAAAATAATTATTTGTCTTTAAAAATTAACCGCTTTATTTCCTTTAATTTATTTATGCCTCTGAAGACATCAGAATTATCCAAAGTTGCTACAAATGTATCTTCCTTCCTTCCTAGAATTTCTCAAAAGTGCATGCTAAATATCATACTTTGTTTACAGAAACTCAGATTTTTTTATTTTTATTTATTTACTTGTTGGAATTGCATGTTATTCTTTCTAATAGCTCAATTAAAATCTCATGACTGCTGCTTTTATGTCTGTCTAGACATAGTTTTTCAGAATGCCCTACAGACTGTTAAGGATTAATTGGTATGTGCATTAAAATTTCTTAATGTTGCAGTGTACCTAGAACTCAAGTCTTCTATTTCCAAGATAAATGCTTTAATTGCAAAGCTTTTATGAAAGATTAAGCATAACAAGAAGTGGTGTTAGAATGGCAGTCTGCAGTGTAACTGGCTACAAGATAATTCTCTGTTTTTTGAGATCAGGATGCCAACCTTGACTAGGTACCTGTAGCTTGAGGAACTATCAGGTTTCTTACAATTCTGTTCATAACTCTAGATAATATCAGTGTTAGGCTAAGCTGGACAGTAGTAGTGCTAAATAACTACTTAGGACTTGTGTGGTTTTAGGAACTACTTAAATCCAAAAGGAGCATATCCCACTTAAAATGCATAACATTGCAGAATGGTGGCCTTAGCCAAGTGACCTTTTAATTCTGCCAAGTGACATTTTCAAGTCGTGTACAATAGTTTTTGCATGGATGACAGCTTTGGACAGGGTCATTTTTTTTTCCACAGGATCAGCACTTAATAGAACAATTTCCCGTAACTTTATACAGTACCGTCAATTTCTGTCATCCAACACAATAAATGTATCACCTACTCAGAGTGTTACTCAGCATTTCACACTTCTTAATTAGACACAGAAAGGTAATTATTATTGAACACTTTTTGATTACTTTCCTGTACTTCTAGTGAATGAAATCTTAATCTTTCAAGGAGATCCTTGAACAAAAATCTGTAGTCCCATGGTAAATTTGAGTTTGGACACCCAATAATAGCTCTACAGGTCCACTGTCAGTTTGACCAGGAGAAACAAGACAAGTATTGTTCTGCGTCTTTTCTATGTTCTGTTCAAATGACTAATAATAAGCCTCTAAATGCATGAGAACAGTACAAGTCTTAAAAAAAGAATCTCTTTTTGCAGAATATATTTCATAAAATACTCATGGATGAACAATTCTGATAAATTATTAAGATTCCAATTTCTAATCTGTTCTTCATCATGGTTATTTAATTCTACTGGGATTTGTGACCTTATATTCTATTAAAGCCTTTTTTATCTTTAGTCCAGACAATCTCTATTAGAAAACTCCAAATTAGGCAGTTTCCCATGTCTTTTACCTGTTTTGTGGGAAAACCCTTGGTTCAAGTCACCCTTTCATTTCTTTGACACCTTTCAACATGAGAGAATAGGAATTTCACGAAATAGCTCTGAAAAAAGAACATTTTGTAGCTGCTGGTCCAACAAATATATATTGGATCATATCCAGATTTTGGTCCTTTCTGGGAAACTGCTAGCTGTTATTATAGGCTTTGCTCCAGTAACAGCTATAATCAGATTTTGTGTTGCACTTTATTTTTTTATAATTTTTTTTGGCATACTCAATTTCTACTGGCCTTCCAAACCTTCTCCCATCATCTTTCAACTAAAATTCAGAGTCCTTCCATAAGAGCCTGGGCCTAAAACATGGGCTTCCTCTTACCACCAAATTTTCGAGTGCAGAAACCTTTCTGGGCACTTTTGGGTTTGCTTCAAGTCATAGAATCATTTAGGTTGAAAAAGACCTTTAAGATCATCAAGTCCAATCGTTTCCCTGACACGGCTAAGTCCAGCACTGAACCATGTCCCTAAGTGGTCTTTTAAATGTCTTTTAAATATCTCCAGGGATGGGGTCTCAATCACTTTCCTGGACACTCTGTTCCATTGCTTGACAGTCATTTCAGAGAATACATTTTTCCTAAAACCCAAACTAAACCTCCTCTGGTACAGCCTGAGGTTGTTTCCTCTTGTCCTGTTGCTTGTTAGGTGGGAGAAAAGACAGAGCCCCACCTTCCTACAACCACCTTTCAGGTAGTTGTAGAGAGCAATAATGTCTTGTACGAGCCTTCTTTTCTCCAGAATAAATAACCCCAGTTCCTTCAGCATTCTCATTTAAAAATGAACAAACAAACAAACAAACAAAAACAAAAACAGAGAAAAACAAACCCAAACAAAACAAATGTCAGAATCCTGTTTTGTTGGTCACAAAATTCAGACAGTGGAGACTTCCACTTTATAGAAACTTTACATATCTTTCAGTCAACATCTTAAATAGAGCATTATTCAGTCTTCTCTCATATACTACTGATTTCTACTTATTGTTTCCCTGACATTTTTTCTCTTCTCCACCCTTCTTCACTAAATGCTTTCTTTTCAAACCAAAGAGTCACACAATCCCCTTGTTCACCCTTACCTCCAGAGCCTGGGAGGGATCACTATGATACTGTAATTTCTTTCTTTCTTAATTCAGTAGAAGTCAATATTCAAGACTGTAGCAGTAAAGCTAACTGTAAAGTTCTCTTTAATTATGAGTGTCCCTCTCAAGCACATCCTTTCTACACATTGCACAGAAGGCATGTGAGGGTGTAAGTGTAAAGAAAAAACAGAATATAGTGGTTCAGTTAGTTGCCAGGATCATGGCATGAGTTGGGTTGTTTGTTTTACTGTCTGCTCTACATTGGAAACTGATTGGGTAGCAGACATAGCAGGTGTGGTGTTAGGCAGTGGCAAATTTTGGACTCCAGCTGTATCATTAAAATAAATCAGAAATACTGAACAGATATTTTTCCATGTAATCAAAGAGGCAGAAATATTCAGGTATTGCATTATTCACTGCTGCCTTGAACTGTTTGAGCATAATTGAAATGATTTATTTTTCTACTGCTGTTCTGCAGCTGCCTGGTCTCAAAGATATGTTTTAAATTGTTTGACAGGAAGGATTGTTTGACAGGATGGACTGTATTATTTTGAATTTTAAGTCTGAAGAGATGGAAATGCACTTGGCTAGAAATAGCTAGCAGGTTCTTGAACAAATGAGAAGCAGTACAAATCTCCTCTACATCTTCACACAAAATCAGAACATGTTCCCATTGTGTCATTTGCAAAAATTATCAGTGATCCAGAAAAAGAATGTAAAAAGAGTCCTCTTGAGTAAGTGAAATAAGTAAACATCAGAATGTCAAATCAGTTGCCATTTATGTAAATTTTGATATTTATAAGCTAGGCTAGACCTTATTGAAACAAAGAGACTTTGACCTCCATTCATCATTGAACAGACACAAATTTACTGCTGGATTTCAGACATTGTCAGAAGGGCAAAAACTCCTCTCCTGGAGAATGGATGAGCTGTATTCAGCAGCCAAAGGCCAGAGTTACTCCCAGCCTAATCAACCCTCTGTACACAATGGGGTTTGGGAAGCAGATGCCTCTCATCATCTGAAGCTTCATACCATGTATTTTTCCCCTACCTCATCAGAGTGGACAGAGGAGCAATTGCAGCACAATGTCCCCTGGGACCTTCTTTTGCATTTAAGATCACTATAAATTGCTAAAGAATGAAGAATAAACCAAAACTGCTCAATACTGTAAATGCTGTGAGGCAGTGGAGCTTCCACTGCGTACTGCTAAAGAGTTGTGGGGAATGTGTGTACGCAGAGAAGGAAATACATGTGTGAAAGTTTCAGACTAAGCAGAGAAAATCAGTTCTAAAGTGTAGATTTTGTCTGTAAAAGACAAAAGTTAGTAAGTAGGCTGCAGGTAGGAAAATCATGTTAATCTGTTAAAACAAAACAAAACAAAACAACAGTTGTATAAGTTCATTGTTAAAGCTAGAGCCCCATCAATACATTTCTTTTTGGAGCAGATAGGAACTACAAAGTCCCCATATTTAGATTAGCAACTGGATCAAATAGCATCTATGGATCTATGGATCACGACAAATATCTTCTTATATATATTTAAGCCTTTAAACAAAAATAATTATTCTATTATTATTTGTGTAGAGGGTTTTTATATTTCCTTTTTAACTATCTGCCTTAAAATATGTATGTGTCAGAACAGCGTAAAGCATCAATAGTTCTCTTGACTATTTATTTGTCTGGTTTGTTCCGCATTGTAATTATGAAACTAGAAAAAGTGGAATTTTTCTACTTAGAATATACTCTTAATACAGTCAGATACTTCAAAAGGTATAATGGTTTTATCTGTAATGTCTCAGTCTAGAAAGAGATGAGAATGCATTTTCAGGATATTATTAAAATACCAAAGCAAAAAAGAATGAAAGATATGAGTATCAACAGTTCTTATAAATTGGAAATTTTTATTACTCATATTCTCCCCCTTCTCAGACTGGGAGAAGAGAGATATCTTCAGCTGAAACAGAGATAGAGTAAAATGTTAGCACCTCAAAATGAAAGAAATTTTGGAGAGTATGCCCTCTCCTTTTTCCTTGCATAGTGGCTCAGTTAGAAACCTGGGGAATAGATTTCTTTTAACTGAAAGAACTCAGCTTGGTATTTGAAAATCCAAGCAGTGGTCCAGTTGTTTTGCTTCTCAACCAAAATAATGTCAGAGAAATAGGGAGACGGCTAAAATTTTGTTAATGATTTGTGAGAACAAGTAAAATGTTCTGTGTGTTTTTCCAGTTACACTAACTCCTCACCGATGGCAACACGGGAGATAGTGGGTAAAAGCAGAAACAGAAAACCTCTCTGCCTTTTCATTTTCTTCATAAATTCACTGAAGAAGACACATGAGATGAAGATCCAGTAGAACAATTTTTCTCACAGATTTTTAAACACTGCATTGTTTTTTCTGTAATTCCAAAAGTATTTCTAAGCCACATTTCCAACAGAATCAGTGTTTCTCATCTAGCCCTATGTTCTGTCATACAGTGGTAGAGTTATACATAAATTTGGTGGAAAAAAATCCTAATGTCTTCTTTTTCTCAAACAGACAGCTGAAAAGGTAAATGTAGAAAAAAATGTATTTGTAGTGAGAAGATCAGCCTTCTGACTGATGCCAGTACATATTTTTACAGCTATCTTTGTCTTCTGCCTTTTTCCCTGCATTTGATTGCTGTGGTGTGACAGCAATGATTCTTTTGGTTCAAATGGCTATGTCATATTTGACCATAGCCAACAGAGGTCTAGGTATCCAAAATAAGGACCTACTTTTTACAGAAGGAGGTGACCATGTGGAAATATGTATACACAATCTCAAACAAGCCCTAGTATGCCACAGGGCCACTGTGGATCAAAAAGTATTTTTCCGTTTATATCTGTGTGAAATTGCCCATGCAATAATAATCTGCACAAACCAGAGTTGTTTAAAAATGAAAAAGAAAAAAGAGAAAATAGATTTCAAACAGTGTTTATTCAACATAGATATAGATTTCTATTTCTTCTCCCTAAACTCAGTAAGGTGTTATTATTTTATTTCACAGAGGAAAACAGTTGTCAATATTTAATACCCATTGAAAATTTCCCACTGTTCATGGCTCATGGCTCTATCTCTCCCTCTCACTCTCCCCACAATTTCCATTTCCCTCTTCTAGCTGGATATGCTTCTCTTTTTTCTTTCCTGCCCTGATTTAATGTCCTTATGTACTTATTTCCTATTAATTGTAGTTTTCTCTTTTTTTTTCCAGATTACAGTTTATCACTTAGGCCTTTCACAGGCCACTTTATCTATTTTTTTTTAAGTTTGGTGTACTCATAACTCCACTAAATTACTTATTTTGCATATTAAGGCTATGAAACCTGACTCTGAGTTACAGTGCCATAGACTATATTTTACTAACTTCAGCTAAGACAGGATTTTAATCAAGTTAACATCCATTTCTATTTAGAGAAGGGATAGTATATTTATATATATATATATTTGAGCAAAACAAGGTGCTCTAACCATTCTGTTCTTCACCTGGAATACAATGCTTAGCTTCCTTTTGAAATTGTTTGAACTTGAGGGTTATGGTTTCCATGGAAATATGTGACAGTCTGTTTGAGCATCAGATATTTTCCTTGTTGTAGGAGGTTAGCTCAGCAAAATGTTCAGTGGCCTTGAATAAATTGAAAATTCAGTCTGCTGTAGCACCTCTTTTAATGGGAAGGATTGCTTATTTTCCCCCAGTAAACAGCTTTGCAATAATGTTACGTTTAGAGTAAAGAAGAAAGTTTTAATGAATTGTGTAGTTCATAGCACAGACAACACTATCTGTGTAGTCTGTACTATCTGCACTGCTATAGTCAAAAATAAAAACAAAAAACTATTTTCAATAGTGGTCTTACCTTAAATGTGTGATCATCAACATGATCTGCTATGACTTTCTGTCAAATGTGAAGAGAAAGGTAATCTAAACATTTTAGTCTTAATGCATTATGATAACTTCAGAAGTATCTGAAAGAACGGGGCAATAGCACTTCTCTGCAACTTATCAAATATGGAATGCAGTCTGAGCTCCAGTGCAAAGTTCCCATCTCTCATAAAGTTGAAAATCTGCATTCTTCTAACCAAAATCAGGACTTCTTTTCATCAAAGTTTTCTGTCTCTCTCCTGCAAACTACATCTACAATTCTGTTAACAAAAGAGGCAAGACAACCTACAACAGCATTACATATTGGGTACAACACTGCATTCCTTCCAGATAAAAACAAAAACGAAACCAATCCAAATGAAACCAAACCCAAAACCAACCAACAAACCAAACCAACAAAACAAATAAAAGAAAAAAAAAAAAAAGAGAGAGAGACAAAAACAAACAAACAAACAAACCAAAAAATCTGGAAAAAAGCCCTGACTTCTGAAATATGAAGCTTTTTTATAAAATCCCAGTGACAGTGAAAGCAAGTATCTCTGTGGTAGTTCTTTGGGATCTTCAAATGTCAAGGTACTGTTAAAAAGGCTATGCTCTATTTTTCTGAACCTGGATTCTGTTCAGGTTACTGATAAAAACCTGTGTCCCTGTTTTCTCAATCTATACCAAATAATGCTGCAGTTGCTACTTTTGCATTATTTCATCATGTACAAGTATTCTTGGTCTTCACTTACCATTACACCTGTGCTCTTTATTACAATGCTTTGTTCTAATAAGAACACTTTACCATCAGATCAGATGGACTGAAATCCACTATTTCCTTGGCTATGTACTTAGGGTAGGATTAAATAGGACAATCATCTGTAACATGTGGTGTAATTAAATCAATTTCAATGACACAAGAACTAAATGCCCATTCAAGAAGTAGTTCTAGGCAAATTGAATAATTTCCAGGAGTAGTTAAGTTTAGAGGACTGCATTCAACTTTATAATCTGTGTTTTCTAGATAAGAACTGAGAGTTGTAAGAATGAATTTGAGTTTTCTACTATTGACATATGTAAAGATAATTCAGATATCAGTTGCTTTTAAAATACTATGTTTTATAGAGTAAGGAATTAATACAAACAAATGCAAAGAGGATTGAAAAGTTTTGCCTGGATTTATAAATGCAGTAAGCAAGGTAATAGCCTTGAGGAACACAGGTTTCTCTGATCTTTCTCAATTTGTGCTGCCTTTAGTCTTATTAAACAATCAATAGGAAAAAGATGGATTCTGAAAAATGGCTCATCTTCTGTGAGTATGAATATTGTGCACAAGGCTTTTTGAGTTTTTTTGAATACTGAACAAATATTTTCTAACAAGGTCATGTTGATCAATAAGTACACTCTCAAGGAAACTATATAATAAACACTGTTAACAAAAAAAGGTAAACTAAAGTCAATAACATTTGACTTGACCTTCCCAAATACTGTAATTCATTCTGTATCTAAAGCTAACTGTAATAAGATTTTCTTAATTTTGTAATAGTTCTGAACAGTGCATTGAGAAATCAGTCAAAATACACACTCTTTACTTAGAAAACTTCACACACAGTATAACTATAATTTTGAAAAAGAGCTTTAATTTAATTAATTCACATCTAATTAAAATTGTTTTGTGCAGATTTTCTTACTATGACTCAATAATCATGTCATAGGAAGTAGGAATGGCATTGTTAAGAATCTGCACTTCTTTATTTCTGTGTTTTAAAGGTACAGTTATTACAAGGAACTGTTGTGAAGGGCAGGGAAAAGGTATGTAAAGGTAACAATTTTGTCTTTTCTGTTTTCTTCTATTAATTAATTTTATTTTACGTGGTTCTGAAACATATTACCCAGGAAGTAAGGTCAAGTACTCAGAAGCTGGAAATGCCATAGTTACAATTGCATTTATAACTCTAATTAGCCATTGTACACATTAATTATTAAGAGGATTTTTGCTAAATAGTTTTCTAGTTCTGAAAAAACACACGGGGGAGAAAGGAATTTAGATGGAACAAAACCAAAATGTAAGCCAAAATGGAATAAACTATACTTAAAGATTAATCTAAATTGCACTTTACAATGTCCTGAAACTCAATAAGGAATCACACAATTAGAAAATTGTGAGATTATTAAGGACAAACTGCTGTACCATAACACGACAAAATCCAGAGGGATAAGGTACAAAATAAATCATTGTGAAAGAGTGAAAGACAAACAGAAATTAGTAGTAAACAACCAAGTAATACTTTTGTGAGACACTTGGTGATAATGGAAGGATGACGATAGATGATGACAGGAATGACAAGCTTTTGATGCTTTTCTTGCTCGGTTTATACTAACATAAGTATCAGAAGATTAATGGCATGTATAAATGTGGAAGGTAAAGAGAAGATAAGACAGCTTGGATCTGTTAAAAGCTCTCAGATGAAGTGGACCTATAGATATTCACATAGGCTACACAGAATGATAGAATGGTTTGAGCTGGAAGAAACCTTAAAGATCACAGAAACACAGAATCACTCAGGTTGGAAAAGACCCTTGGGATCATCATGTCCAACCATTAGCCCTACTCTACAAGTTCACCCCTAGACCATATCCCTCAACACCACATCTATGCAATGTTTAAAAACATCCAGGGATGGCGACTCAACCACCTTCGTAGGCAGCCTATTCCAATATTTCACTAACCTTTCTGTGAAGAATTTTTTCCTAGTGTCTAGTCTAAACCTACCTTGTTTCAGCTTTAGGCCATTCCCTCTGGTTCTATCCCTAATTACCTGAGAGGAGACCAGCACCAGGCTCTCTACAATGTCCTTTCAGGGAGTTGTAGAGAATGATGAGGTCTCCCCTCAGCCTCCTCTTCCTCAAATTAAACAGGCCCACCTCCTTCAAACAGTCCTCATACGATCTCTTCTCCAGTCCCTTGACCAGCTTCGTTGCCCTCCTCTGCACCCACTCCAGCACCTCGATATCTCTCTTGTACTGAGGTGCCCAAAACTGGACACAGCACTCGAGGTGAGGCCTCCCCAGTGCTGAGTACAGAGGGACAATCACCTCCCTGCTTCTGCTGCTCACACTATTTCTAATACAGGCCAGGATGCCGTTGGCCTTCTTTGCCACCTGCGCACGCTGCTGGCTCATGTTCATTCCCCTGTCAATTATAACCCCCAGATCCCTCTCTGCCAGACAGCTCTCCAACCACACTGCCCCAAGCCTGGAGCTTTCCATGGGGTTGCTGCAGCCCAAGTGCAGGACCTGGCACTTGGCCTTGTTGAAACTCACACCATTAGCAGTGGCCCAGCAATCCAGTCTGACAAAGTCTCTCTGGAGAGCCTGTCTATCCTCACACAGATTGACACACCTTCCTAACTTAGTGTCATCTGCAAATTTACTGGTGGTAGACTCTATGTCCTCATCAAGATCATCAATAAAGATGTTAAATAGAAACAGTCCCAGCACTGAGCCCTGAGGAACACCACTTGTGACCTGCCATCAGCTGGATTTAGTACCATTGGCCACTACTCTCTGGGCCCGTTTGTCTAGCCAGTGCTTGATCCAGCAGATCGTATTCTCATCCAGGTCATGAGCAAACAGTTTTTTCCATTAGAAATCTAGGGGGAACAGTGTCAAAAGCCTTCCAAAAGTCCAGGTAGACCACATCCACAGCCTTTCCCTCATCCAATAGTTGTGTCATCTTGTCATCAAAGGAGATCAGGTTCATCAGGCAAGATCTGCCTTTCCTAAACCCATGCTGACTGGCCCTGATCTGCTGGTTGCCCTCTATACGGCTTGTAAGAACACTCAAGATGATCTGCTCCATGACCTTCCCTGGTACTAAGGTCAGACTAACAGGTCCACGGTTACTTGGATCCTCCTTTCTCCCTTTCTTGTAGATGGACATCACATTTCCTAACCTCCAGTACATTGGGACCTCCCCAGTTAGCCAGAACTTCAGATAAATAATGGAAAGTGGCTTGGCGAGCACATCCACCAACTCTTTCGGCACCCTTGGGTGTAACCCATCCGGTCCCATAGATTTGTGTGCATCCAAGTGGCGTAGAAGGTCCCTGACCACCTCCTCTTTAATCATGATAACCTGATGTTCATCATTTCCCTCCCTGTCTCACAGCTTATCAGGCTGGATGTATAGGGTATAGCTTGTTCCACTACTGAAGACTGAGGCAAAGTAGGCGTTAAGCACCTCAACCTTCTCCTCATCCTTTGTTACTAAGTTTCCCTCTGCATCCAATAGATGATGGAGATTTTCCCTAATTCTCCTTTTGTTGTTAATGAATTTATAGAAACATTTTTTATTATCCTTAACAGCCTTAGCAAGGTTGAGCTCTAGCTGTGCTTTGGCCCTCCTAATCTTCTCCCTGCATTGCTTCACTACATCTTTATAGTCTATGTAAGAGACCTGTCCTCTCTTCCAAAGGTCATAGACCTCTTCCAAAGGTCATAGATGGAGTCACCATCCCTGGAGGTGTTTAAAGAACGATTAGATGTGGAGCTTGAGGATATGGTGTAGTGGTTAGAGAAATGCTAGCACAAAGGTTGGACTTGATGACCCTGGAGGTCCTTTCCAACCATAATGATTCTATGATTCTATGACTCTCCTTTTGGTTTTGAGGTCTAACCAAAGGTCCCTATTTAGCCAGGCCGGTCTCTTTCCCCACCTGCTTGTTTTTCAGCAGCTAGGGACAGCCTGCTCCTGCGCCTTTAAGACTACTCTCTTGAAGTATGTCCAGCCTTGCTGAACTCCTGTATCCTTCAATACAGCCTCCCAAAGGAATTTGTCAATCAGTCTCCTGAACAAGTCAAAGTTTGCCCTCCAGAAGTCCAAGGTGGCAGTTTTGCTAACCCCTCTCCTTCTTTCCCTAAGGATTGAAAACTCAATCATGTCATGATCACTATGACCTAGACAGCCTCCAACCTTTAACTCATCTAGTTCTAACTCATCTGCCATGAGCAGGGTCACTTTCCACTAGACCAGGTTGCTCAAAGTCCCACCCAGCCTGGCCCTGAACAATTCCAGGGATGGGGCATTCACAGCTTCTCTGGGCAACCTGTTCCAGTATCTCACCAGCCATAAGGAACTGTGCATTCTTAAGTATTTTTAAAAAATTAAACACACAACAACAACAACAAAAGAAACACAAAAACAAACACACACACAAAACCAACCAAACAAACAAAACTAATACACCAGAATTTGTGAAGGTAGGAAGTAATTCCAGAAAATTAGACAAATGTACATGCTGTCTTTAAAGAAAAAAGAAAGGAAAAAATGAGATAAACAAGGAATTGTAGCTAATCCAGTTTAGCTTCAGTATACAAAAAATACACAGAAAACCTGGATTAAAAAAAAAACCAACATCTATTTTTAACAGTCAACATGCATCTGTCAAGAGCAGAACAAATCAAAACAGCTTAATGTCTTTTTACGACAGGACAAAAGTTCTTGTAGGTGTGAGAAGAGTAGCAAGTGTCACATCTTTGTCATGTCTTAGTGCAGAATCAGATATCAGAGTGCCTTTAACATTTTCAAAGGTAAGTCAGGAAAACATTGCCTAGATGAAACCATAATAGAAACGTGCATAGATGGATAAACAATGTTAAGCAGCTATTCCTCAAAATGAAAGCTGCATCAAGCAAGATAGTCAAGGAGTCTGTTCCAGGTTTCCTACTACTCAGTTTTGTAATTAAAGATTTAGATACTAGGTGAGAAAAATGTTAACCAGTTGTAAAAGATATGGAAATTTGAGGAAAATCATTGAGCCTTTGAGTACATTAAATGAGTTGGAATCAGTCCAGTGGAGAGTAAAAGGGCTGTTCAAAGAAATGAGAAAATGTTGAAATAACTGGGGTTATTTAAAACAGAAAACTGAGAGGATAACATGATAATGATCATCAGGTATGTTAAAGGCTGTCACTAGGAAGAAAATATTCTACAAGGAATAGGACAAAAAGTAATGGTCACAGACCCATCCAAGCACATACATTTCAAACGATTGTATTGATCCCTGCAGTTACAGACAAGCACTGCCCATATTTAGAGCTCTATCTTTTCCTCATCAATTGAGGAATATAGCACAGCACCTATAAGTTGGGTCTGTAACCATTAGTCAAAACAATGTACTGAAATTGTGGAAAGAATTGAAGTGAGATATTGTCTTATTTGTGAGATCTTTTTATTGCCTTTTTTTTTTAATCTTTTTAGGGTTCTCTGATACAGATACAGCAATAATTGTGCAGCAGAAAAATCACTCAAAAGAAATGTGTGGTTTAGGGTGCCATGATATTCAGATTTATTTTTAAAGCAATTTACATATCCACTTCTGTGTATTTCAGACTATCTGGCTATTTCCAGTATGCTTTGATGTGCAGATTTAGTCATCATAACATGTAAGTGAATGTTAAGAAATCCTTGTTTTTTCTGCTAGATTTCACTAATGTAGAAACAATCAATCAGTACCGCCTACTTAATTCCTAGTCTAACAGTCTGTTTACAATGGAACATTTGTGATGTTGCCTGTCAGTTCTCATTACCTTTTGATCAGTAGCTTCTCAGGAATGGCACTGCCAGAAGCAGTTGACATTGACAATAGAAGTGCATTTAATAGAGCACTCTTACGTATAAGTTAGTCATTTCACAGGAGACACAAAAAATTATGTTAACTTTCAGTGACAGTTGGAACAGGGACAATTTTAGGGTTTGAAGACAATTAGAGTGCTGTGGCTTAAACTAGATTGGAGCAAAGATAATGAGCTTTTTAGTATCAAGCAAAGCTCAAATGTTAAGTTCTGGTATAAAATGTAGCCTCCTGGTTTAAAAACATGACTTATATCCTTTCTTTTAAACTTTCTCTAAACCCAACTTCCCCTACATTTAAAATCTGATTTTACATATGTTTTATATTCTTAGGTCTAACAAGATCTCTACATTATTTGTTGATCTAGGAGAGATGCTTTATTGAGCATAAATTTCACATCTCTGTCTTCATAACTGTCTTTTTCAAATAAAACCTTATTTATCCCTGGAAAGTTCCTCTCATGTCATGTTCCTCTTTACATAAATAATTTAACTTCTTGGAAGTTTTGACATGGGAGTCAAAAAAAACCAAAACTCTTTTTCCAGAATAGTAATATTTTTTAGAAAAGTTGCAGACCACTTACATCAGAGCTACACAATGAGAGTTGTGTCTAGGTAGAACCTTTAAGTGGTCATTTTGCTAACAGGGTAATTCCTCCATAAAGGCTACCACACAGGGTTGTAAGAGCGTAAGGATTACTGTAGAGACCCAGTGCATGCTCTGCTGGTGTGTGTCAGGCATGACTGAGAGCACATAACACACATGATGGCTTAGATGTGGGGACTCCAGCATCCTCATTCACTCTAGCAAATCTGATTCTGAAGGTCTACGTCAGTGTTTTTAGCCAGGTTTATTAATGATGATTTAGACCATCATTCTTTATATTTACGTATTTGCTAAAGTACTCCTAGTAACTTTTGCATTTTGGTAGTGTTTCGTAAAATGTGGTCCAGTGATAGAATTTAAAAGGTTAAAGTATTTCTTACAAGTTTGGTGAAAGAACAAGTTAAAGGAGATTAACGATATCAGAAAAGACCCACCTTAAAGAGAGAAAGATTAACGATCTAGTCAGTAGATGTGGGAACCATTGAAAACCAGAATCACAATTCCTATTTTTATCTTATTCTTATACATGGAATGAGTTGTATATTTTTTCAGAGATATTTTCGAGATAGTATACTTTTTGTTAAACTGAACTTTCATCCCAATATTTATCTTTGTCTAGAAGTCATTTTCTTTTACTTTCTTGATTCCAAGCATATTCCAGATGGAAAATAAATGCTGAGAATTGTTACCCTTGCTCAAAAAAGTTTTAGCTCATGACAAACTTTTCTCAGTTTATGGGGCTCACACACTGCTGAATAGATGTCACCCTGCAGTTATCTGATACACATTATTCTAATAGCAAACAGTTTAAGATGAGAATCTGTTAACTATAAGGAATCCACTGAAAAAAACCAACAAACATTAAATCCCTAAAAGGCAAAATGGAAGAATCAATTTATCAAATTTCAAGTAAGCACAATTAAAGTAGTAAATACAAAGGGGTTTTCTGTTCTCTCATATTTTAATAACCATGTAAATAATTTGTGATTATTTTATTTTGATCATGCACTGCCTTTGATCCTGTATATAGTTTTTCAGTTATATTCCAGTCAAAAGACAGACTTATCAAGTGAATGCGCAAATATTCTCAGTGGATGGTTTAATTTTATTCAAGGATTAAATGAATTTTAGTACCTGATGCAGCAACACAAAGAATAATGAGGGGAAAAAAAAAATATATATTTATCATCTTTTTCATTTGTCATCTCCATATCACATAAAATGAGGTAGGGCTCTTGCAGAGCAGTACAAATCACAGTGCCTTCTACACATCGCACTGAAAAATTTTTCTTGCCATGCCTGAGCATTTTTAAAACTAAAAAATGGTACTTATTTCTAATCAAAGAGATTTTCTATCCTTCTAACAATGTTAGGATGTAGCTTAATACCTGCAGGAAGAAAGGCATGTGAGGGACAGGACACCTTTTACATAAGAAAAAAGCATAAAACACAACAAAACCCAAAACACTGTGTCTGGAATTGTTAAATCCCTACTTAAGAAAAGTTTTAGATGTATTAAATATATCAAGGATAAAATGTGAAAATTTATCTTGCCTAACCCTACTTTGCTTATCTTGTGAGACATACTCTGGTGAAATGTAATATACTTCTTGGGCTGCATTTCAAGTAACCTGAGGCAGCCAAAACAGAAGCACTCAGAATAACAATTTATTTTACAAACTATTTTTGAATGTAACAACTGAGGTGAACACATTTGTGACCATGCCTTTATGAGTTTAAGGTTGTCTTTATTTTTCACCTTTTTCTTTTGGGGTTTTTTTTTTCCCTTTATTAAATACAAAGTCAAGTATTACTTTAAGGAACAAAACCACTGATCATGTGCGAATCAATTGATAAAGGGATCGTTTGATAATACCTACTTACATTGTTAATTTATGATAAATTACAATTCGATAGTCCTTTTCCTTGCATTTCTAATAAACTGGACTCTATTTCATTAATATTCTAGGTGATTATTCCCCCCTGCTCCTAGGAAAAGGTGAATGCAGATTTGTCTTTTAAGATATCCCCAAAGGTTTGCTATCATTGCTACGTTAAATGATATTTAAAGTATTTGAAAACTCATTGAACTCTGCAAGTTCTTTTATTTCACCTAAAAATTCTAATGTATTCCAGATAAATTAAATGTATTCCATTGTTTCTGTTCCTCAGTATGTAAAGAAAAGGTTTCTTATACTTCCTGCTTTCATTTTTTGAAGTAAATAATTTCAGGTTTCATATGTGTCTGTTTAACCTATATGACATAAAATCTATTAGCTTTACTTAAAAAGAATTTTAAAAAACATTTGAAAAAAATGGTTTAAGCATGCTATTAATTTAGACAAGACCAGATTTAAAATATATATAAATATTAGTTATATATTAATAATTAGTAAGACAATTACTTGAGAAAAGCAGGTACGTGGACGATGAGACAAAATGAAATATTGTTTTAAGGTAATCATGACAAGCCTTATTTATACTGTTCTTTGAATTTTTAAGTGAAGGAAATATGTAGCTTTGCTATAACAGGGATGAATTATGTATGTCATTTAACATGCATAGGAACTTAGGATACAAAACTTAAGAGTGGTTGTATCAAAATAGTATTTGTTGTGATTTAGAGATACTCTCAAGGAATGTTCACATTTGAATCTGAGTTCTTTTTAACTTGATGATTAACCTAACTTGACAAAACCTTAGACACTCAAAACAATAGTTCCTTAAATAATTTTCAGTCATGGCTTGATTTTGCCTAAATGATCCTTAGATGCTCCAAAAGTTTAGCATTCTTGAAGCTTTTTAGAAGATTTAAGTCTTAATCTATTCCCCTCTTCACATAAACTCATCTACATCTATGATTTTTCTATACATCTATTCTACTGATATAATCTTTGTATGATTTTTTTCTTTCCTTTTCTTAAAGATTATTCTCCTTGCTTTTTTGAAGCTTTTAATATTCTACTATAGCCACAGGGATGAAATAAATTTATTCTTGACTTTGGGGATTAGTATATGAGCTCAAATTTTTGTTTCTTTTTTTTGTAATTTGAAAATTTATGACATTTATGTCAACAAACTGATCAGAGGTAACAGTAAACTTTTAATTCTGTTGTCTAAATGTATTACAGTGCTGAAAACAATGAAATATCTTTTTTCAGAGCACATTTATGTTTTATTTTTTAAGAAGTAACAGCTTTTTAAAAACGCTACAAATCCTGAGTACCCTCAAGTGTAAAGCAAACCACTTTTTAAGACTAATAATCAGAATATATATTGCAACTGACATGTATATAATGACTGTGTAACAGTTCTGATATTTGTTCTATAAACACTAATAAGGGGCACAGGTCAAGGTAGGGATTTGCTCTCCTTAGTTTCACTCTCTCCGTTAAGGTGCTTAGCTAGAAGATCACTTTCCCTAGCAATTGTCTGCAGAATGACAGTCTAGTTTGAGAAGAAATCTGACATAATTGCCATAACTAACAGTCTTTCTATAAATTCTACACTTTAGATTTAATAATATGCAATATCTCTCCTTTGATTAAGCCAGTTAGCAAGCCTCTGTTCCAAGTCTGAATTCCTGTATGAACTTGTGCAACGTATATGAGACTGACCTATGTTTACCTGTGATTTATGTGTTGAAAGTCCTGGGCAGCAATCACATCTGCTTACTTCTCAGAGTTTCTCAGCACTGTACAAGACGAAGTGTGGGCACCTGCAGAGGCATATTAGTCATTTGAGTGATCATGTCTAGTCTTCATACGGAGAGTTTAGGAAGCCAGTATTCCTCATGGGATTTGACACCTAATTTCAACTGAAATTGTTGCAGATTTCTTTTGCTCATCTATTTATTAGAGCATTCAGGAAACTAATAATCTGAAGGGGCTTAGCTCTACATGTCTCATGCCCTAGGAAGGTTCCATGCATTTTAATAAATACCAAGTACCTCCTTTTCCTCACTGCTCTTAAGAATTAACCATGTAGAAGCCTTAAGCCAGAGGAAGAATAGGAAAGGGTGAACCCAACATTACTCTAGGAGTCAGAATTCTCAGCTGCATCAGAAGAATTGAGACTAAATTTGAGACATCAAAATTTAGCATCCCACCTCTGTCTAAGCATGAGCTAGGTATCTAAACTCCATTAAGGCCTAAAAATCAAGTAATCTGTCCCATTGCTGGATCTATTTTAGAATGTAATAGATTGTCTTCAAGGCTCTATTGCTTGTACTGACTACTTCTCTGTAGCCTGCAATTTTGTATCCCCAGTGCACATGTAGGCATTATAAGCATATCACACAGTAATACAGTATTGCCAAGCCATCAGTTCTGCACCGAGCTTGCAGTGCCTCAGGACTGAGGCTTGCCAGGCTTGACCTCTCAAATTTTCTTAATTCTCCAACAGCTTTGTATTATCTACTTTACCTGTGACAGCACACCAGACCTAAGTCTGCTTTGTATTACTTCTGTTTGTGGTAGAATTATGGTATCAAGTACTTTTTCTATGTACAATGAGATATTTTCAACACTTACTTAAACAGTGATGCAATGTAGAAAAATACATAGGCCTGGTATGATAGCAGAAATTCTGATTCACTGAGAAGCAGACACATGAGACATGATGTAGATCAGTACAGGTGTGGGATAATAAGAGACAGGACACAGCCTCAGCACTGGAGACCTGGCTATAAAGAACTCATTCATGATGATTTAAGAAAATGCAAACCTGGAGCTGGAGAAATCTGATTTTAGGGGTAGCAGAACAAAGAAATAGTACCTAATGTACATTTCTTACATATAATAATCAATACTTGACTACACTAGAAACACAAAAAAAAAAGCAGAAAACTGTTTAATATGTAAGGCACAGGCACAGCATTGCAGTATGTTCCCACCAGTATCCTAGAATTGAATTCACATACTATTGCACTATATCTAACAAACTAAATTCCAGAGAATCTGTCTGGGTTTTCCATGACAACACACCTGAGTATATTGTAAAAACAAAAAGAGACAGAAAGGCATCTTTTTATGAAGACTTTATTAAACTTTCAAACATAGATAAATACAATACCATGATCACAAGCAAAAAAGTAGTAATCCTAAAGTCATTCAGTGCTGCAGTAGAATAATGCTGTATATAAAATTCTATCTTTACTGCTGTCTTCTGTTCTGAGAATTTTGCTATCACAAAGCAACATCAGTTTTGCATCAAATAACCATTTAGAGTATTTTGTACCCTGTGTGATGTTTTACAACAAAAATGTGTCGTACAATATGTGATCACCACTGAAAAAAATAGGATCTTCAAATATATTTGGGAATATACTGATTTAAATTAAAAAATATTATCATATATTCCTATAAAAATGCCGCTGAGAAATGCTTATACATTTTAAATATATAAACTCCTGATCTGTTTACAGCTTTTTGGTTATACAATGTGTTGCAGCACTGCTGATATATTCTTGCTTAGCTGACCTTGGTGAGTAAACAATTACTTCTAAGCATGAAAAACTGTTTGGAGAGAGAAAAAATCATGTCTGTTTGTGACAAGCAGTCATTCAGACAGAAACACTAACTGAAAGAGTCAAATGTGGTTCTACCAACAAACTACCAACTATCAAGATTAGTTAAAATCCAGTGTTCAAAGGTGACATTCCCTCAATTCTGGTAATGTTCCTACACACAAATGTTTCCTTTATATAGGTTTACGGCAGCCTAAATGTACATTTCAAGTTTCTGGTATAACAAAGATGAGGTAAATCCTTAACTACTGTAAAAGGAACTCTGTGCAGAGGCTACAGAAAAATGGAAAGGTGATATTCAGACCGCTTTTATGCATGCATGCATGCTCAAATCTGTCCAGTCTGCTTTTGATGCTGATCAGTGAGACATAGCTATTTCCATAGTGTAATTTCCAACCATTGCAGGTAGTCGCAAGCTATATTGTGAAGCAATCTGAATTTCATCCCTGTTGGTTAGGATGGCTCAAGTATTGGAATGAATATTTAGACAGTTAAACTTTGAGATACTGAGACATTTCTGAGATCCTGTTGAAAATGTTGGACGGTGATTTCAAATTGAAGTATATGTTTTGATCATTGGGAAGGCAGTAAATTAATTAATAATCTTCATAGAAAGAATGAAGTGCAGAATATTAGCTAAAAGCTCTAGTCACCCCAAAAAGAGTAGACACGTGTCATATCAGTGCAGATGTATGCTTATTTGTTTTTTTCTTGGTCTAGAGAAAACACTTCACTAGAGATTATTTTTGGCTGTATAGAAGTAGTATTGCTTCAAGCCTGTAAAAGTTTTAAGAGTAGCATACTTTGATAAGAAAATTAGAATGATCATGCTAGATCAGTGGTCTGTCTGTCCCAAAGCCTGTCTTCAGCCTTTTTTTTAAATTTTATTTTCTGTTTTCTGAACTTTTTATTTTCTGTCTTCTATTGTTTCAGAGCTTTAACTCACCAGTCTCATCTTCAAAACTTGCTAAAGAATGCAGTAGAAAAGGCTGAAATTTCACCGTGGGACAAAAATAGTGTTTCCATTATAATGTGAGTGTGCCTAACATGTTTAGTTTTGGATTAGGTACTCTAGAAAGAAGTGGTGGTTTTGTACAGGACAGTCCATGATTTGTTATGGCAGAGATCAGTTTATCATTTATGGTTTATCTGTTCATTCATCTTGTCTTTCTTTTTTTTCCCTTCCTGCTGGAAATATAAAACAACCAGAGAAAAAAGGCATTTAAGATTTGCTGAAAAGGATCAACTGAACTTCCATGCGCTCTGCTTATTACAGTGAAAGTTCACTGTTTTATCAGTTTGACATGTGCATAAAATTGTGGTATTCAAAAAAAAAGAGAAAAAAAGCAAAACCAAAACAAAAAAAAAATTGTAGAAACATCACACTATTTTCTCATTGTTACACAATGGTAGAGAAAAAAATATAACAACAGTAGTATTTTTCAGGTGACAGAATATGTGGCAGATTAATGATTGTTATTTGAATCTACATTTTAGTTCATTTTGCTTCAGGACATAAGTTAATAGGATATTGATGGCATTTGAACTCAGAACTACGTGTTCTGTAAACAAAGATTGTGTAAATACTAACAGGTCATTTTGCCACCTGAATTTTGCCACCTCAAAATATGTTTACATTCCCTGAGAACAATAACAGAAAAAAGGAATATTTTTTAAAAATACTTGCACTACTACATGATTTTTCCCCTTCCCAAAGATGAATTTTTCACTTCCTTGTTTACAGAAATGATGCCTTGGGTACCGTAAGAACTTCAGCATAAAAATATGTTTGGTTACATCGTTTTTTGGCAGATTTTGAGCTTCTTTAAGCTTCTTTTTCAAGTGGAGCACTTTATTATAAAAATATTACTTTTCAGCCAAGCAAAATCTGAAGTTGTGAACTAGGTATTTGGTCCTATTCTTTTTGGCAAAGAATGAAAGACTTAAAAAAACCAACTGAGCAAACTCAAAATGTGCATTCTTATATAATAAAAAGCTGTATTTTTCTTATTAAAAAACAGGTTATGGAGGTTGGATCACAGTAACTTCACATATTTATCTTCCCTCTGGCAGTTAATTCACAAGATAAAACTAGCATTAAACATTTAGTGTTTTTTATGTTGTTAAATCTTGGCACTTGTTCTGAGCAGGTAAAAAACAGTAAAATTGGCAACATTTTTTCAATAGCATAATTTACCGTATTAATCGATCCAATAGATTAAAAAGTTTATAAAGATTTCATTTGCAAACTAAAGAACATTCTTTTACCCTTATTTTTTAAACTGAATATGATATATAGTGCAATTATCACGCTTTTTCAAGACGTACAAAAGTACATTTATTCAATTTGCATGAGTACATTTTAACTGCAGTGTTCATGAGATATCATATTTAGAAAATATTCCTATTAAATTCTTAAGATAGAGATAAATCCATCTTTTAGCCCTATGTGTGCTTCATTCACTCTCATGTTTCTTTATTCATTTTTATGTTTGCTCTTATCCCTCATAAAATATATTTTTTTTTAAAAAACAACCTTTTTTGTCATTAAGTTCCTCTACTTTTTCAAGTATTTACAATAATAAAACATAGCACCATTTTAATCAAACTTAGTTGCCTGTGCTCATAAATTTAATTGGACAACTTCTGTTATTATTACATCACCAAGTAAAGAAGTGTAGTGGAATACTTACTTTACAAAGGAGCCAGCAAGCTGTCCTGTTTCTCACGTCTTTCACAGATCCACTGGCTTTTCCAAAAAAAGAAGGGTTTGTTGACTATGTGGGTAATACATTCATATACCTTTTATCGCCCTGAAAGTACAAAAATAAAAATTAAAAATATGTTTTATATATATGTTGTCTTCCCACAAAAGCTGATACATGCAATGCAATAATGTTGCTTGTTTGTGCTGTACCCAGTGATGGACACTCCATGCGAAAGAAAAACAAAAAGGAGGGAAAAGGAATAAACAAAAGAATTGTTTGTGACTGACATTTTGTGGCATAGCTCATCATATTCCTGCTACATCAAATTAGGAAACACCTAAACAAAAAAAATTCATGAAACACATTTTCAACATAACTAACGAGTAAGAAAATATGCCACTCTTTCAAGATAATGTGGCTTAAGTTTCTCAAAAAGTAAAATGCAACTAGAGCTTAAAATTAAAAATATAGTTGCTCAGTGTTTAGGAATGGAGAATAGAAAAGAAATTAGTTATAGTTGTGGCAGAATGCAAATTTTCATATTTAATCAATTAATGACATAAAGTGATACAGCCGCTGACTAACCGAGTGTAGGAAAAAATACAAGGTCAGTTAAATTCAGTTTTGGGGATTTCAAAAAGACTGATGGGATGACAGATACTGAAACAGAAACTTAGACATGCTTAGCCATCAGTCTAGTATTTTTCATGTTCCAGTCCCTTCAACATTTCTTGAGGATTTTTCTGTTTTCTCTCAAACCTTGTGAAAAAACAGAGAATTTTAACTCTTCGCTTTAATGAGTGATAATAATGTAAAGTGTTATTGTACTAGGGATTCATAAAAGATCTAAACTTAACATGTTAGTCCAAATTGATGTATAAAGGTAATTAGCTGCACATGAAAAATGTAGAAACACTTCTAGCCCAATGGCAGCAGAACAAAATGTTCTAGCAAGTTATCCATTTGTAGTTTCTCGGTATATATGTGGTAATGCCTGGGGGATAAAAATAACAACAAACAAACAAACAAAATCCACAAACAAAAAAAAACCAAAACTAAACAAAACAAAACCCAAAAAACCCCAAACCAAATCAAACAACGAGGCTAGACGTCCTTTTCAGTTTCATGTTCCTAAGAATACCAAAATATTTACTCAGTAATTTCTGCTGTGTATATATATGTTGTTTTCTTCAGTCTTTTAGGAGAGCTGAATACATCAAGCACTGGTCAGGAAAACTTAGCCATCCTCCCTCCTTGCACTGCCCCAAGGCATGAGAAGGCACAAAAGTAGTACAAAGGCTGCTGAAATAATTTGTTTTGCTTGCCTGTAAAATCTTGATACTTAACAACTGCTTGCCTTGCAGTCACCCTCCCCAGCACTGTTCTTTGTCTTTTGAAGTACCACATACAAAAAGGCAGTCTACTAAAAACAAACAACCATGTCCACCACATAAAATGTGTCCAGTATTTAAATCAACTGAAAATATTTGACTATTTCAAATATTATTTCTTTCAAATTTTTGGTACTGCTTGCATTTTGCTCCCAACAGTATTTTTACGTGTAATAAGACTATTTTAATGGAAGATAATGAGTTTATATCTCTGGTTTATAGTAGTCTGGCATATAGAGTTGCTATCCAGTTCTTTTTAAAACAAGACAGCAAAACATAAGCATGTTTTTCAGGATTTATTTTGTTTTATTAGTTTGTTGGGTTTTATTTTTTGTTGTTGGCTTTTGAAGAAATAGGACTGACAGTGCTTGAGCAGTTTTGTACAAAAATTGCTGTGTCTCATAACTGACATATTGCTTCCTTGTATCTAAGACACTAACTGGCTGATTCACCACCACAGATGGTGAAGAACACCTTTTGGCTAACATTGATTTCCATATTATAATAGAGGAACAAAAGAAGAGCAAGCCCCATCTATATAATGTTTTGATTACCCTTTCAAAATATGAAGATCCTTCTGTAGTGAGTCTGTCTGAGCTGCTTTTCCCCGTACAGCACTCATGCTGCAGTACTGGGAGCTGGAGGGTGTTGATAACACACCCGTGTTATGACTGCTAGTGCTCACACGGCACCAGAGGATGGGGGGGCAAGATAAGGGGAGGGGATACAGCCGACCTGAGCTGACCAGTGAGATACTCCATACCATATGACGTCAGCTCAACTATAAAAGGAGAGGGCAGGAGGAGGATGGGAAGGGGCATTCTGCTTTGTCCTCCAAGCAGCTGCTATGTGTTCCTGGAGCCCTGCTTCCTGGACTTGGCCCGACATCGCCTGTGGACGGGAAGTAGAGAATAACATCTTAGCTATCATAACCCATGGCTCTTTGCATCTTATTCTCTCCCTGCGTGCTGTGCTGACGGGGGTCAGGGGGAGTGATAGAAGGGCTTGGTAGGCACTGGTGCCGTGCCAGGGTCAACTCAACACACCTTCAAAGCTTCATAAGTTTGGGAAAGAAAAGAAACTTATTTCAATTATTCCTCTGTTTGAAAAAAAAAAAAAAATATTTTTTTCAGCTCTTCTAAATTTAATGTTTAATCGGGTTGCACAGGAAAAAAAAAAAACATAAAAGGTGGTATTAAATTTAAATTTATCTCTTCTTTCATTTAAAAATAAGTACAAATTGGTTTTTGTTTTGTTTCTTTGTTTTTGTTTTTTTTTAAATTGAAAATCTGAAACAAAAACCAATGTGGTACTTTAATTTAATCCACAGACATATATAAGAATTCTTTCTGTAATCCTATTAGTTTCGAGACAAATTTATCCCAGATTGGTTTTGTTTTAAAATTTTCTTGACACTTGAAGAGATTACAAACTTAATCTCTCATGCAGTGCTTTTCTGTCTCCTTACATATTCAGTATAATTCCCATGAAATTCTTATGCCAGTGAAATTTTTCTCTTTTACTTAAGTATGATGTGATCAAAATCAAGCTTAATTTGATTTATTTCAGTAATTGGTTCTTAGCAGGTGCATCTATTGAAATCTCCAGTGAAATTCCCTATTTCTAATCTGTGCAAAGATTAGATTTTACTCCTTAAGTCAAGAATCTTTTTTTACTTTACATTTATTGTATTTGGAACTTCGTATTCTACTCAGACACAGATCAATGCAGAAGATTAGTGATATACATGGGGCAGACTTTGCATAGAACTCATAGGACAATTGCAGAGTAAATCTGTTGGGTTCAGCCAGACACAGTACACTGAGGAACACTAATACATATTATTCATGCATTACATTCAGTTACCTGACCTTTGTGAGGTGTCCTCTGTTCTCTCTAGTTCAAATTAATTGTAAACTGAGGCTGTGAATCTGAAAAAGCTTCAGGGAATACATTTGCACAGTAAAATATTAAGCTCAACTTAATTAGATACATTAATGATCAGGCTTTTGGTAAAAAGCAATAGGGATTGTTTTGTTAATTTTTGTCACGCAATCAAAATGCCAAAGATCTTGGAAAAAATTCAGAGGAAAACTTATTAGGGGAAAAATGGAAGAAGTTAAAGGAGTATTGGGAGGGGGAAAGAATTAAGAAGAAAAAAAGCTATTGCAAACTTCCTGGACATTTTATTAATTTTTGGTTTGTGCATTGTAAATTTAATTAACATAATCCCATTTGAAGTGCAGCATTTTACATGGAAGAAAAATATCCTAATGACTGATCTTAAAAGAGAGAGGAGGGAAGGAATTAAGATAAACTATATTACAGAAGGTTAAGTAACATATGTTCACTGGCTGTTCAGTGAGCTAAATACTAAGATTAATATTTAATTAATGCACATTAAGAAACAACTAGCTTCTTTGCATTTCATGGCTGTATCTATATTCAATGAAATTGATCATTTCTTTATAATTTGTCATTGAAAAGATGGAGTAAAATCAAACCTCTGTTATGATGCTCTTAAAATGGCTAATTCTTCAGAAGACACTGCCCTGGTTGGAGCATCCTTTCAACATCAGTAGTGTTCAAGGTCATTGGATATATCTGACAAATATTTTGCTTCTCGCCTTCTTGAATGCAATGTATGCCAACAGACTTTATTTCACTCTCTGTTCTTAATGTAGACCAACAATTGCTTAAACCTGTTTTTCTGGTTTTTTCAAAGAAGGAGGAATGTGTGGATGTTCATGTATATAAGAATATTTACTTATTTAAAAGTTTTATTCTGAGGTATATTTTAAATATAGAAATGTGGGTGCTAAACATATCTTTCTCCACAAATTCTACTTCTCCTAACAAATATTTTAGAGGATGCAGTGGAAGAAAAAGCTTAAAGATCCTCAAAAACTCCAACATTCAAAAATTATACTTTGAAATAAGAGATTTGATTTAAAGATCTCAGTTTTTAAATGAAACTTAAAACTCCCAACATGTTAAAATCATTATTATTTTTGTATTAGTCTTATTATTAGTATTTTGTATTATCTTTTAAAAAACTGTTCTCTAAAATCAGAACAACCAGATGTTTCTTTTATAAAAGCTTAGATTTGTATCTAATTTTGCAGAACAAGAACTCAAGGGGTAAAGAAAGGAAATACTCTTAGCCTTGGAACTCATAATAAAATGATGAGAAGTGTGATGAAATATTTCCTAATGATGTTTGCTGTAGAAAAAAATCTGCTCAGAATGGCTTTGAATACAGGACATCCCATTTCATCCAGATGATGTCAATTTCTCTTTGAAAAATACCATAATCAATCATAATGTTCCAGTTAATCTTAGAATCAGAGGAGACAGAATGAAACCACCTTAATCAGATGCTTAATATTGAGTAGTTCATGGTAATATATTCTCTAGTATCATAGCTAGAGTAAATGCAGTTTTCAAAGTACTGCAGTAAAATGAATAATAGAGGAAATTGGAAACTTGGGAAAAGTTGTATAACCAATACAAACCCCCAAAATAACTAATGAATGTTGTTCAGTGTTTTCTTTGATATTTTGGCATTATCCTCAGAGTGTGATGCGAGAAGAACATCTTTATTGAATTGTTAATACAATATGAGCATCAGTGTAGAGCTATGAAAACACTTATTTTCAGAATCATACTGGGATTATAAAACATTACCTGTCACCTATGAAACAAGGTTTCCCCTTCCTGGAAAAAAAAAATAAAGTAAAAAGACTGTAAAAGATAAAATTTATAGTACCTTTTTCACATACTTAAAAAATTCTTCCCCTGGTAGGCATCTATATTATTATCTATATTATTAGTGTCTTGAATATTTTTGACTTGTTCTGCATCTACATATACTTAGTTTCACCCTACAGTACTTCATTCAATAATTTGTAAACCCCGGGATAATGCAGCACTAATCTGGGAATAAATGATCTGTACTTTTATGAAGGGAAGGGAAGGGAAGGGGGGGGGGGAGGGGAAGGGGGAGGAGAGGAGAGGAGAGGAGAGGAGAGGAGAGGGAAAAGCTGAAAAAGAAAAAGGGAAAAAGAAAAAGGGAATAGGAAAAAGAAGGAAAAAAAAAAGTGAAAAATGAAATAAATGAGATAAAGAAAAGCTTAATACTAGTGATGAAAGTACTACTGGTTGAAAAGCTGCAATTCCTAAAACGAGATTTCTGAAGGGAAGAGGACATTAGAAATTGTCTCCATTCAGTAGTGTTGAAAGACATATACTATCTCTTTAGAGATAATTTACGAGAAATATATTGTTTGTCAAGTCCTTCCACAGTTCACGCACATAGAATCACATTACCAGTTTTCACATTCTATAATTTTTAATTCATTTTTGCCTTTAAAGTGCATGTATGAACACATTCATGGAGCATCATTTGAACCTCAGCATATCACTAGGAAAGTCTCATATTCAGTCTATAGATTCAGCAGTTGCTCAGTGTTACAAAGCTAGCAGTAAAGGCACGTATTTCACTGCAGATGGCATTTGGAATCATATTAATTCATCACTATAAATCACTGGCAGACAGAATATCTTGTTAGATTCAGTCACTCAGATACTAATCAGTGGCTCATTAGCTTTAAAAATATCAACCTGGTCGAGCTATCATCAGTAGACTGATGAGTCACATTAGAGAGAATGCTACATGACACATAGAAAAAAAGCTTTTATCCATTATCCAAGCTACATGTACAAAATCTTTTGGGAAAATCATTAGTAAAGACACTCACTTGACAATGACCAAAAAAGCACTGTATCTGACCGCAGTGTTTGCACTTTGTTTTGCTGCTAAGTGCTACTTAGTCCTACATAGCTTGTACATTCAATACTTTGATTTTTCTTAAAGAAAGGAGTTTGGATTACCTCAGAAGAAAAGAACTGGGTCCCATCCAACTTTGGTGTTAGCAGGAGAAATTATTCACCCACTCGCAAAAGTTAGGTTTATGTTATAAAATATAGACAAACAGAATTGACCACAAAACCTATAGTAACACAACCTTATAATACAACCATTTAAAAAGTCTATGATATGTCAAAGAAAAATTTTTAAGCGTGAATTTTTAAGCCTTTCTTCAATACTAAGGAGTCTCCTGTAATTAATACAGTCACATTACTGTAAACTTTAGTTGGTGCATGTTGCTTTTTATGCTCCAAAAGGACTGTAATTTTACAATGAAACATTTATTCACAGTCCGTTATGTAGAGGTACCTAAAAAAATTAAATCAGAAGAGTACAAGCAGAGTCAAGTACAGGCTCAGCATTCATAAAAGGTACTCTGAAGCATTGGTAGACTCAGCCAAATGCAGTAGATGTAGTTTTCTGGAAGATACAATTATACTAAGTGTAGGCGTAAGAGCAATGGGCCTTCATTAGTTTCTCAACACTGAGTATCAAGTTGCTTTTAACAAACATGTAAAAGAAGTATAGACTTCTAAATTCAGGGAGATTTACAGAGTGGATGAGTTAGTTAGATGTCTATCTCTGTTCATACAATTTGCAGACTTGTCAAGTCACAGATGTGAGGATAGTTGCTGGACCTTGACCTCATGTTTCCCCACATGGTACCTGAAATGAAATGCAGCCTAGAACATGGAATTTACAACAGCAGAAAAGGAAAGCAATAAGCAGAAAGAGTATCTCTGGTAGCAACCTACTACTTTGTACATTTGTGTGTGACCTGGAGTGCCCCTGGGCTTATCCATCAGAAAGCTCTATGTGCAGTCCCATCCACCAATACCTATCTTCAAAATGGCCTTCAAGGCATTAATTTCTCATGTTATGTTTCTGTTAAAGGTCTGTATCTTATAATCAGCATAATTTATACTGCTAACATTAAGCACCTATAGATAAACATTTAAGGTTCAGGGAACTTTACCCAAGCTATTAAAAGTTTGAAAACATGCACTAATTTGAGGATCTTGGTGTCTTACCAGTGTTAGAGAAATATTGCAATTTTTCAAGGTAAATATGGCATATTTTCTGACAGCTTAAACTACTTCTCAAACTGAATGTAAATCCACCATCATCAAAACAGATATATCTGCTACCCTCTCTTAGAGTGTACACCAGCAGGCTATCACTGGTTGTTTTTAATTATTAGATTGTCTTTAATTGTTAAAATTGACAATCATATTCTATAATTGAGAACATGTGGTGGTATCCAGAACAGCCTCTAAAAAAAATTACAGTCATCACAGAAATTAACGCATGGGTTAGTTGCCTTCTCTTTGATTGTATACAGAAATTTTGAAATGTTTTGTTTTCTTTTTCTTTCATTAGCTGAATTTGGTGGAGTGTTCCTTTTATCCTAAACTTTCAGCACTGAAATGTGAAACCTAAACATAAAAGATGTCTGGGTTTACTGTCTCGAAGGTCAGAGTGCAGGCTGAGTGGAGAGTGCCACAAACCTTTAGTTCAATGCTTCATGCAAAGGTTAACCTTTTACTTTTGTAATTCTTTCATTATTTCTGCCTCACTATCAGGCTACCAGAACTAATCATTTATCTCCTAGACTGTAATCTGCATCTACCTGGAGTCAGATGAAGATTCTCATGTGACATTCAGGCTCTTACTCAGAAGATTTGTCAACCTGTACTCACACTTTGGATGTCACATGACTTTGAGTGATGTTGCTTCACCTGTTGCTAAAGAGTGCCTGTTTTGTAGCTCAGGAAGTGTCCTTAAGCTTTAATACTGTTCTTTTTATGCAATATGAATCCAGTACTTGCAGGAAATGTGAGTGAGGAGAGAGCAGTAATCTTGCAAAGGATACTGCACCGCTGCAAGTGTGTGAATCACAACATGTGGTGGCACCTACCTCCATTTATGGCACCTTTCTTTGGGTGGCTGGAATGTCTTAATGTTTTTTCTTATATTTTGTTGTCCTTTATACTTTGAAATGCTGCTATTGACTTTTGCTGTACCTGCTAGACACAGAAGAGATGATAAACAGAATAGAAGGAGAAATATACATTAATCCTATGTTGACAGTTCTGGAATGTAGTTTCTATCCAAATTTATTTTAGTTATCTTCATCTTATCCTGAGTTTAAAAAAAATATGAATAATATTGCTAGTGCATGGAAAGCTCATCTCCCATTCACACAGAGGAACGCAGAGGCAGAGAGGACAGTGAGGGAGCCCTACTGCTCCAGTCAGAGGCACAAGCCCCTGCCCTGGCTCCTCACCAGGGTTGTCCCAGAGAGACATACCCTGCGGGATGGGGCTCATTATAGGATGCAGGGGAAGAGCATCCACCCTGTACATATGTACATATATTTTCCAAATAATGGTCCTCCATCTTGCTCAGCCAGAGAGGGGAGCAGAATCAGTCCATTGGCACTGTTCATGTAAGAGTTGCATTTTCTGTCTGTGTTGCCAGCTATGCATACACGTATACATGTACTGTGTGCATATGTACCTACTGGGACACAGGCTCAGCCTTGCTACTGGGTTCACCTGGGGACAAGAACCAGAAGCCTCACCACTGTGAGGATGGTCTTCTAATGACATGCTCGTGTATCTGGTGATTTTTCTGTCTGCTCACTGGTCCTAGGAGACCAAAAGTTCAGTGATGCATTATTTTGGCACAAAAGTTGTGCTATATGGTGCAAAAAGTTTTAAGATATGCAAGTTCCAATTACAGTCACATTCCTTTGTCCAAGCTGCATTTGTCAAAGAGAAGCAAAAAAGTCCTATGTGGACATTACCTCAAATAACTTGTCATTTTATCACAAGAATGGTACTCCCTGGGCCAGTTATACCCTCCACATGTTTACACAATCCTCATGGAGATTTTGTGCAAATTATCCTCATATTAGAATTTCTGTAATGCTTGGACATGTTCTGTAAGTTATAAGAGATATCAAAACCAAAAATAAACCAAAATGTATAAAAGATAAGTGAATCAAAGATGACCACTGAAAGCAAAGCCAAAATTAAAAAAAAAAATTAAAAATCACTACTGAGTAGAATTCTAAGTATATGCAATGCATTGCATTAATTAAGCTTTTTGAGTCAAAAAATGTTTCAGTGTAGTAGATAAAAACAGAAAATGAATGCTGTGGCGGAAAGAGAATAGAGCCATCTGCCTGGTCAGTGCTGTGAAATGAGCACTTAGTTAGATGGAAGATAATGGTTTAACATTTTTACAGGAACTTCAGCACTTCGAAATGAGTTGTTTCCCTGGGTTCCAGTGGGATTTAGTGATACTTTCAGTACTTTTTTAGATGGACTGAAAATAATGGTTAGGTATCTGGTTATATAGGGATCATTATTATTCTTTAGGTAGTAAACTTCTATTTAGAGCAATAAAAGAGGAGGGAAATCAAAGTATTTCATAGTACACCAAAGACTTGTGCCCTAGTTCCAGCTTTACTGCAAATACATGGGCTTGAATCATATGGGTCAAAGCAAAATAGCTGGGAAAGGAGAAAATCAGAACAGAAATGTTATTTCCCCTAGATTTGGACTCCAATACCCAATCAAATCATTATTCCTTTGAATAGAAAATACCATGATGCCGCATGCATTCCATGTAGGAGAAATAATTGTCAGTCTAAGACAAAACCGTGCCATTTCTTTAAGCACAAATGTTAACAGTTAAACTTCTCTCAAAAAATACCTATGAAATCTAAGTATTTTGAAGATCCATAATCATTACTCCATGTCATTACTTCCGGGTTAGGGAATCCACTGTAATACTGTCATAATTCAAATCAGGATTAGATGTGTAAAATTCTGCCACATCACCTAACTCTACATTTCTGCAGCAGCAGGAATCTCTATGTGAGATAGTTGTCCAAACTCCCTTTATAGTTTGAGGAGAATAAGAGCACTTCTAGAGGGTGATTCATCTGGCCTGTTTTAGATGTCAACCTTGGGAGGAGATGAATCACACTTTGGACCTGCCTATTTCTTTCCTCTGACTACAAAGGGTGTTTAATTATCTCATATGTGGATGCCTCCACTGTAGATGCACAAAGTTTGTAGCGATGAATCCACCCTCTAGTCTGGTAATGAGTAGTATATTCCTTCCTGAATTGTCCCATTGAAATCAACAGTAATACAGCAAAACAAAAATACTAATGTGAATATCCTTTCTTTCTGCAAAATTTACAAGAGCTATATAAACTTTTGATTAAATGTACCAAAGCTCCAGGAAGCAGGAGAAAAAACCCTATGTACAGTTTCAGGGAAACTACAGGGAAATCATGGTAAGCAAACAAATAGTTCTGTTGAAAGTGGAATTAATGAAGCTTAGGTTCCTATGGATTTGTGTTTCATGGTTGATTTATTTTGTAAGTGAATTTTAATAAGGTTGCTGTTGAAACTCACTTCTTATTAGATGTCAGAGATTCTGCACAGGCAAGAAGCATTATGAATACCTCAACCAGAGGAAAAGCTCCAGTGAGAAGACATGTATTACTGATGCTGGGGCAAACATGTAGGAAAAAAACTCTTGCCTGAAAAGTCAATTCTCTGGTGTCTAGCAAGGCACACATGCTTTTCCTTGTGCTTTGTCTTTGTTCAGATTTTGATGGGACCTCTCTTCCTTACCTTGACAGCTACCAACATGAAATACATGGGGATTTTGAGACCACTCCTACTCTGTCAATTTTAACTTAAATGTGCCATCAGGTCAGAAGTTACTGCGGGTAAACTACGGAACAGACACAAAGGTTTGCACAGATCCACCTGTTGATTTTACATAGGAAAATATCAGGAAGCGATTTATTTAGGCCATTCTTAAGATCCTTTCAGGTAATCTAATTGCTGAGGACTTCAGTTTTACATCTTATTTGAAAGAGACATTTTATGCCCCATAATACTACACTGAGGCCATTAGTTCAGCATTAACAAAGTGTCACCTGCTGCTCTTTAGATAGCTAGTATCAAAGTTGTGAAATGATCTGACCCAAGATGTTTATCCAGGAAAGTATTTAACCCCTTGATTTCACAAAGGTCTGGGGAAAAAATTACTTCTCACAGTATCACTCTGTACTCAAATTAAACTATTTTTCCAGCCCAACCTCCATCCCTTCTGTTCATGAGCATTTAGATATGTACTTGGTGTTTGTTGGGTTTTTTGAATGTTTGCCAGCTATGTTCACATCATCTTATTTCTTAATGGCTAGAGTATGGAAATGGATACATTTTGTCATGGTTTATTCAATGTTTCTGAGGAAACAGGCTGAATGTATTTTTTTCTTCTCTTCACAGCTCCTTGTTCTCCTGCTTCTTAATCAGGGAAATGACATGTGGTGGTTATGATAGTCTAATTACTAGAATAAATTCAGGATGAAGCTGTTACTCCATGCTGCAACTCTGTCAAACTGCAACAGCGTACGTGAAAAACTCCAAACCACAGGCATCTATCTATGTATTGAGGTATTTTCACTAGACACTTCACCGTAAACCATGACATTCACGAAGGTAGCAGAGAACTTAGGCTGAAATAGTAGAGAACTTGGGCTGAAGTAGCAGTGCAAGGAACAGCTTAGAGATTCCTGCATTAAGCAGACTGCCTTCTTATGATGCACAAAGAGGAAACTTTTTTTTGGAAAAAGGAAAAAGTCTGAGCCCTGCAAAAGCAGGAAGGCTAATGTAAAACAAAGTAAACAGTTGTTCTTGAAGCTGTATCACTATGAAATGTTATGAATACTGTATTTGCATGCACTATACAGAAGTCACATGCAGGAGAGCAGGAGTGCCATGTTACGACCTTACAGGCTTTAGGCTTATTCTTTGATTGTATGTAAAGTAAAAGGAGGCTCTATAATATTAGAAAGAAGTCACTTTACACATACTGCTCTGGATAGTTGGATACATGTCTCTGGTGACACGTTCAAGGACTAAAATAAATTTCAACAAATCAAACTCACTACTTCAGTGTCTAAGCTCTCTTAGCTGTAATGATCCATACTTACTCCACAGCATTGAAAACAGAAAAATAAAAAATACAACAATGAAAAGCAAGTGCACATAAGCTGAAGGAAGAAATGCCTTCTATAAGTACAACCTAAAAACTACCATTTTCCCTCTCTTTTCCTTCATGGGGACAATACTATTTTTACATCAGTGTAAAAATCAGTAAGGAAAGATTAATATTTTCCTAGATTTTTTATGGAGTATTATGTTTGTTCTGGAATTTGGTTTATGTTATACCTTCAGAATTCATTAGCTGCCACCTTCTTTGACACCAGAATTCTGTGCTTTTAGTTTCCAATGAAACCCTTATAATAAAATTTACTGAAATGCAATTACTACATTCTTAGTTTTATGGACCAAGACTGGCACCTTCTGGTGAATGGATTTAAATCCACTACAGAAATATAACATCCTCAACCACGTCCTAACAGGCTATGTTTTTAACAGATTGATATTTAGAGATATTCCTAGATTTGTGTTCCCCACTGACTAAACTTATGAAGTCACAGTACATCTACATCAGTAGATTTACATGTTGATACATGAGAATTTATCTGAAAGTTTATCACTATGTCTATAAGAGTACAGACATGTTGACCAAAGCTGGAAAGCTGGTTATTTTTATAAGCAGGGGATGACAAAGCAGAGCATATTTTACATACATTTGGGATTTATTTGAATTGAAGCCACAGAGACACCCCTGTCACAGGATCTCAGCTACCAGGAGATCCCAAAATAAACTTTGGTATTTTGCTATCCACACCAGAATAAGCCATTAAATATCCATGACAGCAAAAGAAAACTCTTCTGTGGAGTTATGCTGATTATTTTTTTAATATATGTTATAAATGTGACAAGGAGGAAAAGAATAAACTTTTCTGTGTTTTGCATCAGACAGTTAAGCTTTTCATGTTTGATAGCATTTGAAAATGGGAGCAAGACACAGATCTAGTCTCCTTGGAAAGCTGTATTGTTTTCTAGCAGAAGGAGCTTTCTAACATTTCAGGAAGAGATTTGTGCCCTCTGATTCATTCCTACTGTGTTTTACTGAAGGCAGAAGTTGGCTTGAATTAAAAATGGACTGTCTGGGGAATGTTTCAAGGATCCTGAAATATACTTGATTCCTGCCCTGATATTCCTGCATGATCTAGCATGCTAGAAAAGATTTGTAGGTTATGTACAATTATTAATTTTCTAATCAAAATTAAAGTGTTTCTTTCTAATCATAGACTTAAATTATTACTAGTAAATTTATGAAAGTCTAAATAATATGGCTAAGATAGCAGTCACTGGACCTGGTTTATTGAGTTCCTTCTAATCTGATATTCCTAAATTGATAAAAATGTAAGTTTTATCCTTCTCCCAAGCACAAGCTTCAGTCACTCACTTTAAAGGTGATTTGAATTAATACAATTCTGAAAATTAGATCACTCTCCAAAAACATTTTTTTTCTGTCCTACTTTAGTGCCAATTCAGGTAAGTAGTTGTGGAATGGAAAATGTTACCAAGTCCATCAAATTCTTTCACAAAAGTCAAGGAACAATCATCTCATTGCAATTAACTTTGATGACTACAGACCAAATTAATCAGTCTAAATGGTTCCATGTCCCATTTTCTTATCCCTTGTGTTACCCATCCCCATCAGAATTCTGCTGAGTTGCATCCCATGCTCACTCAGATGCTCACTCCTAACATCTCTCCTTCCTGCTGTGCCTGCTCTCCACTCTCTTCCTAACCAGGTCAGAATAGAGAGATAAAGAAAACAGTACACCAATTTGTAGTTTTTCAGACTCTTTCAGACAGTACCTGGCTGCATGCCATTCAAATCAAGAAAAAGGCAACTTGCTGTCCTTGGAATAATAGCGTAAAAGCTGCCAACCAGTTGTGCTTGATGGGACATTATCACTGAACAAATGGGTTTCCTACAGCAGCACAATTCACTTTTATGATTTACCGCATATAACTATAATGGGAAGGTTGTGGTAGTAAAAAAGGAAGAAGAGTGTCATAGTTCTAATTTGAAATATTTCTACTTTATTAACATAAAAATGCTTGATAGAGATTGTACTCTGGGTTATGCAATGCATTTCAATGTCAAGAACTCTGGTAAAATCAAACCATGTCTCTAGAGGTGATTAGCTGGGAGACAGTTCTGTCCACCCTTTTCTGTACCACTATTGACAGTTGTTATTATTAGTGTTATGAAAACTTAAAGCAATAACATTTATACTGTGGAATAATATACAAAAATTATCATAATGTACCATCTTGACAGTAGTCAGCATTTGTGTTTCCTTTTCGATGATTCCAAATTACCATCATTCCAAAGAAGGCATCTTTTTGTCCTGAAAACATGATTTTGTACATTTTTTCAGGTCTTACTGACAGAGCCTCTAGGACTTAAAAATAAATGTCTACAGAAAGATTTCATGTTGCTAGAAGGTGAAGTAACAATGAATGATAATCTTGGTTTACTACCTAGACATTGCTTAAGAACTTTGTGCCATAACTGCCCACAGAAAGAAAAGCAGGTTTGTGTCTACTTTTTCAAGCAAGTTAAAAACAGTCACAGACAAATTGCTAAGCATTTTTCATAACCAATTAGTAATCTGCCTAACAGATTTTAACATTCAGAACCAGGAGAGTAGGATGTTTTCGGAAGGAATATCTGTTTTAAAGGTTTCAGTCAGTTAAAAGCTGTGGCTTTATTTTTCAAAGCACATCTCTATGATTCACAATCAGATGACTTGCACATGGCAGCTCCATGACTGTTGTGAAAAAGTGGTGAATAATATTTCATTTAAATAATCACAGTAAAGATTTTTTTGTGTGCAGAAACAGAGAATTTTGGTGTTTTCCATGTTTCTGCTGAAGGAATGTGAAGTTGGTTTTATGACAGGAAAAACACAGAAGGTTATAGATAGCCATCAAAATCTTAACAAAACCACTTAGTTTAAACAACAGATTCTGTGAATAGATTCTGATCAGCTTGTTTTACAGAGGTAATTTTGGAGACTGATACAGAAAAGTCACTTATTTATGCCAGTGTAATTTAGAATATAAACATGAATTATGTAACTCTTAAGCCATTCAATCTATTTCTTTGCCAGACTGTTCTCCATTGTATACACAATAGCATTTTGTCCACTTTCATTTAAATTTTCCTAGCTATAAGAAAAGGTTTCTATAAACTAAAGCTTCTGTTGCTTCTTTTGTGAGATCATTCCCAAGGAAAATAAATCTCTCTTGTCAAGAACTCTTCTTTGATTATTCACTCTAAATTTTAGTATTTAACTATGCTCCTGGTTGAGTGCATTCTTCAGTAACAGTCTGCTAGTACGTTCCCTGCTAGCTACTTTGCCAAGCTGTGGTACTTAGCCTTTCTCATAAACTAGTCTGTCACTGTTACTGCTGCTGAACTCTGAAAATTCTTGTATCCATCTGTATTTTATGTTAATTAGATGCCTTGTGATATGTCCAGTAATACAAATATTGCACTATAGGTATATATTACAGTACATACCAGAAGTCTCCCAAAAAGGAAATTTTTAACGTGTTCTGGTAATATTTCTCTGCCTGTAAAGATCACTGTTCCTTGGACTTATACCTAACTTGATTACTTCAATTGCTTCAGGAATTTTCCAGAAACTACAGTTCCTAGGTGTCTCCCCTGTGTATCTTGGATTTTATTATCTCCCAAAGCTACTAATTTGAGACTCCCTGCTTCTAATGCTTACTGACCCTTTGCATTTTCTGTTGCTTTTGATGATTACGCCGCCAAGCACGATGATAGCATTTCTATACTTTTTTTAATCTTTATTTGTTTTCTTCATATCATTCATTAATGAGAGGGTTTCTACCACTCCTTCAATGATTCCTATCTTTCCTATTTGGGAAATCCTGTAGTGCAATTTTTCAGTAGTTATGCCATAGGAGCCCATCTATATGTAATCAAAATTGAATTTTGTCTAAGACAGCAAACTCTACTAAATGCGTTATATTGATTAATTATTGTATCTATTACTTATTATTATTATTATTATTATTTGGTATTTCAAAATGTCAAGTACAATTTATGTCCAGATCTTTTTTTAAAAACCCATGATGCTTATTCAGTGCAGACACATTACTTTCCAGGAGCTAGAAAATGTGTGACTTCTGTTGGTGAGAGGGACAACACTCTTCCCAGGATGCCAATAAACAACCACATGTGCTATATTCAGATGCTCTTGGTACAATAAATCAGCTTTAAGATTTCAGGGAGCTGAGGTGAAGTAAGTCTTCATCACTACTCAGTCACTCACCCTTAGCAAGAATCAAAGAACAAGATACAGTTGTGAGCCAAGTAAATATAACCAGAATACTTATTGATAATATGCTAAGAATTATTGGGGTTTTATATTGATATAATAATAAAATCATAATCCATAATGGTTTAATACATTGCAGAAGGAAGAGCTTCAAGGAAAAATTGAATTGCACAGCAGTCCCTGTAGATAAGATCATTTGCTCGCTAAAACAGCTATTCTGAATTTATAGATCGAGTTGGGTATTTTTACATAATTAAACTTTCAGGCCTGTTCTGATGTAAAGAATTTTTGAAGAGAATGCTCACAGCATCTGAAATCTGGAATAGTTAAGGCAGAGTAAAGACTGGGAGCACTTTTAATCACTGAGTACCAACATGTGATCTCATAGTTAGTATTGTCTATATGAGACCACCTGCTTATTGTCAGTTGCAGAATCTGTCTTTCATTCAGTACCTATGAAAGTTGATGGGAACATTCTTTGCCAGATGAGTCATCCTGATTTCAGGGAAGTCAGTGGAGACATGGCAGTTGATAGCACACATATATTACTCCAGTGGAAATACTACACTTCCTACTGCCATGGGCTTTGGATCAATAAATACCAGAGTTAATACATGAGCACATTACACTTGGAGCCAAAATTAGGAAGAAATCTTATAATTAAAATCATGTGTTTGATCATAGTATATTAGAATTTGTTGTGAATAATTGTAATAGAACTAATGAGCATGCATCTCACTTCACCTTAATGGAGATTGAGGTTACTTACTGTAAATTGTAACCTGTTGCTCTTTGATATCCAGGTCAAAAATACCAGGGGAAAAAAAGTGATTACCTGATTTAAATATTGCAGTGTTATGAAGTGTTACTCACTCCAGCAATTTCCCCCAAACTACAGTATCAAGTGAAGCTGAAATTCAGATGAGCTCCTTCAACTTGCCTAAGAAAGAATGGCCCAAGTACAAATGAAAATGTAGAACTGCTTTGCCAGTGTAATCAATCTGCTGCTTTGCCATGGTAGTGTTCTACTTCTCAGCCCTTTAGTAGGAGGTAGAAATGCAGCCTACAGCTATCTGCAATAGAGTCCGTCACTTCAATTTAACTTTAAAAAAATCTGTCTGGCAGACAGGGAGCTGGTCTCCACAATGGTGATTTTATAACAAAACACAAATGTCAGGTAAAATTATATCTGGCAAATAGACTTCTACCACCTTATTCATCCAGTCAGACAAATAGAAATATTACTTACAGTCCCTTCATTAGAGGTTATTCATCTACAATACACAGTAATTTCTCATCTGTTTGGTGTAGTTTACAGCATTCTGTAACACACTGTGATATTTCTGTGCTTTTAATTTCAAAAATCCCAATAAGAAATGTTTGTTCCATGGTTTGTTTCTTTTTTTTTCTTTGTTAAAGGGAATCTATTAAAATTATCGTAGCTATTATTCCAAAATACAAAAATGCCACCTGACAGAACTGAAACCCTTGATCACCTCCCTCACGCCTTTAAAAACCTGTGCATGGGTGTACAAGCTGTGTCTCATAAACTCAGTCATAAACAGGCCCACAGAAGCTTCTAAGAAATGAGATGTTTGCTTGCTTTGCAGAGCACCTAAGCATCCCACCAGAGATAAGATGTACAAAATTAATGAAAGCAAATGCATTTAACAGACAATATGTACATTATCAACCCACAGTGGGTTTAATCTCACCAAATTTAGAAATCTAAAATTGTACATTGAAATTTAAGATGGTTTTCTAGAGTCTCTTTGTAGTCAATAAAGAAAAACAGGTTTCTCACTAAAGAGAAATAGACATGTCTGTCTCTAGTCATCTCATCCTAAGAGATTTCCAAAAATGTTAGATAATTACCCACAATAGGTGTTTTCTTATGCATGGAGTATGGGGACATTTTTTGTCATCTTTAGTGAGCAGAAGTCTTCAGTGACAGCTTAAAAGTAATCTGTTATTCAAGAACAAGTTTGAGAAGAAATTACGAAGAGGGGTTTATAAAGTGTTAGGGGAAGAAAAGCTGAAATACAGGAGACACCAACAGGAGGAATATCTAATTACCACACAGGGGTAGAATTATAAAGAAAAAAAACCCCACTATAAAGTCCAGGATTGCATTAGTTCTCCTGCTCAGGGAACCACAAATATCAAAATGTTCTCAGCACAGATTCCCCCTACACTTCTGAATATTCAGCAGAATAGAAGGCCCTTTACAGGCTTCACAGAATCAAATTCTTTCAGTAGTACAATATAATACACCAACCTTTCAATACTTGGCACTTGACTTCCATGAAAATGAGCTGTCTGAAGCCCTGCAGCAGTGCGGAATCAATGGCAAAGAGCCTTAGAGTAGAAAACAGACACATTTGCACCTACTGACACTCTCAGCTTTTTTCCACCACCATTTCAGTTCTCATCGTCCTCACAGCATGCATGTTGGGTCACATGCTGCTGGGTCACCTCTGCTAGGTTAACAAGCTCTCTTTACTCCTCTCCTGTCTGTTATACACTCTCAAAAGAATGTGTCAGAGGAAGTGACAGACCAATGACCTGGTCAACAACTGAAAGAACAACTACAGTTTCCCAACAGAAACTTTTCAAAGCAGCAATAAAGAAGAAACAGCAAAAAGTTCTGGCATGGCCTAACTCCATATATGCTAGCAAGCATACCTCAGATTACAACTAAAAGCCATATATATGTTTGGGGAACAGGAACTTGAGCACAACTCCCATTCTCTCCCCCTGTGCTGCTCAGACGGAGGAGGTAGAGAAGTCTACAATGAAGCTGGGCCCAGGAAGAAGTGAGGAGATGAGTCAAGGTGTTTTAAGATTTGTTATTATTTCTCGTTACTCTAGTCTGATTTGATTTAAAATAAATTAATTTCCTCAAGTTTAGTCTGTTTTGCCCATGATGGTAACTGCTAAGTCATCTCCCTGTCCTTCTCCTGACCCATGTTGAGCCTTTGACTGTATTTACTTACCCTGTCTAGTTGAGAAGGAGTGATAGAGCAACTTGGTAGACACCTGTCATCCAGCCAAGGTCAACTGACCACACTTACCATTTACCCCAAGGTGCTATTCATGACATACCTTACAGGAGCACTTTCAGGACAAAAATTATAATCTGCACTTTTGTACAGAGGATATTTTGGACAGTTCTCATCCACTGCTAATTGAAGCATCCTTGGGAGCATGCTACAATAGTTAACTTTTGGTGTGGGCAGAAGAGTTCAAAACAAATGGTCTGTAAACCACAAATGCCCACCCACTTGCCAGAGGAGTACTTGAACTGCAAATATTTGAGCTACCTGAACTACTGTAAACTGCTCAGGACACACTACAACAGCAGAATAATGCTCTTCCTTTCACTTGAACACCTATCAGCATTAGTAAATTCCACATTCTTCTACTTTTTATCTTAAAATCTTTTGCAAAAGTTGATTATAGGGCTTTACCATCTCATCTAAGCTTTCTGGCATTTTCTAGGAGCTGCTGTGTCATGCGGTCAATAGGCCTTTCCAAACAGTCCTTCATGTCTTCCCCAAGGAACTGACATAATATAAATGTCCCCAGAAAGATGTATGTAGCAGGCAGCTAAGTCTGGGTCTTGCTGAGTACCTGATTGCACTAGACAGTACCAAAGATGAGCACAGTCATGATCCTGGCCAATATCTAGGAAGAAAGGTAGTATGACATAGTCTGAGTAAGACCACCATACATGCCCTCAACATTAGGATAAGAAAGAAGACTTTAATTCTAAGGTGTACTTAGCAGCCTCATGGTCACTAGAACCCATCCTGTAGCAAGTGAATGACCCTGCAGCAGCTGTCCATAGCTCACTCTTCTCACAAGCATTAGCAGATGATACTACCATACATGTATGCAAAGGTAAGGAAGGAAGAGTGGCAATGCTAGACCCTAACACCTGCATACATACATAGTGCTCTTACCTACTCACGCATTTTTCTGCTTGGGCCATGAAGTGCGCAACAGGAGAAGGAGTTAGAACAATGTATGTACTAGGGTAGCTTGTGTTCTTGAGATGCCAAGGGCTGTGGGATAGCTCTCCTGCCATGGTGCATACCTACTAATTTTCAATATGGACATAGCATAAATACCCTGACACATGATCAGTTTAAGCACAAGCTTGTGGGTCCACTTGATCTGACAACTGCAAAATACTCTAGGATAATTACCAAACACAATTGTCCCAGAAATAGTCTCAGAGTACCATGGGAGCATTTCTGTTCCCATCAGTAGCACATCACTTTTTCACAGGTTTTACATTAAATGTTATGTCCATTCTTTAATTCACTGCTACCTCTCAGTCTTTCCAGAAATCTCTGTCATGACTTTGTCAGATTAGTTTTTTTTTCTGTCTGCCTTGTCTCCCCTATTTCATGGTCAGTCTCTCCTTTTTTTCTCTGTCTAAAATATTTTCCTCTTATTTCCCCCTTTGATCATTCCCTTAGCCAAATGAATCCTTGAGGACCTAATATGACATTAGTAGGATGATACTCAAATTTACAGCTTTCTTAGGTTTTATATCTTTTTTCACATTTATCTTTATTTCATTGTTTAAACCATAGAATCATTTAGGATGGAAAAGGCTTTTCAGATCGTTAAGTCCAACCATAAACCTAACATTGCCAAGTCCACCAACATGACACACCCTTGGGACAGGGCCTCTGCTAATTTTATTTCTGCTTATTTTACTGGAGCCCTGTTCCTCATTTGCCCTACATGGTAAAAGTTTATGAACAGTAAATAACATTATTGGTAAGTTCAGGTCTAAAGGAAACATAGAAAAACCTACCAGCCAATGAATAATAAGGGTTCAGTTTTCTAATCTACAATAGACTGTATCTGTATGACCAAGCTACTAAGACTGTGAAAGTACCTATTTCTCAGTCTCTGTCTGGCCACACACTGACAAAACTGCTCTTCTCAAGACCACCAGTAGTGTCACTACAGAAAGCCACCGGAGATCAGTGTCACACACTATGGCAGTTATTTGAATAACTTTGGAAAGTCTAACAAGTCAAATTTGAGAGACACTGAAAATGAGAACAGCACTTAAAATTACCCACTATTTAATAAGTTACTAGTGGAAGAAATGGATGCATTGAATTCTGGGGCTTTAGAAGGGCATGTAGGCTGGTGAGTTCAGAAGAAGGGGAAGCATGCTGGTTGAATTAACATCAGCAGAGGTTTACTGACACACAGGAAATTACTGAAACCGAAACAGAAGTTAAAATACCAGTTAAAGGATAGATTGGACTTCAGATCATTAAGTCACTTGATTTTTAAAATGGTCTGCTTTGTCTGTAGAGGGGAAGAACTGCCTCCCACAAATAGCCATGCTTCTTTTGATGCAGTCCAGGATACGGTTGGATTTCTGGGCTGCAAGCACACATTGCCAGCTCATGTCCAGCTTTTTATCCACTGATTGTATTTAAAATTCTTCAACTCAAATGTGATCTTAAATTTGCCTTACATATTTGGGGTTTTACTTGTCTTTCCTTAGAGGGGATACAAAAGATGTTGTGGACAAGGAAGGGATCAGAACCTGTGGTGAGAAAATTATTTGTATGCATGTGAAAATATTCTTACTTGGACTTTCTTTCAAATAATTACATTTTATAACAGAGAAAAATCTTGACCTGTAGAGAATTGGAGAGAAGGAGATATTTGATGTCAGTGCCACTTTGGAGATTGTGTCACAGTACTGGTAGGAAAAATAATATTGGAACACTTCTATTTTTGTACATATGAAGGGAAACTGCATTTCAGGTCAATAATTTTAAGTCAAGAAGAGTGTAACTCACAGACTTGAAAGAGAACCTTTTTATCTTTTGGTCATGCTTATTCTAGGTCAGGCCTGCTGAAGAACAAACATGAAATCACATATAGATGAGAATTTGCTGCTAAATAAAGACGAAGAAAAGCATGCATCTCTGTAAGCATTTTGATGATTGTAAATTTTTTTATTCCTTTCTCTTTCTAGAGCTCCTGGAAGAATCTGAATATGATGTATTCCTCATACAGAGAACAGTTATTGCACTGAGATCGTGTAATACTCAAATAATGAGATTTTTATCAGGTATCTTCAGATGTCTGGATCCCTTATTATAGACCACTAATGTATGTCTGTCAGGTTTTCGTTTTTGATTGGTGCCTTCCTCTCATGTGCTTTAATCATGCACTCACACATGCTAATTACAATGGCATTAGCAGGCTTGAGTCTTTTTTCTTCTTTTTTAAGCAGGCACATGTAGCATTTCAATGGTTGTGTCATTGTACCTAATTAGGATTCTGAGAAATCAAGACTTACCATGTTTGAATTAATTTAGAAAGACATTTCACTGTTAAGTGCCATCAAAAAGTAGCTTACTACTTCATTTTTCCTCATGGATGGTGCTGGGTTTGTATTCCATTGCAAGTGCACATATCTAGCATCCTCTTCTGCCTCCCATCTCCTTCAGGTCCAACTTCAGGCACATTTTAACACCTCTCTCTTGGCATATCCTTAAAGAACATGCACCAAATCCCCTATTAGCCTCAGGCATCTTGCATTCATCAATGATTCCAACTGTTCTGCTTCTTAACTCCACTATGCCTTTCAACACTGTCGACCATGGCTTATACACATCAACAGAAACAATACAATTTCTGGCATTGCTTTCATGTTAAATCAGAAAGCTTTCAAGAGCATCTTCTGTTGAAATATCTCCTGGGCTAAATCACAGGAATATTTTGCATTCACTCATGTCCTCATATCCACAGTGCTGCTATGTTATTTGAAATATGAAGTGATGTCCCCCAGTACCAATCCAGGCTGAGGGATGAAGGGATAGTGAGCAGCCGTGCTGAGAAGGACTTGGGAGTACTGGTGGGTGAAAAGCTGGATTTGAGTTGGCAGTAGATGCTCACAGCCTTCTGAGGACAGGCTGAGAGAGTTTGGGTTGTTCCACCTGGAGAAAAGAAGGCTCTAGGGAGACTTTATTGTGTCCTTTCAATACCTAAAGGGAGCTTATAAGAAAGATGGACAGGACATGGTTTTAAAGTGAAAGACAGAAGATTTAGATTGGATATAAGGAAGAAATTATTTACAATAAGGGTGGCAAGACACTGGAACAGGTTGATCAGAGAGGCAGTAGATGTTCTATCTCTGGAAACATTCAAAGTCAGGTTGGAAGGGGCTTTGAGCAAACTGATCTAATTGCAGATGTCCCTGCTCACTGCAGGGGGCCTGGACTAGATGACCTTTAAAGGTACTTTCCAACTGAAACTATTCTATTATTCTATAATATTTAAAGTCACTTGGTCCAGTCCAGCTGGAAGTTATTTGTTTGGGTTTTTTTCCCATTCTTTATAGTAACTCACACTTTTATTTAGACAGCAGAAAAATTGCAAAAGGCATTCCACAACAAATTTCAGCAAGAACTTAATCATGGTAAGAAGGAATTTTTCTGTTTAGAGTTATAGAAAAATAACTATGTCACATAATGATTAATAAACCTCACAGAAACAGAGACTTTGGTCAGCCTACAGAAGCAAATAGAAAAGAAAAAAACAAAAACAATAAATCAAAAGATTGTGCAACTAATACTTTCTTGTTTGTTTTGGTTTGGTTTTTCTTTAACTAAAAACAGTTAAAATTTTGTTCTTAAGGTTCTTATCCTCAGAGATTTGCTCATGTTAAAACCGCTTTCAATATCTCTTGCTTTTATTTCAGAATTCTTACAGAGGGTCTGTAAAAGCCTTTGTAGTGCTGATTTAAAAGAAAAACTTTTAGAAAATACATAAGCTGTATTGGTCAATACAAAAATAAGCTGACTATAGATATAATGACCGAGTATAAGATGTAACATTTTAACAGTAATACTGATTAACCCTTGAAATAAACTGATAATCAATTGGCAAATACTAGCAATCTGGATATGTTAATTATCGTTAAGATGTGTGTTTAAAGATACATGCTCAGTAGTGTTACTGCATATGGTAGGGAGAAAGACTCTCCAAAGCGTGAGTACTGGCAGAATTCTCTGCTTTCTCTTGCCAAACTTTACATTTTGCTTTCACTCAATGATTTCTGTTTGAGAACAATGTATTCTGTTTGGAAAGAGGTTTTGAAATGTATTAGACATTTTGAAAGGGTACTCCTTCTTTGTATGGTAAATAAAAGGATTATAGTGAAAAGAAAAAACAACCAAACCAAGCAACAAAGAAACCCCCAAAAAAACGAACCACATAATTTTATTGTCTGATAAATCATTAATATAAAACTAAATAATTTACCATATCCTGATTAAATGCCCATTAAAAAACACAATAGAAAATGCATTCAATATAAGATCAGGCTAAATGAGACATTAAAATTTAGATTACCTTAAAGAATGGAAAATAGATATGATATTAAATAAATCATTTGAAATTATAGTATCAAAACCATAACAGTGTTAAAAAGAGCTTTTGTTGTCATATAGGAACCATCACATTAAAGCACAAAAGAAGCACCCCATATGTTAAACAATCATACAATGACTGTGATCTGCCAGTGTGATAACCAGATAAAGGAAAGCTCAATTGAAAAAAAAAAAGGGGGGGGGTGGGGGGTGCATCAAATGCATAATCACAGTATGGATAGGCAATTGTAAAAGAAAAGACCATATCTGAAAACCTGTGTACAGCTGTAGCCATCATCCTTCAAGGAAGATGAATTCCATTAACAACAGCAAAGATCAGTACTGCTGGGTTGATTAGAAGAGCCTTGGCTTATATTGCTAAGATGTTCCAGGCTACATGTAATTACTAAATATTAATTGAGCAATCAGTCTTCCTGCTCATTAGTGGTGCAGGGTGGTCAGAGGAGCAATGGCTTTGACTGGGACAGAGATAATTTTCTTCATAGCAGCTAGTATGGGGCTATGCTTTCAATTTCTGCTGACGTAAGTTGTTGATAACAGCAGTGTTTTAATTATAGCTGAGTGGTGCTTATACAGCATCAAGGTCTTTTCTGTTTCTCACAGTGCCCAGCCAGAGAGTAGGTTGGGGGTGCACAACACAGCTGGGACAGCTGACCCCAATTGACCCAAGGGATATTCCATACCATGTGACATCATGCCCAGCATATAAAGCCAGCAAAAGAAGGAGGGGAGGGGTATTTGGAGTGATGGTGTTTATCTCCCCAAGTGACAGTTATGTGTGATGGAGCCCTGCTTTCCTGGAGCTAGCTGAACACCTGCCTGCTGATGGGAAGGAGTGAATGACTCACTAATTTTGCTTTGTTTGCACACTCGGCTTTTGCTTTACCTCTTGAACTGTCTTTAACTCAACCCATGAGTTTTCCTCAGTTTGACTTTTCTGATTCTCTCCCTGGGGGCAAATGAATGAGTGATTGTGTGGGGCTGAGGTGCCTACTAGGGTTCAACTGCAACAAGAAGAGAAAATCTAGGATTTAGGCTTGCTTATAGGTCTGCCTGCACATTTTATTTTAGAAAGAAAATGAACCAGAGAAAAGAAAAACAAAAGAAAAAAAATTAAATAACATGGGGTGTCAATGACCTGCTTCCCTTTTTAAGATTAATGTTCTGATCATCAGATAACAAAGTCAGGCACCTGCTTGCTTGCCTTTCCTCTGGTATAGGTTGATAGGGCAAGTCCTCTTCTCTACTCCACTCCCAGTCTGTCCTCCCTCTACAGTATTCTATGGTCTTTTGAGTAGGACATTCCAGGTTTAAATTTTCTGAGACTTAAGAAGAGAAATTAAGAAAGACTTCCAGATTCCTAGAGGGATACTGTAACTGCTTTATGTAAATAGAATTTAGATAAAACATTGTTTTATCTAAAAAGAGGTAAGCAGAAGCAGCAGGCAAATGTTAAACATCCCTCTGCCTCAGCTGGCAATCTTACTGTAACTTAGGTGGGAAGCTGGTATCCAATTTGTCAGGTGGAAATATTTCCTTTATGCTTGCAGGTATCAAGGGAAATGTCAGTCAGAGTATTTAGCAAATATGAGGCAGGTTTTTCTAATCACTTTCTTCAACACAGAAGCAGATCACATCAAGTCCCATTTTAAGTAACACAGTGGATGGCCTGAATCTCATCATGTATCTTGTAGAGAAGATACTGCATTATAAATTGTGAAAAGAAGTTATAATTAACTCTCATTCACTTAATTTATAGAATAATTATGATTTGGTATTTGTTTTCATCCTTTTGCCCATGGGCAAAAAATAAAATGTTTAAATTAAGGGAAAGGGGAACCCAAATTCACAAACTTATAATGATGTAATGCCATAGCTAACTGAAGATATTATTAATTTAGCAACTACTCCTAGGCACTGAGACTTTCTTGAAAGTTCTGAATGCTGGAATATTACAAAACCATGAATGACGTATTTCATTTAAAAATGCTCAGATTATAGTTGAAGTAGGTAGTTTAGATCACAATCTCTTCTAAGTAACAGAACCATTTTCTTTAGTGTAAGCTGAAAGAAATTCCCAACTGTGAATATTAAGGGAAAGGATCTCTAGTGCTAAATTATGACCTGCAGTATGTTCTAGGGCTTGGGCAGAAAAAACCAACCCTAAAACTGATGCAACTGTCTACTTCATGAATCCACTACATGGCAGAGTTCAGCAATTCTGGAGCTCCTGTGTAGAGCAACTGTGTTAATTACTCTGCTTTCCACTGTTCTCTAGATGCTAGAAAAGCTCCTGTAGGCCCCTGACAGGTACAAATTACAATAGCCTTTAGAGCACTTTCTATTATACCGGTACTAACAAGTCAGAATTGTATTGAAAAGCAGCATTATTCCCATTTTCATCAGCTCTATTAGCATTACAGTTGTGAGCTGTGGATCAAGAGTTCAAGCAGTTTGCCCCATATAAACATGTACCAAGTTAAAAATTTTACTGAAAATTCTATATGAGGGCAGCAAATAGACTCATAAATTTAAGCAGTATATATAAATAATGTACATGCTACAAGATATGTAAATTTAACAGATATAAAATAATCCATGTGCATAAATTATACTTTCTTTTTTTGATCTAGCAGATTTTGATACATAAATCTAATCCGAACTTCTCACTAAACAACACCTGAGAGTAGCAACTTCAGCATGAATAGGGAATGTTAGCTCTCAGGAAGAGTGCTTTTACCTCCTAATTGCTGATCTGCAGCTATATTAATTCAAACATGGGAAGTTAAGAAAGATAGTTATGTCACCTCTCTTTTGACTAACTTGATTCAACTCAGGAGTTTTTTTTCTCTACTGCAGGTTGCCTGAATCAAGTTGATTGTGTAGCTAGTCGATAAAACCAGAATCAAGAAGTGGAGGTGAAAACTTCATTTTGTTACAAAAGACAGAAACTATACAAAATCAAAACCCCTTAATGTAAGAGGTTAGTCCTGCTCTTCTTAAGGTGAACACTTAACTCTGGCACTGCAAGTTAGATGATATGCAATAAAAAGAAATTTGGAGAACATGATCAAGGAAACCAAGATAGATAGTACATGTTTATAACAGCTGTAGAAAGGCCATTTTAGACTGGAAGAAATAATTAAACTAAAGGTGGAATACAGTATTAATCACGCCTGTCTCTGTTACAAACATCATATCTAGCATTAGGACTGAAGCTTCAGTTCTGACAGTAAACCTTAAACAAGTACCTACAAAGTATATCGTTATTTCTCATGTTCTGTTGCACCATCACAGTTACAGGCTACTAATTGCAGTGAGACGCCCTTGTGAAGATGTGCTGTGGAGAGTTGCATTATCATCCCCAGCCTGACCTCCAGAAAAGCTCTGAATCTTTGCATCCTCCTACTTTTTACTTAGTGGATTCTTGTCTTCATACAAAAGAAACATCAAGTGATGCTATGACTGGTCTCTGTTCTTGTGTTTTAGTATATTTCTAGTAGGTTTTCTGTTCAGATTGCTCAGTCCTAGCACAATACTGAAGTTAGTTTAGGAGAACGCTTTTATGTGTTTGAGTATTGAAAAAATAAAAAACACCCTAAAGTACTCCCTACCAGTCATGAGCATCATAGATACTTACCAGCAGTACAGAAACCTACTTTTTCAGTTGAACTCAGTCTGATGTCTTCCTTAAGCTTCTGTGTATTTTCTTATAGAAAGAGATTATTTTCACCTAAATTACTGCAAAATCATCATTTTTATGTGCTGCATCATGGGTATTTACACAGGACAACAGTATAACCTTGCTATTCTGCAAAATATCACCATATATATAATTAGCTTTATTTTATAGATTGAAGAATTAATCAGAAAAATATATTTTTATTACATAAAACACACTAGCAAATATTCAATTATCCTCTTTCTGAAAAATATTATATGGCATTTTTCCACATGGTATTCTTACTATACAAAAGGACATTAAAATCAATGTTGTAGGAATCCTACTAATTCAAGGGCACTTTGCCACTGAATAGAAACATGGGAAGGAAATACTTCACCAAATAATGTTATTGAACAGGGGACAGAAAAAATATGTTAACAAAACTCAATAGGTCTATTCACTTACATTAAACCATGTCAGAGAGTATTTCCAGACACCAGAGTTTGATCTGTACTCTTAAACTGCTAGAATGATCCTTGACACAGTTTGATCCAACTTAACTAACAATCTTGCAGAGCAAGATCTCAGGCAGGGTTTTGGAGTCAGCATGAACCCTGCAGGAACCGTTCTCAGCTGGTACATTGCAGGAATTAGGGAATCTAATATCATGTACACAGCTGCTCTTCACCACTTGGCCTCAGTGCCAGAGAACAGTTCCAGATAGAATGAGGCTACAAGTCCGGTAGTAATTAAATACAGATGGGATTATTTCCAACCATATTGGACATCATAACTTTCTCCATGAAATTCTATGTGATGCTTGTGTGTGGACTTCATGGTCCAACTCACACTTTTTACTTGCTCTGTCTATTGCAGCTCCATTTCTTCAGAGTTTATATATAAATTATGAAGCTAGTGAGCAAGGTGCAGAGTAGAAGGAATGAGGATATAATTTCCCCTCTTCCAAAGATACATAGTCAGCATTATGTATAACATGGAACACTGTAGAAGTAAATCAAAAAGAGTTAGCTGAACAACGTTTTTAAAAAAATAATAAAAAAAATTACTAATAAATAATATATATTAGTTATCTTTTAAAACCCAAGATAATTTTCTAAAAGTGTGGGGTTTTTCCCTTTATCAGAAAATTTCAGCTTTTTTTATTTAGCCATTTTGTGGGAAAGGAAAAAAATATTCCCCAAATTCAATTGCTTAATTGTTTTAATTGTCACTTTTCTTTCAACTTAAGACTCAAGCACTATTAATAAAGCAGCATTAGTATAACCAAAAACCTAGTATCCATGTCAATAGGGTTAATAAATTTACCATATGACAGACAGAAGTGTCCCACTTCAAAGAATGAGGAAACTACTGTTTGGTATTTTACTCCATTCACCAGTTCTGAACATCCATTAACCCTTAAGGAACAATCAGACTCTTACTTTAGATATATCCTTTTGTTTCCCCTATGCTTTTTAAATGGTTAAGCTATTTTTTTCAAGTGATTGCTCATACAGATAAGAGCCTGATTCAAATCTCTCTGCAGCCTCCTGTAGAGAACACCTCTGAAGCTGAATTTTGAAATGAAGCAAAGAGCCTGAAACCGCTCTCAGCAGCCTTGAAACTATACAGGGTTGAGGGCAATGTCAGGGAAGTCTTAAGGGAAAGATCCCAGATGGTAACAAAACATTTTATCTGAATCAGCTTTCTTAAGAGACTTCATTGTCTGTAATATTTTCTGGTTTCACAGTTTGCTCTCTATGTGGTTTTTACTGATTTTTTTTTTTTTCTGTACAGCGTGTACATAATATTTTGCAGTAACTGCTCACACTTTACTGAAAAGAATCCAGGTGTAAGGCTGCTGGCATTTCAGGGTTGAACATCTAAGGAAGAGTAGATTCCTCTCCATAGCAGGAGGATGAAGTTTCCATGAAACACTTATTAGAATTAAGTTCTTAGAGTGCTGTTTTCTGCTTTCAGTGAGATATGAAACTTTCATTTCAACTTATGGCTTGGTCCACAAACATGCATTAGTGCCTAAATTTCTCCAGCACCAATGTGAGTGGGACATCTGCATTGTTTTGTGGGGATGAGCCTCAGTTTTCTGAGAACTAGGACGCAAAGATTTACCATTCCATGCAGAATCTTAAGAACACAAATAATTACCATCCATGGGAGCTCAGACTGATGCACTACCTTGTTTTGAACAGCAGCTAGAGCAAGCTAATTCAGTGGGATAAAGAGATAACAGCAAGCACAGTCCTTGGGTGCCCAAACTCTATGGTATTTGGCATGGCACACAAAAATTATGGAGTCTGTAAGCTACTCCAAATCGTATGTGGCAAGCTTTCAACATTTGAACAGGGACAATGTCTCAGAACCCCCAAAAAATGCACTTGCAGCTTGGCTGAAATCTCTCACCAATAGTGCTTTACCACTGTGTGTTCTGGCTGGTGTGAAGGAAGAGGCAAGTGATACATGAGTCAGGAGTGGAGACAGACACTCTATGCCTTACGTGATCCAGCTAGATCACACCCCTTCTCTTGTCTGATCACACACATTTCAATCCAGGACACTGTGAAGCCTAACCTCCTCTTCAGATGCACAGGAAACAATCCTAACTGGTGGGCTTCCATTGGCATCAAAAAGCCTTCTTGCTTGAAAGGCAGCAGTCAGCAGCTCAGGAGCTGACCAAACTTCCCTCAAAGTAACTGCATCTCTGCACTGATTTCATTGAGTTTTGGACCAATACCAGACAACAGAAGTTTTGACTGAGTGATATCTGTGTACTGCGTGTGTGCCTGAAGTGCACGTTAGCATGTGCACTGAAGCGTGTGAATGATGGTTGGAAGGGAGGCCACAGTTTGGGTTAGATTATAAGTGTTTGTTTGGGGCTTTGTAGTGAAGTTGCCTTATAGTTCTACACATTGAATCCTAAAAAAATGTGCAGTGAGCTCTGTAATCTCACAAACACTGTAATCTAATACAAAAATTAAAATTAACAACAAGTAGTATGAAATGAAAAACAGATTTCATTCTTGCAATTTTGGTTTTATTATTGAGTAGCAAGGTGGCTTTGTAATGAAGAATACTTGAAAATTGAAAAGTTCCATACAGCCTTCTGGTATCCTATTTATCTACAGGTTACTGCTTCACTAATCAAATGATTTCATTTAAAAATACCCATTTTCTCCGTTACATACTGTAAGTGATTGTAGGTCACTGACCTACCTCTGTGCTATTAAATGTCAGCATAATGCTTCATTTAGCTTAGACAACCCACACATATACTCAGGATTCTAGCTTAGACCCACTTTTTAGCACTATCCTTTGTTCACCAAGCTTTTATCCAGGATGCAGACTGATCCTATAAGCTTTCATTTATCATTTTCTTATGCTTCCTGGTGAGGTAGAGTCCTTTGAACAGATGACAATAGTTACAATAACAGTCTGGGGAGATGGAACTTCCTAGGGACAATCAAAATGCATGAGTGGGAAATGAAGACGTGTCAATATTTTGTTATTTAGAAGCTTTCTTTCTCACAAGTTTTGCATCATTTCCACAAATCCACAGTTAAAGATGTAATAAACTTAAGACTAACATATATTACCTTTAATTGGAATTGTTGTGGAGATAGCATTTCAGCTCAGTCTTTTTAAAGCCTAAACTTTCTGTCCTTATTAACCCTCTTTGTAATAGAAGTGAGGGGTAGAACTGTAGCCCTGTGGTGAAGCAATTGAAAGTCAGAAGGGACAAATTTCATATCCACAGATTTGCACTGAGTGATGCCACAAAAATGAGAAGAGAAAGATAATACTAAGTGGCCATGACTAACCATGAAAAAAAAAATAAGGTACTATAAAGTGCTCATAAATATCAATTTGTACATAGATCCTGGATTTACTACACTTACTGCACTTTTGCTGATGCTAAATAACTTATAAATAAGAGAAATGTTGAGTTTAACAGAAATTAATATGTAAGATTTTTAATTTTTTTTTTTCTTCATAATAATCAATTTCTTTGCAGGAGAGGTGTCTATAGAAGCTCATGAGTGTGTAAACATCAGTAATTCAGCACAAGTATCAAGATCTTGTAAATCTGCAGAACTCCCATGCCATGAAAGGCATTTGGACAATAAACTGACTTTAAGAAATAACCTATTTACTAAGAGCCTGTAAGCTCTGAGACTCTGTGCTGTAAGACACATGAAAAAACATAAACACCTTAGGTATATTTGTAATGATATGAACCTCTCCAGCCACCTAAAAAAAACCTCTTAATGCAGGAATCCACAGGAAGGATAGCAATGGTGGTTCTTTGTCATTTGAAGGATAATACTTGAACCATCTTACTCTGAAATTATATAAAGTCACTAGAAATCCTGCCTTTAGGAAGGAGTTAATTTCACATAGCACAGATTGAACAGCCCTATGTTTCCTGTAACATGCCGTATTATTTATCTGCAGTCTCTCAGTTGCTGAAATCACCGCCTGGTCACTTTGCAAGTAGTCCTTTGCAGACACCATCCTGGAAACAATGCTCACATACCTGCCCATTATACGCACTCAACTCTAGTGTGGTCAGTACTAAGGCATAACAGGTATAGTCTTTAGGCTTGGTAATTTAATTTCACTTCATGCCATATCCACTGCTACGCAATTCTTTAAATCAGTCAATCTATGCTGATTTATACCACCTGACTCCTGGCCAGAGAAGCACATTGTAACATGGCATCAGTTGCATACCTATTTAGGGTATTCTGCTTTGCTGGCACAGGAGTGACACGTGAACATAAACCAGGACAGCTTTAAATTAGCCATCAGGAGAGTACTGATAGCACATGGCCCTAGGGTTATTTTACCTGTGTCTCCTTTAACCTTTGAAAGTATCTGTTAAGTTGGAAGTCATCAGAATGTAACAGTGCAAGGATCTTCAACTCAAGCTCTATTATACCCATCTTAACAACATCTTTTCCTCTGTGAGGTGTTACTATGACCTCATTCTCACATATAAATAATGACATTGACTACAGCCACCTATTTCAGTAATTTCCTAAAGTGATGATTAAAAATAGTAGATACGGGTATTTTTACCCCTCAGAAAAGGCCTTCTGAATATTACTGATGTGAAATGACAAAAGAAATCTTTCAAAGTCATCCACTGAACCACTTTGTTTAGCTCATGGCATTCTCTTTCACACAGTAAATTTGTATTTTTTAAATAATGCTAATGTGACAATAAAACATTCTTCAGATTTATGCCTGACTGTTTTAAGGTGGAGAAGAAGTAAGTTTAAAATCTCTTACCAGTCTCAATGTCAGTGGCTTTACTCAGAGGTTACACAGGACCCATAACACTGTCCACAACAGGGCAGAATTGTCATTCTCAATCAGTTGCTAATATGCATGCAGGGAGGATAATGTTCCCTTCCGTTTTCATTCGTTATTTATCCTGTTCATTTAGATTACAAACCCATAAGGCTAAGACTGTCGCTCTTCATGTATTGTAGTGGAGTGGGATTCTTCTTGGGATAAGCCCTTGCAGAAGGTTCTAGATAGATCATCAGTGGCATGAAATTTAATGAGTGCCGGATTCTGACCCAAGGATGGAGTAATACCAGGCACAAGTATAAACTGGGAGAGGGCTAGCTGGAGAGCAACCCTGTGGAAAGGGATCCAGGGGTTCTAGTCAACAGCAGGCTCAAATATGAGTCGGCACTCGGATGCATCAAACATGACATAACCAACCAGCAGAAAGAGATGATTATCCCACTGTATTCAGTATTGGCCTCACCTCGAATACTGTGTGCGGTTCTAGGCCCCACAATTTACAAAGGATGTTGAAGTCCTTGTATGTGTCCAGAGGAGGGCAGTACAGCTGGTGAAAAGGTTGGAAGGAATGTCCTATGAGGAGGGGCTAAGCACTTTAGGCTTGTCTAGTTTGGAGAAAAGTAAGCTAAGGAACAACCTTATTGCTCTCTACAGCTTCCTGAGGAGGGGAACTGGAGCGCGAGGTACTGATCTCTTCTCCATGGTATTCAGTGACAGGACACAAGGGAATGGTTCAAAGCTGTGCCAGTGGAGGTTCAGACTTGCTGTTGGGAAGCATTTCTTTACCAAGAGGGTGGTCAAACACAGAAACGGGCTTCCTAGATGATCATTGCAAGTCCCTTTCAACTGAACTATTCCTATTCTATTCTATTCTTTCTTAATTTTATCTGCCAAAAATATAAGCATCTATTCTAAGCTTATCACCACCATCTCATCCTAAGATTCAGTTTGAAAGCAGGTAGAGGGAATCAACCTCTGGAGATGCTGTGTCTCCCCATTGGCTTATGGGGTTGAGGGAAGGTGTCTAGGCCTATAGCTAGCCTTAGATTAGATGGCAAATATTAGAAGAGAATATAATTTTCAATAACCAGGTTGACTGAAGCTTCTACATTCCTCTGTAATATGGATTGGTGGCTATAACTTAAAATTTGTGATCATGTTATCATATATGTCAATTCAGCTTCTGTAAGAGTGTTTATTTTAAATATCTTATGGTTATCTTGAGTTTTTCTTAAGATTTTGTCTGTATTTTTATCTCTCTATCCAAACCTTTTTGAACTGTGTCCCTTAGTATGTCTCTGTTCTTAAAGTAATCCAAACAGAACTGCCTTGCACAGTAATTACCATTATTTTATAACCTTTGCCAGCTGTGCACTTCAGTCTCAACAGGTAATTAGATCAAAGTAGCTCAGGAAGCTTTCATGCTTATATATGTTACAACCATTACTTTTTCTGATAGGAGAAACCCAGCATCCATTACTTGTAATTTCCCTTATCTGTTTTGACATGAAAATACAGAAACTCTTACAGAAGTTTGAAAGAGGAAATTCAACTGTGCCTCTGTTCAGCTGCTCCACAGAATTCAAACCTGTGGAGTTAAGTTAGCTCAGACATCTGTCTCTGATTACACCAAAAAAAGGTTCTTGGATATAATTTTTTATATAAAACGTTTGTAGTTTCTTCCTAATACTGTGTTTATGCAATATGTTACTTAAAATCATTATGGCAGTTCTAGTCATTGATTTGTACATAAAGCAAAATAAGAAGAAATGTCAAAGTGTCTCTGGAGTGAACTGGTCTTTTCATAAAGAATTGTTAATAAATGAAGGGGGATGGAAGGGTTGGCTTTTTGGGTTGTGTATGGTTTTACGGGGTTTTGTTGTTGTTTGGGATTTTTTGCCTATGCTTTCTCTTCATTTCAAAGCAGTTCACAGTTGGAAAGTATGCTCTCAGATCTCAATAGAGTGCATTTTCCACTGTCGATAAAAATCTGTTCTGATCTTTCCCTGCTTTGTATTCCTCCCTAACAATTTCAGATGATCTACCCAAAAATGTATGTAAGGAACTTGAGGGATACTGGAAATTTCTGAGAGACAGAAGAATCATTCCCACCTATCAGCTGTTAAGTTTTGATCCTGCAAATCAAATGCATGGGCTGCACATGATATATGCCCATTTGTAACTCATTACAGGATCAGGATGGAAATACAGATAGAAAAGGACTGCCTGACACCTGGCAGTCAGTAAAAGAACTCAAGCATTTTCTGCAGAAGACAGCTGAAATATATTCTGCTTGATAAAATCAGAGAGCTGTCCATTCATTTAGACATTTAATGAGACAGAAAATGAAGCACATGTAATTTTTTATTACAGGGCTAGAAGCAAAATATTAATATTACCTATTATAGAAAATCAATTACATTTTAAAGAGAAGTAATTTTATTATTTTGAGACCTTGTGTGGCTATCTGTATATATTAACATAGAAAACATTATGTATTATAAATGTCAAATTCCTTAAGACATCAGTTTAGTAAAGGCAGAACTTAAATTTGTTGAATCACACATGGAGGACAGGGAGGTGATCAGAGACAGCCAGCATGGCTTCACTAAGGGCAAGTCCTACCTGACCAACTTAGTGGCTTTCTACAATGGAGTGACTATATCATTGGACAAGGGAAGAGCCACGGATGTCATCTATCTGGAATTCTGCAAGGCCTTTGACATGGTCCCTACAACAGTATTCTCTGTTAATACAGGCCTGGAAATTTACAGAATAAGGAGGAAGTTGTTAGAAAGATCCTGTCAAAGGGCACATGATACTGAGCATGAAAGGACTCCATCTTGTTTAGTGAGAGTCAGTACCATACAATACTTTTGTTTGACAGAGAGATGTGAAATCTAATCAGGGTATGATGATACTGAAAAAAGAGCACATGAGAAGAAATTGGTAATGGACTGTATTCCATCAAATCTTACCTGGGAAAAGAGTAAAAAAGTGGAAGTTACATTTACAGTACAGGAAAAAAAAAAAAAAGTGAAAGAAAAAAGGAAAAATAAAATAGGTCTGCTTCCTATTAGATGAAAATCAAGAATAAAGATTATAAGCTACACAATACACTTCAGAAAGTGTCAAGATCAGTTAGCAATCTAATTAAGAATGTATAAAACAATTACAGTATCAGAATCACAGAATGTAGGAGTTGGAAAGGACCTCTAAAGATCATCCAGTCCAACCCCTCTACCAGAGCAGAATTGCTTAGAGTAGATCACACAGGAACAAGTCCAGGCAGCTTTTGAAAGTTTCCAGAGACAGAGATTCAACCACCTCTCTGGGCAGCCTGTTCCAGTGCTCTGTCACCCTCACAGTGAAGAAGTATTTCCTCATGCTGAGGTTGAACCTCCTGTTTTACGGGAGGTTTTAATTATGTACTTATTAAACTAGAAGTCAACAAATAATGTAATCATTGTCAGGAAAATAAAATATTATCAAATAATAAAAACATAAAATAATAAAATCAATTAAGCAAGGAGAAATCTGAAAAGTTTGGAAGACCAACCAGAATTATCAGGGTTCCCCACACCATGGTGTTTAAGACCAAGGTATGAAGAACACTTGAACTATATCTTCATAGCCAATTGATTTCCACTGCCCAAAGCCTGCCTCTTTGGGGTTCTGCTCTTTAGGGCACCAAAGTCTAATATTTATGTAGTTTTGAACCAGAAGAGGATTTTGAGAGTGGGGTTGTAATGGTCAGTGGTAGAGTGGTTGATTCTGTCTGCTTTCTAAATGATGAGACGTAATCAGACACTCCTTATCAAATAATATTAATGAATGACTGTTGGAAAAAAAATTTACTAAAAGATATTCTTTATCCAGTAGCTAAATATTGTAGTGGAAAGAACAAGATCAAGCTAGAAATGGAGCAGTGTACCCTTCAACCAAAAGATCAACTACATCTTTTTTTGGCAAAAGAGCAAAAAGCTGTTCAAAGTAATTATTCCCCTCGCCTCAGCACTGTGGCACCACATCTGGAGGCCTGTGCCCATCTTGGGGCACCCCATTACAAAAAAGACTTGGACATACTGAGTGAGTTCAGTGATAGTCACGGGATGATCAGATGACAGAAGCATGTGGCATACGATGACTGGCTCAAAGAGCTGGGTCTGTTCAGCTGAAAGAGGAGAAGGGACAGAGGAGACCATATAGCTATCTGCAGCAACCTCATGGGAGAATGAAAGAAGGTGGAGTCAGACTCAGAAGTGCGGAGAAAGATGAGAGGCAATGGATACATCTTCTAGTATGGGAAATTCCATCAGATCTTTATGAAAAAATCATTGTTGGTATGAAGGTAGTCCAAAATCAGAACACGACAACCTCAGAGACAATCAGAACTCAACTGGACAAGACCATGAAGACCTAAAAAATCTGGAACTGCCCTAAGTGGGGATTTGGACAGGAAGACTTCCAGAAGCCACTTCCAATCTAAGTTATATTAAGTCTATGTTTCTGTGTAAGTGAAAGCTGGCTTTTCAGCTTTCAACCTAAAATATTAAAGAAATTAGCCAGAATAATATTTTAAGCACTAATGGCAATCTTTTGCAAACACATGGAAGATAGAATTGAGAGAAGAAAACTTGTAGCATCTTACTTTTAAAAATCACGTATCAGAATGTAATGGGAACCTGAGAAAAGGAAAATATATGGGAAGATATTGTAAGACATTTAAATGCAATGAGTCTGAAAGAAGTTTGAAGCAAATTGTGCTATATAAAACCCACAACCTGGAGCTGTCAAAAGCATATCCTGCAAATAAGTTTGTTTTCTTCCTTGGACCAAGATAACTGCCATGGTAGAGAAAGGGAAATGCTGTAGATACAATAAATTTAGAACTTTGATGACTTCTGTGCAATAGTCTCATTAGAAAATGAAAAAAAAAACAAAAAAAAAGATTTAGATGTACAGCCGAAAACTACAGTCAAAGAATGCTTTTTTATTATTCATCACCAAACTGTGAGCTCACTGAACATGGCAACACATAGATGTCTGTCTTTGTTCCATTGATATTTTCATTTATAACTTGCATCATGAAAGAGTAAGAGAGCTGTAAAATCTGTTGGAAAAGAATGCAAGGAATCTGGATAATACAAAAAAAAAAAAATCAAAATTATCTTAATAAGCTTAAAAGATGATTTGAACCCAGTTAAATGAAACTCAGTAAAGGTAAATGTAAGAATTACACTTATGTGTCAATCACACATACAGATGAAGGATTCACAAAAAGGGTCCAAAAAAAAAAAAAAAAAAAAAGAAAAGGCTAGGTAGCAACATAGTATGTTCAGGGGATTATATTGTATCACAAACCAAATGCAGCAGCATGATGCATTTTCAAAAAGGATAACTTTCACTCTGAAACAACTTATTCTAGTTTATTTAGCATCAGTGAGGCCTTGGCTGAAGTAACAAAGTTTATAGAACAAATGTTAGGAATGATAATAGCAAGCTGAAAAGAAACCACTGGAAATAAGAAAGAATATTAAAAGATTAGAAATTATGCCTGCGAAGAGAGATTAAAGCTGCTGGGTTCCTTTAGTCTTAGAAAAGAGACAGTTGAATGTAGATATGATATGCAGTGTACCATGTAAAATGACAGTAGAAAATGGGTGAAAATATTTTTTTTCTCTACTGACAATGCTGAAAAACAAGGAGTGTAACCTAATCTGCAGAAAACATAGGCTGGATGTTAAGGAAAGGTGTCAAAATGCTGGACTGCTGAAATACAGAGACAGATGTTGTAAGAATGTTATGATTTTTCTTTGTGGTTTTAAAAAGAAACTGTATCAGCATTTAACTACAAAAACTTGATCCTACCTCCATATTGAGGATAAACTAGAGCAACAGTGGTTGCACCTAAAGCCTCAGACCTGAACAGGGCTTGTGACTGCAGTTCATAGAGTCCACGCCTGCAGGGCAACACACATTAGATGGTGATAGGAAATGTGTTTGTAAAGAACCTATCCAGTGATCATAGCAGTTTGGTAGTAAGCAAAGAAAAAGGTTCTTCACCCCTCAGGTTTTCTTTACTGTCCAATTTTTCTCTCTTTGTAAATACTGCAAAGTGTGACTAGAGCTATAAATAGATGGTTTTTAATGTTTTTATATATATTCCAGTGACTTTAAAGTTCCGTTTGGTGGAGTAAAACTCAGGGAAGCAAGGAAAATAATTCAGAAGTGAATTACACAAATTACATGGTTAAGGAATGAATTAAGAGTATTTTTAATAGAGGGAAATAAGACCAGTAGGTAAAGCAACTCAAAATTAGCCCCATAATTAATCTGATAAGTAGACAAGCCATTGAAGAATAGATTAATTAAGCTAGCAGAAAATTAATTAAGTTATGAAATGAGTCAGATAGGAATTATTAATGAATTAATTAAGTAGCAAGTCCTGTGACTTGTGTAGGAAACAGCTAGGGTGACCTGCTTTGAACAGGATATATAGTTGCCAGGATAGAATGTTAAGATATCAAGTTATAACAGGAAAACAGATTTATTACTAGCAACACTGGCCCTTGGAGCCAGAGATGGAAATGTAAGAAGAGCTGATTTTTTATTACAGTCAAATTTTAAAAAAACAAAACAAAACCACTAAACCTCCAATATTACTGTTATTAAAGTTTCTGTTATTACACCACATAGAAATATTTTCTTAATATTTTTTTAATTTTTTTTAATTTAAAATAATTTTTTTTAAATTTGAGTTTTAAAAGTGTTGGTTTTAGACGTATTTATGAACAAAGAGGAAAGCCAAGAAAAACTAATGGTTGTGCAAAGGTTAGAGCACTCTCCTGCAGTATCAAATCTTTGCTATTGCTCAGGATATTTTTTTTTGCAAGGGGGGTGGGGGTTTGTGTGTGTGGTGTATGTTGTTTTTATTTCAAAGCCAAGATTTAGGAATTAAAAGCTCCAGATCTCAAAATAACACTCTCCCCTCAGAATCCAGAGTATTTATTCAGGGTCTCTGTCCCTCACACCTTCTTAAGCCATTCTAGTTTCTGTAACTGTAGCCACACAGATACTGTACAAATATTTCCACAGCCTGATGCTTCAGGGTACTCTCGATTAATGTAGTACACCTAGTCCTAGTTCTTCATCAAAAGTATTCTGCTTCTTGGGTGTAGAGGAAGTATTTTTCCAATTTGTCTTATTTTTTCCTGATTATTGTGATTGCTGTACATTTGCAGGGCTGAGTATAACACTATATAATTTATACTGGCATTAGCTTGGCTGTTTTATTAAATCTGTTTTCACCTCAAACCCTGGGTCCTGTCTCCTTTTCCCAGTCTCCCTTCTGAGCTGGGGAGGGGTCATCAGGTGATACAGGAACTGTTGTAATTTTAGCCTGGGTATGGGCTAAACGTAGACAACATAATGGAAAAGTATGAAAAGGTGTTCAGATGTCACCATGGTGGCTAGCAAGTAGTATCTCTTTAGACCCTGGCTGTATCAGTCCTCCTTTTCTGTTCACTTGTGAATTTGAAGCAGTTCCAAAATTTCTACAGACCAGACGGGAACTGAACTGACATTTCATGTGAAGAACCACCAAGACATTTTTTGCTGACTGTTGGCATTGATACTCTAGTCTCTAGTGAGCAAACATGTTCTGTGTTAATCTGGATTGCTGCCTCTGCCCTTAAAGCCAAAAATTTTTGTTCTTGCAATTCTAGAGTTATTTTTTCAGCTTCTACTTGCTGAGTTTCAGTGCTGTCTTAGAGCTGACAAAATATTTATGATGCTCTACAATAGTTACCTGTGAGTGGTTTGAAAGCTTTAAAATCCTACCTCAGATGTTCTGTTGCTACTGAGGTGGGGGTTTTTTTGTTGTTTTTACCCTCATTTTTATCAGTATGTTTTACATAATTGTTCCCATTTTTCTGATTATGGAATTTGATTATATAGTCACAAGAAATAGACAACAGATGTAGAAATTAATTCATCCTTTTATATGATTGCTTGCAATAGAAATACGTTGGTATACAGATCACCCTTCATGAATTTTTCATGTCAACCTCTGATGTGCTTTATTTAGGACCATGTATGCAAACAAAAGCAGAGGAAAACAGTGGAAGAGGATAAGAAGCTACTGCTTCATTTCTTTCAACTTCTTATTTGTTCAGGTCCTCTTACATGACTGCTTGCCAAACCATTGCACTGCAATTTTTGTTCCTTGATGCATAAGCCACAGAGCAGTCCATGCAGGTGTCGCACAAAGCATGGTGCCTCGGACAACTTTAGATTCCAAATTGCCTTAAATTTTGTTTAAGATTTGGCTTTAATTTGAAATTGTTTTCCTCTCCTGAAAGAAGAGTATAATTAAACTGTAAAAATTTACTTTTGAAATTGTTTTCCTCTCCTGAAAGAAGAGTATAATTAAATTGTAAAAATTTACTTATATTTTTTATATATATATATATCTTCCTATAACCTATCCAGTCAGGATTACAAGGAACAGATCTATTAAAAATATACACAAACAAAATACCATGTTATTGATAACATTCTGTATATCAAATGTGATCAATATTAATAGTCTTGACATTTGTAAACTCAGCTTAAACACAAACCTTATGGATTTTTCTTTTATTAGGTCAACACTATTCATTTTATTTCTGAAATGAGACCAGCCACAGTTATGGTTTTAAAAGATCATAAAAATGATGAAAAACTTGACAAGTTTAGATCTTCAATAATATACCTGACTTGTTTATTGCTTTATTTTTCTTCATGTAGTGTTATTTATAAGCAAAGTTATAAATTTTAAAAATATGTAGATTCCAATGTTACTACCTTTTCATCTGTGTAAAATTACTCCACTTTTTCGAGTGTGCACTATTTTGAACAAAAACACTTGAACCATTTAGATGTCTGAAAAACTGGGAAAGTGTGCTAGCAGTGAAAATTGCTCTCCTATATAGAACCTTTTGTGTTTGTGTGTGTCCATGCATTTTAAAATCTAATCCTTTAAGCACCTGCAGAGGTTTGTAGTATCATCAAATGGAGCACAGGCATATTTAGTGTCAGGATTCTTTCAGGCTCCAAAAGCTATTGAAAATAATTGTAATGTTCCTGTTCATTTCAGTGGCCTTTAGATCAAACTCATAATAATTATTACAGTATTTATCTTCTGTAGAATTAAGCTACAGAGCAACAAACCATCAGAGTTCTTGCTCAGAGCTTAATACATATGGTTAATTCCAATTTAATATATGCCATGTTTATAATTTATAAGTGGAGTTATACATGTTAAAATTGCTATTATAGATTTTTTTGTATGTTTAAATATTAATGTTGGCATATGTTTGATATGCACAGAAAAATTTCCTGACTTATGTTGTAAGCATGTTTGTTAAGTTTCAGCTTCAGCAAATTTTATCAAATTCCATTAGAATGAGAAAAATCTAGCAAATCTTATGTAGGTATCAAGATATATTTCTTCACCTACCTCTCAGAGAAAAAAAAAACAACAAAAACCTCAAAAACAAAACAAAAACAAACAAACAAACAAAACCCAAGCAATAATAACAATTTCTTTTTGTGTTCACTGACATTTATGACTTTGTCTTATCAGGGACAACTCAGATGGGAGTTTGGAAAGGTGTGACACTACAGTGGTACCACATCCTGCATTTCATGGACAGCCACACTGAAGTCGGTAAGCACTGCTTTCCCAGACTTACCAAAAATCCACTTCCAGATTAGAAAAATTCAGCCCAGATGGCTGAACACTTCTAGTTTGTCAGACAAAGCAAGAGTACCATGTACACACAAAGTAACACAAGACCAGCCTCAGCTGAATGGAAAATATCTGTGTCAAATCTGTGTTGAATCTCACAAAGGTAGTTGTGTCTGTCAGATTGCAGGGAGCCTGAATTTGGAGTATCGCAAATCCTTATATTAGAAGAGCTTGTTTGTATCCTACAAACAGTTTGCTGCCTTTCCAGTAATATTCCCTGAGAGCTGATAAGTAGGTTTTGTAACTAAAACAAAATCTCTGAAGTTAATCTTTTCAAGCACCTTTTTACAAAGAAGTGTTGAAATGTCTCCCATCTCTTTTGGCAGCTAAATAATAACACTGTAAAGGTATTGAGAAGTAGGGATAGTATGCCTGTCACAAATAATATGAATTCATCTACCCCTATGATTAATATTTGATGTGAGCAATTTCAAGACTACTGATTAGCTCTATTAATAATTAATACAATGTTATTGTGGATGATTAACGCTATTCCTTTTAATGGGATTCTCAAATCATTTCTAACACCTCAATCTAAATTCTTTATAATATCTATCTGTGCATGTGTTCCAGCAAGCCTGCTATGGAAAGCTTTGTAATAAATTTCCACCAAACCTACAATATCGACAATCAGAAGTTGTATTCCAGCTGCTGTATAAGAAAAAATTGCAAAAGAATGCCTTAGGGTGTTGACTATCCTTGGTTTTAGATAGCAACATTAACTTCATTTCATGAACTTTCTGTTCTATTGCCTGCATTGCTGGATTTCTTCTTAAAATCAAGTCAAGTCTTGGATAAAATTAGTAAGCAACAAAGAAAAAAAATTTCAATTCAATACGTAAAGTAAAAAAGTGAAAACGGCAGCGAAGAGCAAACCATGAAGATAATACCTGTCATATATATTCCATGGAAAATATATCAGAAAAGTAAATTTAACCTGAAATCTTTGCTTTTATCTCAGCTGAGATTGGGAAATAAGTTATTGTTCTTTCAGTTATAATAATTGCCACTGCAGATCATCTCTGTCAATAGGTGGTGATGTAGTTTTATGTTAGTTTTAAGTAATATTTTAATTAATATGTTATTAGTCAGGGAAGGCAGAGGTAAATTCTGCCTGGGCATGATGGAGTTGATAATTACAACATTCTATTAAATCATCTGTTTTCTGTATATGGGCTTTACAGATTAATGCATTAAAATTTATTAGGTTATTGTCGTAGGCTGACACTGGCTGGCAGCTAAGACAGTGTTAAATGTAGGAGGAAACATGACATCCTAATTAAAGCTAGATAACCAATGATTTAAAGGATTTAAAACTCTAGAAACTTAATTATCCCTGAAGGTCCTGAAATTTATGCTGTTTATCAGTTAAAAATGTAAAAATAGCAATGGATTTATTAATGAATCTAGTAACAAATCCAGCTTTTGAATGGTTTCTGGCTTCCCAACAACTTAAGCCCCTTCACACTCATTTTGACACTCCCATTTCTGAATATAAGATTTTTATTAAACTTAATTTTTCATCATACAAATGAAATTTAGAATATATGATCTTTTATCTAAGACATATACAGTTCAACTGACTGAAATACACTTTTGAAGAGCTTTTACAGTTTCATCAAAAAGAGAGAGCCTCAAAATGGCCTGACAACTTATCAGTGAAACCACTAAGCTATTATATGAAGTTTTACTATAGAGTTCAATGGTTCTCAAGAAAAATTAAGAATAAATAACATTGCCTATTTCTTTGCAACAACTCACCAAAAAAAAAAAAAAAAGTATATTTCTTTTCAAAAGGAAAGGCTAAAAAATCTGATGCTCTGAAATATAACAGGAAACATTGATTATGTTAATCCTGAGCAAGTATATCCTGGTTTTATACTAATTTAATAACTATTATTTTTATTACTGATTTTGATATTCATCAATAAATTATTCTAATTGATGTAGTTCCAGAGATATAAGAACTGAAGACACACTATAAATAAATTTGTATTGGAAAAAAAATCATAGAATCATAGAATTATTATGGTTGGAAAGGACCTCTAGGATCATCAAGTCCAACCTTCATCCCAACATCTCCCTAACCACTAGACCATAGCCTCAAGTGCTACATCTACTCGTTTTTTAAACACCTCCAGGATTGTTGACTCCACCGCCTTTCTGGGCAGTCTGTTCCATTGCCCAACCACTCTCTCCATAAAGAGTTTCTTTCTAATATCCAATCTAAACCTACCTTGATGTAATATGAGGCCATTTCTTTTTGTCCTATCATTAGTAATTTGGGGAAGAAACCAACACCAGCCTCACTAGAACCTCCTTTTAGGTAGTTGTAGGGAGCAATAAGGTCTTCTCTCAGTCTCCTCTTGTCTAGACTAAACATCCCCAGTTCCCTCAGCCACTCTTCGTCAGACATGTTTTACAGACCTCTCACCACTCTCATTACTCTTCTCTGGACCTGCTTCATCACCTCAATGTCCTTCTTATACTGTGATGCCCAAAACTGGACACAGTACTCAAGGTGAGGTCTCAAAAGTGCTGCGTACAGGGGCACAATCACCTCCCTACCCCTGCTGGTCACACTGGTGTTGATAAAGGCCAGGATGCCATTGGCCTTATTGGTCAAAAAGCAAAATTAGCAGATAATATATTTTATTCATCCTACACAGGTTATTTCTGTAGTATGTCATACACATTTGTCTTACTTGAAAGTGTGAGAAAACAAGACCTAACAGGAAAGGAGACAAACAAACCAACAAGCAAGATATGGGCAGAGGATTTACAGGACACAATATATGTATTCATTACAAAAGCTTAATACAGATTGTAAAAAGAAGTTGGAAAAGTTACAAGTGCCTTGAGGTAGCTGTAACTTCTGCATTGAACAATTTAGATGGATTTTTATGTGTCCATTAAATCCTTTCTGAAGTGTGTAGGTATTTTAGCAGCTTTTCCTTCATTTGAACAATTAGCAGTCTCAAAGGCACAGAATTTTTTTTTACATCTACTTGTACCACAAATGTTACTTTTTATATTTTCTTCAATAATTGAAGAAACTTCTCATATTAATTGCATATGAGTATTTGATATGTTAAGCTTGGTTAAGACATTTTTATTTTCTGTTCTGAATCAAGGGACTAATGAATACTTGGGAAAAAAATAAAAAGAGAAGAAAGAATTGAAAAAGAGGTATGGAAACATACAGATTTATATATATTTGTCTGGAATAATATCTGTTCTGGTACTCACAAATCTTATGCACAGCATTAGTTCAAATTAACACAGAAATCAGCACTTAGTGAATTAAAACTGGATCAAAGACTGTGATGAGGAGATGGTAATGAATCTGGTCAAAAGGAGAATGTGCCTGACAGGTTTGGAATTAAGTCATGTCTTACTTGTTTAGTATTGATGGTCTGCAAAAGAATTAAAATCATGTTAATAAGAGTTAAAAATGTCTTTAAAGGAGAAAAAAAAAAAAAAAAAAGCATTTGCTAGTGGGGGCAGAATTAATGCAAACAGTGAAATTTGCCAAAATAGCAAAAAGAAAAGTAGCATACTGACTGGAAAATAGCCTGAATCAATGATAGCAAATTAGGGTTCTGGCAAGCAGCCACATGGAAAGATCTTAACATGTTCTGTGATCAAAGACAATCTGCAGGAGATAGAGCAGCAGAGACAGCTGAGATGTAGACTGTTCAAGAACACTATATCCTGGCAGATCACAGAGTATAATAATTTAGTATGTACATACCTTGACCAAATACATAGGAAGGATATCAAATAGCAGTACAAGGGATCCTTATTTGATATCAATTAATCACTAAGCCAGCATTCTTTGGAGCTTTACTGCTGTGCTGGTGGCCATCTGAACACACGTATATCAGGTATCTCACATATTGCCAGTACTGTCCTTAAGGATATCCTGAACAAATCAAGTCAATTGGTTGAAATATATACAGGGCCAAAACTATGAAGGTCCTCTATTGAGGCAGCTCTTCAAGTTGGTACCCAAAGTCCAAAAGATCTGCAGAGAGCTCTAGAGGTAATACATCTGAGAAGAAAAGAAAGTTCTCTATGCACAAGTCTCATTTAAAGGTGAGAGACTAAGTCAGACAAATACAAACCAGCTCAGATACAAGTTCTGGGTTTTATTTAAAAAAAGAAGAGTAGGCACCTTTGAAAAGGCAGCAATAATAATACTTCATTGAGGGCATTTCAAGAAAAAAAATCAGAAAGCAGTCAGTCCATCTTAGATGGTGGTGAGAAGGTTATTAATTTAAAGGGAGAAGAATGACAGGTAGTACTAAAATTAAAAACAGTTTCCCACTTTCTTTTTATAGAATGTCTCCAGATGATGAATGTTCCAAATATATTAATGACTAGGAAAGCTAAATCCATGTGTTCGTCTTCAGACACAGGTCCTTTTACATTCACATGCTGCAAATTGTTAATATTTATTAAATATGCTCCTGATTAAACCACACTAGTAATGCAAGCATTCCATCAAATTATTTTCAGCCTTCCTCTGTAAACCAAAAATAAGCACAACTGTATTTAGAAAAAAAAAGATTATCTATTTTTTTTGACAACTACATTTAGATTATTATTCTATTATCATGCTCTACACAGTTTCTAGACTGTGTAAAGCTGTTTCCAATGACCTTCATATCAAGAATTTTTTTCCATGCCTTTGTTTATTAACCTATGTTTTTAAATAAAAATATTTCTAATATATGTAGACAGAACTTATCACAATTTAGAACATGGTGTTTTGCATTAGTAAATGACTTGTTAAACCTAGTTGTATTTCGATGTCTTACTCCAGAACATAATAGTTATAAAAAATTCCTAGTACTTGTACAGTGGTTTTTAAAGAGACTTAAAGATCATGTTCAGAGTTTTTAAAACTTTCCTTTCCTTTAAAAATGATGATATATAGATGATGATATACATGATATTATATATAGATGATACTCATGAAAAGTCAAAGGAGTCTTGTCTCCTACAGAATACACAAATGAGGGATCATCAGTGAAAGCTTCTTTTTGTTGTCTCACCAAGGTTCTGCCTTGTCATCATCAAGGGCCACATTTCAGGGCAAGAGAGGAAGCTTACATCCATGAGTGATGCATGCTCAAGTTACATGATCAGAAAACCATCAAGAGTGCTTTTTAACTGGCATTGCCATATATTGAATCAAGTACGCGCTGTCTGAAACCTCGCAAATGAAGAGAAGTTCAGATGAGTAGTTTGCAGCCTGTAACAAGAGCATTGTTATTTTACAGCAGTGCAGTAGAGATGTATCACTTCCGAGACATACTGCAGTCATGTCAGGAACTGAAAAAATCGAGGTGAGAAACAAGGTGTTCTAGCAAATCAACTTACCCTACTTTTTGCCATATGTATTCTGTTTTTGATGATTGGGTTAAGTCTACATTCACTGCTCTTATCTGAAAACAGTGCTTTTGGTGTCTTTGCCGTAGACATAACCTCGAGCCTCTGCTGTCATGATTTAGGCTCACTCATCAACACCACGCAGCCACTCGCTCACTCCTACCCACCTCCAGTGGGATGAGGAGGAGGAAATATAACAAAAGGCTCAAGGATTGAGACAAAGGGCAAGGACAGATCATTTACCAATTACGGTCATGGGCAAAAGACAGACTTGACTTGGGGAAACAACATCAATATGATCCAAACATCACCACCAATTTACCAATCAAACCAAAGCAGGATAATGAGAAATACAACAGGATCCGACAAACACCTCCCCCCAACCCCTCCTTTTTTCACAGGCTCAAGACTGCTCCAAATTTCTCTACCTCCTCCTCCCAAGCAGCTGAGGGGAATGGGGTTCAGTGAGTTCATCACATGTTGCTTCTGCCCCTCCTTACTCTTCAGGGGAAGGATTCCTCACTGTCCTTCCCTGCCCCACTGTGGCATTCCTTCCACCAGAAACAAATCTACAAATTTCTCCAATGTGAGTCCTTCCCATGGGGCTGCAGCTCTTCATGGACTACTTCATTGTGGGTCCCTTCCAGGGGGTAGAGTCCTATCAGAAACAGATCACACCAGTGTGCCTTTGGACATAGTTACCTGCTGAAGTGTAGGGTCCTCCACGGCCTGCAGATGGGCCTCTGTTCCAACATTAACCTCGGTGGGCTGCAGGGGGTCAGCCTGCCATCTCACCACAGGCTGCTGGAGAATCTCTGCTGTGGCACTCCTCCCACCTCCCTCCTCACTGACCTTGGTGTCCACATAGCTGTCCCTCTTACATCCCTCTCCTCTCTAAGAACTTGTCCATCATGTTTTTCCTCTCTTAAAAGTGTCATCACACAGGTGCTTATTGGCTTGGCCTCGTCCAAAGGCAGGTCAGATTAGGAGCCGGGGGAGCTTCTAGAAGTTTCTTACAGAATCCACCTGTTTAGCCCCTCCCATATTACCAAAACCTCACCACACACAAACACAACAGATATTCCAACCTTCTTCATCTGAAAATGGCAGTTTGCCTGAACATGCCTGCTTAAGTAAACATCTTACCCCACCATAAACCCCTACAACAAGACCTGTCAGATACAATTGCACAGAATTGAAACATTTTGTCATCCTTCTCTCTTTACAATATTTTTACGGAGTGACTTTTATGAGAAAAAGAAAAATGCACATTTTTATCACATCCCCAAAAAGCACTTTGCCTGTGCGGGGAGAAGAAAATAATAATGATAAAAAACCAGATTCTAAATAGTAGTAATGGGCTTTTGTGATCAGCCTCCTTTTAGGAGGGAGAGGGGAGACAAGTGGCCTTTTTTAGCAATCATCACATATTAAGACTTAAAAGACTCCTCTTAAGAGAGCGGCTTAGAATGGGATAACATTTTACTGTTCTATATGATGCCATATGATGCTGTGCCTAGAGACACGTGAAGTGTATCCCTTTGGGGCAATACCTTTCTACCATAAGTGTACTGTGCTCTCCCTGCAGAGAAAAACCAAAACATTTACCTGCACATTGGTAATGGTTCTCATTTTGCAGCTGGATACAGTGATTAAACATCTATTTTCTTCAAAGTTATCTTTGTAGTGATGTTGTACACAGACTGGATGGTCTTGCATTGTGCTGTAGGGTAATTATTTCAATCTGGTGCATTAAAAAGATTTGATAGTTTGTGATTAATACTTTTTTTTTTGTCTAGATTTTTATTCCTTCATTGTAGTTCAGCTTTCTAAAAAAAGACTTGAAGACCAGTGATTATGTATAGATTACCATAATAACAAATATCAAGCCTTGTTTCTCATTTTATTTTCAATGTTTTTTAGGTACCTTTGTCAGTGGTTTCATTTAAGTTACCTAAGTTTATTTCTAACAGCTGTTGTTCATGTTAGTGCATAAGTTTTGTACCTCATAATTAAAATACAGCCTCTACATATGTTGCTGCTGTGAAACAAAATACATAGCTATTGAAGAAGAAATTAGCTTCATTTTATTGCTCTCACTATCCTACAAACAGGCAAACTGTTGTATATTCCACAGAGCTGAATTTTATAATGTCCTGGAGACTGGCTCGATCTAAAATTGCAAATTCAAACAATACCATCATTTAAATTCGTTTTTCTACCAAAAAAAAAATATTTCTAGTCAGTTTTATTAACTTATCTAGGAAAGATTTTTCTAGATGCCTTCAAAATAATTTTTGATCTTATTGCTTTACCCAAATGTTACCATTTTAGTAGGCAGGAAATTGAATCAACAGAACCAACAGAAGTCATATATCTTTTCAATTAATAGCATATGTTGAACTCTGAATTCATTATATTTTAGTTGTTGATAGAGGCATTTAATCATATTTAATTAGGTATTTAGCCGCACTAAGCTTAGATGAGGCCCTGATAAAAATCAATGAAAAAGATTAAATGTAAATGTAAACAGAATTTGGTCAGGAGACTAGTAAATATAAGCCATGAAGTTTGAAACGAGTAAAGCAGAGACTTAGTACTTTGTATAAAGCCTACTATATATTAAAACAAATCTCACAGTACAAAAGAAAACCAAATTATTTACAGGAATTATTAAGAAGTGTTGCCTTTTTTTCATTCTATATTTTATAAGCCTGTTTTGCAAACAGGAGATGGAAAGTAATTTTATTTTCAAAACTGAAATATTATACACATTAACCTTTGACGAAAGCTGAACCATTGAGAATGTGATAGTGGGAAAAAAAAACCACTATATTTCAAATGGATAACTAGCTATTTGTCCTGCATTTAGTATATTGTTCTGTTTTCTATCTTTAGTAGTTTGATATGATTCACTATGCATTTTCAGTGAATATATTTTGTGTTGTCTTTAATCTCCTGAACTCTGAAACAACTTCAGTGTGAAATCAGCATTTATCAATATTGATCTCTTTAAACTATGAATTGTCTTTCTGCTTTCCCAGAAAATAAAAGTCTAATAATTCACTTGCCAATTCATCCCCCAAAGTACTGCTGGCTAATATTATCTGTCTTCTTTCAACAGCATCAGAGATGGTGAGTGATAGCAGTCAGTGCCTTCTCTGCTTTGGGCAATTATCTTACTAGCCACATGGAAAGGTTCTTAATTGAAGATTTGGAAAGCATTAAAGATTTCTCGTTTATGTGTTCACTTGGTGATTCTTTAAAATAATTTCAGCAATTTCTTTTTCTCAGATAATAAAAGCATAATATGTCATGTCTACTGAACCAAATATCAATCAACAGAGGCAAAGTTTTATCTGAAAATGTACAGTCTTAGTGTGGGATACTAAGCAGCAGCCTTTGAAGTATGACAGGAGATGTCCAGAAGGCTTCTGTCTGCATGGGCTGCTGTGCCTTGTGGGCATCTGACAGTCCTATGACATTTAAGTAGCACTTAGAGTCAAAAGGATCCACTTCATTCACAGCTGATTCCCATCTGACTGCAGAGCTGCAGAGACTAAAAGGTGTGATGCTCTAAAAGGTGTGTCACCTCTGGGACAAGTCAGCTTTGCTGCTGCCCTTATTGCTGACTCTATATAGGCAAATACCCTGGAAGGTATTCTGATTTTGAAGACAACCCAGTCTGAAGACAATGCACCTCATGTTTTCTTAAAGTGTCAAAGGAGGTAAACAAAGGCAATGTACCCCTCCAATCCTTTCCAAGGGTTGCTTAACTTTTCATTTAACCCCATCCTTGTTACCCACTCAAACCTCTAAGGCCATGTTACTTCACATTCAAGAGCACAAAGATGTCACTTGTAAGAAAGCCAAGCCTCTGGCCATGACTCTCCAACGGGCAACAGCTGGAGTGGCACTGGAAAGAAAACCCACAGCTCTGTGTGTAGATGCCCATCTGAATTAAATAAATTTCACATTAAAATCAAAGCATTTTTAAAATTTGTCTTAGCTCTGACAAGATGAAAACCCACAGCTTTGATTGGTTTTGTTGATGACTAGGGGAAAAATGATTTTCAGTTCATTTGCTAAGCTGTCTCACAGCTCTGTGATTCCCATTGGTAGCCTCAGGTACACTTTCCAAAGCTTCCAGCTGCCTTTCCCTCGATGGACTCGTTCTCTTTAGTAACTGCTCTTACTCCTCTAATGACTGTGGATGGGCAGCCAAGCAGGGAGCATATGTAACAACATGTACACACAAAACACGTGAAATCATTCACAGGGTTGATTAGACCTTCTCAACAATTTTCTCCATGGTAGAAAAAGAAGTAAAATAAAACAGTTGCATGGCATTTTTTTCTAGGTTTTGAAGGCTGAGAATCTACCAATATACTCTGTATTTGCCCCTCTCTGCCCCTGAAGTAACAACGCACAAACTGTTTTCTTCAGAGGAAGTGTTAAATGGCTGTTTCAAATGATGAGACAAGAAATAGTGTGATGAGACCCAGTATAGTATCTTCACACCCAAACTTGGCCTTAGATGCCTGGTGTCCCTAACCCAGGACCTTCAAATTGCTCTGAGCAGTAAACATGTGGGGATAAGGAAATGCTTCTGTAGAATTAAAATTAATGTTTAGATTCCAAGTTTGTAGAAGCTGCTGGATAAAATATTTAAACATGAGTAAACAGCAAACGATACCAATGACAGTATATTTTCTGAAGAAAGACAATGCAATGCCAGTGTACTCTGGACAGAAATATAAGTTTGAGTAGTGACTAAATACATACATGAGTTCAATAAAAAGGATAGCCTATTGCTAAGGGTGAGAAAAGGGAAGTCTGAAAAATATGGCAGGTCAAATGTGAACACGAGATTAAGAAACTGAAAAAAGAAATAGAAGAACACCTTGAAAAGGATCCTTAAAGCGAGTAATAAAAGCCAGAAAAGCAAAAAGCTTATTAAGGACAACACTTGATTACGAACATTTTAGAGGTTTGCTCAGGTGTGATAAAGCTTTAGCACAGCAGCTCAAGGATTTCTTTGTGTAGGTTTTTCACTACTCTGTTAGACAGACTCCTCCATGCAGTGCATTTTTTTTTTAATCAGATAGGTTAGAGAGACTAGATAACTTGAAGACAATATCTGTGATTTATAAAACAAACCAAAAAGGTTATAAATCCCCATAACCAGATGGCATTTACTTAAGACCTAACTGACTCAAGTATGAAACTGCAAATCTACTGGTCTAAGAGCATAACCTGCCATTACAAACCTGTCGCTGAGACAGATTACTGGAAGGTAATGGGGGCTGAGGGGGAGACCCTGGGAACCAGAGCGCAGTGACTCTTCCTATGTTCCTGATAAGACAGCAGAAAAACATAGGGAGTTACCAAGCAAGGTACAGAGTACAAGACAGAAGGTGCAATATTTACACTATGGAAAACTTTGTGTTCCCATGTCTTTGCTACTGTGTACAGTTCTCATCCCTTCAGCTCAGAACAGACATAGTGGTGTTAGGGGACCAAACACACAAATAAAAAAAACCCAAAACCAAAACAAAAACAAAAGACCAACCAATGAAAAGAGCAAATATGATCAGAGAGTTGGAGCAGCTACCTGAGAGGAGAGAACCAGAAAGAGCTGGGATGACTAAATTCACTATTGTTATTTATCAAATCTCACAGCATGGGAAAGTGGCAGGGTAAGCACTTGACGAAAATGAGAAGTAGGAAATTTTACAACATATCAAACAGAGCACTTGCTTACACTGTGAGTAGGAACAAAGAACTTCCTTACACTGTGAGTAGTAACCGTCTGTTGCTGCCCTGAGTGGCAATCAGCAGCAGCCATTTAAATAGGCTAAGGTGTATGTATGGACTATCCATAAACACAGGGTAGACATTTTGGATGAGAGATGTACCCACTAGCAGGCCAGCTGCATCCCTTCTGGTTGCAGGGACAGCAGAAGGAAGCAGGCCATATGAAGTGGCCAGGCTTTTGTGCTTTCCCTAAATAGTATCTTCTTCTGATACCATCAGAGACAAATATTGTGCTAGAAGAATCATACTGCTCGCTTAGAACATTTCCTGAGTTGTTACGTAGATTTGTACAATACCAACTGCACAAAGTTGGAACATTAAAAAGATAAGTTCAGGCAAACTTCACTAAGACAACTGAGAAATCCTGAGAAAATAAAGTGAAAATGCAATTGCTTTTTTTTTTCTTTACTTTTGATGAGTTAACTTTTGGAAAGAGATTATTACTTCTCACTAAAAGGTAGTTCACAAGTTAATAACACTGTAGTGTTAAAACCACCATCAGGTCAGATCATGGAATATTCTTAAATTCCACAGTGTTCCAAAAGCGTGCGTTCTGTCTCTTGGACAAATTAATCTTCTCTCATTCATAGTCTTTGAATGAAGAATATTTATTAATATATTCAATTGCACGTTATTCTATGAATAGTCTTACTGTTGCTGTTATTAAAAATGAAATAGTGATCTGCTCTTTTTCTATTATTTTCTCATTTTTTAATTATAAATTTGTTCATTTTAGGTTTTGAAATGATCTTGATACTTCAGAAACAGAAGAGACATGTTCTTTATCTGGGTGGTCCCATCCTACTTCAGGAAAATAAAAGGTGAAATTGTGTTAAAATACAGCTTTTCAATTCATGAAGGAATGATCCTAAAATTGCTTTCTTTTCAGTTTAGTCTTATGCCCAGTCTGAAAAAAAATAACTACTAATTATGTCAAACAGTTAATTCAATAGTTTCAGTGCTACATTATTATTGCTGCACCTGGGACTAAACAGTCTTTTTCTTCTTCAATAATATCACATTTACAACAATGGGTATTGTATGTCTAAGATTGGGACATCTTTTATTGTAAAATAATCATAGAGTCCATAAAAGGAGAATTTCTGTAATTCAGTGTAACTCTGTCTAACCATATTTATCCACAATACACCACTTTGCAGTTTAGGTAATTGAAGTGTTCTGAAGTTCAGTATCTTAAAGTCAGATTCTGAAAACTCTTGATGTGGTATTATTTAGGTCTAGAGTGAACATTAGGATATTTCTTCATTGAAAGGTTTATTAAGTACTGGAACAGGCTGCCCAGGGATGTGGTTAAGTCACCATCCTTTGGAGGTATTTGAAAGACATGATGTTGGTGTAGTGCTTAGACATAAAGGACATGGTCTTGTGGTGGAGTTGACAGTGGTACATTAACAGTTGGACTTGATGTTCTTAAAGGTCTTTTCCAACCTAAATGATTTCATGATTCTTACTTGTTAGACCAGTGTTTGATTGGAAAAATAATTTATATAATCTTCAGTATCATGGTTTACATTAGGAAGGTTTGGAATGGTGTTTTTTTTTCACAAACTCATTGCACCCAATATTGTTGAAAGCTCAGTTAAAAATTCCAGAATGTTGATAATGTTTATCTGTTTAACACATCTATAAAAGTGTTACACATTCTAAAAGACTTAGATCAGTTACTAATGTCTCAAAACTGTCTTAAAGGAAAAGTAAAGATGTCTGTGTATCCTGAAGGAAGAAGAATACCATGGAATTTCTTTTCACTCAGAGGTACTACTGCAGTGCAGAGTGGGGAATCAGGCATGTTCTACCTTTCTGAAGTCAAAAAGGACAATTTCAAGGCCTTGGGTAAGACCTACCTAACATGCAGAAAACTCTGCACAATGCATGATGTCCAGTGGGTAACTTATTGAAGAGATAAGCTTATTTTTTTTTAACTAAAAAAACAGAAACAAAACAAAAAACCACCCAGCAAACAGATGCTTTTATTCTTTAAACAAAAATATTAGAAATTATATTTATTCAAAATTAAAACTAAAGAAAATATATTCCTCAGAGGGCTGCAGATGCTCTGTTCTTTTTATCTCTGCATTTATTCATTTTTGATGAAAATCCATTTGTCAGTTCTGGAAAAAGAAGTTCTCTGTAAACCTATAAACCAGGTTGGATGGAAGCTGCCATAGCTTGTATATTACTTCCTTTCAAAGGCCTAATTTTACTGAGAACAGACAGGCTCAATCCTTTTATAAGATTTGCAAGCAATGTTATTTGATTCAAAACACACAGATAAAGTAATCTGAAAGGAGCAAGCCCAGCTAACTTACCTTGGGCCACATATTAGATTGGCTACTTAAGTCACAGAAGTAAATCAGTATAGATCATTCCTATCTAAATTACTGTAGCTTCAGTGAAATTGGTCAAACAAATACAAGTAGTTCACTTTGACAGTAGTGCCTGTGCTCGCTACAGCCAGCATATTTCAAAATTATAGTTATGTTTTCAGAGTGGACAGCAGCAGTAAATGCACTCTCTTTTGTTACTTATATTGCTACAAAACATGAAGCAAAGTAAAGGTTTAATTTTGTCATGGAAAAAGCAGCCCAATATATAAATATTACTTTGCCTTTCCTTTCCAAAGAATAACTTTAATAAAATAAGTGCCTGAGTTGTTTAAAGAGTTTCCGCAATGTTTATTGGATGCAGCCAAAAATTCCATCCAACTTGCAAAGCAGTCTCCAGATCTAGGGCCCTTTCCACTCCTCAGGGTCCCAGAGGCTGAGACTCAAATGTATTTCTTCTGCAGCCCTTGCTCTGAGGAATCTGGCTAGTGAATGAACTGATAAAAGACAAATCCTTGGCCTTTTGCTAAATCATTAAGCAAATGAGAGAGAAAGACATTTAAACATACAGGTATTTAAAGAGCAAGTGTGAATTTGGGTGCCAAGACAGCTGCTTTCTAGGCATCTATACCTGAGCAGGACATGAGATAGACCTTCACAAAAGATAGAGAAAGAGTGAAGAAATAAAAAGATGTAATACAGATGAAGACCTCACCGATGGGCCCGATGTAAGCTTTGGAAAGAAAAATACAATAGAAATGGTGGTGAGAAAAAAAAACCCAAACTGTTATCCTTTACTCGAAAGCAAATATCAGTTTACAGAATAATCTGTTATAAAGTCTATTCTCCCAAGTCATTTCATTTTAAATATCTTACTAATTAGCAGGTTTGGGAAGGGACAGAAGGTGGTGTAAAAATGTGTCTTGTAATTTTACTGTACGTTATAGAGCTTATTTGTTTCGTTCATTTTAATCCATGGGAGAACCACAATATAGTATTGCTATGTTTCTTCTTAAAATTTATGTGATTATTGCTTAAAGAAGCTACCTAAAAAATCTAGAAAACAAAATCATATTGCAGATCCTGTAAATTACAACAACAACAACAAATACAAATTCATATTTGGATTGATATAACCTCTGAAATATATTCATTTCTTAGAAGAACTCAGGTGGATTTCTGCCTCAGTGAGGCAAGATAGCTCCAAGGATGTAATACATCAGAGCTAAGGACAAACAGGCTGTGACTGCAGGAGCAAAAGATTTTAACAGATCTGCAGAGCTTTTGTCCTGAGGACTGAGAGTGGTCAGAGACTAGAGTCACAAAAATCTACATGTTTCCCCATAGTCATCCTGAAAGCAGGAAGAGAGAAACTGAGCAAAGAGAAGAGCCATTATGAAACAGAAAGCTTAGAAATGAAAGAGAATTTCTGGGTAAAAGAAAAGGTAAAATTAACACAGACAAAATACTGATTTGAAGTCTATTCCTAAGACCTACAAAGCTGTGGCAAGAATTGCAAAAAGACATTTTCATGCTCAGTCTTGCAGAGAGTATATGTAAAGTGTGTATCTCGTAAATTTTGCAGGTGCTTTGTATTCATACATTATGTATGCATTTGCATGGTTAAGTTATTAATAATTAGGCACACTTTATCTCTGGTAGATATTTACACCTTCAAGGTCCAAAAGGTCTTTCAGACCGCCTTGTTCAGTCTCTATTATAACACAGGTCAGCACTTACCAGGTCTTACCGTTAACAGATTATTACCACTCATATGTACCCTTATAACTACAGGAAACATTTCAACTATGGTTCTAATGCCACATCACAGAAGAGAATAACACAAGCATATATTCCATCCTTGCTTGCCCTTGTCTGTTTTGATGTTTATTACTGCTAAACATGAGATTTTTGAGCAATTTAAATGCTCATAAGATAAAGGAGTTTTGGGGGTTGGGAGAGGGGATGATTCTCATTAGTATATGCTTGAACATTTGTTTTAGTTCTTGAATATTGAGCAAAGATTGTCAAATATTCATAAAAGTTAATTAAATGTGGATAGGCCAAACATAGTATAATACTCTTATCTGCCATCCTGACATTACACTAATTAGGTTTAATAGAATTATTGCAAAAATTAAAATGCCTTGTAAAAAATACATTCTAAATGTCAACAGACTTGTCACAGATTTCAGTCCGTGTCCATTCACATAGATTTACAACACTATGGTCCTCATTACTGTACTGAGATGATAAATAAAATTTCTGTAAGAGCTACATACCTATCAGCTGAGCTTTACAGAAGTCTCATCAGTTAGCACAGGCAGTGTAATAAAGCAGGGCTGAGGAATGCAAGGTTAAAATCTAGCTGGCAGGGATAACACTGTAAGGACTTCTTATAAATATTTTCAATAGTACCTATGTTTTATATACTAAAGTGAACATAATATATATATATTTACATGTTGTGCTACATTTTACATTACAGTATGTTTTAGCAATAGTTAATGTTAGAAATATTTGTCTTACCAGGTCATATTCTATGCTTCCTTCTGACAGCTCATTATTCAATTACTGATCTGGACAGACTGGAGAGCTGGGCAAAGGGTAACCAAATGAAGTTCAACAAGGGCAAGTGTAGAGTCCTACACCTGAAGAGGAATAACGCCATGCACCAGTACTGGTTTGCTGTTGGAAGGCAGCTCCACAGAGAAGGACCTTGGAGTCTTGGTGGACACTAAGTTATCCATGGAACAGCAATGCGCCCTTGTGGCCAGGAGGGCCAATGTAGTCTCCTGGGGTGCATAAAGAAGAGTGTGTCCAGCAGGCCAAGGGAGGTTCTCTCCCTGTCTACTCTGCCCTAGTGAGACCACATCTGGAGTACTGTGTTCAGTTCTGGTCTCCCCAGTTCAAGAGGAAGAGGGAAATACTAGAGAGAGTCCAACAGAGAGCTGGATTAAGGAGGATGATTAAGGAACTGAACCATCTCTTTTATGAGGAAAGGCTGAGAGACCTGGGTCTGTTTAGTCTGGAGAAGACTGAGAGGGGACCTTATTAATGTTTACAAATACCTGAAGGGTGGGTGGCAAGTAGAAGGTGTCTCTTTTCAGTGGTGCCCTGTGATAGGACAAGAGATAATGGTCACAAACTGGAACACAGAAAGTTCCACCTCAACATGAGGAGAAACTTCTTCACTGTGAGAGTGACAGAGCCCTGGAACAGGCTGCCCAGAAAGGTTGTGGAGTCTGCTTTTCTGGAGACTTTCAAGACCTGCCTGGATCTCTTCCTGTGTAGCCTGCCCTGGCTGTTCCTGAGCTGGCAGAGGGTTCTCGATGATCTCCAGAGGTTCCTTCCAACACCCACCATTCTGTAATTCTATGATTCTATGAATATTATATTGGAAGCACATATAACCTTCAGGGATTATAAACTAGAATATTATTCTGTGTTAAACAGAATAAGAAGCAAAGCTCTCTTTAGATTTTATTATTATTATTATTATTTAGTACTAAGTATAATAATAGGTTTCATTTCTAATGCACTTTTGAACCAAGAATTTAAAGCATTACTGCTAATATGATGGGGTTTGAGGGTTTGGGTTTTTTTATTAATTTAAACAGTAGCATCCAAAAAAAACCCTGTATTACATCGCTGAGGTTGCACAAATGCAACATATGCAACCCTTTTACACTACACAGAGGCAACACTGTGTGACTTGATAAGTGTCCTTATATATTTCTTATTGTGAAGACAAGATAAAATTCACAGGTCCTCAGCTCACACCCTCAAAGAAAGTCAACAGTCCTCATGTCAGATGAAAATACTCAGTTTCTCACAATTTATCCCGCATTGTACATCTTAGAGATGAAGATTATTCTCGTTGTTTTTGCAACAGATTCAAACCATTAGACTCCAAGCATGAATTCAGGGGTAGTTAAATCTAAACACAACATCTGAGTGGTATTTACAGGTGATCCATATCTTTGTGAAGTACTGAAAGGTCAAAGAATTTGTGGATACGGACTATTGCCAAAAGAGCTTTGAGAGCAGAGGTCAGTTCAGGTGAGGTTATAGTATGATTTTCCTGCTACTAGGAGATTTAATTATTAAAGTGAATATTGACTGTGTATCTCTGCTCGCAGCCCCCAGCAATATCAACTGAAGAAACCAAGTACCGGGGAAACGCAGCAAGCATTGGACTATATGAAATAAAGCCTCATTCTGCAATGAGTTTAAAGTGCCTGTAGCTCATATCAGAGCATGGAACTCTGATTTTCACAATTTTATCACTGAAAGAAATGTGTGATGCTACAGAGGTTAAGAGTGAATTTTTTTCTTCTCACACCAGCTCTAGCAGAGCAAGTATACTGTCTGTCCTGCAGTATGATTTGCCCATGTTCATCAGATACAGTACTTTGGTACTTTGTATCTACTTTCTGATTTCCCTCTCACCAAAGAAATTACTAAATGCATGGCATTAATAGTTATTCTTTCCAATATTTTATATATAATCACATCTGAAACACTCTCTGCATTACTTTCAGCACCAATGGCTCAAGACTTTGTTACTTCTGATAAAATTCAGGAAGGTGGCAGGTGGAAAGAACATGTGGAACTTTTATGGGGGTGTAAAGTGCACAACAATTTGACTTTTAATTCCTCCCCACTTAGAGGCAACAAATCACAGAGGGAAAGGGGTGAACAGTTAGTAGTTCCAGCAGTATCCCAGTCTGACGTTCTGCCATTGCCTTATGGTCAATATTGTCTACCAAACAGACAGCTGAGGCACAGTGTTCTTTTTGTTTAATGTGCCACAGAACCTGTTCTCTCTGGCCATGCTTGCAGTAAAGTGGCTTTTTATATTTTGAAGTTTTAAGAATGGGAATAGTTAAATAAATAAATAAATTTCCATAAATCAATGTTCAGAAAAGTAGAACTCTACAAAAATTACAATATTCTGCAAAATTTCAATCCATTTGCATTTTTATGACACGAAAACTCTTTTAACAAAAAATTTTTGGAACCAATCCTATAAGGTACACAAATTAAGTCAACTATAACATTTTTTTAAGTGACATGAAATTGCTATTCCTGATAAATTGCTTTTGCCTTCCTTGTGTTTCAATATGAAAAATCATTATCTTTTTAAAGGCAAAAATGGAAGCTGTGTTTGTAACCATAGAAACTACCTTTAGTCATAAGTAAAATAAATTTAAAACTATACTGCATAAAAGTCAGAAAATATTGCAAGCTATTAGCGTGTAAATATGACAAACATGAATGTAATTCTCTCCTTAAACAAACTGAGTTGGGAATGTAATCACACTTGTTAAAAGACTTGCCATATGAAGTGAAAATCCTTAACCTTTCTGGAACAACACAACCACAAATACTTGTCTTCTCCTTTGCACCCTACTTCCCACTGCATGGAAGAAATGGGACATCTCTAAATCATAGCAGCTGGCCTTTGAAAGGAGGCAGGCTTCCAATTACTCACCCTTGACACCAATGTTGCTTTGAATTTGATATATGTTTTTCTTATTATTTAGATAATAGCAAACAGTATTCAGACACTGATGGCTGACTATGCAAGTATTCTCTGGTGAAAAAAATATCTAATACAAATTTTTAAAATCAGTTATCATGGAGTCAATGTCATTGCTCACAAGACCAATTAAATATTTAAAATATTATCTTTTTTTTATTGTCATACTTCTACCCTACTCCTTCTTTCTGTTAGCAAAGGTTTCCTTCTTTTAAATATTGAATAATTTGGGTTTTTTTCTCTCATTTCAGTTTTGTTACCTTTTACTGCAGTTACTGTGGTTTTCTCTACTTTCATTTGATATTAGTATTTCCTTAGTTTATGTGATTGAGATTGTAGAAGAGATAGAAGTCAATAGAAATAAGCATCAGAAAGCTTCAGGGTCTCACTTGATGCTTCTTCTTACATGGCTAATATGTTCTCTACTTTGTCTCTTCTCTCTTCAACCTTTCCTCAGGGTCTGCTTATATTCTTACCTCGTTCTTTTATCAGATACCACTCATTTGCTGTGTATGTCCATATGATTCATAATCTCTATAGCTCAAATTATGCTATAACACTTGCTGTTCTTCAGACATGCTGCAAATACAACTTCCTCCACCCCAGTGTCTCCTCCCTAGAGGACCATTTTTTCTATCAAGCATCCTCCGGATCACCTCAGCTCTCTGTGGGACTCTGAAGCTCTTCTCAGGAAAACAACAAGAGGAAGACATCTCAAGCAGAAGAAAGCCCCTCTAAACCCCTCAGCTTTAAAGACAAGAACAAAACTGTTTTACACATTCCTCCACTACACTGTCAAACTACAGGAAACCATAATTTGCTAGAATGTAAATGTTTTTATTTTTTCTCAACCAGCATCTTACATTTATACGCTAGTGAAAGACAACTGGCTCTGGCTGGGAGCACTTTTCCTGAAAGGGGGCATCGAAATGCAGGGAGACAGGTTTCATCAGCTTTACCTCCTAGGCAGTAGACATGTGTGAGAAGAGGGATGCTCCAAGCCTGGAGTGAGTACATCATCCACTTGCCCCATCCCACCCATCCAAATTTCTCTGTGGACCTCTGTACTTCAGACTGTGTTCCTTACAGAGAATTATGCATTGCCCTTGCCTTTAGGCAAGGTGCTACAGTCTTATGCTGGAGAGAATAAGATTCGTGCCTTTGGTAACAAAAGGTACTTAGTCAAGCCCTTAGACAGTATATAAGCATTACATGGAAACAAAATGTTTCTTCTCTCCCTGAGTTTTTTTCTTTTCAGATTTGGAGCCCACTGTAAGCTCCCATAGCTGTTATCCATTTCAACATTAATGGAACTAATCTTCCTCATCTATAGTTAATCAGAGAGGGATCAACCAAGCATTAAGGTGACAGAAAATCTCACTAATACTTTTTGACTGTAAATACCATTTAATGCCTTTGTGGGATAGACCTAAACAGCTACATTCAGTAGCTAAGCAAGGAACGTCTGTGGCATTTACCTTCTAGTATTCATTACTCCCCGTGAAGCCTGAAACTTCCACTTTTGCTGCTCCAGTTACTCATTAACAGAATAGAAAATGATAAAAATTTGGACACATATGGATAAAGTATGTATTTTACCCAAATTCAGTTAAACATTTTCTCAGGAATAGCATGAAATCTTCAAGAGTATGTGGGGTACATGGAAAAGCAGGTGGAAAGGATGCACAACTTCAGAGAAACATAAATAGGTCAGGAGGTGGAAAAGGAGGTAGAAAAGGTCACTGTAACTCTATGTACCTATTATCATAGGTGATATTTTTTCTAGATTGGCAAAAGTACTGTAAAATATATGGCTCACCTGAAAACATTAAGTAGTTTTAACTGGGGTAGAAAGATGCCTTTTCTCTCAAACCCTAGGTCATTAAAATGAAAAGAGAGATCTGGGAAAAAAAGACTCTAAATAAGTATAAATTCTCAGGTCTATCTGCATTTCCAAATCATAAAAGTGGATCTACTATACAACATCATAGGTTACAGTGTAGCATAAAAGATAATCCATTAAAGTATTAGTATTAGACACTGTATCCATTCATATTACCTGACATTGAAAACTAGATACATAACTGGGTTATAGTCTTGTTAATACAAGGGTTTGTATTTTAGATTAGATTTTGCTTTTTCCTCTTTCATTCTGCACCTTTTCACATTAGTACAATTACTTGTAAACTATTAATCTTGTTTTTGAATAGAAGCCAAATATCCAAGAGATAGTGATGTAACATAGTCTGAAAATGCTCAACTGAAACACTGTACATGTGCATTTTACTTCATATTAATAGGCTTAGTATGGGACAAATCCTATAGCTTCAGAGGACTGCTTGAGAACAGTTAGTGGTTCATTCCCACAGCATGAATCAAGATGAGTATGGCAGTGCTGTAGGTGATGCAGTCTTGGCCCAGACCACACGGCTGTGCAGCAGCAGGAAGAAGGCAGGATGAAGCAAGACAAAACAAGGAAAAGTAGAAGGGGGAAAGCAGGCAGGTGTTTAGGCAGGCCAGGGGATCCAACACTATTCGTGTTTTTGGAGAAAAAAACTAGCAGGATTTTCCAGATCCTCAGGCGCAGGAGAAAGGTATCTGGTCCCCAGTCAAGCACAGAGTACCTACCCTGCGTGGCACCTTGATCCACTGTATTGAAGAGCTGTACAGTGAATTTGAACTGCAGCTTCTCCTGGGAAGCAAGAGAAATTTGTGTTTCTTACTGATCCATTTTCCTAACTTTTCCTTGTGTGTTGCTAAAAATAAAATGCAAGCATTGAGATGTCCTTATATAACTACTCTTTTCATATAGTAATGTTCCTGTTTTCTTTTTCATCCATTATGCACTGAGCTGAAAAATTTGACAAAGTATTTTAAAGTGGTCAGCCTCATCATTCAGTATTATGCCTAAATGAAAGTTACCTTCAAATGGTGGATTACCTATTATTCGTATGACAATCTGAATTCCTTAAAACACATTGGGTTTAGAGAATGAACTTAATTCTGAATTTGAGGACATTGTTTTATTCCCAATGGTCTTTTTATTTGATTTTAATTGTTGTGGGCTTCTCCCACAAAATTCTGTTTCATAAGTTTTCATATGATCAAAATTCCACAGCTTAAAGATAAATACAGCAAAAATAATCAGCCTCCAGCAAAAACACAATTTTGGAATTTTTTTTTTCTTCTTTTCAGTCTCAGAAAGCTAACGGTTCTTTCTCTCTTGCACCATCGCAATCATCTCATACTTACAATATTACCAAAATTATTGGAAAAATCAGATGAGGCAGATCACATGTGACAAGCTTGCCTGGATGTCAGCACAGTAGTGTTATTTGAAATGCCCTAAAGTCTCCAAAATACTTACCTCAGGAAAGTGAAACACCTATGAGTAATATGCCACCTTCTACTGCAGTACTGTAGACAGGGCAGGTGATTTTAGGAAATTTTTGACAGCAGTAGATTCTTTTGCACAGTAATGTACCAAGTTAAAGAAACATCCATCTCATAAACTGTAAGATCTAGAAGTTATATAAAGATTCAAGTCTGAGCTGGATATTGCTGCCTGACTGTGAAGAAGTGATGCAAGTGTATCACCACTGCCTGTTCTAGAAGTTGTGCCCTCACTTGTTCTCAGTGACAGAAAAAACTAATTAAAAATAAAAAAAAACTTAAAGGAAACAGTCTTGGTTTAATTTCCATGTGAGAAAGGAAGAGTTGTGATATATTTTGTTAGGCAATGGTCTAATATCTCTCTGCCTAGAACAAGTCCTGATTTCTGAATCCTATTCATGTTTTGAAGTACACTTACTTTCACACTTATTAGAAGAAATTGTTAGTTTCCTATTCACAGAAAGTTAACACAGGAAAGTCAGTTTAAAAACAAAAAGCAGCATGTTGGTTTCTTCCAAATTGTGTGTGCGGAGAACATCACATTTAAATATTCATTGACAAAGTTTTATGTGTCAGGCTTAGTGTTACAGATTTAATATAATGCAACTGAAAATTAACAGTAATATAAATAAACCCAAATTGCTTAGATGAAAAGAATTTACGCTGTTAATACCTTATGCAGTGTCTTATTAAAAAGTCTATATAACAGTGATTAAAAAATGTAGCTTCAGGCAAATAAGTAAAAATCACATGCCAACAAAAGTGAAAATTCTGTCTATGTTGAAAGAAATTAATATATATTTTTTGTAATGAGGAATGGTAATAAGTCTTTCTTCTCTTCTTTCCAAGAGCAAACAAACAAAAAAAAAAAAACAAACCACCCACTAAAAAAAAAAAGGGATTTAATCAAGAATAAATCTTTTTTTATATGCATTTTTTTTCATTTATCTTCACAATGATATCTAATTCAGCATTAAAACATTGGAAGCAATAGCCTGGGTAAAGTTTTGCTCTCCCTGTGCCAGCATTTTGAAAAATGTGCATTGCAGGCTGTGGCTCTCCCTTTTTAAATCTGTTTCTTCCTGCTTCTGTGGAACATGCTGTCTTCTTGTTTGTTAACCTTCATGTTTGTTATATCCTGAAAAGAGCCATAAAAATGTGAAAATTCTCCTACTTTGGTAGGAGAAAACCTACAGGTTTTTCTTTGTGACATCTCTTCAGCAGCAGAAGGCACTCATGTCTAGAGTAGGCATGGGAGAGGCATACAATGCACTGACACACAAGGTTAAATTTTTATGGAGGCCATCAAGTGTTCAGATCTTACCAATATTACAGACTCGGACCTTAACATGGCATATGCTTATTTCAACGCCCAGTAATCCTCTCTATTCATGTCTGGAAGCAAAGGAGACCTTTTGTAAACTTTTGAATGGCTCCATTTGGATAACCACAAATCCTTTGTCTGTTTTCAGATGCAATATGAAGCATCTACCACTCAGAAAGAATCAGAACATGTGCCATGGAAAGGCCAAATTAATTAACTAAATTCCACATTAAAGGTGTAATAAAAGTTGTAATTGCCTTATATAAATAACAACCACTAAAAATTTACAGCTGTTAAATTAGCTACAACCTTTGATTGAATTATATAGCCCTGATCTTCAGGTTTTAATGAAATGCAATAATTTTCAATATGCTTCTGTTGAATTCAAGAATTGGCTGAAATACCCTACACAGGAAAAAAAAAAAAAGTAATTGGAAGATTGCAGCTACATAACTCAAACAAAGGCTATTCTCTGGAAAGTACAACGAGCCCAATCACTTGGTAAACTGGGCTGCTTCAAATAATATGGTTTTTAAATGCAAATTCACATACTTAGGAGTAAGGAATAGCTACAAAATCGGCAAGTACATCATGGAATGAGTGAATCCAGAGAGGTGTTAGCATCTAAATTAAAAACTATCAGAAAATGGAATTTTGGGATGCTGTTCAGACAAAAGGGACAATTTAAGGCCCAGATGCATCCTTTGTACCTTTAGTCATTTTCTCTGAATTGCCAAAATGTAAAGTTTGTCTCCAAGTCAACTCAGGCAGTGCAAGGAGGCGGGTATCTCCAGAGAGTGATGCAGTTATTCAAGAAGTTGAGTTACCCAATGAGGGTGTCTGTCTTTCTCTATTAATTACTGAGCTCCCAGCTTTTAAGTTGCCTGAAACGAGTCAGATAAATCTGGGCCCACCTCTTTAACAGTGAGGCTGACCATCAGCTGAAGTATCTGCCACAGAAAATGGTGTATTTTTGGTCTGATATCTTCTGAGTAAGATCAAAGAATCACAGAATATTAGGGGTTGGAAGGGACCTCGAAAGATCATCTAGTGCAACCCCCCTGCCAGAGATGGGATGGTTTCAAAACATACATGCAGAAACAAGTCATGCTTTAGTCAAGAACAAGTCAGTGAATTCACTACAGAGCTGAGGGATGTGGTATGACCTGGGGCATACAGCAGACCTATGGTGATGTACAAAGCAGTAACAAGTAATCAGAATAGTGTGGATTTATCAAAAACCTTTGCTTGTGCTTGGCCAGTACTTTATGCAGCAATCCAGCATTGGTCTCACTGTCCCAGAATGATGCAATGAAAATTGCATAACACTTCTGAAGCAGCATTCAAACCTAGAAAATACCAGCTGAAAAGCTAATAGCTTTACAACAGTAAGTCTCCTTGAAAACAGGAATTTGGGCTAGAAATCTTCTGGGTTAGTCTGATTGGCTCCAGCCACTATGCTGCTGCTGTGTGTCATCTCTGCAGTGAGATGCAGCAGCTGTGTGACAGAGCACAGGGCGAGGAGACAAACAGACCTGTCAGCAGGTTATCTCCTTTGGAAATACTGTCCTACTGATGCTAACTTTTGTGTAGAGCTATGAAATTTAACAAAGCACTCCTTCTTATGTAGATTTTTACATTGCCCTTGTTTAGATTCACATATTTTAAGGTGGATTTATCTTAGGGTCCCAGCCTGATTGAGAACAATCTCCCTATTTTTAGGATTATATTATTGTCCCATTTCATGGGCTTCTGTAATTGTTACCATAAACTCTGGAAGGAAATGCTAGAGATCAGTCACCCTAAACTCATTCCCACCACCAAGAGTCTATCTCAGTAAGGAAATAATGAGCTACATACAATTGGCATGTTCAGATGTTTATTTCAGGTGTGCTTTTAACATTCAGCTAGTAATAAAATGCAGGATTTACTGGAAGGCATACTGCACAATGATTCTAGATAAACATCAACCAAGGCACATGGCAAAGTGAATTCTTCCTTTTAATGAAAAGAATTGTTCATTCACCAGTTAAGTTGGGATAAGACTCTTGATCTAAAGCAAAGTGAGCTTTGACAGCCTTTCAGCTCAGGAGGGAATGAATGGCTTTTGAGGAGAAAGGGTGATGCAAACTCTAAATCTGTCTGATGGTGTGATTGCAGAGCTCTGATGGAAGCTCTCTTATACAGATTAACTCCTCGGTGAAAAATCTCTCTTCATGTTTTAGATGCATCTTGAAATATGCATCAAGCACAAAGCCATGCCTCTTTCTCACAAGAGAGGAAGTCAGAATAATTGTCAATTGCTTTAGATGCTGCAAATGAACTATAGTATTTAGATTTTACACGGCTGTCATAGGCAAAAAAATATCTTAAATTGTGAACACTAACAGGCAGCAGATAGAGTGTACATCTGTCCACTATTCAGTGTTTGAAGATAAACTTTTGTACTCCCAAGCAGAAACCTGCTACCTGCTAGATACCATAAGTATTGTCTCATTGCAAATTTTGATCATGCATGGACTACAGAAAAGTGGCATATCCTGAGTCCTCCTATTAATAGAGATGAGACAGAAGCACCAGTTAGGAGGCTGATCAGGCATTGAGCTTCTGTACATATGCTCCTTAGACTGGGAAAAAAGGGGGTTTAGGGATGAAAGGAGGGCTTCTGAAAAGAATACATAGTCTCAGAAAGAAGACAGAGGCCCAAAGGTGGCAAAGATGCTGGCTGGAGGAAAGCTTGTGGAAACTGGAAAAGATCCTAAAGATGGGATGATACAGTGAGACATATGTAGGGGGATGTCCCAGGACCTTGGCCAGTAGTACCCAGAGCTGATAACTGCAAGCAGCAGCACAGCATGAAAAAACACAGCTTCATCCCCTGCATTCCTGGGCTAGCAGTGACCTCTCTGCTGGGAAGGGAAGCCAAGACCTGCTGAACATAATGGCGGGAGAGAGCAAGTGACTGGAGATAATCAAGTAGGGTAAAAGCTGTAATCTTGTTGGTTCTTGAATAAACCCTGGTACCCAGATCCACTATAAGCTGTTGTTAATACTGTATTGGCCATGACACTTAACCCCAAGTATGATTTGAATAACCAAATAATAACCAGGTAGCACCTGGCATATCTATAAACCAGGACACCTTAAGACATACCACAGCTCCTCGGTAGCTCCTCCACTATAGTCAAAGAATGACAGAATGTGTCCTCTTTAAATAGATGGGCTAGTCCACAGAGGATAGTAGAGGCAGGGCCACTCTCCACTGTTGGTGACTCAAAAGGCTCCCTGGGATGTGGTAAGGTAGTGGAACACACAACTCAACTCTGAAGGTCACAGGAAGAGTTTCACAGCAACAGAAAGGTGCAAACTCTTCCTTTTCTGAATTACTAATAGCATTATGCTTTTCACACAGACCTGCATTTATGGAAATATATCATTGCTATTGTAGTTACAAAAATAGAGCACTGAAGCAAATTATGATTAGTCTTTTTTTAGACTTCTTAATGGATCCATTAGGGATCCATTTTCTTATCAGAGGTGGATGACAGATCTGCTGGTTGATGTCATATAGTACCTGAATTTTGACCACATTTTGTTCAAACCCTTTTGTCTGTGTAAATTCTGTGTTGCCTAGTGTGAGGAGTCCAAGGCCAGGAAGAGATGGTGAATTCTCCCTGAACACAGGTGCCACAAACTATGCTTGGGAAACTATTTTGGAAACATTCAAAAGCCTCACCTGTATACGTCCGACACGGCAGCACATCTTACATCTTTGAACTCCGTGGTTCTCCAGTTCTACATGCTTTGATATGCAATGAGGTCATAATACATGTTTATGGCAACAGTCCTCACTAAGGACAGGACTGTGATATCAAAGTTGAAATATTTTGACTTCACTGCATGACTTGAGTTAAAAAACAGAATTATACAGGACTATCACAAACCCTTAAAGCATATTTCTCACATAAAGATGAAGGTTACCTCTAGTATGTTGTCTCTGAAAATGCTCTGCTAGGTTGCTATAGCAACTTCTGCTATGTAAATTAGCAAAAGCTTTATCACAAGATTTTTAGATTGTTTGGTTTAGGAAAAAAATACTCAGAATAAGAGCTGAAGTGAAAAATAAACTGGAGAAGCACCTAAATGGACCAATTAGTACCTAGTTGCGGCCCACTTGCAACTAGATATGAAATGATATTTTTAACTACAATTTTCAACATGATTTTATTTTCCCCTTTCACAACCTGTACTGGCAAAGGTGGCACTTAGGGTGAAGCAATTCCCTTTTATGCTTAAATCCATTTTAAATAATCCTCTTGTTTCACAGAAGGACAGTATCAGTAAACTTAAGACAAGTAAGAAACTGAAAGACCAAATGAGAAACCACAGAAGGGAAATACCTATTTCTAAGAGTACTCCAAAGTTGTTGAATGCTCTGAACTTGTGAAAAATCACTGCAAGGTCATTTTTAACACTGCTCTGCTTACAGATTGCTCATTAAAACAGTAATGCGACTGTCAGGGGATTGATTCCTTTTCTAACCAGCCTCTTCATTTCAAAATGGACCCATGAATTTCTGAATCTTCTGTGTTTGATCCAAAGTATCTTGAAAGGCACCTGATGACCTTAGATGGTTTTGTATTAATCCCTAATATATTTAGGGATGAACAGTTAGTTTACAGACAGTGATGACCTAGTGGGTCAGAGATCCCCAGCCTCATTAGTGTTTCTCAGTGAAATTACTAGGTGTACAGATAGCATAGAGTAAAATGCCATATCCTTGTTTCCAGGACAGAAACAAAGCAGTCAGTATATAAGATAAAATGTAGGGGAAAAAACCAAGCAACCCAAGCAAAACCAAACCCCAAAAAACAACAGAAAACACCAGTTTTCTTTTTGTCTATATAAAAGCAGTATGTCTGTGGCTCCCTGATGACAATTTCCCATGTTATCTCTTGCTGTAATTGACACCAGCATATTTCACAGCAGTAAATGGAAAAAAACATATTGACCTTTGTGAATGGGTTAGCAGATGACATGGGCACCATGAGCAAAAGGCTGGGTGATTCAAAAGACTATTTGTCTGATAATATGTGTCCATTTACGAAACATTTGAAAATTCTTAGATTTAGATCATTTGAGGGCACAATGCAATCTTTCCCAATAGAAACATTTCAGATGGAAAGCTTCTGCTGAACTAGCTCTTTCACAAAGGTCTGCTTTTCATCAAAAATAGACCCTTTGCCAGGAATTTTAAAATATGATGAAAAAAACCCAAGAGGGAGAGGAAAAATGAAATATAACAACAATCTTTCTAGTCAAACAATTTGAACAAAACCATGTCTTCAATGAGGACTGGAATAGAAAATAAAAGCTTTGATGTGTATATATCCATCTTAACGATGCATGAAAAAACATTCCAATACAGAGTTTTGGGTTAGGTCATGACAAATGCTAAATTGCTTTTTTCAGAGAATTTCATATCCAATGATTTTTTTTAAAATTTTGTTCTTCTACTAGAAATACAGGTTTTGCCTATGTACTTTCCCCCCCATGAAATATAGCATGATTTAGAGTATACACCAAAAATACTGAGATTACCAGGCCAAATGCAAACATTTACTCAGTACAAGATTTCACAATAATATTTTATTTACGGATCTCTATTTATTTTGCTTAACTTAGATGCTCAATCTGCTTGGGAGCAAGATATGTATATTAAAGAGCTCTCCTGCTATTTTAATTAGAGGTTGAAAATAAAATTTTCACTTTGATTATTTTATACTACCAGGGAGACTTCTAGGAAGGGGAAAATGGATCTTCCTGACATTTTAAGCGAAGAACAGAATAAAAATAATATTTTTGATTGATCAGGAAGGCACTAAAACTTACACTGAACTTTTTTTTTTTTCCCCATGTCATATATAAATGAAACTTTCATCCTAAATAAAAGCTTTATCAAAATTTATCTTTTACTAGTATCTATTATTATTATTGTCTCTTTTGCAGTTACTATTTCTTGCTTCCTATAGGACCTGAATATGTGTCATCTGCATATCAATAATCAAATAAATTTTGAGTCCAATCAGCAAAGATTTCATTTACTTTTAAATATACAAGTAAATATAATTTCGCCTTTTTAATGAAAAAGTGATCCAAAAAGTATAATTTTATTCTGATTAGGTAAGAAAGAATAACCTTGGAAAGAAATGCAATGAGAGTGCTCTCTGGTATCTGATAAAAATTCTTATTTTTCAGCCTACTGCTTTGTTTGTATAAAGAGTATCACTTATAGAAGAAGAGGGAGGTAATTAAAAAGTATAGTAGCTTTTTAGGGAAAAAGAAAATGGAAGACATTCTTCTTAATTTTTATTACATATGTAATAATGAAGAGAGGAACATTTTCCACTAGGCACTTGGATGAAAGGTCAGGACAGAGAATTTAGATGATTCAAATCTTTGTCAAATGACTTATTTAAATGGTATCCCAGAATGGAGGGGTTTGGAACTGGAAAAGGCTAGGAAAATGGCAAGAAAATTGGGGTCAGGATCAAAGCTGCAGACAGAAACATGAGTGAGAGTCTAGAGAAGGAACTTTGAGATTTATGTGGCCCTTTCTTTAGAAAGACAGAATCATACACAAGACTGGCATGCTAAATCATGAAAATCACGTTTCTCAGTACATCAAAACTAGGGTTATATTTCAATCAAAAATAAATCAAGGATAATGACATTTTTCATCATCCATGTCATCATTCATGACATCTGATGACATTTGCTAGGTAATAGCATTTGGCATTGGTTTGGTAAACCATAATCCAAAACCCAAGCTGTCTGTTCATCTGAGCTCAGGATAATGACTCATCAACAAGAATCAGATGCCATCCTAGGGCTTCAGTGACACACTGCAACTTCCTGGGTATCTTCTTGGATCTAAGGAGTCCTAAAGGTAGAAGCCAACATCTTTTTGACATGACTGGTCTCATAAAACTTGGAGCATGATCCACTGAGGATTCAGGTGATATTGAAGAGAAATTTTGATACTTTTCCATCTAAACATGGGCCATTCCAAACTTTCAAAAGCATCTGTTTTCTTACATTGACATAGGCAATATGGTACAGTTTTGGTGACAGTCACACTGGAGCTCTGTCCTAGGACAGGTGTTACACTCACTGGATCACACTTTAATATCTGAATAATATTTCTCCCCATTTCCCCATCTGTGCTACTTAAACACCTCAGATCTCTGATAAATACCCCAAATCTCAGTACAAAGTCAGGTAAAGAGGGAAAAAAGGCATACCATGATGTTAACAAGCTAAAGTAGATTCTGACTACATCTGCATTCTCTTTGCTGTTCAGATACACAAGTAAGAGATGTTCTCAGCTAATTATTTAAAAGCCATAGTGCTCTCTATTGCTTAAGGTACTCACTGAGCCAAAGCCCAGAGCAATCAAATAAAACTAGTGCTAATAAAAGCAGCACTATTTCCTGACTGCATACTTTGAAGCACCCTTCCTGTCAGCCTCATATCCTGCATGTTGCCAGTCATAATCTCCTTTTGTGTATGGCCCCATAATTGATTTTGAATTAATGTGATCAGTGATCCTCGGCAGGATGGTGTCCTGACATGTGAGTGTCTGCTGCTTATTAACAGAGGTCCTTATGCAGTACGGGAAGCTGAGAGAGGTCAGTGCTATGCTCGGTTGATTTAAATATTAAACGTTGTATTCATGATATCCTCTTCTCTGACTAGAAATCAATGGAGCTTTACTGCTGTGAAATGGAACGGCTATCTCAACAAATCAGGTCTTTTCTGTGTGCAATTCAATTAATACAGTACAATTAATTTTACATAACTGATGAACAAGATGTTTGACATGGTCATAGAGCTGCAGAAGAGATTTGGTAGGTGACCTATGGGCTCAGATCCCCCTCAGTGCGTAGAGCTCCATCTCTTATTGTGGATTATGATATCCGGCAGACCTCACTTCTCTCCTTGGATCATGCTCCTGAAAGCCCTCCCCCTGTTCTCATAATTGATATGTTCTATATGTAACAGAATAACATGCAGGATTAACAGCTCCCTTTTTATATATATGATTGCCTAACAACTATACAAAGCATTTAGTACACTAGAAAATGGGTAAAGCTGATAGAATGGTATTAATTTTCTCTCCTTGTTTCTGCTTTGATACAACAAAGATAATTCTTTAAATAAAGATAAAAAAATAAGTACCTTTAATTGCATTCCAGTTAAGGGCACATGTTTTAACATACAAACTGATGCTACAACCTCTGTTTTTATACAAGTAGGGCAGAGAACTCTGCCCTAAGCTTCCACTCTGATAAGTCAAAGTCAACAACATGATAAGAAACTGCAGTGGCACAAAGCACTAAATCTCAAAGGTAGAAGCATGAAAGAGAAGCTGGAAGGTATTATTATTAACCCCTGGTTAGAGTTTGACACCTGAGACATAAAAAATTAACCAAGGATTTATAAGGCTTTGTCTATACCCAGATACTCAAACAAGCCAGAGAAGGCTCAGAATTACTAAATAAGTCTCTGTGGTAATCATCGGATACTTCTAGTCCTCAGCTGCTGCATGGTTAACTATTTTTGCATCCTTCTCTCAAAATCTAGTTTTATATTTAACTGAAATGGTTCAAGGTCTGGACAGATATGATGCTAGTCCTTCCAATTCAGGCACTAATAGATGCAGGTGATTTTATTATCATCTGCCCAGGGGTCACTGCTTATGTGCATTGACTCTAGATTTCACACAATTCGTGTTATTGTACAATAAACAGACTTGTAAATCTTTCAGATATACACATGGTCTATACCTAACACAATAGATCTCTGGCTCTGATAAGTTGCAGGCATTCTTACAGAGGAAGTAATAAATAATACAATACTATCAGTATAAATTGGGGGATAGAAGAGTAAAATCCCATAAAAGATTTCTTTTTTTTTTTTCAGGAGACTAACATTTCTCCTTCCATAAGTATGAATTCATAATATATGTTATATAACTTGCTACATCAAAACTACTTCTGCAGCAGAATGTCTAGCTGTGCTCTTAAAACATTGTTTCATAGGGAAACAGTGCTCTCCAGTGATCAAAGAAAGGAACTGGTTTAGACATAAACCAGGTAATTGTGGTCCCCTTTATTTTCTAAGCTTAATCTTTTTTTTTTTTTTCCCCCCCCCCCAGCGATTTGTAGGATTATCTTTTACATATAATATTTTCATTTACAATTCAAGGATTTTTTCTCTTTTCTTAATGAAATATGTCTTACAAGGCTAATTGTTTTATACACATAGTTCTCCTTGAAATTCCCACAGCTCTTTTTTTAACACTGGTATAAACCCACAAATTTATGAAAACTGAGAGCTAAATCACATGAGTATTAGCAAAGGCTTCTTTGCAAAACTAGGATTCTTTATGTTCATGAAAATTATAAACCTGTGACTCTAATTAATCATGAAAGTTATTGGAAGTATTCAGTGCAGTTTGGTTTACTTTTTATTGAGAAATAAATTCCTGGAGAATTTTCAGCTAAAGAACTGCAGAGAATCTTATACAAATCTTTGCTAATCACATACACTTAAAATATAAGAGTAAAGAAACAGGATAAATCTTTGCTTTCATGTTATCCTTGTTTCTTTTCAAGAGAAATATAAAGAACATGTTAGATCTTCATTGCTTTATATCTGTATTCTTCTACTTAAGCCAGTAGAGAAATGAGACAAACCTCATCTTTCCAGTTTTTCCATCTCTAAGCTAAATATCTGGTAACCTCAGACTTCTGTTGTATTTAATGGAGAGAAACAGCTACATGCTCCCTTTCTAAAAGAGATGAAAACAATCATATTCCAGAGATGACTGTTGTATCCAGTGAATACAGAATGAGCCTAGAGTACTAGTGTAAGTGTCCATCATGTAGATGATGATGATGATGACTAGCTGAGATGAGTACATCCCATGGTGATAAACATGAATCAAGATCCAAGATTCTGGATCAACAGAATAACCCATACAGGGAGGAAAAGCCCTCCCTAAAAAGAGATTCTAAAGCCCAATCTTGTAAAATGTGGTTTAAACACTGGGATAGAATAGATCCATTATTATCTTCTTTTTTTAGTGGTCTCTACTGACATGAAGACATGCATGTCAGTAGGCATGTGCTAAGCTGCAGTATTAATAATGGCACAACATTACAGCCCACAGATAGACAGTTTTGCAGAAACAAGTCAATGATGTTCTGTGCAGGAGTTGTCTTCTGGTGACCTTCAGTGAGTGTGAGAAAATGACCCACTTCCTTTCACATCTCCATTCTCTCGGAAGCACAGGCATCTACTTGAAAGTTTGTGGTTGTCTTCTAAATAGTAAGACTGCAGCATTTTTTTCTTTCTTCAGATCAGGACCCAGATACCGTGTCTGCATTAGTGCAGAAAACTAAGGGTGGCTGGGATAGCTCTCCTACAAGGAGAGGCTGAGAGTTGGGGTAGTTCAGCCTGGAGAAGGCTCTGAACAGACCTTATTGCAGCTTTCCAGTGTCTGAAGGGGGCCTACAAGAAAGCTGGACAGGGACTTTTTACAAGAGCTTATAGTGATAAGACAAGAGGCAATGGATTCCAACTGGAAGAGGGTAGATTTAGATTAGAAGTTAGGAAGAAATTCTTCACACTGAGGATGGTGAGACACTGGAACAGGATACCCAGGGAAGCTGTGGATGCTCCATCACTGGATGTGTTCTGGGCCAGGCACAAAATCAAGGCTATAGTGGAGACTCATTAGTTCCATCGTCAATTCACTCTGGGTTTTCTGCCAACATAAGAATGCAGTTGCATGTCACCTGTAATTTTTGGTCTAAAAATGTTATAGAATGACTAAATTGTTCCCATCTAATGTATTCACATATGTTGAATTAAATCAAGATGCCTGAAGATTATTTTTTCATTTTCTGGACACTGTGACAATATTAAACAAGTCTTGCATCAAACTAAGGAGTACTAAATTCAAATTGTCTTGTGCCTTTTTTTTTTTTTTTTTTTGTTCATATTAAAAAATACCGACTATCTAACCTTTCAAAATATAATGCTGATTTAGACACTAAGGTTTGGCATCAGGGTCCATGTCTACCCATATCTGCAGAATCCTTAGTCCTACTTAAATGTAAATTATAAAAGTAATCCATTAAAGTCAATAGGCTGCAGGGCTAAGACTCTTTATTCCCCCTTGGTTATTTGTGCAGAAGATGGATGACCTAACCTTGGTAAATTTAGTCTCTTACTGAAAAAGTGGCATCTCAATTTAAAGTGACTTAGTTCAGTGTCTGGGAATATTTCTTAGTACTCACTCTTCATTTTGGTGAGGTCAGAACTTGCCTTGTAAGTCACCATTGACCTCCCATTGCCCTGTGATTCATGTATGGGCAATAATTTTGGTAAACTTCAGAATTTTTAACTGCTTTCAGTTTTCCACATTCCTTCCTCAGCATAAGTCATTCAGCCATCTGATTCATCTCTCTAGGTATGATTCCTTCCCCTGACCAACATGGGCAGACATCTCACAGGTAACAACTCAGTGTCAGGACCAACTTTGCAATGGTTTCCTGAGTTCTTAAAGGACTTACAGATAAAAATCACCTTTCTGATTCTCTTTGTGCTCCATATCCATGTATCTAAACAGTCAATTTGTCTTTAGCCTAATGCAGGTCTAAAATTCCTTTAGTCTTTACCCACAAAGTCAGTCTCCTTCCACTACTGCTTTACTCATTCCTATGCATTTTCCAATTCAATTTTCTGCAGTACTGTAGCTCCCAACAATAATTCTCTTAGCCTTCAAAGTTCGTAGTACTTGATAGCTAATGGTGTTTGTGAGTAACATGAACTTTTTAGAAGCTATCAAGAATTTTTGCTTATCCTTCAAATTTGGAAAACAGAATTTTCCTATTTATTTTTCTCCCATTCATGCTTCATGGTAGTAATACCACCAAAGTTCTCTGCTATGAGATTTTATAGGAGTTTTCTATCTGCATGCCTAAAACTGTTACCAATAGACCATTAGGAATATATATACAAAAAACAGTAGCATTTTGAAAATCGTATTTCTAATCTTACAGCCAGTGGTTATGTGAATTTTTATTCCTTGGGATACTCTGTGTATTGAAAATCACATAAGGTATACTGAGGTTTACATTTTTCTTTTGATTGCTAACTTATATATATTATTGGTTTCTTGCATGTCTGCTCTTCACATTCTCTGTGTTTGTATATTTTCATTTAGCCCTCTTCATTCTGATTGTTTCAATTGCAGTTATGTTTGACTTTCTTTTGATTTTCAGCCTTGATATTCATGTTCGTATTTTTGTGCCAAAGGTTATAAATATCCTTGGAAGATTTTAACAATAAGCCAAAATTATTAGAGAAAGTTTTTACTTTTTTTTTTTTTAAGTATTCTGAAGAAGTCTTGTTAAGGATAAAATCAAAATATGTATCAGATTCCGTTTTTAAAGTACTTCAGCATTTGCAATATCAAATCCCATTGTCTTGCAATTAGACCAAGTTGCTGAAGTGCCTGCAGTAGATTTAAAAATGCATCACATGCTTGAGAGTCACTTAGTGAATGTCTGTACTGCAGATGAACAATTCATGCCCTGAAAGCAGCACAGAGATCCACTGAGGCTCATTTTTTTCCCCATCTATTAAACTAGCCTTTGTAAACCACCATGCTGGTATGATTTAACTGTTTATACTCATTCATGGTTATTTCACATTACAGTCTGAAGTGCAGATGACTCTTCATCTATAATAGGCTGGAATAGCTGCTATGGTCAAAGCAACTTAGAAGTACATTCTGCACAAATTCTTTACTTTTCACAGTTAAGAGGTGATGTTTCCAAAGAGATTAGAGCTAAATGTCCTCTGACAGGAGCAATACTCTTTGTGCACAAATAATTTTCACACAAAATGAAATTCACAGATGAGCAATGTTTGATTTCTACAGCACTTGAATTTCACTCATGGCCATGCATGCAATGCTGAATTGTATCTTTAATGTTTTAAAAATCCATTTAGATAATTGGAGGAAGAAATATTCCTACTGGTTAGACTCCTGAAGACAGAAGTATCACATTGTCCTATAGGCAGTAGAGCTAATGAAACTTGATTTCTTATATATTTGATTCCTATTTCCTTTATGTCACACTCATCACTCCAATAAAATTACCTCTGCTCCTCACCAGATGATCCCTTATGAAATGCACATACAAGAAGAGAAAAACATGCACTAATTTTGAAATAAATATACGTGAAATGGCTGCCTGCTACCAAAGAGAATGTATAATGACTGATTTCACTCTCCTTTGGCCTCAAGGGAGGCACTATTTTGGGCCTTTCTTCTTTAGCCTGTCACCATTTTAGTAAATTTGTCGGGGCATAATTATCTTCGAGAATTCTACCAATCTCTCAATAAGATTAAAATTAGCCAATGTATTTCAAAATCATCAAGAAGGGACTGACATACAGATCCAGTAAAATAGAGTTCAGATTAATCTCATTTCATCAGGAAAACATGCTAAATTTTACATTCATATTAATGTTCATCAGGAACACATCTCCTGAGCCCAAACATGGTGTGAAATATTGTAGTAAATTGCACCCATCGGTCCTCAGTTTATGGGGAATGAATCCTAAGTTTATCGATGAAGTGTTATAACTTTAAAATCAAGCAAATAAGCAAACAAAACAAAACAAAAATAGAGTCTGTTCCAGTATGTGCCTAATTTGCCTTCTCTATTTAGTGAGCTCCTAAATAAGTTATTTAACCACAGTTCCCAAAGTACAATATATTCCTGCCAACAAAACAATAAAATAATAACAGAGCATTTTTTCCCCCTTGTTCTTTTACCTAAAAGCTCTTCACATATTTTATTTATACTTTTACCATCCTAAGCAACACAGAATCAAGTGTTCATTATGTGCATTTCCAAACAGGAAACTGAAGATGCAGCTCCCAGAAGCCTTTGTGTTAGCATTTAAAAAAATGAAAAGCCATAGATATAACAGACACTATAGGGAGCTTCCTCTTCTTGTTCTGTTGAGAGAAATATGATGAAAACTTTGCTGAAATTTCTCTGATAGAAAAAGAAATGCTAAAAAAAAGAAAAAAATATGCCATCTATTACAACAGAGTACTTCCCATTTAGTATCTCCTAGTCACCTTTGCCCTTAGCCATTCAGGATTTCTGAGGGCAACAAAGCAAAACCATCTCTCCTTGCTTGGGCTAAGAGAGGTTCCTGTTTATAGAAGTACAGTGATGCATGGCATGTATCACAGACAACTAGACGAAATTGGTATAAAATTATACTTTTCTATTGTGTTTATTATGACAGCATTTGGGAATACTGCTTTCTGGATTCCTCAGGTGGCTGAGGATAGTGAAATATACCATTTTAATAGGTTTGCTTTTAATACATCTTAATTCTAATTCTACCTTTCTGTGGATTTAAAGTTTGAAATTTTTGCGTTATACTTGCGTCATCAAGATTAAGCAATTTGTTATTGTAAACATTAAATGATGTATGATTTCAAAGCAATACTATTTTGTAATATTGTATTCTTTAAATACATTCCTTAAAAACCTGTTAGTTTTCTTTCTTAGTTCAGCCGGAATATTAAAAATTCCCATCAAGCACAGATGTTGAGTTTTGTCAAATTCCAAGTGTGAATATTGTGATTCTGTTGCAGAGGACAATGTCAGGCAGGTACAACATTGCAGGGCATTGCACTGCTCTTATAGGAAACAATGTTGATTGACTACACCAGCTCCTGCAGGATAAAGGATTCTGGAATGACTCTGAAAGTAGCAGAGAGAAAGCACATGAGGTGAGGTGACAGGGGGGAAGAAAAAAGAGAAATGGAGATATTGGTATGGAAACAGGCAGAAATGAAGAAATTGTTTTTCACATCAGGTAAAGGTAGAATGTGAGAAACCTGAAGCTGACACTGAAAAAACCCCAAAACATAGATCAACTTGGCTGGCACAAGGAAAAAACAGTATGTGGAAGGTGGCAACAAATGATTACCAGAAGAAAAAAAGAAGTCAAAGTGACCTGGAAATGCTGATTACACACCGTGCTAGCTAAATCCAGAACAGGGGTTTGTAAAAGCCTTGCTATGGGAGAGGTGGTGCTGCAACTGAAATGAAGCTTTTGCAAAAGGCTTGAGGTCAAGTACTAATGTGCTTTCCTCCACTATCAGCATTTTTCAGAAGTGCAGTTAGTTAATTTACTGAGAGGCTCATTCAGGCTGCCCTTACCACCATGAGTTCAAATAGCCAACATGCCACAGGCATTTTATCTTACGTGCTTTTTGAGACTAAATTGAAAACAGGCAAGTGCAGTATTGCTAATTGTAAATGCTGTAATGATAACCATCACTAAAGGTCATAGTGTGTCCCTGAGCAAACTGTCTGGTGCTCTGACCCCAGAGTGGGCACTGAAACATTGACTTCTGGGAAGCTAGGTGAAGAAGATATGGAAATGTCCACTAAAATATTTAGTGTTAGAATGCGATAATCTTTTAGTACTAAAAAAAGCCCTGATTCACTCCATGTAACTAAAGTGTTAAATAAACTGCCTGAGTTAGAAAATTTTTTAAACTCCCTAGACATCCAGTAAAGTTCAATTCACTTTTGGTCTTTCGGAGGTGCCTGTATTTCTCCATTGCACATGAAAAGTAGCCAAAGGCTCCTCAGCTGGTGATGGGACACTTGTGACCACTCTTAGGTGAGCAGAAGCTCTGCATTCCCCTCCAGTTCTATCTGGGATTCCTATAAACACATGAACAATCAAAAAACATATCTATTAAGAATCCAATGTAGCACAAAGGAAGTTTCTTTTTAAAAAAAAACATGTGACTCTTAAAATCTAATGTTCCTTCTTTCTTTTTCTAAAAAATGCTCCATAGTCACAAGACTTGCAGCAGATAGCTAAAAACATGTGTCTACACCTGAGCACTCTGTTCATGGCATTTAAGAAACACTTCAAAACTCAGAGTAATTTTATTCATTATTGATGAACAGTCTTTGATTCATTCTTTATGATGAAAACCTTCATCTTTGTAGATATTTATGGACATAATATTAATACTTTTTCTACTACTATGGGACTTGGATCTTTCAAACTGATGAGCAACTGGTATGATATTCACCATTCAAATGGATGAATATTCACCAAGTCTCAGATTTACCTAGAGAAAAGAATATGTCTAGGCTTCCTCTAATGATAAAGTGAAAAGACAAGTGAGGGGGAAATTCTAATTGCAACCGCTCCACCGTGGTAATTTGTGACCAAGAAATGGAGGGTGAGAAGGCCCAACAACAAGAAGGGTTAACCTGGCCGGAAGAAGGAATGCCAGACACAAAACAGACTCCTTGTGAGGCAGTGAAGTTTTGCTTGACGATAAGAAACATTGTCTTGTGCCATCCTGAAACAAGAGAATTTGGGAACCCAAGACCAGGCTGAGGTGCCCATGCAACCACTCCTGGGACTGGTGCTGGTGCAAGTGTGTATCAGGAATCTGTTTACAAGACATCTTTGCAGACTCCACGTAGAATCACATATTGCAGTTGAACACTGCCCAAAACATTTTTCATTAAAGTTTTCTTTTATATTTAAGCACAAACATGTTTAATTTGCCTCAGAGGGTATAATAAAATTTCCTCAAAATAAGCTTCTCCAAAAAGAAGCTTTATTTAGAGGAAGATTTAAACGTAGCTTTCTTTATAGATGTTCTTTATAAAAGTCCAATTGTTTAGCCTGTGAGTTGGGAGTTAGCATTTGTGACTTTCCCGTCTAAATTTGTGTGGTTCTGTTGAAGATCTATGTTGAAGTTCAGCCTTACTATATAAATAAATGCAAAATCATGTTTTAGCTATGTGCAGGTAGGTTGAAAATGGCAATAATTTCTCAAATGAAAGCAGGACTACACTGCAAGTAGGATAAGAGCTCAGGAGTGCAACATCAAACCTGGATCCTGGAGAGACCAGAGATTGTGTGGGTTGGCTGCTGGGTGGGTCAGGAGGTCCCAGACAGCTCTTGGGGAGACCATGGAACCTGGGGGTCAAATGAGAGACCCATTTGTGTGTGTGTGTGTGTGTGTGTGTGTGGCTAAGCATGATGCAAGGGAGGACAAGGCACATGGGCCCAGCTGACACGGAAGTCCAAAAATATAAAGCTAGTTACTGGAGGGATCCATATAGTCACACTAGGCCACACAGTCATGTAATATGTCTCAAGTCATATCACAGTCATGGTCATGGAACATCTGAGGTATTTGTACTCTTCGTGTGAAGCTACTTTATATACTAGGAATTTTTCCATTCAGTTTGTCAAGAAGTGCTTCTAGATATTGGAAAGGTTCCAGTTCAGTCAACTCCAGACTTTTCCCCCATATTGTACAGCTCCTTTACATATAGAATACAGAACAAGTAAATAGAGGAATATACTGATGCTTTCCAATTCCTCACACATTCTCATCTACCATACATCTCAAAAGTATTCTACCCAGGTCTCCAAACATGCCCATTTTCTACCATCCTCAGCCATAAAGAAACATTTCTCTGTGTGTGAAGGCTTCCCCCAATTCCTAAATAAACACGTTTTCCAAAGAAATAACTAAAACAGACACGGATCAACATTTACATTGTTATTTAAAGCAAAATGAAATATGGCAACATGCTAAAAGGTTATTCAGATTCTGAAGTTTGAACCATACAAGTGCATGGAAGGGGTGCTAAAGGAGAAAATTATTAGTTTAAATTGCTTAACCTGTACAAAGGTAGCAGCTATGCTTGGCAGCTGTTTTTGGGGGACTGCATTATCATAGCAATGCAGACACAGCACTGCTTACAGCCCTATTTATCTTAATGTCAGTATTATTTCTCTGAGTAGAAAGGGAAAAAAAGTGTTTATTTTTCATTTGAATCAGTGACATCTAAAACATATACATCCATTATAGAATAGATATTAAGTAGCAGTGTAAAGCACTTGACAGCATTGCCTTCATGTAGTTGAGAAGCAGCAGTCTGAGTGATTTTCTACTTTCCATCTTGTCATCAGGCCAAAAGTAGCTTTTGCCTCCTGCATGCTGCTAACTTTACATTGAAAATGCATTTTTCATTTTATCTGACACGGTCATCTCTCATAGATTTTTAAAGCCTGTCTCCTTTCCTGAGTAACAATCTGCTGCCCTACTGTCAGCACTCTCCATTCCCACTAATGTCTAATTAAGATTATCCTGTCTGAATGCTTCCTTTCACCACTACAAAATTTGAAATAAACTACATCTAAATGAGAAGAAAAGTGTTCACAGAGGAATATAATTAAATCTTTTAATAATAATCCCTTTATTTAAGTCAGTCCAATTTCTTATGAGAACAAGACCTGCATTTCACGATTTGAAGAGTCTTGGTAATTACTCTGTGCAGGAAAACACTGAGCCCACATAAAGCTCTCTCCAAGATGGAAGCATATGCAAAGGTTTGGTCTGATCAGTACTTGGATACGATATGTAAGTGAACACTGACTGCACTTGTATCAGAGATTGATTCACCAAACTGATTTTTTACTGATTTTTAAAGCTAAGCTTTAAAATCACAGTATCACAGAGTACCAGATTGTAATGGACCTCAAGGATCATATAGTCCAGCTTTTCTTGGGAAAAAAAAAAAAATGGTCTAGACAAGGTGGCCCAGCACCCTGTCCAGCTGAATCTTAAGTGTTTTAAGTGTTGGGAACTCCACCACTTCCCTTGGAGGTTATTCCAATGGCTATCTGTCCCTATGAAAAATTTTCCTCTTGTGTCTAATTAGAATCTCCCCAGGAGTAACTTGTACCATTACCCCTCATCTTCTCAATGTGACTCCTTGTAAAAAGGGAGTTTCCAGCTTCTTTGTAGACACCCTTTAAGTACTGGAACACAGTGATAAGGTCTCTCCTAAGCCTCCTTTTCTCAAGACTGAACAAATTAAATTCTCTCAGCCTTTCCTCATATGGCAGGATTCCCAGTCCTTTGATCATCTTTGTGACCCTTCTCTGGACCCTCTCCAGCCTGTCCACATCTTTTTTTTTTTATAGAATGGACCAAAACTGAACATGGTATTCCTGGTGTGGCCTGACAAGTTCTGAGTAGAGTGGAACAATGACTTCTCTGTATCTGCTGTTGATGCCCTTGTTGATGCAATCCAGTATCCTGTTGGCTTTCCTTCCTGCTACAGCACACTGTTCACTTACATATTGTTGTCCACCAGGACCTAAGCATTTCAGGGTAGGGTGTTCTTGAAGATGCTGCATTCAGGTAAACGGCTTTTATTAAAGACAAGAGATACTAACAAAAGAGACAAAGTGAGATTTTTTTATCTAGCTTTCCTCAACCTAAATAACCTAAGGTCTGCTGATCTCTTTACACTCTTTCTGAATTTTCCCTTGCATGCAGAATTCTTCCCTGGCCCCACTCCTACACAGATCTGCAATGCTATTTTCCTGGTAAATAGCTATCATGTTCAACTCTAGAACGGACTACTCCTCTTTGATGGACATGGTGCTATTTCTGTATGAAGTTTGTTGAGTGCTGTATGATTCTCTAGGGAAAATGAGATATACAGACACACATAAACATCAAACAGAATATTTTCACCTGAAAAGAGCTTTGATAATTTTCTGTGGTGAATGCCTTAACTTCTGGTTGTCAAAATCTTCCTTATGAGACATGCATATAAATCTCATACAGTCCTTTCAATATTGTCCTTAATACTCTTGAGACATCTACACTAGTAAATTGTCATGGTTTGAGCCCACCCAGCTGGTAACAAAGCACCACCCAGCCCCTAGCTCCAGTGGGATGTGGAGGAGAAACTACAACAAAAGGCTCGAAACAAAGGACAGGGAGGGATCACTCACCAATTACAGTCACAGGAAAAAGGCAGATTCAACTTTAGGAAATAAAATCAGTGTAATGTAAACAAAACCACCACCAGTTTAGAAATCAGATAGGGGTAGGATAGTGATAAATACAATTGGATCTCCACCTGGATGGGTGCCATCCTGCCCCAGGACTAGGTACAAATGTTTTCAAGAAAGTTTACAGTTACACACTACTAATGTAAAATGAGGCTTTCTTTGGTAAAGCAGGAAGAGAGAGATCTTTAAAGACATCCAGAAGCATCAGAGAGGTAAGTCTGAGGATGGGATTCAGTTCCAAACTAAGACATTTATATTTACGTGTCTGATTTACATGGAGTTGTAGGAGTAGATATCCAATTATTGTCAGTAAAGAGCTGAGTTCAATTTATGTGCCCAAACATAGTGACTGTTGTCATGTGAAATAGCCCAAAATATCCAAGATATTCAGCAAGACTGGTACAAATGGCACAGAAGTTATGAGAGATGCCTTGTCTATCTCAACGAGTAAATGTCAGTCAAAAAGAATATCTAAGCAAGTAGGCACCATGCTCTTACAGCAGCATCAAAATACACATATTTTTCCATATTAAAATAATTTTCATGCTTTTTATGATCATAAAATAAATTAAGATAAACATATGAGTAGAAGCAACTGGATTGTGTTCCTTCATATGCCATGTAGCCTTCAAACATCCATCCAGGACATATTTCCCCTCCTTAGGTTACAGAAGAAATAAGAGAATAGACATGACACCTAGACAGCTGCTTCATACTAATCAGGAAAAATGTGTTAGGTAGTTGACCTTCAGGATTCTACTGTCCAAAATACAAGTCACAGAGCCCAAAATGGGAGGAAGATTATGTTTTGCAGTTACCACAAAGGTTTCCCTTTTCTTCTAGCTCCAGATCTCAGAGTACACGGCAACTTGTATCAAAAGCACCGGACAATGATCAGAAAGAATTTGGAAAGACTTTTCTCATTATTTTTGGAGACTTTTACTGTTCAAAATCCAGTTCAGTAATGGTGGAGGGAAAATGTTTGTGCAAGAAAAAGTTACAAAAGAAGATAATTGTTGAAAATAAATGTTGCAAAAGAGATGGAAGCCTCATTTTTGCAGAAGAAAAAAACTTTACAGTCATTCACTTCTAGTTATTGTCCAGTAATAAATGAATAGAATAATTAAAGTTGTTAGTATAATTTCCTATTCATCAGGAATACTAAGTAGGAAGGATTATTCACTATTTGCATATCATTGAAGTTAATGCCACTTTCATGTTTTGATGAATACAACAAAAAGTTAAACAAAAATAGAATTTAAGATATCATTTACAATATATTAGCACTTTTCTCTTCATGCTTTAAAGTTAGAAAGACACATAACAAGAAGGCTGAATTGTAGGATATTTGACAATCAATTTCTTTTCAATACAAAAATAACTGCTGTCCACACTCATTACACAAAGGAGAGTTCAGACTGACCCAAGACAATGATCATTTCATTTTCAACTCAGCACGTGCTATCCAGGTTTTTGGAATAGTAATTTAATTTACATCACTATGGATGGACAAGCATGTCTAGCTTTAACCTTGGGCTAGCCTCAACTGCTTCTGACACCCTATCTCTATTGACCTTAATGGAATTATAATGATGAAAATAAATGAATAAACTACTGTTGAGTTGACTGCTCCCCAAGGGAAGGTGAAGGTGACAATGAGGCAGGCTGGGCACCATCCCCTCCGATACAGGAACAGCTCCACAGCCTTCAAACAAGAGAAGCAGAGATGGCCAGTGACAGAAACCAGAGCCAACTGGCAGCCCAGTGATAGTCAAACATTTCTAAAGCTCCCAGCTTATGTCCCAACAGGATTATATGGGTTACAGTCACTCTTTGAGCACAGGCAGCTAAACTCTGCAGAGGCAGATGTTGCAGAGCTTGTAAGTGCACGTGGGGCACTGACACAATTTCCTAGAATATGTGTCATAAGAAAATTTCAGCATGTAGCAATATTCAGAAAACAGATTACAGTATATTTTTGAAGTTTGAAATACTGTAAAACTGTATCTTTACAACCATTTATCTGATGTTTCCATAGATTGATCCAATGAGATTACTCCCTAGATTGCTTCAATGAAACCCTGGCACAATCATGAATAATTAGAAGTGACATACAGTGAGCTCTTCAGGAAACCACTTTCCCTCTCAGCCCTGCCCCCCTAAGGACAGGCAGCCATCTCCTAGTAAGTGGGCTGAATATTGATCACCACTTTTTGGAGTACTCTGCAAGTCAAACTGCTCTGTGAGTAGTCTATGTACATGGAAGCAGCTGCAACAAGCCAGCTAGATGTCCTTCCACTGATGAAGTCAGGGAAGTATAGAGCTTGTAACCTGGAGCTGCAAAGCACCTTGCAGCTGTATTCACTCCAGGACAATCTTACATAATGAGCAATTTCGTGAGATGCTATTTTACATCACAATTACCCTGAAAGTGGTCCTCTAATGTCTTTGACTGAATGTAATTGTTTGAGAAATATATGTAGAAGCTACAATACAGCAGTAATGGCCAGAATGTTCTGCAGGGCACCCCTGACAAATGAAGCACTCAAAAGTTTGAATTAAACTATTTCTGTGACATAAATATCAAATTACATTGCTGGGTTCTGTCACATTAATTTACAGAAAAATACAAAGAAAGGAAATGCTTCAGCCAGAGTCTCCTGACAGAGACTCAAAGTGAAAAACCCATAACTGGTATGAGGGGTTTAACTCAGCACTTTTAATACTGATAGTAAGAAAGCTGGAAAAATTCTGTAGAGCAATCCAATTTATTCTCATAGACTTGGCAAATTTAGGCTGAATAGTTCTGTTAATGGAGGATGGTTACTTAGAAAGTGGAAATCACTCCATTCCCATGAGGGGAAAAAACACAATAAAAACTTCCATCAGAAATGGAAAGGGCTAAGCAAGTGCAGAAGAAAATAGATCAGCCTAGAGTTATTTAAGAACACAGAGGATGTTGCAAGACTCTTCAGATGCTAGTTCTTTCCAAAATTAGCAGTTGTAGAGTTTAAATTTCCTTCTTAATCATACAAGAAGTGAGAGTGAGCTATCTCACCCTGCTGCGAAAACAAAAACTATCAAAAAACAAAAGGTCTCTTATCTGTAACAAGTTTCATTTTCACAAGAAAATAGTCCTAAAAGCCAGAATGGTTGGCTTTGAAAATACTTTTCCATTTAACCATCATACATTCCACTTTCTATAACAGGAGAGAAAAGAGAAGCAATTCCAGTCCTAGTTCAAGAGAATTTATCTTTGAAGTTATGATCACAATGTTTATTGCTCAGCTAAGCCCACACCTTTCAAAGTGGAGGTTGCACCGCAGCCACTGGAGATTGAAAAATGGAACAGGAAAACAACTATCATTGCACAGTGCTTTGAAGTATTCCAGTGAAAATTAGTGATTATTTGATAGAACTATATGCCTACAGCAATGTGTTTTCTGCATGTCTGTACAACTCAGTTTTCCCAGTTTCCATACTGCTGCCTAGCCTGCAGAAATGCACACTCCAGTAATTTCCAGCATATAGGTAGCCCTAAGGACTCAACAGAAATATTAAATAGAAAGCACATGAAGTAACTTAAATTTGTGCTGTTTCCTTGACATAAGGTCTCAGATTAAATCTATTCAAATCTTACCTCTAATATTCAAGTAATTACTTTTTTTTTATTATTTGTATTTCTAAGAAATACAGAGAGATATAAAAAGCAGGTTCAATTGAGTGAAATTTTTCCAACCCTAATTTTAGTAGAAATGTATTGTGCATTTTGGAGGCTAAATATTTTGTTACCCTTGTTTTGTTCTTCTCTGAACTCTGCATAAAAATATACACCCCTTGGATGAACCTCAGATGTCTGCTCCTCACGGTGAGTGTGTTAGGCTGAATTTATGGAAATACAGTCTAAACTACTTGAAAGCTTCATGCTTGTCTAGGATACAGAGGCATTCCTGACACTCACAAATCTCATACTAGGGGCCAATAAGGATACAAGACCTGACTCTAGGCATAGGCAAAGTAGTTATGTGATTAAGTACAAGACTGACACAGGTAACAAAATTACTTCATTGCCTTTTTTTGCTAGAAGGCTTTTTCAGCTGCCACTGCTGTTGTCAAAAAGGAAGTCAGGGAGCACTGGATGGCAGCTATTATGGGATGGGGTGGTCTGCTATCAGCAGGAAAAGACACTATCCTTGTTTTCCTTATAGTGATATCAGCAACAAGCTTATCTCCCTGAAGCCATTTTCTACCCCTTATCCAAACATCTGAAGTTTCATTACTGTCCTGGTTTGAGGTAGAACAGAACTCTGTTTAGTGATTTTACTTTTCAATAAACTTCTCACTAACTGCACTTTCTGGAGTTGGTGGCACATTTTCACAGACAGTGTCTCCATCTAGCACTGATAATGCCTGATGTTGATAGTTACTACCAAGGATTGGCGTGAAGACCAAGGTCACTGCTGGATCTTGTTTATCATGTTAGGAGGTGCAGAAAGTAAGAGGTCGCAACTGCAGGGAGAAGCAGACAGGACAGGTGACCCTAACTTGACCAACAAGGTATTCCAGACCATATACATCATATTCAGTATAAAACTGAAGAATCATGAGGGTCAAGCTCTCTTCTTCAATGGCCAGCATCCAAGGAAGACTTTGTCCATTCTGCCTTGATCCCAATCCATGTGTTCCTGAATCCAGTTCCAGAATCCAGCTCCTGAATCTAGTTCCCATCTGTTGCTGAGTCCAGGCTGGGCCTTCCCCAGTGCCTGCTCCACAGCATCAGTGGTGACAGTGACATAATAGCCATTGGGGGAGATTGGTTTCAGTACTAGTTTTGTATATATTTGCATATATTTAATTTTATTATCATTATTTTCATTAAAGCTGGTTTAGTTTTATTTTCTAATCCGTAAGTCTCTCCAGTTAAGTGGGTCTTCACCCCCCAGAGATGGCACAAGAATCTCATGGTCACAAACATCTTAACCTTTCTCCCAAAGTGCACTAAATGAGACACATTCCTGTCACACAGCAGTCTGGGCCATTATCCCATAGATACCTTGTAGTGTTAGTGTAAATCTTATAATTCTCAAACCTGTAATTAAGTCACTATTTTACTAAACCACTTGCTATACTAAGTGCTGCTAGAATCAGATTTTGATTTATCTAATTTTATTAATAAATCTTGAATTGCTGATAAATCAAACTGTGCCAAACATATTAATTCTGTGACAGCCTAGAAAAATTACATGAAAGATCAGTATCAGACACAGGAATCTTCTCCAAAAGGACCTTCTGTAAAATGTATGACACATTGGTCATTCTTCTCATGGTAAACTCAAGGTAAATAACATTACTTAAAGTTGTTCAATCTCTAAGATAAAGTCATGGTAACAATAAAATTATTTACTTATGACTAATCTTCCATTGGCCTTAGAAACATAAACCATGAATTGGGACCTTTTTCTTCATGGTTTAACCGTAACATTAATGGAAAAAACCCAATGTGAGTACCTTGCAGGAAGGACAAATCCCTAATAAAGTGCTTACAAACTCCTCTCATCTTTGCAGCCCCCCTCCCCTATACACCCAACACAGAGATACAGAAAATTAGGGCTCAGAAACATTTCAAGAAATCATTCAAATCACAGAGAGGACCAGTCTGATTAGCAAGACAAGTGGGGTTTTTTTATTCCCTGGTGATCATTAAAAACAGTTAATCATCATTGTTTCAATAATTGTGCTTTATGCATTAGAATATTACAGTCTCATTCCTTCATGTATTCTGTTGACTAGATGAAACTACTGCAATTGCTTCAAGACTTATTCAAAGGTCATGTTTTTGCTAGTGATTTTTTTGTTGTTGATGTCTTTCACACTCTCAGAGTTGTTTCTTAGAAGTTAAGGCATGGTATGTAGAAATTTGACACAGTATTTCAGGTGATATTTTACTGGTTCTCCCACCTCTTACTATCAGCTCTCCTGTCCATAATTATCAGAAGAAAATGAACTAATTTTTGCAAGAGCATAGCACTGCTGACATAGTTATTTGTCATTTCAGTGCAATCCTTCACAGCTGCTATTCTGTCAGTCATTTCTTCTTTTAAACCTAGAGTATAAATACAGCAGTAATTCCACCCTTCCTCTGAGATGACCTATTAGTGCCACAGCCAATTTGTGGCATTACAAACCACTCAATCTTTACCTCCTATGCACATATCCAGGGCTGTAACTAAAAGTACAGTTTCATGCTCTAGACATTTCCCTCCCTCATGGAATACTGGACACTACTGCCAGATTTGGACACTGAAGTAGGTAGGCTATAGGTGTAAGTATGACAAGTCTTAGAATGTTTAGTCTTCAAGCCTTGTGCAAGTGAGCACATACCTTGGGACAAATGATAAAAAATCAGTATGATGTGATATAATATCAAAATATGTATGTCTTTGCTCTGACAGTAAACATTTACTTACAATCTTCCTCGTGGAAGTCCCTCAACCATTATCTTCTATTTAACTTTTATTACCCATGTATATTCTCATAGTATGTAGAAGACTAGTTGTGTTGCAGGAATCCCAGCATGCATTAAAAGAACAAACAAAGCAAGGAAACAAATTCATACATGTTTCCCAAGTGAATAATTTGAGTGGAAGAAAAAGCAACAGAAAAGATAGAGACAGAATGGAAATACCTGGAGCTAAGTATACATAAAATCTTCCTGAGATGTCTAATTCATAGGACATTCTACATAGGCATTTCTTATTTGGGTTCACCTCTGAGTTGCCCTTTGAGAAACCTGTATGTCTCCCAGTAGCTCCCTGGGGAAACTAAACAGAAGCAGGAGTTCAGCAATGTGAATACTCAATGAGAAAAGAGCAGTCAGAGTGAGAAGCTGGTGTTGGCAATGCAGGAGTCTAACCACGGTCAGTACTCTTAAATATCACTGGCTCCTTACCTGGGCTCTGAGCACAACCTTAACAGCATCAGATGAAATAAATAGGCTCCTTCTGAGTATTTAATCCACGTAAGACCAGACACAAATGAGACATTGAAATTTCTCCAAAGTGTGTGCAGAGTACATATGCCACTGGCCAAAATTTCACAATACATGCACATTTCAGTGCACATATATATGTGCATTTAGTTGAACACTTCTGTGTAGATGAATAAGCAGATCAAGATCAGCCCTGTATAATACACACTTTAGACAACTTACATCTTTACAAGTCTGATCCCGTATCTGGGAACAAGTCTTATTTTAAAAACAGCTGTCTTTCATATTACCAAGGTACTCTCTAACTTCAGAAGTTTCTTGAAGGCATTCTGCAATTAATATGGGATTGATTGGTCATACTTTCTTCCATCTGAGAAACAAATTCTACCTTGTGTTACTTTAATATCAGTTGGGGTGAAATTTGCATTTATTTTTATGGAATGATAGGCTTCCCTACCCCCAGGTGAAAAAGGCAGAGGATGTTATTGGCACTTACTGAAATTATTATGACTCTACAGAAAAAGAAAAAGGCTGGGTTAAACTGTGTTCATGTGTGTAATAGGCAAAGCACAAGTGGCTCATGATACACAGTAAGCCACAGTTTACCAATTTTTGGTCAGTCTTTTAAATAATTTTACTTTAATATAGAGTTTTCTCTTTAATCTTATTGGATATCACCTCATGATGGTGCACACAGAATAAATCCATTATTTAAGTTCTAATGTCACCCATTTGGCATGTAATTCTTACAAATGACCTTCATATAAAATCACAGACAGGTAAAAATTTTGTGAAACATTAAGGGAATAAATGGTGGAATGAAGAGTGTGTGAGGGGAAAAGATCAACTGCATGCAGTTAAGACACAGGAAAATTGCTATACTTTGAGAGGTGTGTTAATTTAAAAAGGGGTACAGAGACATAAGGAAAAGTATAGATCAACATTACTTTTTTCTCTTCTACTCCTATATTCAGGAATGTTTTCTTTCCTGAGCTGATGAAAAGGGGTATTGCAAATCAATATTACCCTGACAGAAACTACAGAGCACAGCCAGTTCTAAAGGTATTTTATCAGTAGACACAGCTGCATTGAAAAACATCTTTTGAAACTATGTCCCAGACTATTTTATGCTGAACACCACTGTCAAGACTGGTTCATGCAGCCAAAGAAGTCATTTACGGTCCCAAGAGGCAAAGGCCTGTTTCACTAACTATGCAACAATATGTTAGACATGTTCCCCTTCAGGCTGCTGCTTTACAGACTGAAACTGAGGTTATTTATATTATGATGTTGGTAACTGTTAGGATCATGGAAAGGAACTGAGTGACGAGTCTATTTAATCATAGCTTAGCTTCAGACCAAACCTAGTTTTTGTTGTTAGGGTGAAAGGTACCCACAAAACAACCATGAAAAAGAGATACAAGTACTGAGCTTTCATGGCACACATACTGAGTTTTGGCTAAGCAGAATAAAGGCATGATTCTGTACTGAGTTTTCACATTCTAGAAATACCCTCATTTGGTGAGTTTAACTGAAGTTTTAGGGACACAATCTTCTTCAGGTTTTTTTGACCAGAGATGAATTTTACCTAGCGAGTTTTTTCCAAATCTACTCTCATTTTCTGTCTAATTTAGGTGTATATTTACACATTTTACCAGCATTTCTTTCAATATAGCCATATTTGTTAGAGATACTGTATCTTAAACAACTTAACCATCTCCACAAATTCCCTAACATATATGTAATTACATCAATATATCTGTTATTAGCCATCTTTATCTCTGAAATTGATCGAAGATGTTTTTTTTACTGAAATAACTGCTACCAGATTATCCACGTGCTAGTTTAGCTACACCAGCATGAGTATAGAAAGAAATGAATCAGTGCTTAAGGACATACTGTTCTGACCATAAATGTGATTAGTTAAGAAATTCCTGCCCCAGTTCCTTGCTACTGCTTCTCTGTCACAATCCAACATTCCTATCTCCTGAAATCCATAACATGTCTCTGTGGGCGGTTGCACCTTGATTCTCTCAAAATACTGTACTGAGAGAAGACATAAATTAACCAGAAGTTCATCACTTCATATGACTCCTCCATTCTCTTTAACATCTGTCTCTGTTCAGCCTTGAAGTATATTTATGCTGGATAGCAGAATGTGATGCAGAGGGTCATCAGCAATCAATGACTTGCCTCAAAATCAGATTTTAATCACCCATTCTCAGAGTGATTCTGTGTCCAAGTTAATAAACCTGATGAGATACCAAACATGAGATTGAGGAGAAGCCCTGATGGCAGACTGCAATGACCAGTACCTTCTGCTGTAGAAGCAACAAGAAGCAGGAGGCAATTATTTTCTCATTGGGATACACTCTAGAAAGACCAGTTCATTTGATCCTATTTTCTGTACCTTTCTAAAACACTGTAAAATATTTTAGTGTATCTAGGAATAAACCCCCTCATTTTTTTCACAGGACTTTATAATTTTCTTCTTATCTTCCTTGGGTTATATTGAACATATTAATTTTTTTTTAATTAATAATTTTTTTTTTAAGTGTAATGATCTTGATCTATTTCAGGAGATGGAAAAAATATTTTGCAGTATTTGTTCAGGGAAATTTTTCTAGATCTTGCTGTTGTAAGGCACAATTAAAATGTAAGTGTTCCTTTACAGCAAAATCACTACTTCATTTATGCACACATAAAATGGACTTTAAAACTACAGAATTTTATGCCTATTCATAAGATTTTAGTGCTGTTCTTATAAAAGCAAGCACAAAATGCTTGTTCTCTCAATGTTCTTCTTTTTTTTATTTCTCTTTCTCCATTAATCTCAGCAAATTTCAAGGTCATACTGAGAGTTAGTGCAGAGCAATGTGCACAAAAAGAGCTAACCATTTCTATTTATTTTAAAGCAGCTAAGCAATTTTTGCTTCAAAATATTTTTTTTCCAACAATTGGACAGTGTCTTGTTAATAATTTTACTCATGATACAAGACTATTTTTAAAATAGAGATTATATTAGTGAAACTATCCCCATTTAAAACTAACTTAAACTGTTTCCATTAACAGTATTCCCTAGGGAATGAATTGGAAGACTAATAATTTGCACCACTGACAGTTTAAAAATCATCAAATAAAAATATTTTTAAAATTATATAGATTAACAATGGCATAACTAGTGTATGTCAGAAAGTATAAACTTTCTCAGTGGGGAATCATTTTCATATAATATTTTCCTATATAATTTTCCAATTGGATGGCTGTAGGCCCAGAGATCCATGATCCAAAATGAAATATAAACTTATTTAAGAATTTTCATAGGACATTAAAGATGTATCTCATGACAAGATCCTTTCCAGAAGCTATTCTTCCTTCACTGACATGTTATTGGTCTTAGGAAAACAGTAAAAGAAGAAATTTCTATGGTAGGTGACTTATAAAGAATCAAACTAAGTGAATTAATCACATCTTCTGCCTTTAAAAATCCATTAATTCATTAGAAAATCTGAATAAATGAGCTAGGAAACTTCATAGTTACATTAAAATACATTCACTTATGGTTTATTCTGACTAATCCATTACTCTAGGAGATTAACTACGGTAAACATCTAGGGACAGCTGTGGTTCAAGCATCCTCCTCAATACATCATTGAGTGCATGACAATGGTTTTGGTTAGTCATGCCATCCACACCCACTGCTGTGATACTCAGTACCACCTACACAGTCTCTGAGGGCCTTTGGGGAATGGGCTAGGGAGCTACAGAATTTACTGTGTGCATCCCCTTGCCTCACATAACATTTCGAACATCAGGGAAAATGCTTCCTATAGCTGTTATCGGTTCTTAAGTGAGTTTAGATGATCATCTTTTGGGAAGTTAATGTGCAACCAGATATTCTCCTACTGGAAAATATCTTTCTCCCAAGGACATTACGAACAAAGAGAGAAGAGTTTTCCTTTGGGGAGTGGGATGATAGCGATGTCAGATTTGCACTGCTCCTCACAGCCTGCCAGAAGGCTATGAAAAAAAAGGATGCTTCTCAAAGCCTGAGCTGCTTAACAAGAGGTGGAGAAGTCTAAGCAAGAGGCAACATGCCTGTTTACACAGTGCTGAGAGGGAGGGAAAAGGCAGCTCTGTTCAGGACACCTGATCAAAAGAGCTTACAGATGCAGAGCAGTGCTGTGACAGTGTCAGAGGTGATCAGTCAAATAACCTTCTCCTTTGCCCATAGGATGGGGTTGTCTGCCTGTTAGTCCATCCTCAATCCTGACCCCACAGGACTGAACAGAAGCTGGGAGCTGTGTTAAGTGCTGTCAAAGCTGGGGGTAAGGGGATTGGGGAGTCACAAAAAGAATAGGAAAGGAAAAAAAAACAGTGACTTAACAAGAAAATTTACAGTGCACAAGCTATTCAGCACTAAGGCCCTCGCAAACAGTGCATGCTAACTGCCATCACCTACATTTGTTTCACATATATATGCACTATTCATATATAGATAAAATTATATATATAAATTTATAGAGAAACATTAGGTTAGTTAACCACTCATCAGCCTGGGTCCCACCTTACTCAATTATTGTGGCAAAAAATTGGCCTGGATGTGCAAAATAACTTGCAATGCATTCATGAGGTTTTAAAAAAATATTGGCAATATAAAATACTGATTTTTTCACTGTAAGTATAAAGCTACCTAAGTGCAGTTAGAATCTGTTACTGTAGAGCTTGCACTGAGACTCATATGGTAAAAAACACAGACAAGTTTAATGTGTGATTCAGGAACACTGTACGTCTCTAGAAGTTACTTAATTTTTCAGAGTTATGTGTATGACCCAGACAAAGAAATAAAAAATTGATTCCACATCAGCATCCTACAGAAAACAAAGACCAAGAATTGTGTCTTTGAGTAAATTGAGCAGTACATATTAATTATAATCTACTATTCAAATTACTTCTGTTCTGCAAGAAACCTCTAGAGTAGATGTGGATCTTCTGTTGATCAAAACACATTGACTTCTCCAAGATCAATACTCCACACACAAGTTGAATATTTATCTAGATGGTATCTGGGAGACTTTAAGACAGCAGAGACTTACAATAAATTATTGGATATCAATAGTTTAGTTGTTTCCACATTTTCATGCAAAAGCAATTGAAATTAATCTTCAAATTTAGCAGATAAAAGTGAAATAAAATACACATTTTCATTATTTTAGCATTGATTTCCATATAGGAGTTATTTGCACTGAAATACACTTTTTCAGGTGGTTACTCAGATTGTTGTTAATGCATTTCTTTTTCTTTTTAATCCTAATGTAAAATCTAATGAGGAACATTTGAATTTGCAAGACTGACATTGTAAATCTATTAGCCACATCATACAAGCCCTGTCATCTGAGCATATTTTCTTACTTCTTGTAACACTTTCCATAAATCCAGCTTCTTTTCATACATTCATTCCCAGTCCCTTTCACCTGATGAGAAAGTAAGACATTCACCTACTCAATAAAGAAATCTTTGGAGGCAACCTACTTTTGAAAAGCTGGGGTTTAGGCCTATCAAATTGTGCTCACCCACTCCCATTTATATCACTTGCTTTAAATATTATTTCATTAGCATTATTGTTATTACTGTTGTTTCTCATCTTTGTGTTGTTTTATTAAACTGTCCTTATCTCAGCCCACAAGGTTTCACCTTTTCCTCCCAATTCTCCTGCCCATCCCATGGGAGGGGGGATGTGGGGGGTGCAGGGGAGCAGCAGCCAAGCATCTGCATGGTGTTAAGTTGCCAGCTGAGGTTAAACCATGACAGAGCATGAAAATAAATAGTTGGGAGCATAAAACAGGTAAGAATAGATATCTATTTCCAGTGAGCAAGCTGATTTACATGCATGTCAAAGTGCAGACTCGGAAACTAGTTACAGGCAACAATTTTTTCTTCCATCTCTGTATAAGAAAACTTTTTTTTTTACTCTGTTAGTACAGCTTTACAACTTTACATCTCATGGAGTGCTTTATGATGCTTGCTGGACATAGGATGTTTCTTGTGTCTTTGGGAGCATTTTTCAAATATTTAGAGGAGGTTCCAATGAACAGAAGGATGGCATTGAAATATACTGAAAGTGAGAAAAATGGACACTCTTCAGGCTCACCTGGCTGACTTCTGGCCTCTAGAAACAATTTGCTGTTTGGGAGAGACAGAATTTACTTTCAGCTAAGTACACATCTGTTATTCAATGTGTGACACCTACTGCATTCCCATGGAGTTTTTTAAGGCTCCATAAAACACAATTCCTTATTTTTATCCACTGGTAGCAGAACTAATTGCACATAAGCATCCATCATAGATGGGATCTACCCCTTGGTTCTGTGTAGAAAGGGGTCAGCTATGCATGATTTTGTAGATTATATGTATAGCTGCAATAATATTTTTCTTTTTGTCAGTGTTCCTCTGTTCTTGTGCATACAAATATCAGGAGCTTTGTACTGAGGATTAGTGCAAGTCTTCTACCTCAACTCTCTTCCAGAATCTGGTTATAAGTCAAAAGTGAACAACTCTTTTCAAAACTTTTATTTTTCTCTAGTAAATTTCCTGCTTTAAATCATTTCCCATTTTGTTGATTTTTTTCAGTTCTCACAGGAGAAAAACCAACAACAACAACAAAACAACAAAACAACCAGTCCATATAAAGTCATCCTTTGTCAGACGTTAACTCCCTTTTAAACCATTAAACTATCCTTTGGTATTTTTCACCATCCCCTTATGGAATTGAAGACTAACCATGTAAGAACCCATGTTTTAAACCTCCAGCATTGTCCAGTGAAACAACATCTCCCATAATGCTAAACCAGTGCAGGATAAGAAGCATTCAGTTTTCTGCCTAGTGAAATATAAGCCCTTATCCTGACTGGTGACTATGGATACTACTGCTGTGCAAAATATAATTAACATTATTAATGTACAAGTATGTCAACATCCCCTTAGCCATTAAAGAAGATTTGTTTGTCTTGAGTCATTTATTGAGCTTTATGTAAACACAGTTAAATACAACAGTTAATTAAGGTACTGAAATCACCTAGTAACTAACTATATGTCTATCCTGGGACTTTCAGCATGAAAAGACAACAAATTAGAAATTAAAAATTAAATATTTTGACAAAAGCAATCATCATCAAAAACTGCTAAGGATGTTATGTTCCATTAGATTGACCAGTTTTGTCCATGATCTGTTTTATAGATTTCAGAAGGGTCCTCTGCAAGTTTCTTAAAAAATTAAGAATGGCAAAATGGGTCCCTATGACATGATGCAAAGTTATCAAAGGAGAAAATAACGCTTCAACAAAGAATAGTAAATTGCGCATTGCTGTCAATTATAGATAACTACAGGTGGAAGGAAGCTCAGGGACTCTCATGCAACCCCCCTGCAAGCAGTGTGAGCAATGAGATCTGTCCAGGTTTCTCAGGGCTTTATCCAGTCAGGTCTTGAAAGTCTCCAAGGATGGAGACTGCACTACCTCTCTGGCAACCTGCTCCATTGACTGACTGTCCTCATAGGGAAAAAGCTTCTTATTCCCAGCTGGAGGCTCTCCTGCATCAGTACATGTCTACTGTGTCTCTTCCTGCAACCAAGCAATCCTGTAAAGATCTTGACATCATCTTCTTCATGGCCTCCTTGTAAGTACTGACCATCTGGCTTTAGGTCACCCATAGACACCTCTTCCTTAGCTGAACAAGCCCACTTCCCTCAGCTACTCCTCATATGGCAAGTGCTCCATCCCTGACCAGCTTGATGGCCTTCTTAAACTTGCTCCAATTTATCAATATCTTTCTTGTCCTGGGGGGACCCAGTCCTGCATGCAGCACTCTGATGTGATCTAGACAGTGCTGACTAGAAGAGAATAAAGCCCAGGGTGCTGTTGACTTTGTTTGTTGCAGACTGGTTCCTGCTTAGCTTGCTGTCCTGTGGTGGTGTGCTCTACCTCTCCCTCCCTTCCTCCCTCATGCCCTCCCCACCCCGCCCCCCCCCCTTTTTTTTTTCCTTCTTAAAGCAATAGCCACCAGAGGTGGTCATGACAGCTGAGTCTGGCTTAAGCTGGACTTCAAGGAGACATATCAACACAGTAGATAAGGGATATAAATCTTGCTCAACAGCTAAGGGCTATCCAAATGCTATCCATGCACAGCAGCAGGTTCCATGATAGACTCCCTCCTTAAGTAGGGACACCTCTCCAGGTTACTCCTTGAGGCTGAGAGAATCCTTGTCACGTCAGATACTCAGTAAGCAAATTAGGAATGAGCATGTTGAAATTTCAAAATCTTACCAAAGTGATATAGAGGATTGATTGCACACACATAATGCTTTAGACATAAACAAGAATGTGAATACGATTGTATCTAGTTGCATATGGGCTCGTCTTTGAGAAGGAGTTAGGAAAGCAAGGGGATCCTTTCTGAACCTCATGACTCAATGGGAGGGTCTCCCTGGCAGCTTTGTCTGTCCCTGTCCTCTACGAGTAAACAATCAAGTGTACCTTGCCAATGAAACTTGTTAAGCCACTGCTGCATTTACTATCAAACTTTGTTAAATCACGTTTTTGTATCAATTAACATATTGCTACTTCTTTACAAGCGAATTGCGTCACTCCATCCAAGACATGTGCTCCAGCTCCTTTTCTGTGGAACTGCTCCCTGGGCAGGCCCTCCCTGCTCCCTCCAGTCCCCAGACTTTCCTGTAGCTAGGGGATCTTCTTTCCCAGGTGTAGGACTTTGCATTTGTCTTTGTGGACTTTTAAAATGTTCTTTGTTGACTTGTAGAATATTCTTTGTGGTCTCTGGCCTCCAGCCTGTCTAGGTCACTCTGTATGGCCACCTGGACGCTGAGCATATTGGTTGATCCTCCCAAACTGGTATCATCTGCAAATTTGATGATGGCACATTTCATCATCTCCTTCCAGGCTATAATAGGATATATTCCAGACAGAGCCTTGCAGTACCCCACTTGTCAGTTACTTACAAGGGAGAAGCCAGCCCACCAACTCACAGGTCAGTCAGGCCTAATTCACAATGGATGCTGACTATTCCAACCATCTAACACACCGTAACAACAAAAAATAACCCTTCCATTAGCCATCACTTTTGTCTGGTGTTATGTTTACCCTTCCAGTGCCTCTTGGACCGTAACGTTAACAGTTTCAGCCTTTTTCAAGCAGACTGGGGGAGTGATAGGGGGGCATTTGAGAGGTATGATGTTCAAGCAGCATCTTGAATCCTTTGTTGGGAGGACAATGATGTTCATGGGAGTCTGAGGGTCCACTTGGAAAGCTATCTTTGTTTTCCTTATCTTAGCCTGCTTCCTTCTTACTTTTTGCTAGCTGCCTTAAAAATTGCACAATAACATCCCCCAGCCCCAAATGGCATATTGTTGTTTGTTACACGTTGGCTATGTACGTTTTTCAGGCTTGTATCATACCTGCTATTTCCAGAGGTTAAACTCAAACAGGTTATGCAATAAACATTTGATCACTAGAGAATTACTGAAACAAGGTTAACAGCAGCTGAGCCACAACAAACCCAGACAAGTTGGTGGAAGGGCAGACACTACTGCATAGAGACTTTAGTAAAAAACTATAATCTTGGCATAATATCAAGATGGAAAATTAACTGTGTAATGGAAATCACCGAAAAAAAAATGTTTCTAGCAAAAACGTTTTAGTCATACTATACAATCTACTTAAAATGCCAGGACAAATGAACATTTCAACTGATGAACAGGCAGCAGAACATACAGAAAGACATATTGTTGCACTAGGGGTAAAATGTTATCCTCTTCCAAAGCTTCAATAAAATTGAAACACTACACCTAGAAACTGAAAAGAAGTTTTTCTTTTCATCAGTATTTTTACCTGATTTCCTAATTATTCTTAAAACATTCTATAATACCTAAAGTGGGATCATTAAGAAGCAATAATGCTCACCTCCTAAATTTAAATTAGTTTCTTCTTTTCATTCTAATTTTCAATATAAATGCATTTTTGTCATCTTTTGTTCTGATCAAACCCTGTATTTCTAAAACAATTTTTTCCCCCTCTTCTGATCTTTTAAATCTGTGTTTTATCTTTATATGTGACTGACTGAAATTAGGCTGATTGCATGATACTCATTATTTATTACATTGTCATTACATTTCATAATCCTTTGTAATACAGCAGTTCTCTTGGTCCTTACAAAACAAACAAACAAAACCACCACCAACAAAAAACCTGCTGGTAGATTCTCATTTGATGTCTTCACTGGGTTAACTGCAAATGCTTCTCCATCCATCCTCAGAGGCTTTTTCAGACTGTGCTTCACTAAACTTACCCAAGAATGTGCTCCAGTTTTAAAACCATGTGTTTTGATAGGAATGGCAGAGACATTTTATTGCTTCAGGTAGTTTTTGTCGGTGTAGAGAAACATCAATATAATCAATTAAGCATTCAAAAAACAGGCATTTGCATGACTTCAAATTATATCCAGAGGCCTGGGGTGTTTGTAACGTTGGGTTTTTTTTATTTTTATTTCTCCTGTTTTCCTGAGAAAAGTCAGTGATGAAAGCAAGTTGTATTGTCCTTGACCTGCATACTGCAGTACTTACATTCACTGAAAGTTCAGTAATTTTTTATAGTATAAATTGGTAACAAAAACCTAGCCTTAAATTCAAGGAAGAAAACAGACCATATACATATATATATACATACATATATATATACATAGTGCTGTGGCATTTTCTAAGTTGTGAATTTTACTTTAGAGTATTACTGCTACTCCATTTACATCTAGTGGAGGTACTGTACCTTGTAATGATTATTATGTCAAATAATACATTACATAAATCACAGATATTTTTAACTTCCTAGTTCCTGGTGTACATTAAGTAAATTCAAATTACTTGCAATCTTAGACTAGAAAGACACAAACTAATTCCTTAATGGAACAGAACCAATTTGCTACTTACGTGGAAACAATACTATTCTTTAATTCTCTAAGGTTAGTTATTCTCACCATTTTTATACTGCTAAGAATATCCTGGCACAATCTCATCTGAACAGCAAGGTTTAACTAAATCAATGCCAAACTTTTAAAATTATAAGCCAGAACAATGAAGATAAAATTAATCTTGATTTTACAGTAAAGGCTATGCTTTGACTCTTGTGGCTGTGCTGTGAACTTTGACATAAAACAAAATCTTTAATATCTAGCTGCTGCAGCTATCCTGTTCTAGAATGGGAATAAAAAAAATTCTCATTACCTTCTGTTTTCTCCTCCTTCCATATAACTTATCTATATTATCAAATTCTACAGAAATAAACTTCTGTCTTACTGATATCTGTTCCATGCATCAGGGAATAACATCAGTAATACTCTTTCAGTAATAAAAATGCTTCTTGACAGTATATCTATGCAAAGGCATAACATAGCCTTCCTTAGCAAATGATTACTAAAATATCTGCCCTTAAGTCCATAGAAAGGGCAGGAAATAGATGTACTAACAAAACAAAGACTAGATGTAGTTAACGTTCTGGATCCCCAAGTGGAATCCAGGTCCAGAAAGATGTGCTGAAGCTTCCTGGAAAGGACAGAGAAAACTACTCACCTAAGAAGGTGAAAAAACAAGGGACCACACTCAACCATGAATTTTCCTCTAGTAGTAGAAAATGCTAATCATGGGTGTGCCTCGTTTTCCAAGATTTCTTTCTTTTTGCAGGAAAGTGCATATATCTGTTCAAGATGAATAGTCCTGTACTTTTCCTTGACAGTAGCTGCCCAAAGCCATATCTGAAAGGGCCCACTGAATTCACTTCATGCACCTTAGAAGGCCTTTGAATCAAGATCCATGGCAACATACAGCAGCATAGAAATGTACTTTTTATGTTGGAGCCCTTTTCATTCTCACCATACAATTCAGCTTATATACTTGATGCAGTTTCACTGCCAACTACAAACAAATATGAAGGAGAGTGCTCCATCTCTGGCCTCACGGATCATAGCTTTGTGCTTCATTAAGTTTCATAGCAGTTTATTTCATCAACCAACATTCATGGTGTTAAATATCTGGAACACACTCACAAGGCAGCTCTTGGGCCAAATCCTGACAGTATACTCAATACTAACACTGCAAATTTCAAAGACGGGCTTGAAGAAATACAAGAGCCTGCTGATTTACCTATAGGTAGTAATACACCAAATAAAACCACCATTTCTGCCATGGTTTAAATTCTTTGATTCTACTTAGAAAGAAATGATCCCAAGTATGGCAAAGGCAATGTCAGTATATTTATGCAAGTATTACACATCAGTTTTTAGGAATTTGAGGACAGGTTCCAAAACTCGAATCTCTTAAAGAGGCTTTTGTTTGCTTTTTGAGCAGGTACCTATTTGCAACTGAGTGCATCCCAACTACCTACAGGAACTCCAGCAACCACACATTAGATGTTTCACTACAGCATGGTGCCACTTAAAACAGGCATGTAATGCCAGCTAGCACACAGCTTTTCAGGATACTGTTTTCTGTGCTTAGGAGTATTTGATACCATTACATCCCTTTCCATTAGTTACATGAGGGAATGCATATTATTCTACTAGCAGCATGAATGGTTTTCTTTAGTTTGATTATTGTAATTACACTCCACTGGTATTGATGTCTGCAGCAATTGCTACTAAAACCTACCCCTTTTGTCATTCTCACAGATGTTTTTTTCCTGAATGGTGAAAGACAAATACAGCTTGAATTAGAAGAGATCAGTCCAAACTTTTCATAATGGTACAGACTATAATCCAACATCTATAGTGGCTTCATGCAGTCCTAATGCAAATTACAGAAAGTTCTATAAGGATTTTCTCTTGACTTAATGTAACAAACTTCTATTCCAAGTTACTTAGAAAATGTTCACTATTTTTGTAAAGTCTGGATGTAATAATTGACATTATTTCATGACCATAAAATAGCACTTACTGAAAAATATTCTAGAGTCCGTTTCAAGACGGGGGTCCTGAATTGTTGTTATACAGAGGTCCATGGAGCTCATGCATGTTGGTGACCTTGACAAGCTGTAGGCTTAGCTGTGTCATGATTCAATGGAATGTCAGTGGTACAATGCAACTTAAACATATTGTCATATAGTGTGTAAAGCTCTGTATTGAAATACAACACTAACAGCTTCCTAAATTGTCTCAGTTCAGTACCACTGGTTTTGGATGCCTTCAGTTCAGAGCTGAAATGCTGCACACTGAAGACAATGTCAGAAATGTCATTATGTTATTTTAGCCAGAATTTTGCTTGAGGAATTCAATGGCCTTTCCTTGAAAGAATGTCCTCCACTATCAGGAAGCATCAAGACTCAGTATTTATAGAATCACAGAATCCTAGAATCATTCTGGTTGGAAGAGACATTCAACATCAAGTCCAACTGTTAATCCAGTTTTACCATGTCACCACTAAACCCTAAATGTCACATCTACACATCATTTAAATACCTCCAGGGATGGTGACTCCATCACTCAATCTCACCTTGTTTCAATGCTTAAAAACCCTTTCAGTGAAGAAATTTTTCCCAATACCCAATCTAAACCTCCCCTGGTGCCACTTGAAGCTATTTCCTCTTATCCTATCACCTGGGAGAGCAGACTGACCCCTACTTCACTAAAACGTCCTTTCAGGTAGTTGTAGAGAGTGAGAAGGTCTCCTTTGAACCTGCTTTTCTCCAGGCTAAACAACCCCAGTTCCCTCAGCCACTCTTCCTGAGACTTGTTCTCTAGACCCTTCAACATCTTTGTTGCCCTTCTTTGGACACGCTCCAGACCCTCAGCATCTTGTAGTGAGGGGCCCAAAACTGAGCACAGTATTTGAGGTGCTGCTTCATCAGTTCCAAGTACAGGGAGATAATCACTTCCCGAGTTCTCCTGGCCACACTATTTCTGATACAGGCCAGGATGCTGTTGGCTACCTGCACATACTGACAGCTGTTGACCACCACCCCCAGGTCCTTTTGTGCTGGACAGCTTTTCATCTGCTCTTCCACAAGACTGTAGTATACAGCGTGGGGTTGTTCTGACCCAAATGCAGGACCCAGCACTTAGCCTTGTTAAACCTCATACCACTGGCCTTGCTGATCCAGCCTGTCCAGATCCCTCTGTACAGCCTCCCTACCATCAAGCAGATCAACGCACCTGCTTGACTTGGTGTTGTCTGCAAACTGTTGAGGGTGCCCTCGATTCCCTCATCCAGATCATTGACAGAGATAGTAAAGAAAACTGGCCTCAGTAGTGAGCCCTGGGGAACACCGCTTGTGACCAGCTGCCAACTGGATTTAACTCCATTCACCACCACTCTCTCAGCCCAGCCATCCAGCCAACTTTTTGTCCAGTGAAGCACATGCCCATCCAAGCCACAAGCAGCCAGCTTCTCATGGAGAAAGCTGTGGGAAATGGTGTCAAAAGCCAAAGGCCTGAAGCCCAAATAAACAAGATCCACAGCCCTTCCCTCGTTCACTAGGTGGGGCACCTTGTCATAGAAGAAGATCAGGTTAGCCAAGCAGGACCTGCCCTTCATAAACCCATGCTGACTGGGCCTGAACAATTGGTTGTCCTGGATGTGGCATGTGATGGCACTGAAGATGATCTGCTCCATAACATTCCTTGGCACTGAGGTCAGACTGACAGGCCTGTAGTTTCCTGGATCCTCCTTCGGCCCTTCTTGTACATGATGTCACATTTGCTAACCTCCAGCCAACTGGAATGTCCCTGGTTATTCAGGACTGCTGAGAAATGCTGGAAAACTCCTGACTATAGTTTACAGAGTTCTTGGCACTAAAAAGATTGTGTAAATATACACAGAAGCAAAATACAAATTTTCATTGTAATAGGTTTGCTTCCACTACCCTTGACAATGTGTGGATTCTAGCACTGTATGCCATTTATCAAACTACATATACAAAATGTATTAGTAAAAAATACTTGCTCTTGAACAAGGATGTTAAGAGTTCCTGAAAATTAGATTTGATGTTCAAGAAGCAATATTAATTTGCTATCTCAATACATTGATGATTGTGTTCGTGGAGTGCACTTAGACTTCTGTTGCTATCCCGAATAAACTGAAGTAGCCACTGTAATCAAAATAACTTAACTGTTCTCTGGGTGAAATTTCAGACTGATTCACATGGAAAGAACCAAGAAGTATTTTCCTTCCTAAAAGTAAGATGGATCTTTCTGACAGATGCCTGTGTTTCACAATAGTACCCATGATACAGGTATGGAAACTAACTGACAGTGGTGTTGAAGAAAATATTCAGTATAGGGTGGATGTAAGAACTCAGATAATACATTCTGATAGGTAATTTCCTCTCATATTTGATAATATTGTTGGTAAGCAGAAGACAGCAGAAAGAGCAAGAAAGCAAAGTGTCCAGAAATAGAAAGTTAATTTAATTACTATAACAAAAGAATTTAAGTTATTAATTTGGAAAAACTTTTTAGCACAGATGGTGGAAGCATTAGGATGTATTGCTTAAGGGCAACACGTAGTTCTTATAGCTGGATTTTAAGCACAAATAAAAGAGACACCTCCTGGGAATGCCCTAGAATAGGTATTTTGGCTTTGCAGACAGAAACTATGATTCCAGGTCCTCCTTTTTCATTAGTTTATATGATGCAAAACTTTTACAGTGATTGCAAGTCTAAGCTTCCTTTGACAGCAAGAGTAAAATAAGACAAAATTATTTTAAAGCAAAGTATGTAGAGCTCTCCATGTACAAAGGCGTGTTACTTGCTGGTATATTGATTCAAAATAGTATATCAGAAAGTCACATGTCTTTTTGGTCAAAAAGCCTCAAGGTGATGAAATCTGGAGTGTAACTAATCTGCAGAGTAGATTAAAGATGTATTAGACATAGTGCTTGTAGCAGTGCTAAACCTGTGACACTGCACATTTGAAAACCATTATTTTCAAAAGCTTTTAAACTAAATCAACATTTACCACTTAAGCCTTACCATCTCACTTGGCTGTGGAAAGTAAAGCATCTAATTTATGGCTGTCCTTTAGATTCCCTCTAAAGACAACGGAGGGAGGTAAATGCTTCTGGAAGACCACCTTGTTTTAAGATGATTGTTGAAGCTATGTGGATACCATCAATCTCCGGTGACTACGAGTGCAGTCAACAGGAACAGCTAAGACAACGTACCTCCAACAGCTGCATTGCATGAGCAGAACCCCTCCCAGAGATTGAGAGTTAATTGTACCCCTTCATATGTGTAGTGGGTCTGTCTGAGCTGCTTTTCCCCACCCAGCCCTCACACTGCAGCACTGGGAGCTGGAGGGTGTTGATAACACACCCGTGTGATGACTGCCAGTGCTCACACGGCACCAGAGGATGGGGGGGGGCAAGATGGGGGAGGGGATACAGCCAACCTGAGCTGACCAGTGGGATATTCCATACCATATGATGTCACCTCAACTATAAAGGGAGAGGGCAGGAGGAGGATTGGGGTGGGGCATTCTGCTTTGTCCCCTAAGCATCTGCTTTGTGTTCCTGGAGCCCTGCTTCCTGGACTTGACCTAACATCGCCTGTGGACAGGAAGTAGAGAATAACATCTTATCTATCATAACCCACACCCCTGTGCTTTGTGTCTTATTCTCTCCCTGCGTGCCGTGCTGATGGGGGTTGGGGGAGTGATAGAAGGGCTTGGTGGGCATCTGGTGCTGTGCCAGGGTCAACCCACCACAATACGAAAATATATTTAGAATATTTATAAAGTCTTTCTGAAGCTGTCTGAAGCTAAACTTTTTTTAACACAGATGTGAAGATCTTAGATTTCAAATCAGAAGACTGTATCTGTATCTGGGTTTGGATTCTTAAAGAGCCTGCTATGGGTCTCTGAGGTTTCATTTTTATTGTCCCTTGCCAAGATCTGCTCTAAAAAATATTTACCTAATGCTGTTCTTCCTTGCCCCTTAAGAGGCACCATATGTATAGTGCTCCTTAATTAACTGTATCCTCAAATTCAATCAGTCTAAAGAGTTTTCCCTTTCAGGTGAATTCAGTTGTTACATAGTAACTTGTTAAATTAAGTGGTAAAATTTCTTTCAACTGCACTCAAAATCACTGACAGCTGAGACAGATTAAATGCTAAACCAAAGCTGAACTATTTAATAAATTGCAAAGTAACTTTCTGTGGAGCTGGGAGAAAGCAGATGACTACATTCTGTAACTATGATGTATTTGTGTGTTTTTATAACACCCTTTAATCAATGATCTTACAGATCTTCCTGACAACTTTCAGAAAGCTTTTAGAATACAAAAGAAGAGGTGGACTCTAACAACAATTACCTTTTACTTTCTTCTTAATGTAGATTTCCTAGAATGCAGTACCTGTTATTTTCTAGTCCAGACACAGATAATGAATTATTTGGTAGAAATGAAAGTCTCTTTTAAATGAAACTAGGCAAAAAAAACTTCAGGAAAAAAGTAATCTTCTGGGAATATATTTCACAGACTGCAGATAGTTAAATAAAATTCATGTCAATGTCACTGGTGGAAGAACAAGTGAATTTCCTAAGGAGAAGTAAATAAAAAATGAGATCTCATCAGCCTATATGTTGTTTAAGTTTGGATTTATATTTTCTAAATCCATATATTATTTGAAGCAGCACACTAGTTTGCCTACTTCCCAGGACAATTTCTTCTCTACATACCTACTTTACTAAACCCTGTTCTCATTAGCTTGGAAATCCCTTGAGTCTATCTGTCACACATCATCCAGCATTCACAGAAAGATCTTCTCTGGTAAGATAAGAACACTCATCACAATCCAGGCTTAGGCCTGAACCAGGATCATTTCATTAGTTTGTAGCCTATTGTGCAAAAAGCAGGAAGCCATATCACCATCTTTTTTCAGTTCTCAGGAGAAAATTAAGTATGCCAAATAGGTGGAGGCATTTGACATACAGTATCAGTTTCCTATATTCTCAATGGGTATAACAGAAACACATCTTAAGTAGACTGGGTCACTTTATGGAGCCATTTATTTTTTTTGCTACAGTCAATGGACAGAAAGAAATCTATAGAAAAAAACACCTAAATTAATCTGAAAGTTCTCTTCAGAATTCCTCAAGCATCAATCCCTTCCTGTCCCATTTTAGCACAATGCTGTGTGCCATTGTGGCAATGCATGTCCAGTTTTGATTAACACACATTCATCCAAAATACCTAAAGTAGCAATATGATTTTTTTCTCTAAAGGATGGTGAAAACATAGTCCATGCTATTCCATAGTGCTGTTTATCCTGTTTTGCCAAAGCAAACACCTATTCTGACGTTGTAATCATCCCAAATGTGCCAGTTACCTTAATCAGCTGGAAGTCATCCCTATCGCACTATATTGACACTAAGGAGCTGTGTGTGTAGGCTCACTGAAGGAAGAGGAGGAAACATGAGAAACTAGAGAGGAGGGGGATAGAAGTGGTGTCACACATGTAATCAGGCTGTTGCAGTGCACTTTTCTTCCCTGCTTTGTGATGGGGAGCTGCTGGATGACTGGCTACCAAACTTCAAACTGGACAAGCCAGGTCAGACAGGGATGGGGTTAGGGCTGGAGGCTGGACAAATCAGGCCTGGACAGACAGACATGATCAAGCCTGACTGCTCTGTGGTTTGAGGGACCTGCAGATATTCATGTGCTGGTGGATGAAGAGAGTGTGGGATGAGGCAGGGAGGGCATGCTCACTGGACAACCCTTGTCCTGGCGAGATGGAGGGAAGGAAGAGCACTTGCTGCCAGTGGTGCTGATGTCTGTGAGCGCTGTTGGTGTCTGTGTGGGTGCTGGGAATGGCACTGTTTCCTGTGTTATCGCTGCAGCCAGACATGTGTGCACTCTGTGTGTGTGTCCTTAGAGAAGAACTCCCTTCAGTTTTAAAGTCCACTAGATTTGGCTTCCTTTAGAACCTCCTCTGGGCTATGGCTCCACTATTAGGGGTTTGCACAATTTCTTTACTTGTAACTCAAGGTCTCTGGCATCTGTTAAGAACACTGACAATCTACCACTCTTAATAGTTATACCCCTGCAAATGATTACTGCAAATATGTTACACTGACATATAATCAAGACTTCCACATGTACACAAGAGGAAATTACACCTTGCTTAAGTTTCATTGCATTAGGTCACCCATTTCAACCTCATTAATGTGGTTACACCAACAGGAAAATTGCTTGGAACAGTGTTCAGCTGTGAAGAATCAGTTCCTTAAATTACTAAGAGATTTAATTTCTTTGTCTTTATTGCATTAGCTCTATCCGTGTTTCACATTCTCAATATATGTAGTTTTGCTGAAGAGAGCTGCAGAAAAGGATGCATGTTCTGCATATGTACTTCGATCAGATCATTGTGTAGTAGTCTGGAAACCCACTTGAATGTTGTGTTTGGGCTTTTTCTGAAATGTGTTGTGCATGTCATGCATTAAATATGTGTCACAGTTTAACTAACAGATACGCATTTTAAGTTGCTTGCTCTTTTATTATTTGCCTAACAATGCACTTCAGGTTGCTTGTCCTTTTATTATTTGCCTAACACTAGTGACAATTATTAATCTTCTTGTTATGTGTATGTATTTTTAGCAAAGAAAGAATAAAATTATTTCTTATAAATGAATGTACTTTAATTCTGGATTTCTCACCATTTGCGAAAAAGGCCAGCTTCACTGTGCCCATACAAAGGAATATCACCAAAGTTTTCACATGGGAACTGCAATTCCTATTAGGTCTACACAAGAAATAATACATAGATATGAATCAGAGAGAGATCTATGCAAAAACAGCTTTTTCTTCTACTGTTTGAACATGTCCCTCAGAATATTTCTCCATATACATCTCTGCACATTATACAACAAAATAAAATACAGGTCATGTTTTGTAGGAAGATTACGTATTGAAAGAGATATTCATAATGTTACACCTTACTGGAAAATTACATCGGGTGTTTTGTCACTTGGATATCCAAACATAAGGCTCCTCTCTAAGAGGAGCAGAGGCAATCACAATGCTTCCTTCAGTAACAGAGCACGCACTGGGCAATAGCAGACAGAAGCAAGGCTTGTTACCATGCGCCATCACTCTGTTTTCCCCCTCTCACCTGCCCTCTGGCAGCTGGCCAGTCCATCCATAGCTGTGTGGTCCAGTGCCCTGGCCAGTACCAAAACAAATTACAGTGGCTGAGTTGGGAGGCTCCCCCAGCCCTTGAGGGACCAGAATAAAAACAATTCCATACCTCCTCCTTTCAGGGAAGGAATCATGTTTACCTAGCTTACTGTTATATGTTATGCTGATTTCATCAATATTTGCAGGGTGCTTTGGTATCCCCAAAAGCAGGTTGAATGGAGCTGTAAAGTATCCGGTTTTTTGCCTAAGATCAAGACCTACTATTAAATGTATGTAACTCCTGTCCTTTATGGATAAAATGTGGAACTATATATAGTGTCACCTTCATTTTCCTTTTCTAACACTGCATATATTAGGCAGCAGACTGAATTTTTTTGCACTTGTGCACAGTGCCACCAACTGTTCTACAGAAATTTCTTTCTGCTCTGCACTGTCTTATGCTGCATTTTTCTGCTGCCTCCATTTCCTTGTCTTTATTTGCTGTACCACACATATGTCATAAAATGGCAATTTATCTCCTGTGAGTGTTCACCTCACTTGTGCTATCAGGCTAGTTTTTGTTCATACACCTAAGCCAGCAGTAAATGTTGCAGCTATTGTATCTGTGCACTGATTCATGAACAGGCTGTAGACACTTTGTGGAACAGATTTTTCAAATGGTAGTAGCTACCTGTGTTCTTACTGTACAGTCTGTTTAATTCTCTTTTTACACTGACATCTCAAATCCTCCCTTCAGCTCTGAAAAGGAAGCTGTGAGATTATGAAGAACATTTCAGGTTTGTGGGAAATAATCAGCTCCACAAGGTACAATCCAAAACTTACTGAAGGTAACAGAAGCTTCTAACCTAAAATCTGCCCCTTTCAGAGGGAGAAATTGCTACACAGCTATACATCTATTCTTTTCTTCCAAACCTCCTTGTGTGACAAATGAACTATTCAGAGTTCAGCATGCAGACATCCTACCTTGTTATCACATTTCTTCTTCATCTTAATGTATGAAAGCAGAAAACATTTCTCATCAGTGCAAGGCTGAAATTAATTACTAGGTTGAGGAGAACTGTTGTCTGATATCACTTTCTTCTTCTTTGGACGTTATCAGACAAATCTATCCACCCTAACAGGCCAAACAAGCAGTGATTTAGTCATCATCTCTCCAGAGCAAGTTTGTCAAAAACTAACTACAAACTACACGACTAAAGAAAAATGTTGCCTCACTCCCCACTAAGTAATTATCTGGGGGTTGCCTAGATATACACTACAATTTATGTTCACACAGGAAAATTGCTCTGTTAAGGGTCAACCTGATATACTGGAGATAAGGCATGAATAGAAATGAGCAAAGAAAGTAAATGACTGTATAACTAATTTCCATTTTCAGAAGTGTCTTTAGCACCTAATGTTGTGGAAACCCAGAAGAAAACCAGTAAGTCTACTGAGACCCTATCAAATGTTATGATTTTATAGAAACTATTGCTATATGCTGTAAACAGAATGCATGGAAGTGCAGTACATTAAAGTGTAATCTCAGGTACTCTGTGGACTATTGTGTGAGAGAGTTTTACCCAAAGATCTCTATAGCTGCTAAGGAGAATTAAAATACCGCTAATTAAACTTTAGTAGTAACAAGCCTGTGGGGACTAAGGCTAAGGTAGGTAAATGTAAACTCCATTAGTCTAAGACTTTTTAATGCCACCAGTGACATAGGCATGCCAGCAATGAGAATGAAGAATTCTGAAGACTTCACATGCCGATAAACAAATAACTGGCATGACATGTTTACAGAGCCCTAGGAACAGAGGAAGATATATATAAGAAGATAGAGCAACACTTGTCTTAGTTTTAAAGCATGGGCAGTGTAAAAGAGGGAGATCAGCTAATTTGTACTTGGAGATGTCCATAATTAAGGAAAAAGTCCAGGGCAACTGAACACATGAGGCTCTCTGAAGTTTCCTCAATGTGTATCACGAATCTCTTAAGTACTGGTAGAGCTATTTGACTGGTTGTGCAGGAATATAATTTGTTATTGTCCATAATTATGGTTTTAATAACAGTAAACTTGGTTATGACTATGAAAGTTCTATCTGGTAAGGAAAAAAAATGGCTTTCTTAAATTCATAATTTGAAATTGATCTAAATAGGCATCTGAAAATGCAGAGAAGTGCTTAATTGCATTTTGAGAAATACTCATCATTAGAAACCACTGACTCCAAAAATCTCGTTATTGCCACATACTATTTTTGCAAAGAGATTGCCATTTCAGCACATAAATTATATGGGACAGACAGACACTGTTGTACTAATAACAGGGCAGTAGTTTATGAAAATTACTTAGAGTCACAGCAGATAAATGAATTTGCTATATCTGCTCTAACACAGAATATGTGTTACAAGTTATAATATCACTATGGTATCACTACCTGACCAAGACAGCATCAGATTCCAAGCTCTGACATGATGAGGAAGGTCTAAAAAGTCACAAAAATAGGAGATGGAACATGGAGGATTGCTCAATTATATAATTATGAGACATCACAGACAGTTCTGAGCCTACATTTTTAGATACTGTAAATGGAGCAGCTAGGCTAAGACAGCCCAAGAAAAGCAATACCATTTCCCACAAGTTCTAGAGGAAATCTATTCACTGCCATGTGTAACTATGTGCTTAAAACTGTCTCAGTATCAAGCGTAGAAAATAGTAAACATGATGAAATTCTTTTAAAAACAGCTCTGGGAACTCCAGAGAAGAAAGTCTGAAATTGTACCAGGCAAATTCTTAGAAAGTGTAATAAACAGTAAAATTAAAGGATTGATACATGGATAAAAATATCTCGAGGAAGACTCAACATATCTTTGTAAAGAGAAGCCATACCTTGCAAATTGGAGAAAAATATGTTTGGACCCTCAGAAAGCATTCAACAGGATTGTTCACCAAAGACAGTTACAGACAATAAGCTGTCATGAAATAAGAGGTAAAGTCCTGACACAAACAAATATCTGCTTTAAACCCATGAAACAAAAGTAAGACAAAAATAAGAATGTTACTTTTTTTCCTCAGTGGAAGGAGGATAAACACAGGATTCCCCAGGTATCTGTGTGAAGCTTTGTACTATACAACACACCCAAGAATGATCTGAAAATGGAGCAAATAGTTCAGTGATATGGTTTTCTAGTGCCACTAAGTTATTCAAGACTCTAACACTAAGTCCAGTGGGGGTGCCTAGGGAAAGAACAGAAGGATCTCATGATAGGAAGTGAGAACACAGGAAAATCAGTATAAATAAAATAAACCAAAGCACATAGAGAAAAGCAATCTTATCTTCAAATGTTCATTGTGAGATTGTGAATTAAATATCACTATTCAAGAAGATCCTGGTTCTTTAGCAGCACTTATGAAAACCTGAACTCAGTAGAACCACACAGAATGTTAAAAAAAAAGTAAAAACAGAAATAAGAAATAGAAAATAAAATAGAACATATCATTATAAATCCATGGTGCGCCCACAGTTTGTAGAGTATCTAGTGCTGGTTTGGCCTCTCCCCTCTCTTCACTTCGTAATATGTAGAGGAGAATTAGAGAAGGTTGAAACGGACAAAGAAAGCTGGGGAATGAGATGCTCAGCTGCTCCTGTAGGTGCTTTAATCCAAACTCTAGCTTCTTAAAATTACCATTCAGAGTGTTAAGTCATAGGTCTACAGATGTCTAAGTAAAAATATAAAAAAATATATCTATTTCAGAAATATCACTGTAAACCACTGACTCCAAAAATCTCATTATTGCCACATTGCCATTTCTGCACATAAATTATATGGGACAGACAGACAGGTAATGCTTTTCTTGGACTGTCTTCTCAGCCTAGCTACTCCATTTACAGTGTCTAAAAACTTAGCCTCAGAATTGCCTGTGATATCTCATAATTATATAATTGAGCAATCCTGCATATTCTGTCTCCTATTTTTGTTACTTTTTAGGCCCTTCTCAGCATGTCACAGCTTGGCATCTGATGCTGTCTTGGTCAGGTAGTGATACCATAGTGATATTATAACCTGTAACACATATTCTGTGTTATCTCATAGCAGATTCATTTATCTGTTATTATATCATTTATACAAATACCTGTAAAGACACCCTGAGGACCAACACATCTGCTTTTGATCTGTCCAGAACTGCTTAATGATAGTAAACTAAGGAAGCCAAGGTGTGAGGGCTCATTAGCTCCACCATGAGACACAGACAAGCTTCTGCAGACATGCCAAGTCCTACGGGCATTTGCAGAGCAATGAATGTCCATCCATTATCTCGCAGAAGAATGTATTTCTGTCCTTCCCAATTAAGTTATTCCATTCTCCAAAATTAACTAAATATAATAAAGAATAATGTTAATATAGCCCCAAATACACACCTGAGGCTACCAGCTCAACACAACAGCTCCTAAGGTTTGCTGTGTGTCCATCTTTTGAAAGTGGGAGTAATCCTCTCAATTACTCAAAAAATTCAATACAAATCACATATCTAACAGCAGGTGGCACTGACGTCAAAACTCGCACAGTTGTCTCATGTTCATATTTAATCAGGTTTTATTCATAGATAATGGAATGGAAAAGTGAGTGACATGCAGATTTGCAAATAATAATTAAATATGATATGCTAAATATTCTTCTTCATCTCAGATTAACTATTTGAGTCTTGCAATGCTCTGATCCTGGATTTGAACTATTATAACAATTGCCAACGCACCTGCACCGATTCCTTTTGCCCTGTTCAGCCATCCTGGCAGTTCTACACTCCCAGCAGAAATCATATGAAGCACACAATTATTTCTTCTAAAACTCCTCAGCATCATATAGCTAATCAGACAACAAAACTGAGTATTTCCTCTCTTACACATACAGCTCTATCTGTGAAAGATGTAATGGCACAGGAAAAACAGCTTTCACTATATCTTAAAAGCAACAGCTTCTGACTGACAGATTTGCCAAATGGCTGGAAATAATCAGACACTTCATGAGTGAGCAGGAGCAGTCTGGCCATTCTGAAACACCAATAGCTGCAGCCATAATAGTTCTTATGTAGAAGTTTCAGTTGTAACCATCTCTGGAAAAGGTCCCAAAACACACTCTCCCTGATTGAGATCTATGAGATACTTTTGGATGCTTTTGCCCTTTACATTACTACTGCAAGCTGATACATGTTTTTCAAGCCCCTTATTCCCACACTGAGGCCAAATTCTGAAGCACAAACACTTCACAAGTCACTGGGCAGTGATAACTGACTACAAGCCATGATTATGGAGCCTAAGCTAAGCATCAGAAGAGCAACAGTCAATGTTTAACTGCCTGTTCCTCTCTGCTATCAAAACCTTCCCATTTCCATTAATCACAAGCTGAGCTTCAAACACAACTCTGCTGTCTCAGGGTAGATGACTTGGACCATGAACTTGAAGACAAAACTAGTCTGTCAGAGGCGAGAGCTCTCCCTTCCCTTGGGCCAGGATGGCTCTGTGAAGGCTTTCATAGCAAAAATACGTTTTCAAATAAAAAGTGTGAGATTATTGGAGGGGAATGGAGGATGTGTTGGTCTATTTTTTATTGAACTGAGTTAAGAAAACTCAGTTTCGTTTTGGGTCAAATGTTTGTAAAGCATGAAACAGAGGATGTCATTCTAGTGTGGGTCTGTAAACCTGCCTGTGATTGTGACTCCTCCCTTGTGCCATCATCACAGAGCAGGGCACCACTCCAGCCTGCCCTCCACCATGAGGCCCCTGGAGCAGGGCACCACCCTACCCATTCCTTCCTCACAAGGCACCACCATAGAGCAGGGCACCACTCCACTGGTTCTGCCACTGTCAGGCACCTGCTGAGGTGGAAGAGCAGAAACATTTTCTATCAGCAAGAACTTTCCTTCAAGTAGTAGGAGCAAGCTATGCTCCCAGATGCACAAAATCAATACATTGAGCCAAAGAAGCTTAATCTAATTTATTTCAACTTGTTCCAATTTATTCCAACCAAGAATCTGGCCCAGCACCTTTAAACTTGTTCATACTACTTTGTCTCCCAGTGCATATTTCAGTGCACTAACTATGGCATAATTACCTAGTTAGGTGATGTATTTAACACATCAGTGTATTTATCTCTTTGACAACTTTGTAAAATACAGCAATATTCTTTCTGTCTTCTGTGCTCCAAAACATGTACTTCTGTGATGCTCCTTGTGCTCTGAATCACACCACAATGCTAAAACTGTTGAGGGTTATAACCAATCTCGTAACACGTCAGAGCAAGCCATTGGGCCTGTTTCTGGTTTCACGTCCATCAGTATATTTTATATACCGCTTCAATGAAATCAAGAGTCACCAAGGTCTTTAGGAGGAGAAACAGAAGACTGAGGCCAGAAAAAAAAAAATTTAGTATTTGTTTATAACTCTTCTTGTGTGATGTATTTTAAGAGTTCATTAATCATTCACTAGGTGGGGCTGATACCTCACAACCAAGAAAAAGACTCATAACAGATGGGGGAAAAAAAAAAATTGTTTCAGTATAAGCAATGCTTTCCTTTCAAGAAAAAATCTTTGGGTAGGGTGAAATGAATAATTAGCCTTAGATTAAGGTATTTTGAGGTTTGACTTCCTATATATGAAATTTTACTGATTTAACTATAAAGTATTTTAATTCTTTTAACATAGATATTTTGAGCTTAACTTTTAAGAGTAGGCCTCTACTGCCATTTAATATCACTAAGGGTACCTGAGATACCTGCTTAGGACTAGCAGATGTGATGCAAAACCTATAAAAAAATCTATGCTTCCCCAAGGAAGCAAGTGGAGGTCAAGAAACAGAAGCATGTTTGTACGTGTAAGGTGGTTTGGGATGTACACAGGGAAGTAACATTATGCCAAGAGGCAGATGAGCTGAATATGTGTCAAGTGCTGGAAAACAACAGGGGAAGAAAATAATTTGGGAATGAGGTTTCTCTGACCTATCCAGACCATAAGCTCTCTTCTGGACAGTTTGAAAGTTGATCTGGAAAACAGGGAGGAATGTCTTTTTTTTTTTTAAAGTCATACACATCATCATAAGCACAGGCCAGAGACAAAATTCCCACTACTTTCCAGAAAAATGTCTTGTCTTAGATTTAGCTAATTATGTCCAATCTAGAGACTCCAGCCTAGCAGCTAGGATTTAGCCATATGTCCCAATTGAAGTCATGAAAAGGGAACGATTGTGAAGCAAATAAGCAGCAGAGGTTCCCTGCAGAGAGGCAGGGTCTATCCCAGAGCAGCTTAAAGGGGTTGGCAGTCATATTGTGTTACTGAAGCAGCTCAAAGCAGTCAGCTCCACCTAATGAATTGAGCCCTGTGTCATTAAGGTACTGGAAGTCATTAAAACAGCACCAAGAAAGGGGGAAGAAAAAGTTGATTCATAGAGTTCAGTATAGCTATTCATTGAATGAATGATAAAGTGGTTTGGGTTGGAAGGGACCTCAGAGATCAAGTAGTTTCAACCCTCTTGTCACCACCTTCCATTGAAAGATTTCCTAATATCTAGTCTAAATCTACCTTTTTTCAGATTAAAACCATTACACATCATCCTACCACTATATTCTCTGATAGAGAGTCCCTCCTTATATTTCCTATAGGACTCCTTTAAGTAGTGGAAGGCTCAAATCAGGTCTCCCCAGAACATTTTCATCTCTAGGTGAAGAAACAACCTCCGCTGTCTCAGCCTGTCCTCACAGGGGAGGTGCTCCAGTCACCCCATCATATTTGTGGCCCTCCTCTTGACCCACTCAAGCAAGTCCCTGTCTTCCTTATGCTGGGGCACCCAGAGCTGAACACAGTACACCAGGTGTGGTCTCATGAGAGCAAAGTTGAGGGTAAGAATCACCTCTCTCAACCTGATGCAGCACAGACTGGCTTTCTAGGATGCAAGTGCACATTGCTGGCTTATATGCAGTTTTTCATCCACCAGTACCCCCTAGTCCTCCTCTGCAGGGCTGCTCTCAATCCACTCATTGCCCAGTCTCTATTTGTAATTGGGGTTGCCCTGGCCCACATGCACTTGCCCTTGTTGGACTTAATGAGGTACTCATGGGTCCGCCTCTCAAGTCTGACAAGGTCCCTCTGGATGGCATCCCTTTCCTCCAGCATGTCAACCCCACCACACAGCTTGGTGTCATCACCAAACTTGTGGAGGGTGCACTCGATCCCACTGGCCATGTCACTGACCAAGATATTAAATTGATTGAACAAATATTAAACCATTGAGCGTAACATTTAACATTTGTTAAAGCAAGTATTAAACCTGATGGTCTCCGGGTAAAAAGGGAAGGGAAGCTAGAAGCGGAGAAAGCAAAAACTGACATAAGGTACAGCAACAATCTAGTTTTATTTTTTTCATGCAGAAGGGAATTCAAGTGAAAATAAAAAAACCTAAACCCGAAATCATTCCTTAAGACAACTCTAGTTCCACAAAGCACAGAAATCTAACTAGATGAAGTAGGTCAGAAGAATTTTGTTAGTTGCAGGAGTAGAATTCAAAGCAAATGAAATTTAGTGAGATCACTGAGCAACAATTATGTATACAGAAGGACCATTCATAGTATCTACAAATTCACAGATAATTCATAGCTTGGTAGCCTTTGCTCAATATTTCTGCCATTTACTTCTAAAGCATTTTTACTCATTAACAAAATTTTGTCCTACTATAAACAATCAAGTAAAACACTAATAAAGGCACATACATTTAATTATGCTTTTCAAGACAAATCAAAATGGATTATTCTACAGATCCACATCCTAATTATTCATCAAGTAGACAATCTCTTTGATTAGGATTATTATATATGTGCAGTTATGCAAAAACTTATGTATCTGCTTGAGTTTAAGGCTTCTCCCTGAAATAACTGAGTTTATTTGCATGTTAAAGTTATGCATTATTTTTTTATGAAAATTTTTCCAGCATTCTTAGATGGAGATCCTTTTGTAAGGAATTCTTCTGCAGAGTCAGAAGTTGAGAGCTATCAAATGCAGCAGCATGATTAAGACAAATAGAAACCAAAATAGATGGGAAAGGAAAGAAATTAAGGAGGCAAAGCAGTGGCATAGGAAACAGAAAAGAAGACCATGAACACAAGTCTTTCAGGCTATCTACCATTCCATTTAGGCAAAACCTCAGTGCAGCACAAACAGGGTTCCTGAACAGCAGATTATCCTTTCTTTCTGGATTCTAATTCCCTTTCAGATGTCAGCATGGCTGTAGTCTCTTATGGTTACTCATGGTTATTTATGTTTTTATTGGCATTTAAGGTTATTACTGTTATAATATAGATTATTATCAATGGTTTGTATTACAGTAGTGTCTGGAGAGGACTTCAACTGTATGGGCTCCCAGACAAGCTGAGAACAAGGTTTCACTTTCAATGCTCTGAATACCAACCTTAGTTCAAAACAGAAGAGAAAGACCAAAGAGAAAGGATTTCCTCTCTACAGCAGTAACAGGAGCATGTCCTCAAACAACCAATGTCTGGACCCTGTCCAAAGTCTTTTGAAATCAGGAGAAAATCACTCATTGATTTAAATGGATATTTAACCAAGCTTTTATATATATACTCCTCAGGCAGAGATCTTGAAAAGTTTAGAAATGTATTTTAAATGCATTATAAACATACAAGATCTGGCTAACAAGTTTCAGATCAAGATTAATTAATACAAATAAAATTAATACATTTCCTTCCACCTCCACCTTCCCTAAAGATCCTCTAATACTCCACAAATTGTGTAACTCTTAAATCAAAATCAAGAATTACTCAGTTTTGCAAAATTCTTTCAGAAACTGTCTATGGAACCCAAAACCTCAGCATTTAGCCATTTAGGACTGTTGTATGTGAATTGTTAGCACTACCTAATGAAAATTCCTGGGATCTGATAGATTATGAGTTATCTCTTATTTGCAAACATTACATGTTTGACTGAAGCTATACCAAGTCTCATGCAGCCTGAAGAAAGAGGTAAAATGGATCAGCACACCCACCAGAACACCTAGGAAAAACTATCTGATGAAAATTAAATATTTACAAAAATCAGAGACATTACATAGGGTTTCTTTTCCTGACAGCCTCTTACCCATTAACATACATCTACTGACATCTATAAAAACATTGTCTACTGGAGTTCTAATAAGTGAATATCAAAGATACTGACAATGAAGCAACTGTAACTGGAGTACTGTATGTAAGGGGAATCAATACTAACATATATAGTTTGAAGTTATTATTTCTATACATTTGTTTATAGACCATTATTACCTCTTGCTACATGCACTCAAACAAATCAAGAAGAAGTTACTAATGCTGTGTGGGAATCATCTGTGAAATGATTTATTCCTTGCAGTAAAGCCTATGATAAAGAGAGGGGGTTTTAGCTATTGAACAAGAATTATCATGATTGCTTATAACTGTTCAAACATGATGTGACCAGATTATTTAGAATTCAGTCTTCTCTTAAAAAAAAACATATCATAAAACATCATTAGTCCCTACACCCACAGTCAGTATCCATGTCACAGTGTATGAAACAAGGGAAACTTTCCAGTCAGTTTTCAGGTCATGTTGAAATAGTCGAAGCCATGGAAAATTTCTGTTGGCTTGTTAATGAAGTCCTATTTATGCAAATGTGACATAATGAAATTGCAGAAAAAAGACTGTTTCTATCCACAGAAGTTTTTCCTCAGAACTGTATTCCCAAAATTCTCCAGAAGACAAGGACTCATCACCCAGAACAAACTCTAGTGAATGAACTAAGAAGTCAACAAACAAACTTACCCTTCCGTGTACCCAGAAGAAGTGATGAACGTCTTCAAGCAGTTCAGCACTTTAGCATGCAGTCTTATATGACCCAGATCCTCCATTCAAGTCACCTGGAAGCATGAGGTGTCCTGGGGCAGTAGAGCCTAAGTATACACAGCTGCAGTTAACTATATTAATTTATATGGTACTTAACTATTTCACAGTGATATTATGAGGACTAACCAAATATTGCAGTCTAAAATTGTTTGTGACATCCAGAACAAATAATGTTATTTCAAAAATACAAAGCATTTTCATAGTTATCAAAATAAGCATGTAATACACTGGTAATAAATGCTTGTGTTGGTAAGCTATAGGGATTTAGGTAGGAAAGAATTATTTTGTTTTTACAAAACCATAAAAAATACAAAAAAATTAAGTCAGATTCATCTGGAAAACCATAGGCATCTACCTTCTCTTGGCTGTTGTCTTCACTTGCTATCAGGGGAAAAAAATGGACCTTGTAAGGTGTGATTCATGCCATCCTAAAGCAGAAGTGCATAAAATGAATAGTGAATTGTTTCTTTCAGGTTCCTATTTCTCTTCTTTGACTGGAGAGGCTAAAGGTGATGACAGGGCAACGAAACTCCTGCTATTCATAGGCAGGCAAAGTTGGTCAATTAGGCAGTCAGTCACACACACAGGAAGTCAATTTACACTTAATAGCCACTTAAGAACCACAATTCCTCTTACAAAATGAATTATTCTTGCTACAGGATATATGTGAGGTTAGACAATATACCTAAATTAACTTTGCAAATTTAGAGGCTCTTAAGCTACTTTGAATAAATGAAAAGATGGTGAATAGTCACCTATGCCAAATATGTGGGGTTTTGCATTATTAATTGAAGTAAGTTATTCAAAACATAAAATGTAAACTGCAGGATTGTGAAGCAAAGAAACCCCACTTGAAGTTAGCAGAGAATAGCAGCAGAGATGAAGTTGCCTGAACATGTTTCTCTTTTGCACTGCATGATATTATCTAAAGTCATTTCCATGATGATGTGTTTTTCTGTAAAGAAGACATGCCTGTTCTGGTTCTCCTGTTTGTTATTGGATGCTCATCTGTTACGCCTTTTCATTGCTGTAAGTGGAACTGTTAAGTACACAGATAGATGGATCAGAGTTTTTCATTTTAGTGTAGAGACATAAATTTTTGCAATAAAGTTTTATGAATCAGTCAATGTTTTAAAGTTGACAGAGGTAACTGCAATGTTGATGCATTGTTGGTGTTATACAAATTCTTAACAAATAATGATTAGTTTTGCCTAAAATAATTATTTTCATACTACCTATTGCTGAGAGATTGGTACCAATATATATGTACAAGTAATATTTTTTAATAGGCTGGAATGGATCATATCACTTTTAAGAAAGATATTTGTGTTGTTGGCTGTTGAGACCAGCAGCCTAGAGTGCCCTAAGGTAAGCACTTGCAATACAGTTTAAATAGAGCTATAGAAATAACTCAGGAAATAAGGTGTGAGTGGTCTTGAAGGAAAGGAAAAGTTTGTGTGATAAATTAGCACAGGAGAAACTAGTGAAAAAATACCAACAGTAATAAGTAATCATTGTAACAGACCACTGGAAAGGATGAATACAAAATGGATTTACAAGCTGCAAAGTTCACCTGAATTGCTAGCAGAAAGGAACTGACATTTGACAAGGTAACAGATTTCATTTGAAGGATAAATAATTTCATGTTTACGTAAGGAGAAGACCAAAAGTTTCACTAGTTGGCTGATCAGGCAGTGAGCTTAGCTGTCGAATAAAACAAGTAATCCTGGGCAGGAAGAGTATCAGGAACAGTACACAGGTTGTTGCATGCATTTAATGTCCAAAATTTAGTCTTTTTTTGGTGAGGACTGAAAAGATTCTTCTGTAGAGATGTTGATTCTGTCTCTGATAATACAGATTTAAATTTCAGATCGGTTGATTTAAATCTCATCCTATGCTGAATGAATTGATTCTCTGATCTATTAAAATTATTTTTGAACAAAGCAGTATTTTGGATAATAAGTCATTAGAGCTTTCCTTCAGAGTAACAAACCATGTCCCTGTTTAAAAATAAGTATTCTTCCTTTTGATATTTGTATGTAATCTTCTCTGGCATTGCTGGGTTGTACCTGTTCAGTGGCAGGAGAATGGAGCAATAGCTCTTAAAAAAAAGCATTAGGTAGGGCACAGTCAGGTCTGATTGCCTATCTTTTATTCATCTCTGAGAGAATTTGGGGGCATTTGGCATAATGCAGCTAAAATTAGAATATGAAAATTCTTAATAATCCCCTTCACCAATCTAATAAAAATGCAAGTAACATTCATCCTAACTTTACACAAACTGTTTACTAAATTCGGTTTTATGTATTAAAGCCCATTTCCAATACAATTTCAGCATAAAATATGAGGAAATTGCTTTCCTATGTAGTTGGTGGATGTAAAGTTAGCCCTTACTTTGAAAATATAACTGCTCATATGTGTAGGTTGCTGTACAGAACTACCTCCCCAGCTACTCTTTTTTTACTTCCTACCACATTGTAAAAGGCAAGAAAATAAATAGAGTCTGAAAGTGGGTAGTGTTCAAAGACACTGAAAACAGCTTTCTTAACATAGCCCTGATTCCATACTCTCCTAAACTATTTTCACACAATGTGGACCAAACTGTGTGTCTTCCTCTGATCTGTCTGTTCTATGCAGCTAGCTCAAAGAAAGTGAGATCTGGCTGGTTTCGGTTGGACCATTTCCACAAGAAAAGCAGAATATCCCTGAAGGGAATAAAGCTGTTCTAATAAGCTCTTATTTCACTTGCTAAAGGAACCAGCAGAGAGTTGTCTAGAGAATTTCTAGGCTTCATCTTTTCTCACCTGTTATTGCAAGAATGAGGTTACAGCAGCTCCTAGACTATATGAAAGGACAGGCTTCAGATAATTCCATTGTAAAGGAAAAGCAGCTGCTCCCGAAGAGCACTGCTTCACACTAACCAAAGTGGAAGATTCAGCAGAGGATCTAGCCAGTACCACTGTCATTTTCAGGAAGTGACTTAATCTATGTCAATGGAATTGATTTTATGATACAGATTATATCTACTGATATAATGATATAATACAGATTTTTTCTACTGTTCGACGCAGTGGAGCTCAGGGCTCAATACCTTGCACCAAATCCATATTTTGCAAGACAAATGGTGAAATACCGGAACAACCATAATCCTTTAATTTTAAGTCTTGATATGATATATCACTTGCAAAGCTTGTATGCATATTAAAAGCTTCTATGTTACTGAAAATGACCACTTCCATAGAAACTATAGTATGGTAGATACCAGTGTAATCATAAATGGTGCTGGCAGAATGAGCAGGATCCCATTATTCAGTAGTCACAGCACAAGAACAAAGGAAGAATTTTTCAGAACTGTATGGTACATTTCACTCTGTGCACAGCTAAATTGTGGAGAACCTTTCCCAATATATTACTAACATCAAAAGAGAAATCAATTAAGAAATGGATTTGCAACGTCATGAAAGGTTATTAAACATATTAGGCTCCATGTAACGTCCAGCTCATCAAGTCCTTGTGCTGCTAGAAACAATGATGTTCCTGAGGAAAGTTCTCCCTAGATATGTTCTACCTGTCATACTCCTTTCCTAACCTTTTCTCTCTATTCTACCCATAAGGTCCAGGAGACCAAATCTGATTTTACATCCCATATACAAATATGAGATCAAAATGCTTAAAAAATTTGGAAATACAATGTGTCACAAACCCCAGTAATTTACAACCAGTTGATTGTGAAGCACTACTCCTGTGAGAAGAAAATCAAGGCTATTTGAAAAGAGAAGGATAAATTTTGCGACCTTCGTGTCCTGGCATTTTCCTGTATATTTCAGTAGGAAAAAGTGACTATTCAATTGTCATAAAATCATAGTTTTCAATAAGAGGTGTACAGCAGATCGTGAAAATATATTATAAAAGAGGGTTTTGTAACAGCTGTCTTTGTGCTGAAGCAAATTTTTCAACTCCCACAACAAGCATATTGGGTTGCAACTCATATTTTAGCATTCCAGCAAAAATTTCTCTGTGCTGTCTCCTGAAATAATGAAATCTGTTTCTTCAGTCAGTGGTATCATACCAAGGAAATATCAGCTGGGGCATTGGTAAAGACAGTAGTCCAGACAAGTATCACTACCATTCGGTTGTTACAGATATTCCTGACATGTCCTGTATAACCTCTTTGGTCTGAACCCTGTCTCTGAACAATGTAGATGTGGTTCTACACAATGTTACAAATTCCATGAGCCAAACTGCCTTGAAAGCATCTGTGGTTCACTTCAGCAGCAGCACTTCACTGGCAGGGTAAGACCAAAGAACTGTCTTTGTATCATTCTATTAGTTTTTGACACTACCCTAGCATCATAAGAAATTGGTTGCCTGAGTGGATTTGCCAAGGGAATGATAAAATTATGAAAGCTTTGCTTTTGTTCCTCATGTACAAATGAGCAGGAACAATGAGTAGCTGATCCTTTAAGAGTTCCTCAGAAAATGAAAAATGCACCAGTAGTGCCTGTGTCTTGTGTCTCTAGTGGCAAAAGAATAAATTCTCTATTTGTGAGTCTTTCTACTAATAAAACATTTTTCTCCTTTCCCTGAAATGTTCCAGCTTTATTTTATTGGTACGTTTGAAACTAAAGTTCTGAATAGTTTTCTGAAAGTTCTTTTTTCAATGAAAATCTAAATTTACACTCAGAAGTGAAGTACTATATCTAATTGTGGTGATGTGAGCTGATGTGATGAAGGTTATGGACACTGGAAGTTTGTTTGTGATGTTTCTTTCCTGCAGCAAGAAGTGAGCTTGAAGAATGCACATTAAGAGCTCAAAACTCACTGAAAGCATAATCTTCCACGCGACTTTCCTCTAGCACTTTGAAAAAAAAACATTCTCATTTGAACAGCTGACAATCAGACAAAAAAAAAAATTAACTTTGAAATAACATAAATATACCTGTATACAGTCATTAGTCCATAAAGGACATAGGAAAGCAGAAAACTGAACCTGGTCTCTAAGAGTCTTATACATGTGCCAAAAATGCTATATCAGAGTATTTTGAGAACAAATTAATTACAGTTTTAATGATGATAAGAATTAGATACTTACTTTGACTAGTAACAAATTAAAAATTTTTACTTAGGTTTTTAGAAACTCCAGTGGATCTGGACTAACAGGAAGCATCCATCCTTTGAATCATGGTGATGTTAGGGGAGTGTTTTCAGATCTCCCTACTAACAGAGAAAATATGCCTGAAAAAGTCTTTCCAGATGATGGAAAGAATGACTACTGAAAAGAGGAGTCTGAAAAGAGGTTGAGTGAGTAGTTTAATGACAGAACAATTATAGGTCTATAACACTTAGTAAGGCACCTTGCTGTTCTGGGGTACTTACTAGTCATTCATGGTCTTAAATGAATTGGTTTTACTGATTCTCTTAATTACTTTTTTAGTTATTACTTTTAATTGAGTGTTGTCTTAAGTGCTATCCATCAGAGAGACTGTACTTCCTTGCCATTTTGCTCTTGCCCACTATTAATTCAGTAACTGTCCAATGCAGCCAAGGAAAAGAGCATATCCTTCACTTCTGCGAGCAGCCTTTTGCTTCCTTGGAGTGAGCAGCATGTTCCTTTCCTTCGGGAACTACAGGCCTGGCAGTATGACCTCAGTTCCAGGGAAGGTTATGGAGCAGATCATCTTGAGTGCCATTACACAGCACATTCAAGACAACCAGATGATCAGGCCTAGGTTTATGAAAGGCAGGTCCTGATTGACTAACCTGATCTCCTTCTGTGACAAGGTGACTGCTTAGTTGATGAGGCAAAGGCTGTGGATGTTGTTTGCCTGGACTTCAGTAAAGGGTTTGACACTGTTTCCCACAGCATTCTCCTGGAGAAACTGGCTGCTCGTGGCTTGAATGGCCATATGCTTCGCTGGGTAAAAAACTGTCTGGATGGCCAGGACCAGAGTGGTGATGAATGGAGTTAAATGCAATTGACAGCCAGTCACAAGCGATGTTCCCCAGGGCTCAGTATTGTGGTCACTCCTGTTTAATATCTATCAATGATCTGGATGAGAAGATTGAGGGCACCCTCAGGTTGTGCAGCACTGGAACAGGCTGCCCAGGGGATGTAGCGGAGTCACCATCCCTAGAGGTATTTAAAAGACATGTAGATGTGGCACTTAGAGACATGGTTCAGTGGCGACCTGGCAATGCTGGGTTAATGGTTGGACTTGATGGATCTAAAAAGCCTCTTCCAAGCTAGACAATTCTACAATTCAAAGTATCTGAAGACTGTTACAATGATCATTCTCCTCCACCATAGTTGTCCCACCGTATCTTCTTCTTGGGTCATGACTTCCAAGCCTCACCCTTGCTGTTCTCCTCCAAATTCTCTCTGACTTGTGAACGCTTTTGCCAACAGTCACCCACAGCAGATTTCTACATCAGCAAGTGCTGAGAAGAGAGATTGCTGCAGGTGTTGCAACACTGCAATGTAGTAAACATTCAGCGAATCTTCACTTAAAATACAGAAAATTACTGGTATCCCAAAGATGAACTGTTACGAGACCTCTGTGAAGTAACTGTTAGAAAGGTACATAACTGTATGCGGCTGTATGCAACAAGAGATGAGGGAATCAAAAGCTGGTGGTACGACGCATGACACTGGTGTCACGACACAAAAAGCCACATTTTGCCTGCTATAGAATTACCCTTCCTGACTGGCTCCACCACAACGCAGGCTGCACCCTGCCCTGGTGCGGAGGAAGAGGTGGCAGAAAATGCAAATTTGCAAAAGTGAATATTTTAAATTTGTCAGAAATAACCATTTCATAGGAGAAACGTAGTAAGGAGGCTGAACCTACGTCTTGCACTGTTTCATTGAGGAGCTAGAAAGTCAGCACAGGATGGTGCCAAAGATGTTGCAGGGTATTTTTGAAAACAAGCTGATTGCAGCTAAGTAAAAAAGATCTTTCGCGTACATCGAGTGGCCTATAGAATTAATGTTTTACTTGAGTGATTTCAGCCTTGAGGTCGTGGGTGTAGCAGAAGTGGGGGCACGTTATCTATTTAGATATACCTTTGGGTTTACGTATATTGAAGGGGGTGGAGGGGTGCGGCTTCAAAATAAGCCCTGTGAACTGTCTTGGAGAAGTTGGCCGGTCTAGAGGGTGCCGGGAGTAAGCGCACGGAGCGTGGAGGTGCTGCGGGCCGGCAGGCAGCGGGCTCGCCCCGCACTCCCTCCCCAGCCACCGCGCCTGCTGCCGCCGGCGTCCGGCGGGGCCCGAGGCGGGGCCCGGGGCGGGGCGGGGGTGGCCGGGCCCCGCGGCGGGGAGGGCGGTGGCCGGGCCCAGCCCGACCCGCCCCGCGGCCGCGCAGCCCCCTCGCTGCCGCCTGTCCCCCGCAGCACATGACCCGCCATGGAGACGCGCCGCTGCTGCCCAGAAGTTTGGAGCCGAGGGAGCGGGCGGCGGCTGCCTCCGAGGGGACGGCGGCAGCCGGTGCCCAGCCGCGGGCGGCAGAGCCGGGCGGCGGGCAGGTGAGGCAGGGCGGCGGCAGCCGGGCTGGACGAGGGGGAGGCAGCAGCGCCGAGACGCCCGGATCGCAGCGGCTGCCCCGGCGGCGAGGGGCGAGGGGCAACTTCGGCAGCTGCTCCGGGCGAAGTGCGAGCGCAGACTGGGAGGCGAGGCTGCCCCGCGGCCGAGGAGGGAGCGGCGGCTCAGCCCCTGGGGATGCTGTCGGGGCGTGGCGGGGGGCCCCCGGCTGCCCGGAGACCCCGCTGAAGGCGGTGTTCCGGGTCGTGTTGTCGCGGTCGGTTTCCTCCGCCTTGGTCCCGGCGGCTTGAGAGGAGCGCTGAAGGGGAGGGGCTGTCGCGGGCAGATGGTGCCGAGCGCTTCCCGACGGCTGCCGGCGCGGATAGCACGAGGTGAAGCTGTCCCAGGTACCGTTATTCCTTCTGTATCCTCACAGGTGCAAGCAGCGCTGGACTGCCTTCGGCTCAGATGGAGGCATCGCTCGAAGGAAGCGGGGACAGTGAGGTGTCCTTGGGACGGTAGCAAAAGCGAAGCGCTGCGTTCCTCGGCTGGCCCGGCTGCCCCCCTCCCGCGAGGCAGTCTTCTCTGCAGCTTTGTTGTGTTTTCGATCCAGTAGAGTGTGGGCTGCTGCTGGCAGCTACAGGATGAAGTCGCCTCCCTGCTGCATGTCTCTTTCTTCCCAAGCATCCCTGGAGGAGCCAGGGAGTAGCACATCCTTGGGCTCCCTGGACTCCAGTGTTTTCTCCAGTGAGGAAGAGCAGGGGCCCCTGCTTCAGAAGGCCATTCCCTCCTTGGACTGCTTTACTATCAATGTAGGAGGCAGCCGCTTTGTGATGTCCCAGCAAACTTTGTCTTGCTACCCTGACACCCGTCTTGGCAAACTTGCTGTAGTGGTCTCTGCTGCCCGGGATGTGGCCTCTGCCCTTCTTGAGCTTTGTGATGATGCCAACCTTGTGGAGAATGAATATTTCTTTGACCGGAGCTCACAGGCATTTCACTACATCCTGAACTACTACCAGACAGGGAGGCTGCATGTGATGGAGCAACTTTGTGCACTCTCCTTCCTCCAAGAGATCCAGTACTGGGGTTTGGATGAACTCAGCATTGATTCCTGCTGCAGAGACCGGTGAGTTGTGGGAAGATGCAAAGTGCATGATAGTAGGTTGATTGAGCTCGGCTTTGACTTGCATGGAGGGACGTTCAGGTGAAAGGCCCAGCAGTTGGCATAGATGACGTAGCTGAGAATCGGGAAAAGTGTACTCAAAGCTGGATGAGTTCAGCCCTGAATCCTGGTGTAGAGGTGAATGGATGTTAAAACGAGAGGAGGTGTGTTGGGTGAGATCATTGTTGACCTTTACTAAGGGACAGGCTGGCAATGGGGTCAAGATAGTGATATCCTAAAGGAAGGAGGGTCTGGGTTGACCTGCACTGGCTTTGGACTGGCTCTGGACAATGTTGGAGATGAAAAAGATTGTGAAAGGAGAGATGTCCCTTCAGTAATCCAGTTTGGGGTTGTCCTAGTTAGAGGTATGGGATGTGAAGTCAGGCATGGTGCTGGGAGGGTTTGGAGCCTCCTCACCCCATACTTTCCATTCTGGAGGATTGCCAGATCCAAGCTGAAGAGGCAGAAGAGGGGGTGGTCACCTGCCAGGCTGAGTGTGGGTGGCATGGCTTCAGGAGGAGCTGTGCTGGGAAGCATCACACATGGATGTAGCAGCTTACAGGGAGGAGGCAGCAACAGCGGGAACATGGCTCACTGGAGGCAAATTGTAACAGGCAGCTTAGGAACGAGGTGGATTTTGACTGAACCACCCCCAGGATGTTTCTGTTAATTCTAGATGAAGTTAATTTTTTTCCCACCATTTTTAGTGTTAACAGTTAGTTTGTTTTTATTGAAAAGTGAATTCTCTAGAGAGCGTAATTTTTTATCTAAAGGGGTCATGTCAAAAATATTAGAAAGAAACGAGCAAGCAACCCCAGCTAAAAAGGATACTGAAGTTATCCTACACTAGCATGGTCCAGTTCTGCAGCTGGAAGAGCTGGATCCTAGTTGTCATCTTTCTTCCTTCCCTGGTAGGTCTAACTGAAAGCTCCTACTTCCTTGGTGGTGCAAGGAGCTACAGACCTCTTTGGCATAAGGAGAAGTAACTGTGTATCAAATTAAGGCAAAATTTCTTAGTCCCTTTGTCTAAGGTTTGAGATTTGCAGCAGTCAGGAAACATAGACACAAAAGAAAAGGGGTTTTTTTCGTGTACTTTTGGAATGTTTTTCATGATACTGCTCTGTAACTGCACTCTTGCTCTCACAAAACACACAGCCATACATTTCCAACCTGGAAGTTTTACTCAGCACAGATGCTTGTGCACTTTATGTGAGGACCCATACATTTAAAGAAAGAAAGATAACTTGTCATAGCATGTATTGATCAGAACTTCATCCATGAACTGCATGTCTTTTATTATGCCTTCCCTTTTACTATTGCAGATACACACCAAGATAATAAAAATGCAATATAATTAATAAAATTGAGGAGAATTTAGAAACAGAAGGTCTAGTTGTGCCAGGATTGCTTACAGGAATGCATGTTAGTCATGCAGCAGACCCTACTGTAGTCGACATGATCCATATAAATAACACTCTTTCAGAATAAAATTACTCTGCACAATTAATAGAATCTTCAACCATGTTTTTGACATCAGGGTTTCCTGAGCTCACATGATGTAATGTGTATTCTTATGCTTCATGTGGTAGTGGAAATGTATGTGTATTGGTATTAAAAATCTCTTTGGGGTGATTCCTGGGCAGGTACTTCAGGAGGAAGGAGCTGAGCGAAGCCCTGGACATCAAGAAAGATGCAGAAGAACTGGATGCCCAAGATGAAGAAGAGGACTTTTCTGGTAGCCTCTGCCCCAGTGTCAGACAGAAACTTTGGGAGGTTTTGGAAAAGCCTGGCTCCTCTGTAGCAGCCAGGACTTTTGGCACTCTGTCCATGGCTTTTGTTGTTGTGTCCATTGCCAACATGGCTTTGATTTCGGTAGAGCTAAGCTGGCTGGCACCACCGCTACTGGATGCCCTAGAGTACCTGTGCATTGCGTGGTTCACTGTGGAGTTTGTTCTGAGGTTCCTGTGTGCACGGGATCGGTGCCGCTTTCTGAGGAGTGTAGCAAATATCATAGACCTCCTTGCTATTTTGCCTTTCTACATCACCCTGCTGGTGGAGAGTCTGTGTGGTGGGGAGAGCTCCCAAGAACTGGAGAACGTGGGGCGCATTGTCCAAGTACTGAGACTGCTCAGAGCCTTGCGGATGTTGAAGCTGGGAAGACATTCCACAGGTATCTTTGGCCATGGAAGTGGTAATACTTACTTTTGCTGCATGCAAGAGTTATCCCCAGGCACGGTCCTCCATTTTGTGTGCACTTCTGCCTAAGCTTTTTTACCCAATCTATTAGCAGTAATGGGCTGTGAAAAATCTTACTTTTGGACATTGATAATTGAGGCGCAAGGACCTTTTCTGGTAAATTTTAGCTCTTCGTAAAGCCAGAGCATATTGTTTGCATGGAACATTTACAGAAACAAGCCCCAGAGTTGCATGCTGGAAATCATGCACCAGTCATTCCATGTCATAAGGTTCCAAATGTGTTGATTTGATTTTATTAGGGATGAAGCAAGGGAAGAAGCAGAGATTGACCCACACTCTTTGCATTATCAGAGTCCCGCTAATGACCACTTATAATTACCTGTCACAATTTGTTTTGTATATACAAATAAATACATCATGATTTTGTCTACCTCTTAGATCCTGAAAGCAACTGTGTTAGAGAGTGTTTCAAGAAAAATGTTTAAAATTAATCTTACCAGGCAGTGTAAGTGTTGAGGGGCTCTCAGGCCCCATTGAACACACTGGTATCTGTGTGGTATGCGGAGCACAGCTGGAGGCTGCTTACTGAGTAGCACCTAGGTGGAGCACAGAGCCACAGCGGCAGGTTCAGTCACCCCTTGGTGTGGGGCCCTTTGCCTCTAAGCCCTCCTGACAGGTCAGCAGACAGATGAACAGCAAGCAGGGTCGGGTGGTAGGTGAAATGCATTTCCGAGAACTTTTATGTTCACTCTGAGTGGTGAAAGGAAGGCATAAAAAGTAACATTTTTTTCAGTGGAAATTTATCAGTGGAAGCTGGAAGTGATTGGAAGGTGTTACATTTCCCCTTGTGTTTACCTCATTTTTTATTACTACATCATGACATGTGCATGCCTGGCTATATGAAAGAATAAAATCTGCACTCCCACCACACCCTCTCCATGCCATGATGTTGTCCAGTGCTTGGAATTTTCAAAATGACTTAAGTATGTTCCCACTTAAATCAGTGCTGAATATGGTGCTGAATTTGAAAGGAGAAATGTTCAGCCAACAACACTTGGAGCTTTGAAAAATTACATCCTAACAGTAGATCATGGTCTATGTCCCTCTTTACTAGCCTGTTCTGAAGATGGTGATGACCGTTATTATGTGGCACTCGCCATACCTTTCCAGGATTTCCAGCTATGAAGCAGCAATGGGTCGATCCATCCTCTTTGTGAACTGGCCCCCATTCAGCAGGAATTAGTGTGCTCACAGCAGCAGAATGTCTTCCTATTTTTGTTCCCACTGAAGGGCAGAGAACCAATGACAGAGAGTAGCTTTAATGCTACTGAGCATAGTCATAGTGGTTTGGGAAGTATCTTAATCTTACTTGCCTAATACTGATGCCTGCCTGTGTCTTAGAAAGCAGGCAAGAGGAAGCTTGTAATGATTCAGTCTGTCAGTTTGTTTTGCTTCATTATATTTTTTGCAGGGTTTGGGGCAGGCATGTTTGCAAGGAGGCTGCTACCCACTTTTGATGGTAGCTGTAATGTGAATACATTCCCCTCTAATTGTTTTTTGAAAATAAGAAAAAGATTTGAATTCATCAAGGCACTTTTCCTTGAATAACAAAATAGCGATCCAGAAGTACGTTGGTTCTAGTTTAAAAGTTTCCAGGTTATCACGTTTTATTGTTAGAAAATGAATGCATGAAACTTAGTTCTATGGATCTTTCTATCAGCTCGAAAACAGATGGTTCAGCTGTTTGTGTAGTAAGTGTTAATTTCAGGTATATTAACTTTCAGGGATGGTCTAAACTTTTGTGTCTATTTATTCTTAAATTGATTAAAATATTACCACAGTTTAGATCATAATACTAAGCACCATTGACTTTAGTAGCTCCCTGTTAGGTAGAAGAAAATTATATAAATTGTATATAAATCTAGTCTCCAAAGCTGGAAGTGAGGTACTCTTTCTACTTCAACCAAAGTACTAGTTTCAAAATACAAGCAGCAACATTATCTAGCTATTTAAGCCATCAAGGGCAGCATTACCATTGCTGTGCCTGCTTCTTTGGTGGTTCAGTTGGTGCCCGCTTAGGCCCAGAACACTTAATAAAATCTGTATAATTTAAATGTAGAAAGTCACTGTTTTGATCTTCTATTGGAGGAAGTGGTGCTACTAAGATGAAACATAGCCGTAATAAATCAAAATAAAAACATAAGCTAGCAGATCTGAAGCCCTGTTTCTGACCACCAGTGATATGTAGCACAAGAGAGTTTGCTAATGTGGTTCTAACCACATCCTTAACCACAGCTGCTAATATAAGATGATGCCCGAGTACCATACACAGAGACTATCCTCCTTGGACATTCCTAGGCAGTCCTGATAAATCTCAGCATTTAGGGGTGGCCCTTGCAACTCTTCTGTTCTCTTGCCTTGGATCTGGCAGCTTAAAGCTGCCTCCTGGTGAAGCTTCTCTCGGACTTCTGCACTCTCAGACCAGGCAGAGCTTCCTTCATACACTGCTCTCCTGATTTGTGTCGCAAGAGGAGTGCAAGATCAGAGTGCAAGAGATGACTTGCCTGAAGCCACAAATTTTCTCCTCTTTCATCAAGGAGGAGTGTTCACAATCACAAGGAGAACATCTCTGTAACACTGCATAGATGCATAGCAAAGCTGGGATCACAACAGCAGCCTGAATCTTCACCATCAGAGACAGAAACTAATTATGCAAAAACATACCAATTATTTTCTTTACTTTAAAGAAATGGCAACTTAACCCTTTTTGTGGGGAAGGGACAAGAAAATAAATAATAATTTCTGCCCCTTTGAAAGCTGAGCCCTGTTAGGAGCGATGTGATGCCTAGAGATTCCTAGGCTAGACTGGTGTGAGTATGTAATTATGCAAAGTGCTGTACTTCATCAAGGAACAACTGAGAAGCACCTCTATTGTAACACCTCTATTGAGAAAATGTGCAGTTAGAGGGTGAGACCACTCTTCTGAGATGTTAACATTCTGGATTTTAGTGGCATCAAGAATAGGTGAGAACTGAATCTGCATTTCTCACATTCTCTGATGCTCCTCAGATGCTAGCTTCCTCTTGGGGTCATGTTTTGTGTGAAGTCCTGCTGGTCCTCCTCTGGGAAGCACTTACAGATTGACTCCTTGAGGAGAAGTAGGATGTGAGCACCTTAATTTGTGATGGCAATGGGCATATGTTTGAGAGAAGGCTGTAGCATATGTCAAGATGTGATGCCTTTCGATTCATGAAAAAGGAAAACTTCATCACTTTTAGTGCTAAAACTTCAGGATGATTTAAATGCAGTGTGCCAATTGAAACTCCCAAACAACAGCTTGTATTGCTAAGTCTCTGGTCAGTAGAGTGATGGAGCTTGACCTTCATGGCAGAAACACTTCCCCTTCCTACTGCTGGCCCCAGGGCTGGGGCTGCTCATCTGCCCTATGTCAGGTCTGTTACAGCACTGTGACTACTTCCAGCAAACCGAGTAACTGAGCTGTTACAGCTCCTGGCAAGGAGTCCTCACGGGATGTCATAGGAGTTGCTGAGGTGTCTGTGCTGGAACAGCACTAGCTTGGCTGTGTGCTAAGGCTTGGAGACATTTTTAAAAGTTACAAAATAGTATAGCAGTATACATTATTGTTTTGAATACCCCAATTCCCACTTAGAATGACCTGGGGAATCCAGTAACTGATTCATAGATTTGTCTAAAAATGTCTCCTGGCTTCATCTGAAGACAAGAAAAGATGAGGTAATTTTAAATTGAAGTGCCTTCTTCCTGTGTCACCAGAAAGAACTTATGTTGAACTTATGAACTTACACTTCTACCTTGTTCAGTAGGAAGTTTTACAGGGGAATAGATGATAGTAACCTCCTTGGCAGATGAGAGTTTGATTTGGATCCTTCCAGTTGTCTCACACAGCTTTTGCACTGCTGATATTAGTGCATTTTCAAAATGTGGAGGTAGTCATATTAACTGAGAAAATATTACACTGATATATCTTATTCCCCTTGTGTTGCAGATTTAAACTATATCATTATAATAAACATTCTAACCAACAGATCATAGTTATAGTAATATGAAGCCTGGATATGGGTAAGTTCTTAAGTGGAGTTGGTAAAAGAAAACATTAAAAAGGTAACATTCCCTACAAACTCTAGTGTTTACTTCCACTGTTTGCTGTACATAAAAACTTTAAAACCCAATAGACCTGAAAGGGAAAAGAAAAAGCCAGGAGCAAGAAGAAATTTTAACATCTTGTATTTTGAGACTGAGGAGAGAAAAGCAAATAGAATTGCTTTTTACACTAATTAGCATATGAAGTCTGCAAGCAGAGGCAGAGCTCCCATAAGCTCTTTTGCAAACACTAGTTTAGTTAGAAGTGTACCCCATAAAGGGTATTTCATAAGGATTATGTTTTTCTCATTTATAAAACAAAACATTTTTAAAGAACAGTATTAAAAACAAAGCCAAAATCACTTGTGATTCAAAATACAATTTCAATCTCCTCCGTGTCTCAGCGGAGTTCATACCCTGTTATCTTCCTTCTTTGTTTATGTGTGCAACATTTATCTATTGCACTGGTATTGGATTTACTTTCCTGCTTGCTTTGTCAGGCAGCCTTGAGGCAGCAGCCCTAAGAGGAATGTGGGGGTAAGGAGAGTGGTCGGCTGCACACGAACAACCTGGTGCAGTACATTGGTGAATTAGCAGAGTACCAGGCTAGCACTGGGAGGCTTTGCCATCTCTGGTTTTGACCCAAGTGCAGCTGCTGCTGGAATACCATAGTTGTTTGATGTCTACAGATAAAGACATTGGTAGATTTGGAGGAGAAAGAGGAGTCAAAGAGAATCTTTAAACGCACTAAAAACTACAAAAGGATTGGAAAAAGTCTTCATCAAAGAAAAAGCTACTGGGTGACTGAACTGGGTTCTAAGCACCCACCTGGGAACATGAATTTGTTAACTTGAGGGTTGCTTGGTCCAAAAGAAAAGTACAACAGTGGCTGGAATACAGGAGCTTGGCCCATTCAGACTCAAAGTAGAAATCAGGTGGTTTTAAATGGTTATTTAGATAACATTAAATACTGTGCTGGATCTTCTTATAGCCAATTACTAAATCAAGATTGGTTAGTTTTTCTAAATTCTAAGTGTACATAGTTTGAATGATAAGTGATGGGAATTTCTATGCTCTGTATTAAGGAAATGGAGATGATAGCAGTGGTTCAGTCTAATATTTTAATCTATTTCTTTAAGTCGCATTTTCCCAGTAGTGTTGAGAGCAGCACCCCTTTTTCTTAAGGCACATTCACAGTCAAAGAAAAACATATGGCAGTCAGCGTTTATCTCAGAGATGTTTTGCAAAGAAGTCATGACGACCGCTATGTGAATCAACTTACTGACGGCATTTCTTTTTCAGGCTTGCGGTCTCTTGGGATGACCATCGCACAGTGCTACGAGGAGGTTGGCCTTCTGCTGCTTTTCCTCTCTGTAGGAATCTCTATATTTTCCACTGTGGAGTACTTCGTTGAGCAAGGTGTGCCAGGCACAACCTTCACAAGTGTACCTGGTGCTTGGTGGTGGGCAACAACTTCCATGACAACTGTTGGTTATGGTGACATTAGACCAGACACTACCATTGGTAAGGTAGTGGCCTTCATGTGTATACTATCAGGAATACTGGTTTTGGCTTTGCCAATAGCTATAATAAATGACCGTTTTTCTGCCTGTTACTTTACACTGAAGATAAAAGAAGCTGCTCTTCGGCAGCGTGAAGCTTTAAAGAAACTCATGAAGAACTCATCCAGCGATTCAAATATCAATGTTAATTTGAGAGACATCTATGCACGCAGTGTCATGGACATGTTACGGCTAAAAAGCAGAGAGAGAGCAAGTACAAGGAGCAGTGGAGCAGATGATTTTTGGTTTTGACTTTGACGTTATTTAGCATTGTATAGCAAATAGACAAGTTCAAAAATGTAGTATTAAGCATCTCTTTTTTTATTATGTGCCACATAATGTATTTGTTTCTCCAGCTGGAGTTTTACTTACAGACTGAGATAGCTGTTGTAAACAAAAGGCAGAATTTATAAGATGGAGTCTCTCAGTTTGCTTTGAAACCTGCTCCAGAACTGGACTGTGGTGGATGAGATAGGAAATAATAGGTCCATCAAACTAAAACAATGATACAATCACTTGTCTATGAATCTTATGTCCTTGCTAATGTATAATAATAAAGTAGTAGTGAAAATTGACACAGTATTTCCATATTCTAAGGTCTGTAAGATTTATGTTTGCATTGGAAGAACAAAAGTCAAAGACGTGAAGAAAAATTGAAAAGGGTAGTCTAAAAAAGTGAAATATTGAATAAATTTTGAATGATGTTCCTATAATCAGCTTCATCTTGACGCTCTTTCTTATCCCCATCTGCTACTCCACTTGCAGGAAAATAGCTTACTAGACTCTGGGAGGTAGAATGTTCTCATTTCAAGAGAAGCCAAGGGCTATCAGATGCATGGTGGGTATCATCAGGAGACAGGTGAAAGTATTAAGCAGATGCAAGTTCTGCATCAAAGTATAAAATAGTAATGAACTGTGTGCCATAATGTAGAGCATCCTCTGCAGTTGCTCTAGAAGTTGCAGGAGCTAATACAACATAGAATTTACAAACTTAGTTTGAAATATGTCTTCTGTGTGTTGTGATTCCCATCACTTATTTGTGTAGCGAAGAAGTTTTTGTGCTCAAGTCACTGGTGGCTAACAGAAGAAACAGAAATGGTAAAAGATAACAAGCTACTAATTTCTCTATCTTCCATTAAAATCAGTAGGTGTTCCAAGTGGACCAGATTTTTTAAGAATTAATAGTCTTCACTGACCCATTATTAGAAATACCCTTCATCAAAAGCTTGTGTTCCAAAGGGAAAATGAGCACTTGTTGATCTGGATGCTTATTCTAATGTAGTAATTAAAGTTAAAATAAGCAAAGGTATTTTTGCTAAAGTTTCCCACCCTTTACTTCTCCAGTGGCCCAGTATCATTCTTAGCAAACAAAACTTTTATTTAACCTAATTTCACTGTCCTAGACTACAGCATTGTCAAAGTATGCATATAGCTTGACTAGTAGGCTAAATATAAAACCACAAACCTCTCTCATTTCATGTTTCCTTTGGGCAATGTAATTACAATCATTATTTACAGTTGACATTAATACTTGCTAAAAAGAGACATCTATTAACTGTGGATAATTTCATTATATAAGGTATTTATGTGCATAGAAGGCTTAAATTACCTTTGAGAATATGTGAAGGGGCAAAATACCCTGCTTTTAATAAACATTAAATAATAGTTGTTTTGAAACAGCAGTGTGTTTTCCTCCTATCCTCTGTAAATGCTGGTGTAAACGTAATTATAGCAAGGAAAACTTGCAAAGGCTCCAACCTTGATGCAAACCAAGCAGAATTTATTTCAGCATGAAACTTCTGATTTGTCAGCTGGCATCAGTCAGAATTTGGATTTGGGACCAATGTGGCACATGAAGCTGTCACCAGGGTCAAAAGGAAGCCAAGGGAAAACAGAAGATCCAAAGAGTGTGTCTTGCTCTACCAGAAACTAAGTGTGAAAATTCATAGGTCAGCCTTCACAGTCTGTGTTACACAGTGAGCAAACTCTGTTATCACAGTGTTCCCTTCTGCCCAAATACTCTATGAATTTGTCATAAAACTCCTGTTAATGTCCAGAAGACAAAATTAATTCTGCAGTGGAAGGTTTGATGCATCCCACTCCGGGTATTATTTCATTGCTCCTCAGAGCCGGAAGTCTCTCAGGCTGCACAAATTGTACAGGCTGTTTCTCATTCAAAAGTCATTCTAATTATAGAGAATTAGGAAGAAGCTTTCATTGTAGAAAGGCTGTTTTCTAATGTCTTTTGTGCTTTCTTTTACAGCATCTGACTGTTTAAGAAAGGAAATGAAGTTAGATAGCTGATGGATTCTCTTTAGGGACAGGCTGCTTTTATTGCATCCTATGCTTTTTATGAAGAACCCAAAAGAATAAGAGAAATGTTCTGGGATGTATCAATTGATTCACTTTTTTTCACGAGCTCTGCAAATAACGTCTCATAGAAATGCCCATGGGAAAACATGTCTGAGACAATCCAGTAGCTGCCTTGGTTTCTATTTGCAGACCTCTTGATTTTAAATTCAAAGTCTCTCAAGAAGTGTTTGTCAGTCATGTTGCTTATGCAGCAATGTTATCTACCACATGATGGGCTGACACTAGCAAATCATTTTGCAGATGAAGTCCAGTTCTGCTTTCAGCTCTGACAGACAGAAGGACCAGAGCGTTCGTACTGAGCAACAAACAGTACAGGACATTACAACTCTGAAACATGAAGCTACACCATGTACTTACTACCACAGATTCAGAAAAAAGCTCATTCACCATTAAGGCACGAAATTAAGGACGTTACTGTGCTATCTTTTGAATATCATACTGAAGATAAGAAACGACCTCTTGCCCTCACATCTGTTCTGCCTTTTCCAGCCCACAGCAGACTTGGAAGAAAGGATCATGAGTCAGAACATCAGTACCATTATCTGAAAAATCAGCATTGTGGCTTAAAACACCAAATATTTTCAAAAACTGGTGTCAAAGGATGTAGCTGCAGCCTTGGTTTCCTACTACAGGAAACAATAATAGTGGAAATGCAGTGGAATAGACAACAGTGCAGACTAACAATCTGAAAATTCTTGTGTATTTGTTTCTAGGTGCTTAGAGGCAGCTTTTACTTCGGGGGAGTGTGGTCCAACCACATCAGAACTTTCTAAAAGTGAAATTGTTATTTGTTGTTCTCACTTTGAAGAAAGCCAACAGCCTCCTTGAGTTGCATCAGGCAGAGCAGCAGCAGCAGCAGCAGGTCAAGGGATGTGGTCCTGCTCCTCTGCTTAGTCCTGGTGAAGCACATCTGGGTGCTGTGTCCAGCACTGCCCTCCTCAGTACAAGAAAGACAGGGACATACTGGAGATAGTCCAGCAAAATACTGGAGTGCCAGGTTGTAGATACCAGCATGCCAGGGAACCCCCATGTCCAGGAGAGCTGGGTCTGCTGGTAGCTGTGGGTGGTTTATCACTTCTGGGGCCAAGTTACAGAAAAGTATTTAAAAATTTGTGTTTGGTAATATTTCACTTGTATCTAAAATTGTGATTTACCTGTTGCATTACTGATATTGATCCTGAATGCATAATTCACTGATCACTGGTTAATTATGTGGTGTTAGTAAATCAATAAACCACTTCAGTCTCGATTTGGTATCAACTATGTAAGTTGAGCAATTTCACCCTAGGACAATTTTTCTACTAACTCTGAGCTTGTGGGACTGCTGTGTGACAAATCTGGCAAATAGAGTTGAGCACAGAACAGACCAGCAAGGAAAGGGGGAAGTTGCGAGGTCTTTTACAAGTTAACACCCATTTATTTTTGTTTTCTGACATAACAAAGTGTTCTGATCTTGTTATAATTATTTTGATAATGAGTGACATGCTTTTCTCATTTTCTACAGCATTATCCTCTCAACCTCCACTAAGGTACACAGGTATACACACAGCTCTACCGGAACATATTTTGATGATATGCCCACCATCTAAACTGCACTAAAGTAGCTGTTGCTCTGCTAAGTTAGTTGTCTGTGCTCTTATCATATGGCATCACCACTGAAAGGGTAAAGCAGCACAGGCTGGAGTCACACTGCTCATTGCAGACAAGGGGTCTCCAGAGCTTTGAGCTCTTGAAAACACCATTCATCAAAAAGGAGTCCTGGAGTCAATAATAAGTCAATAATATCTCTAGGACTGACATGTGTTTTTCAGTTATAACCTCTTGTCAGTTAGTTTTTTGACAATTTTAATGGATTCTGTAATGTTACAGCTTAGTCTTTTATTTAAACACAAATACTAAAAAACACATACATGTCCAGCCAAAAGCAGAGCTGCCATACACTTGCTGTTTGTAAGAGTCTGATGAGATGTTTAAGTTTGGTGTAGTGAGCTTGACCTGATGAGCAGTCAATAACTAATGCTATTCCTTCAGAAAATGGTTTTTCAACAAAGACTGAACTGAAGAATTCAGTTATAATAAACTCTGTTGTTGTTTTTGATATATGAAATAGAAACTTTTCTGACAAAACTTTGACCCCAACATACAGGGCTGTTGCTTCTGTTCTAGGAGGGCATTGTCAGGAAGATGGAGAGCACAGCTCATTTTGTGTGTGCCTCTCACAGGTGTGTTTGAAAAGTGTGAGCATCTACACCTCTTCTCACAGGAAAACAGGAGGTAGATTTTGTGCAGATGGCTCTTGCAGACTGTCCTGTTATAGGATTTCTATGCGAGACAAAAAAATTCTAGACTAACAACAAAGCCTATTTAAAGGTATTCGGGGCACTGGTATCTATTTTACTTATGCTAAATATCTGCTCTGCAGACATCAACAATACCTTTAGCTGGGGTGAGGATAAGGAAGAGATCCCACCTAATGTCACAAAAGCAGGTACAATACCAGCCAATGCAAGCATCAGTTGCTTGCAGTCTTTTTCAGGTTCCAAAGAAGTTGTCTGTGAGATAAGATATGCCAAAGAGTGAGGAACCTAGAACAGACTGAAGCTTGGCTGGGTCTTTTAAAAAGTCTACAGTGTTCATCTAATTAAAATTATGTAAAATGCCTATTATAATGTAAAAAACTTTGTAACAGCTTCTCAAAATGAAATCATCTTCCTTATCCAGCAAAGCAAGATTCCTGCAGATGTAAGGTTTTATCTAATTATACCTAATTTTGTACAGCTTTTAATAAAACTAAAAGTGCTTATAAGTCATGTAAAATCATAGAATCATAGAATAGTTTTGGCTGGAAGAGACCTTCAAGATCATCAAGTCCAGCCTTATTCCTATCCCTGTCAAAACCACTAAACCATGTCCCTAAGCACAACATCTACCGGTCTCTTAAACACCTCCAGGGATGGTGACTCCACCACCTCCCTGGGCAGCCCATTCCAATGTCTGACAACCCTTTCTGGAAAGAAATGCTTCCTAATATCCAGCCTGAACCTCCCCTGGTTCAACTTCAGGCCATTTCCTCTTGTTCTGTCCCTTGTCACCAGGGAGAACAGACCAACTCCCACCAACTCCCACCTCACTACAACTTCCCTCCAGGTAGTTTTAGAGGGTAATAAGGTCTCCCCTCAGCCTTCTTTTCTCAAGGCTAAACAGCCCCAGATCCTTCAGCCTTTCCTCATAAGACACATGCTCCAAACACTTTCCTAGCTTGGTAGCCCACCTCTGTACCCTCTCCAGCACCTCAATGTCCTTCTTGTAGAGAGGGGCCCAAAACTGGACACAGTATTCGAGGTGTGGCCTCACCAAAGCCGAGTACAGAGGAATGGTCACCTCCCTGATCCTGCTGACTAGACTATTCCTGATACAGGGCAGGATGCCATTGGCCTTCTTGGCCATCTTGGCACACTGCTGGCTCATGTAGTATTACTGTGTAGTCCTGTAAACTGATACACTTTCATTTCTAATGGCTTGACTCAGAAAAACTATTCTATTTCCAGCTCTGTGCCGCAGAGATAGATCCTGGGAAATGGCTGAAGTGTGCATGACTCTTCACTACCTAATGCATGAACAAGTTTCTCAGGAGAACTTTGAAGAGAATTCAGAACAACCTCTTGCAATTGCCATAGAAAAGCAGCAGAGTGAATGGACTTGTCCTAGACACCTTTTTTTTTACACAACCAAAAAGGCAATTGGCTTGAAAATAGTTAAAAGATAACTAATCAGGTCACTCTTTACAGCTGGCCCTGTTACAGCTTTCTGAATTGTAACTCTCAGCCTGAGGTATGAAATACATTATGCAATCCAACCATGTTGAATTATGGAAAAATATTCCAAGATGAACATGTTTCTGCTTAAGAACAGCTGTTCAGTGAAGCAACATTCACAAACTCATAGTTTTTTTGTCCTAAACCAGCAACATCATTACAGACTTCAGAATATAATGTCAGAAGCTGCCAGAGTTACAAGCTCCATGAGATCCCTCCGTAGCTTTTGCGATGTGTGCTAGATGCTGAAGTGATAAACTCTCTTACTACAGTAGCCCTAAACAGACAGATTAATCCATTATTCATGATGAGCATATGACAAGAAAAATAATGAAGGTAGAACAGGAAAGAGAAAATTAAAACTATTTTTAGTTTAAAATAAGAAGTTGACATTCTCCAGCTGAGTTTTACCAGTGTCTTTTTGTGACTGACCTTGTGTTTCACTCCTCATATAACCTAAGAAATGAAGAACACACAGTTCAGTGCAGAGGAAGACATTCTTTTCAGCTTATTAACTGACATGCATCATAGGTCCATACCACAAATTAGATCATATAGTACTAATTCATACCTCATCCTCACTATTCAGCCCTGTATGTCAGACACAGGTCTGCTCTGAACCATGAGTAAACACATGGTTTCATATTTGCATTGTTCTTTGGTACATCAACACCAAAAAAAAACCTTTTTGTAAGAAGTAAACTTCAAGTTAAAGGAATAAGATAATCTATTTCCAGTTCCTGCTGTTTGTTATTTCTGCTGTCAGTACTCATATACCCCTCCCATCTTCTCTTCCTGGCAGGAATTGCTGAGTAACAGATGGAAGAATTGCCAATCACAGTCTTTCGGTGTCAAAATGTAGACAAACCTACCCCACAAACCTGTGTTCTGTTTTCCTATATTAGAAACAAAATCCAAGGCAAAAGAAACAAGTGTGGTATTTCTCTCACAGCTACAAGGGCAGAATTGATTCGGAACCAACAGAACCACAGTTTTCCAAAGTACTGGAAGCTATATGCCTACAGTTGGTCAAAACTAACATGTCATGTAACACATCTATTTATACCACTAGGAAAACAGACTTCAGTAACAAAGAAAGAAGGAATACATTCTGAGAAAATACCTGTCTTCTGACTTTAGAGTTAATATATTAGATTGTGCAAATATGCCCAAGAGGCAAGATCCCATTGTGCAAGTTGTTGCACTAAATCAAAACACAGCCCTTTCCCAAATACCCTTCCATCCAAATGTGTAGGACAAACCAAACCCTATATTCAATTTGACAGTTAAGCAAAGATTGTCCAAAAGGCCTTCATATGGGTTTGTTGTTGGAGTGATGCAACATGTTCCCCATGGAAAATCTACTGATGTAATGGAATTACACCAGGATGAATTTGTCCCCCTTCCTAACCAACATTATAAGAGGCTTTGTTGTGTAAAAGCTGGATATGTGTGTGGGCCATAAAAACGACCAAAACCAACATCCAAATTATGGCCTCTGTTCCACAGGCTGCCTCCTTCAATATGGAAATGAATCCAGTTTGCTTGTGCCAAGCATCACAATGAACATTCTGGCAGACTGAGCTAACAAAATGCCATTGGCCATCATTCTAGCACGGAGGCTGCATTATGCTGCAAATGCTCCCATCAGCTGTCCAGCAGCAGACTTCATCACAACAGATGTGACAACACACAAGCCAAATGAAAATAAAGAAAAGGGAAAGCTCTTGTCCTCACCTATCACCAGGATTTCAGCCTGGTTTAGAGCTAGCGCATTTCCCTATCAGTTAATGTTCGTAGAGTTCAACACTAGAGTAAGCAAAATATTCAGTACAAAAATGATGGATGTTATTTATGCATTGTTTATGCTTTCTGTATCAAGAATGTCACTTTCTGATGACAATTCAGTACTTCAGTAATCATTGATTACATTTCCTATCACATACATCATCACAAACTGCAGACCTATCTCCAGCTGGTGGATCAAGACAGTTTCATTTATTCACGGTATGCTTCTGCTCACATTATCATTTCAGTTTCTTAAGTTCAAATGTGTTATTCTTGCCTGCATTTTTTTGTAAGTCTCATATCAGAGCTACATTTGCCAGAGAGACATGGTCCTTTAGATGATTCATGCTAGAATGATGTGTGGTCTGTGTTGGAGGCACTAATAATACTAGTACAAACAGAACACAGTACAGGTACAGTAACAGGACAGAAAGTTACTCAAGTGCCTGTTTCAGAAGTGGAAGTTGCTATACAGGATGCAGTAAGCCACAGCTTTTGACATGACACCCTGTAACTGAAGTCCAGTCTGTGCGGTAAAACCAAGTGGCCGTTAAATGACCCCAGTGAAATCCAGACCCACAATGTGTGCAGTCAGAAGGCGCTAGTCTGCACATCCTCAGCTCCCTCTCCAGCTTGCCTATGCTCATGTTTTTTCCAGTCAGTCCCCCAGTACTGTGGAAGAGACCCCACTAGGCCAGCTGCACCTGGGAGAACGCATTCAATGACACTGAACTTGCCCAGGGAACAAGTATTCTAGAATTTGAATGTGTTGAGCGATAAGGCATTATTTACACACTCAATTCTAGCCAGCGCGATACGCTTTTTTTCCAATTTCCTCACCTAACCTTCCTGTGTAGAGGTGTTCAATTAACATGGTAAAATATAATCTGTTAATTAAAAGAAAGATTTTAGCAAAGACAATTACGGATCTAAGTAAGGCAGTCAAGCTGAAAATACGTGATAGCTTGGGAATTGTAAAAATAATGAAAAGAAAACAAAAATCTTAAGACTAAATTATAGTATAAGCCTGGTCAAAGAAAGTCAGAAAAGTCAGAAACTAGTACAAGAGATAAGGCAAGTCCAGATTTGACATCCAGGTTCAGACATTAATTATTTCCAACCATCTAGCACATGGCAGCTCCCATGGAAGTACAAACTGTTCTGAAATGCACCTCAGCCTGTACTTTGGACAAGCATTAGAAATTTCTCATGTAGGATTCTGGCTTACCAGGTTAGGTAGGTAACTCAAACACTTAAAATTTTTAATAGATCTGGACAAGATCTGTTTTTAAGTGAGGGAAAAAGCACTGTAGCTGGATGTATACTTTCCTTATGGAAATAGTTACTAATCCTTCACACTCACATTTTTTTTTTCCTTTTTGGAATAAAACTATCTGAAGCATTTGTTTAAAGCACAAAGCAGATGAATACTCATAGCATTGCAGAAACAGGTTAATGCTCTGCCACATTCACTTCCTCCATTCCCACTCCAGCACACACAGAAGAAGCTCTTTTCCAGGGAAAGGCTGCTGAATAACCTTGGAAACATTGTAAAATGAATATAAGCTGAGACAAATTTCCCATCAGGGAAAAGCCTAAGTGGTAGGTTTGCTTCAGATGTCTGAGAAGTGTTACTATCTGCCACACAGTCCCAGAATTATGATAAGGGAATGAGAGAAAAAGGAAAAAAATAATCATATTAGTGAACCAGCCTGTTGTTTCTGACATGAGCATAACACAGTGCAATCCAGACATAAAGGACAGAGAAACCACAAACAAGTGTCAATTATTTTTCTCCATTGGTACCACTCCTCATCTGCAGCAACCAAACTAAGGGCGGGGATTGTAGCATGCAAAATATATCTGCCATGCTTATTCAAGTGATATAAAAATCAACAAGCATACTCCTCTCTTTCCAAGGAAACAGATAGCAACAGTCAGCACTGGTGCTCAAAATGGCTTTGGAGCAGCAGCACTTAACTGCTTCAAGTGGCCTAAATCAATGAGTTGCACTGATGGGGAGGATGCCTGCCAGGAAGTTCTATATCCCTTCTAGCAGCTGCAGGGAGGTCTCAGAGGTAACACCCGCATCTGAGATGGTGAGGCAGTGCTCGGATGCTGGGGAAGGTATTATTGCTGATGGACTTTGATTTCTGACTCTACAAAGTGTGTTGATCCTTACTTTATGGGATTTCTGGAGTCACACCAAACCTCTGCTCAAGAAGAGGCCTGCAGGTCTGCAGTTCGTAGAGGACCCTCTCTCTCATACAGCATCTCAGGGCTGCTCCAGAGCCTTGCACTGGGGAGGCAACACACCAGCTCTGACCTGGGAAGCTGCAAGGAAGAAGCAGCCATGACAGTGACCATTTGATTAAGCTGGCTTTTATTTTTTTCTTTGTTTGTTTTAAAAAAAATATTTATTTATTTATTTTCTTCTGTAATTTGAAATCAGTTTCTCTCCTCTACACAGGAAGGCAGAGTTTCTATAAGTCTATTCCTATGTTGTTGGCCTGTGTGCTTAGAAAACTATAGGGGATTTTGTAAACAAGCAATTAAAAGCTGCTTGAAAAATCAGTTCTGCTACCAGAAGGGTTCATTCTCAATTGCAGTATTCATATGATGCTATCACTACAGCAACCGAGCCTGTAAACAATACTGGTAGTCATGGATAACACATCATTATTTGGTTTAGCAATTAGAAACAAAAGCTTTGCCTGACTGTATTTAATTCCCATCATTGAAGGCTTCCTGATAGAAATGCTATTTCAAAAGCTTTGGTCTGAAGTATAAATACAGTAGACTTTGTCTGACATAAGGTCTGTGAAGAAGGTTAAGCTGCAGTGCTCCTCCAAGTCATCCGGGCTACTTATCCACTACGTTTCATTGCTGTGACCTGAGCTGTTACCCATGCTCTACCAATGCACACTTGCCTGCACAAAGGTAACACATTTATTAATGCATGTGGGTCCTTTTTCTTCCGAAGAAAGACAAAACTACTATTTAATTCTGCTAGCTAGAGAGTGGGATCAGTCTTTTCAGTTCCCCATGAAAGGCATATGGGGAATTCTGCAGAACTCATGTCATATAATGCCATACAGAAATATTTAACTCACCTACACCCTAAAAACTAGATACATCTAAAGAGGTGACCTTTGTAGAGCAAGGGTACTAAATCTAGAATAACATGCCAAAACTGTGCATAATAACTTAGAACAAAGAATTATTTTGGCATTGTCTCCTGCAGGGCATTGATATGCCTCAGGCAGCTACGTCGTACTGATGAAAAAGCCTCAAAACATTGAAGCTCTAATCTGCTGCCTTAAACCTCTCAGAAGAACTCCCAGTATGGATGAGCTATGTTACAACCAGCAGTGAAAGTCATCTAACCTAACCCCCAGATAAGCAAAGTGTAGAAAACTATACACTGAAACAGGTCATCTTAGTGCCTCTTCGCAGTCATTTACTCTAAAATAGGATGTCTAAAATATATTTTTCTATTATTCTCCATTGGCTGGAGGTAACTTCAGAGTGACTAGCTCCAGTTCAGCCACCTAAATCTTAGCACTCAAAATCAGGGAGAGATGAATCATTCCTCTTTAGCCCTTTTTGATGCCAGTAAGTTTATTGTCTAAGCATTCAACATACAAATTTCAGGAAAGTTCTTCATTCTGAATCCAGATAAGACTGCTTTGAATCAATCTAACTGAGCTCCAGCTGGAGAGCTATTCATGACTTGGGTAATGGTCCTTTCTGGGAAGATTTATTGAATTAAAAATAATAATAAAAATTATTTTCTCCTTCTTTTACTCAGTGAATCAGTTAAAAATACTTCCTTGGCTCTCTTAGTACTTACTCCCCTCCCTTAGCCCAAGTAAATCCAAGAATGAAATGTCTAAGCTTTGGTGGAATGAATCTGGGCACAATTATTTTGTATGTATTACATAACATCTTTTTAACCTCAGTTTCATGTAGCTCATGTTCTCCAGATAAAGATATTCATGGAATAAACCAAATAAAAATCTGAAAGACTTAAAGAGTGAAAAAAAATCAACAATGCAAACTTTGAGACCACACAGAGCACAACGTGTCACCTCTGGACTGTTTGCGGACTAATGATTGTGTATTCATGTTCTTATTTCTTCAGTTTTGCTTGTTTTCTATATTACATAACATAATCTTAAAAAGTTTGTGAAATTATGTTTTCATAAATTATAGTTCTACTCCTTCTATCTTGTCAGAAAGTGAGTTACATTTGCCATTTTATAGAATGAGAAATATTAATATTTCTTCCTCTCATAGAAAGGGAGCCATACAATGTTCTTTGAGTGATTGGCTACAAAACATGAATCATGATTACTGAATCACTGAAGTGAGCATTTCACAAACAGCCTTAAATATGAAACTTATTTATGCAAAACTGTTCCACAACTTCTTGTAGATAACAAGTAGTTGAGAAAGAAAAAAATCTCAGTCTTTAATTTCAAATCAAATGCAAGGCTGCTTTAAAACTGAACATTACCTGTAATAACCAATTTGAGCAACATTAATCTACTGTAGGCTCCCAGCAGTAAAAAAGGTATTCTCATATTTTAACTGATTTTTTTTTCATGATTTGTATGTTAAGCATGTTATTTTAAACACCTGTAAAAGACTGATGTTTATTTGACTTGATACATACCTGATGTTCATTTGACTTGTAAGAATATATAATGTAGCAAGTCTCAGCAGCATCTGTTATAGCTATATCTTAGTAAAGGCCATTAACTCAATGACAAAGACTTCTTTTAAATTACCTTTCATGCTTCATGTATATGTCCCACAAACATTATTACTGCTTCTGATCTGGACAGTAAGAATGTTCACACATTGACTTAAAAGTTGTCATTCTTAACAGAACTGGGGATGTGAATAGAAAAACACACTATACATGAAATAGTTAATTTGTATTTTTTAGAGACTGCTAACAGAATTCCATTCCAGATGGCAGTGAGAGTGCAAATCTGTTCTGTTCTGTGAGGATATGGGTGTTATAATAGGCTCCAATGGATCAGATTTATTTTTCAATGTTTTTTTCAGAGAACACTTTAACCATTTCAGCCAACTGCTGTTTGGTTTTATATACTCGGTATGAAGCATTTATATAAGATAATTGTTTGTTGTTACTCTCCACAAAATGCCATACCGTGGAGACTTTTCTAAGCAAATTATTCCTTACTAGTGGCATTTCCTCATAGAAGTTGATAAGCTGATTAGCCTACTAAATGCGGACAACCTGATCTTAAAGCCAGTCAGCTTAGGAACCAGACTTCCTCAATTGCCATAGGCTTTTCCCTTGTTTGACTCCTTCACCAATGTTCCACCTAAAAAGGTGCATTTTTTTGTCCATATCAGGACTCCAGTGTCTTCACATTTATCAAACCAAGAATGCTTATGGATTATTTCTTCACTCTGTGATGCTTCTCTGCCTCCCTGGCTGGTAGGATCTCTGTAGCTTTACAACCGGGATGTCAGTCTGGCAGTCTGCACTTCAACCCTAGGTACCAAAGTCCTAGGGAAATCATGAGACTATTAGCCTGAAGTAGATGAGTGTCTTTCATCACTTTTCAGCCAGTTCTTCCATGGTTTTGCAAAACAAAAACAAAGGTTGTGAAACCTTGAAGTTTTACATTTAAGAGGGATATTATTTTCAACTGACAGGTCCCAGCACTCTGCTCTGGGTATCTGTCCACAGTTGCACAGTCCCAGAAGGGTCCCTCAGCAGCCAGCACTGTGCTGCTTTCAGATGCCCCAAAAGTCAGCAGTTTCCTCCCAAACCTTCCCAGGTGTCTCCTGTCCTAATTGATGATAGTCTTTCTTTTAGGAAAGCCTCTTTCAACGGGGAACATGGTTTTGCTTGCCTCAGGAGCTTGATGAAGAAACACAGTAGAATACATTTAATACAGTCTCTGGACTACCTACTTCATTGTAAGAGCCAAGAATCTGACAAATACCTTATATATGTGTTGAAAGAGACAAAGAAGGAATGAGAACTACTGCCCACTCCTTCCAGTTAGCTACACCTCATCACTCAAAAACAATTTTTAAGGTTTCAAAATCTCATCTATATTTTCTGTCTTCCTTTTCTTGTTTTACTGAGGTTTGCATTTGTTTTGTAAGTTGTCCAAAAAGTTCTTCAGAATTCCTTTCAAAAGGGACTTCTCTGGTATGGAAAAGAAGAACCACAGCCTCTCTCAGTGTCTGTTCCACTTTTGAATGGCACAATATAGATGTAATTCCTTACTCCACTGTAAGGTAACCTGAAGAGTCATCAAGAAAACAAGTTGGCTATTTCATTTCAGCCTACTAATGTTCGACACTGAAGACCAACTACAATGAATTAACAGTGCATCTATTCAAGCTAAAAAGCAAAAATAAAACTGTTTTGTTTTAAGATAGCAGCTTGCTCTGATGCAAGGTGAATAATGATACTAAGAGATTAATAAATGGGTCTGTAAGCACTGGAATTTGCAGCCATGGTTTCTGTAAAACCAAGAAACCTGAGAGTAGAAGACTGAGCTCCCATGCTCTGGACCTGCTCAGTATTGAGATGAAGTGTGTTTTCCAATAATTGTGACTGGAAATTGTATTTGGGTTTATTTTGTAATTTGCATTTTCTTTATCACTCTTCAAATTTGCAATATTGCTTCAGCATGTATGGGTTTTTGTTCAGAAATTAAGCTGCCCATAATGACCAGAATACTAAAGGCAATGGTCTCGCTATACTGAAGCTTGAACAAGGAGATGGACTGTCCAAACAGTGAGAAATCTTGGTTTTCCTCTTAAATAAATTGAGAGAAGAAAACCACAACCTCTAATTCCCCCCTTAGGACTGTATTACTATACTGGCAATTTTCACTATAGAACCTCAAGAAAATTTAATAAGTATCTTCTTACTAATAAAAGGAAGACCACTGAAAGTGGTTGACTGGTACTGAACATGTGCCTTTCCTACACAGTTTATGCCATACTACTAATGTTCTATTTTAGTTTCCTTTAATGGAGCCTTTCAATTGACTTAAAGTGAATTAAATCTTATAAGTAATGTTCATGACATGTCTATGGCATATCAGTAATTTATACACTGAATATTCTCATGTGCTTATAGCTTTACCTAGAATTCCGGTCTTGAGTCAGACATTGATTTAAGTGATACTTATTCCCTTATAAAGCCAAATTCAGGTATTAAATCTGACTCACTATAGTTGATGAGATAACTGACAAGTGGAAAGAAAATAGAGACATTTCTCTCAAGTACTTGTTGAAATTTCTGAAAGACTTCTTTGTAAGGAAACCTGAGATGTGTATTTAACATATAAAAGAAAAACAATATGTGGCTAGTTTAGATGTAGTATATGCTTTAAAACAAGGTCAAAATGGTTTTGGTAATGGGAATTATAGAGCAATGTGTTGTAACTAAACAACCGATTATTCTGCTTCTCTGAAACTTGTCATTTTGTTACACTTCAGAAAACACATTTGCACTTTTGTATCTGTTCATCCATTTCATTGCTAAGATGCTCAGATGCCTTCTAAAATACCAGTCACTGTTTACAGAAATAAAAATGATGATTTTTGATGGCTGCCAAGTGCCTAATTAGCTACGCAAGCATACACAATTATTTTTTTTAAAGGTTTTGTTTGTTTATTTTTAGTATAATTACTTCTTAAAAGCTAATTTGAAAAAGAACAAATTCTCACTGTGAAGAAGGGTATTCTCAGTATACCTTCAAAAGTCGAAATGCAGTGTCCTTCCTCTGGGTTTATACCACTGCAGAAATGTATCTAAGGGATGAATGTGCTTATGCTGTGACCAGATAGCATCCTGTAAAATGGAAATGATAAAAAGGAAAAAAAAATTTCACAAATAAATATATCTGTAAATGGAAACCAGAGATGTCAGAAGACTGATTAGAAGACCTGCAGCTGTGTGAAGGAAACCATTTTCCTCTCCAGGGACACAAAGCAGTACCACACTGAGTAACATGCCAGGGAACAGCAATCGATATAGGTGCAAAATCAGTTCTTGATGGACAGTGTTACAGATTACCTGATTAACTGACATGACATTAGCTGACATTATTTATTATTATTTATATTGACTCATATGACATTAACTGATTAACTCACGTGACACAGACACTATGAGTAGCTGGATTTCACTTTTGCCCATACACCATAATATTATTTTAAACATGCATGCAGAGTTTGTTAGACTTTCTTGGCAAAGGCTTCAAATTCTGTTTGAAGTCGTTTAAAATGGAGAAGAGGATTTGTCTAATTAACTGAAGAGGTTTCTCAGCAAGACATTCTGAAAAATGAGAACAGTTTTATGGGAAAAGAAAAATCCTCTTTTACTTGCCTCCTCTGCTGAGCTTCTTTTCTTTAACTGAGGATGTGTCTCTCATTCTCACCTCATATCACAAGCCGGCAAGTGCAATCAGTGGCAAACAGTGAAGATCAGAAAACAAGTATATGCAGAGGCTATGAAAAAATCTTGCTATTCTGCTTTATGCAAATGGATAGTGAGAAAGAGGAAAGCAGTGGGAAATAGCACTGAATGACTAGCCGTGATTCAGCAGCTCGGAGTAGCTATTCTTATAAATTAGAAATTATGAAATCTTGATTGGAAAAATGTGATTTAAAACATAAACCATAAAGTTGTCCAGCTCCTCCATGTGATATTGCACATACTTAATACTTGAAGGATTCAGGGGCTCTAAAGCACATGAATTGGCTGTTGGATTTCAGGAGTTATGAATTACTCAGTATTGGTAACCTCGTATTTCTACCAGGTCAAAAGACACAGTTTGCAGGGGTAACCTCATATTTCTACCTGGTCAAAAGACACAGTCTGCAGGGATTATTGCACTGTAGGTCTGTAGGCTGGAGTTGCAGTTCTAAACAGACGCCTTTGGATGGGGTGGAACAGTGGCATATGTATTACTGCCATTTGGTCTCCTCTGACTTTAGTGGCCTTTTGCTGGCATAGAGCAAGTAATTTTTACTCCAGTACCAAAGACTATATTTTTAATCTGCAGCACAATAAATAAGCTTGATCCAAACTGGGGCTTCTGGGCATTACTGTAATGGAAATAAATATTTCTCCACACACTTACAGAAGTCACCTGAAAAAAAAAATATACTAAGGTTGTACATTCAATCACACAACAGTTAGGAACAGGTATATGTATGGTTTCTCGTGTACTTTTCATTCTACCACACTGTATTCCCACCTGGTATAATGAATAAATTCTTCAGGAGAAAAAAAACAGTTATGTAAACATGATGAATCTTATTATAGATCACAACATTGACATTACTTAATATTTTTGAGTTTGTTTTTCAGAACCAAACTGTGGTCTTTCAGAGCATTTTAACAACTTGTTAAAGCACGCACAGGAGTGTGTGCTGTCTGTAAGAAGATGATCTTCTCTCTCATTTGCCTTCATGGCCTGTTACTGTGATCCCAGACACAGCTCTGGAGAGTCAGGGACTGCCTTTACCCCTGAAAGCAGGAGAGCAAACCCCTGAACAGTTACATTATGGCCAGCATAAGGTAGAGAAGTCTTCTGAGCTCAGGGCCCAGCTCTTCCCAGTCTCTGTCAGGGCTTGAGCTTTGTCCTAGGGTGTTCCTGTGTTCAGTTATTTTGCTGATCCACTAAGTCTTTCTAGAGGAACCCTGCGAGAGAAACTTGAGTGGCACATCCCAACAAAAGCTGAGTGAAATCTTCAGGAACCAGGAAAAATAGCTTTCTGGAGTCTGTGTATTCCCACTACTGGGTTTCAGAGCTATGAGGGAATTCTTCACAGAGGGAAGCGGGTGGTATTTATAAGGAGGGTGAGTACTGGCTGCCTTCTGACCAAATTGACCTTATAGTCATGGACTGTTACCATTCTTTGCACAATCAAGAAGGAAATTTGTTGCAGTCCATGGGAGATTAAAGTTTCATACAATTAACTCCACAAATGAGAACACCGAAGTGTTTGTGCCTGTCGCTCCCCCATTCATCAGAGACTCAGCATTGTCCAGAGCAGTCCAGGACTGAGTTATAGTGGCTGGTATACCCTGAGCACACCCACCTCCTTCCCAGATATGTCTCTACAGGTCCCCACACTGGGGGCCCTCATGGAGATGTGGCTCTTGCCACACAGTGGTCACTTGGAAGAGGACAGAAAAACATTTCACACCAGATTCAAGGCAAAGCCTTCCCACGATCAACTAGGCCAGCTCTCTGTGAGCCACCACCTGCTTACTGTCTGCCTACAACAAGTAAGGCCAAGAAGAAGTTCCATCCTCTGTACCCGATCCCTGCTTAATTAACTATTGACAGATCCTGGAAATAGTGGGGATAAGAAGTGGGTGGGAGATCACTTACAGAAGTGGATCTGTAAGCATATTGTCACCAAGAAAGGGGAAGGCCATTCTGAAACACCTAGACTGCACTGAAGTGTACCATTGCTATGCATGGATGCACCAAGTCCTTCAACACCTAATATGGGAGAAAAGCAGCGTGGGTTGCATGGAGTTATGATCCCTGTTGTCCTTGTACACTTCACCCACACAGCAACCTAAGGTCAGAAACAGGAAAGAGTAATAAAGAGTACCAGCATAGTGATGAAGAAGCGAGGGCATCAAGGCTCATACAACATGAGATGTTCTGTATCTAGATAAAGAACATTTGGTGTTTCTGTATCAATTTCTATGTTAATTCTATATTGTCCAAATCTGTAACAATGTTCTTACATATTGTCTGTGGATACTGTTGTGACCTGGTTAAAAATGATGCAGCTAGACTAAGTAGTCCTTTTGAAGAAATGGAAGGGTTAATCAGTCCAGCCACACACTGGATGTGGCCAAACAGCTTCACTCAAATCTCACTGCTCATCTAGATGATCTGTCACTGACCAATACCATGTCAGCTTCTTCTAGTAGGCTGGATTCAAGAGAAGTCTCAACAAGTTAGTCAAAGAGAATTCCTTTAAATATTACTAAACATACAGATAATATCTTGAACTGCAAAAAAGACTGGGGAAGTACACAGAGAAAATATTACATACAGTTGCCTTGTTATGTAACACATTCTTCCCACTTGGTTACTCTCAGAGACAAGACCTTAGGTCCAGCCCAAAATGGTCACTCTAATATTCTTACGGTGTGGGAGGTTGTTATGTAAAATTTGGTCTTCTGACAATGTTGATCTTGTCATTTGTCTAGCAGTGACAGAGCAGAAGCCCTTGGCAGGGTAGACTGTCTCTATAAATCAAAGGTCTTGAAAAGTGTGAGTGTTGTAGCTATGCTGCCTATCATCCTAGTTGCTCTCAACTAGTCATTTAAGAAGTCAGTTTCTGGCTGCAGCTACAGTTGTGCATGAGGTCCTCTCTTATTAAAGTCTTTTAGTAGGACTCCTAGATTCAGAAGAGCAACACCTCTGGATGCAATCCACTGATAAAACACCCTAGTCCTTTGATAAAATAAGAAAGCTAGATGTTTACCAGGGTGTAGCAAGAGGCATGTTATAGCCCATGTTCTCAACTCCATAGGTGTTGAGGACCTTGCCATGCCTGGCCTTTTGATTTACATATTTCAAAGGTGAGCAGTGGCTCCCTGTGCAGCTTTTTCAGGGGTTCCAGCTCTCCTAGACCACACATAAGAGGTCCTTGGCATTTCGAGTTGAATAATTCATCTTCAAGGGGCTTCAAGGGATAATCTTAAATAAAAATGAAGATAGAGTCTATATATACCTATATATATGTGTCAGTATATCTTTTGAACTAGGGAATATTAAGCAAATTTCACACCTCTAACTGCTGAATGGTCCTGATCTTCAACCTCCTGATACAAGTTGCCTTAGGTTACTTCCTTCAAATATGCTTTTTTTAATTTATTACAAAGCAACTGAAACTCCACATTAGGAAGAATTCTTTTAAACATAGTATTACTGTTAGTAGCTTTGAAAATTCACAATTTAAGAAGAGCTGACTCGAAGACAAAGCTTTTGAAAAGAGCAGTAGCATTTATTACATGTTTCTTTGTTTGTCTGCTTTTTCGACCCAATTCATAAAACAGTAGATTATTAAAAGCTGCTAAATATTTCCACGAGGTCATTTGACCACAACATCTGAAGCAACAACTAGCCAAAGAATTATCTCCTTTTGAGATGCAAAGTTGTTCTAATAATATGAGGAGCACAACCTTACTAGAAACTGGGTGTTTTTAATGTCAACGCCTATTTGCTATGTTGGATTTTGAATAGGACTTCAGAGATTACAGCATTAAATTAAACACAATAGATAGAAATGTTAATGAGAGCTACAGGGAAATGAAGAAAAATTATTTCAGAATGTACCACACAAAGAAAATATACTAAAATTTAATACACTTCTCTGGCTGTGAAATAAATCAAGTACAATAGCATTTCACAGAGAAACTTCTTACAATTACTCATCAAAATGACTAAGATAGCCTTGTCTTAGAAGTAAATAACTTATGTGCATAAGCTTTCATCAGTGCTGAATTTGTCGATAATGCCCTTTTGTCTAATATATATTCAGCTTGGTATCTCCGGAGTGATGAACATCTTATGTCTATGTATATCCTCAGCTTTATTGGTTCTGATGCTCAGATCTCATTATGAAAGATTAAACTTTCAAGTATAAATTCTCCTGTATGTATTCAAGACTGTATCCATTAATATATTGCCATTGAGGGGTAACAGTAATTGTCTTTGGCTTAGTTACTCTTGGAGGAGAGATGAAGTTTTGGAAAGGAGGTATTTCAGCAAACTGTCATCGGAGGAATTGCTAGTTCAGTCTTTTGTGACATTATTGTACCCATTCTGAGGTACAAAGGAAAATAATGTCACCAAGAGGTAAGAAGATTTCTCCTGAACAAGAAATGTGTTCTCATGTGCTTTATCATGAAGTATGGGTCTCTGAAATCACAGTACAAAGCAGCAGATTTTCACAGTTTATTCATACTTTGCAGATTTTACAGGCAAAGCTTACCCCTAACATAAAAATCTGCTGGTTTTCTCGCTCTTCTCTTAAAAGACTTACTCAGTTATGTGGTGGTGATGGATCACATAGAAGAAGACTGCCACCCAAGCTAGGGCAAGGAGAGACAAGAAATTTCCTAGAACAATTGTAGAGGGAATGTCTGAGCAGCTTTTCACTGATTTTTTTACGAGAATTAGAAACCAAAGCCAGGAGTGTCTTAAAATTAGGGTATCTGGCACATGAGGGGAAAGTTCATGGAAACAGTGATGGGATAAGGGAAATACAATGGGCGTGTATGGAAGATTAAAGCAGTGGAAATAATGAGCTACTGCAATGGAAAGAAGTATGAGGAGTTTAAATGGGAGAAAGGAAACAAGACAACAAAATAAGGAAAAAGATAAAAGAAAAAGAAAGGAAGCTGAAATAGAGTGAAGAGAATAGGATTGATGTCTCATGTCTTTAAGAAAGGCAATGTTGACTAGGGAAAAATGTGAAGGCACACTCGGGAAGGCAGCTTAGAAAAATGTACATTTAGACAAAGCCTAGTCTTTTTCCAGAGTAAAATTCTTTTTTTATGGATTTCTCTTTGCCATCTATGCAGCAGCTACCACATAATCACTTTACAAGAGTCTTCACCTGGGAAGACTAACCTTAGTGATTTACTAATGGGAGGATCTCATTTAACTCAAGATATTAAACCAACACTAGCTGGAAACTGGGATGAGATGACGGGGAGACGCTGTACTTGAAACCATAGGAATAGGACTGGATAAAACTGCTGAGGAAATACAGCACTACTGTTGTGGCTGCCTTTTCTGTCATGGGGTCCCTAGGTGCTGGCTCTAACTATTGAGAGCTCACAGATGGATGTAAGAGCACTCAGGTATTTGATTATATAAGACTTTTTTTGCTTTTAGAAAGAATCTAGGTTACTTCCAGTGCCTTTCAATCCACTTAGGAGACATTGTTATTTCTCTTTCTTAGACAATCAGAGCAACAGGTCTGAAATAACAAGTGGCAAGAGCATTTTAACAAACAGAAAAAAGCCAAGCAGTGCAGACCCATTAGTAGTGACTGTTTCGTGCCACAGATACAAACAGTAATAAAGTTTTAGGAACATAGTACTTGCATGCAGGTTTATTTTCAGAAATTACTTTAAATTATAATTACCTTAATGAATGCACTAAAGCAAAGGCATAGCATTATATAAGAAATGCCAGATGGGAACCATAATGAAATTTGCGGATGAAATCATTTAAGAGAGAAAACAATAATCCCAGAGGTGAGTGTACTGAAATAATGACTTGTGTTCATGGAAAAGATGTACGAGTTCTCATATCCTAAATTATAAAAATGGGTTTAATGACTTTTTATCTGAATGCATCACTGATACATACTTTATAAATTTTTTTTTGAGGTTTGTTTTGGTTTGTTTGATTTGTTTGGTGTTTTTTGGGTGGTTTTGGTTTGGTTTGGTTTGGTTTGGTTGATTGGTTGTTTTTTCCAGAAAATAGATTCTATTGAGTTTTTACACCGCACAATTCTTCGTAGTATCTTGCCATATATTCTCAGTTTAGCCTAACTATTTTTAAGAAAAAAATACAGAGTCAGTGAATATTAAGCTCAAAGATATTTTGAAAAGGAGATTTTTAATTAATTTACAATTTCACCTTCTACCCTTCTATTTACAGTTTGAGTAAAGGAAAAATGAAACAAATCATGAGCTTATTGTGAACTAAATAAAGATCAAGAACAATTTTTATTTTTTTTTCATAAACAGATCAAAAGCATTTAAGGAAATCAGAATTAGGTGTTGAACTGTTCACATAGGGATGCAATGTGCTATATCTTTCTATTATCATAGAAATATGCACCTGTTTACATTAATATGTCATATACCTTAAACAGCTACAGCTTTAAGCTTCTTTAATGCATGCAACCTGTTGTCTCATAAATCATACATTAATAGGCATTTTAACATTATTTTGCTAAATGCAAATTAGGTAAAAGACCTAGAAATCAAGAAAAAAATGGCAACTCTGGAACCTTTATTCTGGAAGTCCCTCTACCTTCAGCAGTGCTTTTTCACCTTTACAAGTTTTTGCAAGATCAGGACTTTAGTTTAGAATCAGAATCTGATTTAACAGTGGTAATTTTCAGTTCTCTTTTTAACTGCAGCCTTTAATTTACCTCATTGAGAGCTAAGTGTTTTTTTTCACGTAGGGCAGTCCCATTGCATAATAAACAAGACAAAGCATGAAGGAAGAGTAATCTGCAGTCATCAGTTTCAGTTTGTAAGTGTCCTAAAATCCTTCAGAAAATTTCCAACGTACTGAAAGCACTTGAGCCTTCCAGCACTAGCCAGTGTTAGTGAAGCTAGACATGAAAACTCAGACCTTGAGACCTGCAAAACAAAACCAGGCAAAAAAAATAGATAGCAACTGCTCTAGAGTTCTAAACAGAATAATAAGGTTGCTGCCCATGAAAACTGGGTCTAAACAGGCAAAAAATAAAAGGTTCTATCACTGATCATTCCTGCCCCACCCAGGCAACCCAGGTAATACAGCAGAGGTGTCCAGTCCCAGCCTGATACTCCAGGCACTACATGAGGTCAGCCTGCAAATTTAGCCCGGGGAAAGAACAGGAGCAGGACATAGATCCTAACTAAAGAAAGTCCTCCCCAGCAGGGGTCCTCCCTTCTGAGAAGCAAACCCCACCTCTGCACAGGATCTCCACTATTCTTTTTTCTCCTCCACTTCCCTTACCCACCAATGCCAGGTGTGAGAAGACAGTGAATCCTGCAGGTCCTGGAAAGGCAAGCTGGTGACTTGGTAAGAAGGCAGATGGCTATTTAGTGGGGAGTCAGCAGAGGGCATACCTGAGTGGTCTGACAGCATCCACAGAAAGGGAATGTGAACATGCAAACCACCAGTTTCCACATAGAAAGAGGCAAAGCGAGGACCTCAGGAGGAGTGCTGAGGGCATCCAAGCAGCACACTGATTCAGTATGTGTCATGGCAGGCATCTCTTCTTGAAAGGGAGACCTGAATCATAGCTTTCTTGGAAGCACACCCAAGAAATGCAGTGGCAAAAACACCACCTGCTCTATCCAGGAATTGCCTTGATTGGTGTCAACTGTTACATTGCCCATACTCTAAAATTTTTAAACCACAATTCAGCAACTTCAACCGGATCAAAACAACATAGAAAATGTTATCAAGTGAGAAAGCTTTGTTTACAAAGCCCCATTCTGACTACCAGCAGCCCAGATGCCCTGCCAGTGACTCTGAACCCCTCTCCTGATGTGAGTCAACCTCAAATTCTTCCACTCTCAAGGCAGAGGAAACAAATGCAGTCACTGCACTTCCTCCTCTTTTGTATGCTCATTACTCTGTTAACACTCAGAGTCTTGCTATGGGCAGAAGGGAATGCACAACATAGCTTATTGGTTGATCTGGCTTAATATTCACTGTCAATCACATGCTGACATGTACCTACATGCTACACACACTGGTCTCTCCAGCTGCTGGCACCATGGACACACCAGGTGCCTCTAACCCATGGTCCAGGTCCAGGCCCATCAAACTCTGCAAGCAAATGAAACAGAGAGACTCACAATGGACTGTGTGGATTTCAAGGGTTTTCAGTTGGCTTGAACTAGAAAGTAGCAGATGGATTCAGAGTTTAATTCAGTATGTATGTATTAATGTTCATTGCAATGATCATTATAGTTGCTACTGGATTGCTGTCTATGAAATCTACAATAGCTAGAGCCATAACTATGCATGTTAAGATGCTTCATGTCTGTGATCTTGAATATATCCCTTTAATGCAATCTCCCATCAGTGAAAACACAGGAGAGGAAGACTCTGTCTTGACCTATCTATTGACCTATCCCTTGACCTATCTAACTCCAAATTTTATGAAGTTCCTCTTGACAAGTTGTGCCTGAGGTCACAGGGTGGATCATGTGGGGAAACTGCCCATCTTGCCAAGTAACAGGGATTCAGGCTAATTAGTGCACATATCTTCTACCAGCCTTGGACAGGGATACAGGCCAATTTAGATCCCTTGTCATTTACCTGACAATAAGCAGGGGTAGGAGGATGAGCAGTTTGCTTATCTGGCCAAGACACAGCACAGATGCTGGAACATGGCAAGTTGGAAGTTTTATGACCCTGCCCAATTACTGCAACTGCTGGAATGAGATGAAGGTCTTATAGCCAGAGGTTGTGACAGCAAAGCCAGAGACAGGGCGTAATTGTGAGGAGTTGTACCAACAAAATCAGAGGATTGTACATCTGTAGTGCTTGTTGTCTTTCCTTCCTCCCCTTTCTTAATAGCACCACCAGCCTGCGAGCAGCCAATCAGCGCATGAGATGTGACCCAGTCCCATCTCGCCAATAGGTATAAAACTAGTCTTTAGAATCCTGTAATTTTGAGGAAGAGAATTCCAACTATCCAGATGGGTTGAAGGGCCTGAACTTCTCTCCAAGCAGGGATGTCTCTTTAGTAAGACCTGTGCCTCAGACGTTGTCAGATGTGACCCAGGAATTACTAACTCAGGCTCTGTATTTGCAGTGAGTATATTTATCAATGGCAATTCCAAACTTGTTACATCTGTCACCTTAATAAATTACTTATCTTTGTAACTTTGTGAATCTGTCTCAGTGAAAGTCCTTAGCAGGGCTCTGAAACAGGCAAACATTGACTCTAATAAGAGTCAAAGAAAATTCAAAGAAAAGAAGTCAAGCAGTGCTGATGAACATCTGCAAGGCTGTGCATGAAAAACTCTTATCCCTACTCTCCTATGCCCCATTCACAGTAAAATTGCCTCCACAGTCCATGCTCCTTTACAGGGCAGGATACACCCCCAAGCACTGCCTTGCTGAGAGGAAAAACGGAGATAAGCCCAACCATATGGACAGGCAGAAAGGAGCAGGTGCTCCCTCGACTCTTTTCCAAAAGATTTCAGAAAGGAGTGCTCAGGGTTGCAGCTGAATGCTAAAAGAGCAAAGACTAGGCCACCAAATCCCAAAAAAAGGACAGACTCAGCCACAAGGACAAGCCCCCTCTGAGGAACAGAAGTAGTACTATGTAGTGAAGATCTGGCTAGAGACTAGCTTCTGAGCCTCAAGGTTTGTTCCTCTACAACCTTGCTGGTTGTGAAAGGGCACCCAATGTAAGTCATACTGCCAGCTGTACTAAAAAGTACATGTTGGCCAGGGAACAAATAGAGAGAAGAGCAGCCAGATGATTCAGTGCTGGCTGCACATCTTTTCTCAGCTGCCAATAGCACAGGGTCTGAGTCAATAGGATGCAACAGCCTGTCTTGCAAATAATCCTCCATCTTTCCTCTCTGCTGCAGAACTGCTCAAAGCAAAAAATAGATGGCATAGGATAGGCCATAATCCTTGCTCACTTGTAGCAAACAGGACCATCGCTACTGCCCCTTGTGTCATTCCTGAGGGTATGTCTTTGCATTGAAGCAGTGTATCAGGGTGTCAATGTCCTCTTAACTTATTCTGGACAATGATGTCAGGTATCATGGTAAAAGCCTTTAGAAGCTTTTAAGTCGAATCATCCACATCTCAGTAATCCTTCCTGAGAGAAATCAGGACCGTTTTGAACCTAAGGCCTGGATAAAATGCTACCAGTAAGGTTCCCTAGTGTTTCAGAGATTAGAAGATACTGCCTACTCTTGAATAACTCATGGAGATTTCTTCCTCTTCATGGAATTGGATCCAAACATCTATATCTAGGCAATGGAGCTGCACTGGCTCTAGAGTGCCCTCGAACACGGATACCAAACCCTCCAAGAGGTGGGGAGGATGCACTCTTACAGCAACTCTCCAGGAGTCAGATGAACACAAAATTCTTAGAAGGAGCAAATGCTGTGAGGAGTGACAACTGATTTTGCATAAAGTTCACAGGCGCACCACTTCAGAATGGTTCAGCATTTGAAACTCACTAAAACCTTCTGAAACCCCCCTTCTTTAAGGCATTTCAAATAAGAACCCAAAAACTGCCATGCAAAAGAAGCATTAGGTCCATATTCTCCTAAGGAACCTGGCTTAAGCCATCCCAACATATCTTCCATTTCAAGAATACTTAGATATTAAATTTCATCGACTGAAAGACTTCCCAGGAACTTATGTTTTTTACAATAATTATGACATTGTGGGTGCTATGTTCTCTCTCTTCCTCAGAAGACTCCACCTTGGGTTTTTATTTAAAGATATATTATCACCTATATCCCAGGACATACTTTTGATTTACGTTTGATCAATTACATTTTCTCTTTCCCAAAACTGTATGCAAGCATTTGTTGTTTCATTTTAAGTTCTGCCAGTTCAAATTGTCCCCAGAAATTCTTTTTTTTTTTTTCCTCAGGAGATGGTTATTCTATCTAGATTTTGTAATAGCTTATCATAAAGTTTATAACAGATTTGATAATAGTTATTCAAATGCATGGGGCCGTGCAATATCCTTAGATATATGACTCACATACCTTTATCTTCCATAAGTTGTTTCTAGCTGTTGCAAAAATAGCTTAACTAGATTTTAAATACAGGGGGGAAGGTACAGTTATGTGAGGAGTACTAAAACCAGACTTATGCTTAATTCCTGTTCAAAATCCACCAAGAACCTTGCCATGTCAGGCACTTAGCAGGACAGAGGGTTGTATGCCTTACCCAGAACAGGTCAGTGTGTTTACAGCTTTGAAGCACTTTGACAGTGGTGATTGGAAACTTCTTTCATATCCTGTGATTTATAGATTAGGATACATTTCTTTTGTACCAGTTCCAGTTGTTTTAAGGAAATAACAGGGTTCTACTCAAGTGTCTAGAAAACCTACTGAACATGCTATTTATCAGTCTACTAGCTAAAGGAGCCTTTTCTTTCAGATTAAGTTCTACAGAGCGTAAACCATACATGGGATAGTCAGTGGATTCTAACATTAGCTCTGCAACTCGCAGAGCAGATTTGTCTACCTGAAACTGGAATGCAGAAACAACATGAGTAATGTTGGCTGCACACTCTCAAACTTCCATTTTTGGAAAGAAACTTTCATTTTTGAAAAAGATCTAGATACTAATTGTGAAGTTCTTACCAGAAAACATTCAAATACATTCTCAGCTGCCCATAAATTATTTACACTGTTCTTTTATCCAGCCCAGCTGAATCTGCAGAATTAACAGTATTATCAGAAAAGAAAATGCAGTATTAATAAAAACTGTATCGTGCCCAGGAAAAAAAAAAAAAAAAAAATCACAGGAAATTTCTACCCCACTGAACAATACCTAAGAGAAAATGCATCATTCAATGCAGTGTCTCACAACCTATGGTAACCTGGCACAACACAGTAGAATCAGGAAATTAATGTCTTACAATGGTTCTGCTAATTTCAGATGGACCCATATTTTGGAAGCATAGGTTTTGTCTCCGAGCTTTGAGGAGGCAGGGGGGTCTGGCACAGAAGCAGTGTGTGACTTTCAGGATTTGTCTTCCTCAGTTCCTCACCCCATTTATTACCCTTCTCTGTGGGGAAGCTGTTAGTGTGGTGTGGAGGGCACTGCAGGCAAAATGCAGCTTCCTTAATTTTACTGCTGGTTCAGAAAATATCCTGCTGCATGTCCATGGACAAGTTAATCTTTCATACCACATTAGGTGGCCATGTCCTTCAAGAACTCTTGAAAGGTATTAATTTATCACCCATTCAGCACAGTGACCCTCTTGCCTCACCTGGAGTTTCTAGACAGAATTTACCTTCCCAAATTATAAGGCTACAGTTTCATTTCTGCCAGCTGTTGTTAGAAGTGAGAAGGGATTAAAATATTCACTTCAGGACTGTCTGGAAGTGAGCATCCATTACCCCTTCTCCTTCCTCCAGAGAATTTTTGTGGTCACTAAATTTCTTCCACTGTTACTGAGAATTTATTATACAAATATTGGAATGTCAGAAATATTTTGCCTCTTGTGTAAGTGGAGAGATGTGTTAAAATGGATTAAATTCCCATTTTGTCCAGAGCCCACAGGTTCCCATTGGCTGAGTCTTTCTGGAAGCGCTTAGGTAGAACTTGGACTGTAAAAATATGAGTCTTCACATGAAATGTATTTGGAGACAAAGAAATGTCAAGTCTAAGTTTGGGGAGCCAAAGCAACAGTACATACACAGGTGAGGTAATTTAGAAACTTAAACAGGACTTTTTCAAATAGTCAGCATTTTAAATTCTATTTCTTCTCTTCCCAGAATCTGCCAAATTGCCCTCACAGGCTGCATAAAGAGATAGCATAATCCCAAGACAATGAAGTTTCCAAAACCAAAGAAATCTGCAATCTCTAAAAAACTTTGTGGAGTCCTGAAATAAATTACATCCCCTTAACACAACTACAGTGACTTCAGCTGTTTGAAGGCGTGAGTAGCAAACTGTTACAGGAAGGCATTCAATCCTCCTATGGTTTTCTACAACTTCTGAAATAATGTTTTAATCATCTGTGGCTAGTTCATACACAGCAGAGAAAGATTTAAAAACTACCAAGATTTTTCCACCTCTACCTCACCAATTTCTGATGTACTATGCTGACTCTTAGCAGTCACTGGAGGAATTCTGGGTGAAAGTGCTATGCATAAGGTCATACTGTAATCTTGTATCTTGTAATATTTCTCCTGTTCAACAATAGCTGAGGAATTTTTGATCGCTGGCATGTCTGGCTACACTATTAAAGATATTTACCTATTTTTTTAGCATTTTTAGCATTTTCAGCATTACTTATTAAAAAAAAACCCTGAAGAAACCTGAGATAGCATTTCACACGTCAAAACAAAATAAAATAGGAAGTTTAATTAAATATCACACTGAGATCTATATGATCCTGTTCCCACTGGTGCAGAATAAAACTTCCATCACCTGAAGCTATGCAGATTTTGTTAGGTGTGGAGCTACAACCACTAGTAAGGCTCAGAGCCAGAGAGGTCTGGATTCCTGACTTTTTTTTTCTTTTTTTGTGATGAGCTCCCTACTTCTTGCCCACTCCCTGGGTTAAACCTGTCCTCCCTTTTGCTACCCACAGTTCATGGTATTCACTTAATGGCATGGCTTTATCTGCAATGTACACGGGTCAGTCAGCGATTGTGTTCCTCTCTGCCAAGTTTGAATTATAACAAAAGCATTTTCATCCAGTTTTCACAATGAAACTTCATAAAATATAAATAACAGGTTTTATTGCACAGTTGCTCATAAGTAGATCTTGGCATTGTTAAACTAACTAATTTGCAACACAGATTTCTCATTCAAGTGCACAGGAAGATAACTTCCAAGTGATAAAATATTAGTTTGCTGTCCACGGGGAATATTCAAGAGTAAGCCTGAGTCACTTCCATAGTCTGAGCTGTTCTAAAATCATTGTGACATGTGTGCAATGACATTCATAAGACTGTCAGTCGGGATAAACATTCTTCAATGAAAACATAACAAATTCAGATCATTAGCAGTAACGTTGTGTTAAAAGAAGTTATAATCATTTACTAAACATCCCATGATGAAGGGCTGATTCTCAAGAATTTTTCCTGAGTCAAACTCAGGAAAGCAACAGGTGGTTGTGTCAGTGACAAGAATGGGGACAGAGCTACATCCTGTCATAAGTTATGGGAATAAGTGATTTCAATCTCTTTGTCCTCTGTGTCTCCAAGCTCAGTTACAGACTTGGTGGGAGGAGGAGCAGTGCTGCTTTCCCTGTAGCTCCCACTCGTTTCCTCCCTTACCCAAGCACAGCCTGAAGGAAATGACCAGGACCAGACTGCAGCAGGACACAGGAGATGGGACAAACAGCAAAACTTGGGCAGGTCCTTGTGACTATGGTGCCCCATGTAGTCCTGCTGTCCTCAAGCTTGTCCTTCTGCAGGGCCAAATTCAGCAGCACAAAGAACCTCAGCCCTGTGGAGGACAATGTGTCAATCCCTCACTGGGGTATGTTCTTGTAGGGCTTCTCCCAGATAACTCCCACATACAAGAGGTGGTGTGATCAGGTTGGGTATAGGGCTCAGACAGCCCAGGATTGGCTATTTGTGAGGAGTGAGCCATTTGGTATTCACAAACGTCCGTGAGAACTAAGTTTCTTCCATGGGTTTGAAAACTGAGACGAATGGAAATGTGATTTGATGCAATTTTAAGTACTATAGGATAGGGTGCTAGATAACCTTGCCTAGGCTCACTTTCCCACAAAGGGTTGTATCAGATCATCTTCTAACCTGGGCTGTTCTATGATTCCATGAAGCTTCAACTTGGCTTTCTTTGTAAGGATAACATACAGTCTTTGAATTCAGGAGACAATTGAAAATATTTAGTCACAGAGATCCTTGTCTTTTCCTATAATATGAGTTGTCTTATTAGAAAAATAAATAAAATAAGTCTATTCTGGAAACACAAGTCAAAATAATGGATCAAGCAAAATTATATTTAAGGTCATCTGTAATAGTATCAAAAACTAGAAAATGTCTTCCTACAGTGATAGGTTTTGTAATGTAGAAATAAAAGGACATACCGTTGCTTTGTAAGCTGTAGTATAAACTTTTAGGTCTACCATTTTTTAAGTTCTTCTTGTGTCACTCCATGCTTTTTCATAAACTGATTCTCTACAGAAATTGTGGTTTATGGAAAAAAAAAAAACCAAAAAACAAAAAAACAATAACAAACTAAAACCTGGCACATAAAGTGCTAGACATGGAATTCAAAGGTTCCCTGATGCCCAAGTAAGTGGTACAAATCCATGTTGTTAAATTGCTCATATTGTCATTGTATCTCTTGCCTGGCAGTGGATGTCCTTAACAGGGAATCAGGAAACTGTCCTTCTGAACTTCTCCTTCACAGCCAGGTTTCTCTGCCCTTTTCTTTGCTTTCAACTGCTATAAGACAGAAGAAAATCAGTACCAGTTTGAAGGATATATGTAATTTTTTAAAAGAATTTAAGAGCTATATTTCTCTAAACTCCCCACTTTTGTTTGGAACACCAGGGAGAAAAGGCCAATAAGATGGAAATTCCAAGAGTCTTATACCTAGTTTCACAACACACAACCATGCTGGATTTTTAGGAGCTTTCCATTTAGGTAAAATTAGATTCATTGAACTAAATCAAGATTGAATGCATGTTTTAAAAATAAAAATTAGTAAATGAAAATTTACCACAATTAACAACATAATTTTTGAATACTTGTGTTACCTGAATTGTAAATACTGGCTAGCACAATTAAAATGTGCAGAAGTGTATAATACAGTATTTGATTGGCAAAGTGTTAATAGCCATGTTCTTCTGCTCAGGTACAGCTGGCAGCTGTTCAGCAGTCTCAGGAGCATTGAAGAGAAAAAAAAATCACCCCTAACACAAGCTTCTTAATGTACTTCCTATGTGACCTGCTCTGGGAGGGGGGTTGGACTGGATGATCTTTCAAGGTCCCTCCCAACCCTTAACATTCTGTGATACTTATATACAGAAGGCCTTCCATGTACAAAACACAAGAGTTATTCATATCCTTATAATTAACATAGAGATGTGAATACCAGGTTTGAAGGGACCTCAAGGGTCATCTGGTCTAACTTTAAACTATTAGCATGCATCTTCACATCTTTTCAAAACCACAGCTACACACTCAGCTCATTCTGGCCATGTATAATAATCACAACAGCAGGTTTACAGCTGGATCAGTTGATGTAATTCTACTGAGATGAACAGTGCTTCTCCAGCTGATATCAGGCAAGGACAAACAAACACTGCTTTCTCCTTAGTGCACAGTTACAGAGACAATGGTAATTCACACTGCAGCTTTCATGTGAAAACAATTTTCATGGTGAAGCAGTTACAAATTGACAAATAATTGATAGTTGTTGAGGATGATCCCACGTGAGTGGCAAAACAGTCAGCAGTGCTTGCTCTGCAACATAGCTCCAAGGGAAGGCAGATGGGAGGACTTACATTAAGGTCCTTTAAAGGGTGGCAAAGAACACGTGGGAGCAATCTGCTGTAGCTGGAGTTACTGTCTTAAGGTTACTAATGAGCCAGTAACAAACTAGTAACAAGCTATGATTGCTACATGCCCTTTTCTGTTCTCCTCAGCTTTAGCTTGCCCATAGCTTCAGTAGCTTTGTTTAGACATAGGGTGGGTATTGGACAAGTGTATTTTTACTGAATAGAGGAAACATGACCATGCTATGATCAGGACACTGATAATCATCCTTTGTTTCCTACCTCAGGAATACAAGCAGGACATGGGATTAGGGCCATCTGAAACAGGGAGCAGGCTGGTGGGGTCGGTGTGGGCAAGGGCGAGCACAGACAGGCGGAAGGTTTGGAGCCCTGTGCTGGGAGCACCAAAGATGAGGTGGTGGAGCCAGGCGTGACAGGTGATGACAAGATGAGGAAGGAAGAAATTCAGTGCTCAAATACCCAGCTGGGGGTAAGGATAGTTTCAGCAGTAAGGAACAGAGCTGGGATGTTTGCAAGCTCCTGCGGAATCTCTACAACTAGAGATCTGTGCTGCAGCAGAGCATTCCTGTGCACAGCAAGGGCTCATTACAGCTCTATCTGTATGCTTTAAGAGTCCTCTACATTCATGAAAACATACGCGGCTACTGTTAGTATTAATAACAGAAAGGAGGAAATTCTGGCAACATCTATGGAAGAAAGCCCATTGACTTTAGCAGGTTTTCTAGTTTGGCCAAACCTGTTTTTCCAGTCACTGCAAATATTCCTGTAAAAGGAGAGCATTCAGATCAAGCCCAAGGGAACAGTGGAGTTTGTGGATCCTCACATTAATCATTACAAGCAGCTAGTCCTTTTTACAGTGGAATGAACATGGCAGTGAACACAAGAGCAGGAATGAGATGTCTTTATGAAAATGGGATCCCCGTTTTGAAAAGTGCTGAGGAATTTGGCTTTTACAATGTTTATTTGTCTTTCAAATTATAGTTGCATATGAAGGATGCTACAGTCCAATAGGCAAATCCTACATCCGATCTTCTTAGCACACCTAATAGAATATGTATTAGGATTGAACTGGTTATTCATATTCATTTGGTTGCGCATGTATCCTTAATATCTTTGTAATAATTTAAGGGAATGACAGGGAGTCAGCCTGCTGGATCCAGCTTGCGAGAGGTAACCTTTTTGTGCACCTTGCAAAACAAATGACTGACCTCTCTCATTCTAACAACAGTCTTCATACTTGCCTTACCTATAGATACATTGTTTTTCCAATCATAATAAAAGTCATATTTTTCAAAATAAAAATGATATAAAAAATAATTTTAAAAAATTATATAGCAAATAAATAACTGGGGTACATGCCTTTTTAAACTGACTCTTTTCAGTACTTTAAAGACAGCTCTAGTCACAGTTATTTATTACATTGTTTTCTTGTAAAGCACAGTGTATGACTATTTAATACTTAACACTGAAATATGATCCTTAACAACACTAGTTCACATTTTGATGAATAAAAACATTGGTCATTTCTTAAACTTTAAAATTAATGTTAGAAATGTTTTTCTTTGTAGTCCCTTACACTGAATTTTAAGTTGAAATATTTTGCATATGTTTTGGGATAAACATGGAAAGATTTTACAGTATTATACAATATGTATAATAACTTACAGTAACCATTTTTAATGGTATAAATAGTTCTTTCAAAGAATTTAATTTAGGGATTTTGTAGAAGTTTTTCTGTTGATATGGCTATTATCTTCAAAAAGGATTTAAATATTCCCCCTCCTATTAAGTTTTAAAATTATTTAATTGGTTATAACATAGAATACCCATATACAAAACTGTGAACATTTTCTCTCAACACCTTCAATGAATTGTCCCTTTTAAAATTTTTTTACTCTGATTAAACATTCCCATACTTAGTTCGTATATGGGACTTGTGTTGGGGTCTCTGAAGGTCATTATTCTTTTGTAAGAGCCTGCAAAAGAAAAATCCTTTTTGCCAACAGCATGAGACTTCTCAGTGCTGTATTATTGCTATTTATCACCAAACCAACGAAGTATCACAAATACATATATAGACACATTTTGAATTAGAGCAAAACTCAGCTTGAGTATCTTTCTCAGTGCAGCACCTGGCTTTTATTTCCAAAATAGAAACATTTCCTTTTTTTTTTTTTTTTAAGTCAAACAGTGTTTCCTATAAAATTATTTAGCAGCTGAAAGCCTTTAACCGTTCTTTCTTTGTTATTTCTTCCTTTTTTGTGTGTGCTGACAGTCTTTAAACTCTTTATTAAAGCTATGCTGGACCACATTAAAAAAAAAAAGTATTTGGGCACATAAAGTAGATTTCAGTAGCAAAACTGTGATCCAAAAAGCCAGACATTAAATATATGCCAGACTGTGGAGATGCTTAAAATCAGTATATGCACATGAAAGACTTCCCAGGCTATAAACCACAAGGAGAATAATGCCTTCCTGAAACATTGATTAGTGCTCAACTTCTGGAGAGCAACAGGGTTTCAGATGTTCCCCCGTAGTCAGCATTTCCTCCCAGCTGCTCCCTGCTTAGCACACAGGCTGCTGAAATGCTCATCTGTCCCCAGGCAGTGGGGTCCCCACCAGGGAAGTAAAATCACAGTGTTTCAGCCAGATCCTTCTGCCAGCCCTAGCAGCTGTTCTGACAGAAAGCAGGCAGCAGCATGGGAAAAGGGAGGGAGATGTTGCAGTGAGAGCTACCAAAAGTCTCCTGAAATCCCGGGAGATTTTATGTATGTGTATCTATACCTTATATTATACAGATATCTGTATTTTATAGAAACCAAAACTTTAATTGCCTGATAGGATCTTTATGTCACTCTGGTCACAAAGAAGTGTTGTAAAGCAGGTACAAATAATTTCCATTCCTTTTTTTTATGCCAAGGGGTCTGGAGCAGGTTTTGCTCCATCTCCCCTTCCATAGGAATATCTAGAACTGTAAGGCATCTTGCAACAGCAAGAGCATTTTGAGTTCACTGGAAGGCAGGACATAATAAAGCAGTAAGAAAAACTAAGCTAAGCGCTAGAAAATATGATGGGAAATCAGAGAAGTCTCTCCTTAATAAAATGCATGAAAATCTGATACACCTAAAGGAGGAATGTGAGGTTTCGGCCAGTCCTTACACTAGAGTTACTAGAAAAATTCAAATCAAAAGTAAATATCAGGGTGTCTAACCTGGGCAGACCAAGAAAAGCAACAAGCTCTACAGAGTACCCTGGGAAGAAACAACTGACATGCTCAAAATCCATGTGGAAAACCAAACCACTTTTTCTTGGTCATCAGGTTTTTATCTCAAGACTATGTTGCCTGTGTGAAATTGCATGAGTTGCAGGTTTAAAGCAATGAAGCTTAGGTCAAGCTGTATTAATAATTCAGAAGGTCAGCTAGGCTACTCTTTATGCCTCATTTTAATTTCATTCTGGACCTTATGGTGGACCAATTTTATAACATGGCTGAGGAGCTGGAATAGCTGATGTGCAATTTTTGCCAGCTAAAAGCAATATCAAAGCCATTCCACTTTTAATAACTGGTATATTTAATAAATCATCAGCCAGTATAGGAACAAGGATATTATAAAAGAGCTGCATGTATTGTCAGGGACTGCTAATGAATATTGCATGAAGCAATCAGAGATGAAAAAAAAAAAGCAAACACCAAACCCAAACAGCAGAAAGTGGAATTTTAGACAGCCCCATTCCTATTCCAAGGGGAAAATATGTATCACCAGCTCCAGAACTGTGCTACTTCCCACCAACTTCAAAAGGCTGAATGTGAACAATGCCCAGCTCCATGTCCCCCAGTCTCTGCTTTGCCTGGATGATGATGAGGTTGTTACCTTGAACAGCAAAATCCCTTTGAGGCTGAGAGGAATTCAGCTTTTCAACTTTGGAAGGACACTCATACTTTCGAAAAAGACAGCCACCACCAATATTTGTTTCTTCTTTCCAGTTACTTGTTTTGGAAACTAGAATTAGTTAATTGAAGTGCTTGTCACCTTTTCTTTTTTTTTTTTTTATTTTAAGGCTTAGAAAGAGCCCAAGGACTGGAAGGGAGATGTCCTGGATCAGGGACAGAGCAGGGAAGGGTGAGACATGGCTATAGCTATTCTCGGGACACTCCCTTATTCCTGCTCCTCTGTAACGGTTGTAAGTCATCATTCCCGAATGGTGACTTGACTTTACCCACACCCCCCACACCCCCACAGCCTAGAAAGCATCCTTGGGCTGTGAGTTCCTCTACCTTCATTCACAGCAACAAGAACTGCAGAAGATATCTGTGTCCTCTTCATCACATACTCTGGAGCATATCAACCTCATTTTAGTTCTCTAATGCTCTGCATTCACTGTATGAAAGTGCCTAAATTGGGTTTCTGAGTCACAGTCCCCATGCTAGATTACCAAAGAAGGCAAGCTCAGTCTTTCAGAGTGTGAGAGAGGACTGGGGAGGGATTGATTTCTCTAAAGATGGTAAAAAGTCCTTGTTTTCTATTCCTTGAAAAATTCTGCGGAAAAAAAAGTTGTTCTGGTTTAGAATGAAAAAAAAATAACATGTATTTTATTAGTACCCATGAAGGAAAAATGCCCTTCTAGTCAGATTTGCCTCTCTCATCCTTGGAGGCATGTAAACCCAGATATAGATTCTGCATCCATTAATTGCAGTTGTGCTTTTTTTTTTTTCCCCAAAAAAATTAATACATCAGACTTTATTCCTGTACTCAGTTTACCTTTCTTCCATTTTGCTTGAAATCTTGGCTAAAGATTTCCAGCAAAGCTGGCTCAGTATCTTGTTCATAGTATCTTGCTGGAGACCTCTCCCTTCTCTCCCTCTCCCTCTCCTCAACTTTCAATCTGCAGCTTTTCTGCCAAGCTGGCTCAGTTGCTCCCAGACTAAGTACACTTTTTTCCTCTCTCTAGAGGGTTCCCCAACCCATTCACTGTTTTCTTAAAGAGACAGAAAGTCATTAGATATCTGGACACAAGAGCCTGAGGCGTCAGGACTAGCTGAGACTCATGAATCTTTTGTTTCTGTGTGCCATTGAAAGAACCACCTGTAAGCATTTAACTTTAAATTTCCCTACAGAATCATAGCTTTCAAGAGAATTTCTTATGAAATCTTTTTTGCAGTAGGACTGTAAGCTTTTTAAAGATTTTTCATGTTATTCTGTCTATGCTGAGTCACATCTGTTGCTTTACATAGTTGTCTTAAAGAAAAAACAGCTGCTCTTTCCAATTAGATGACTCTGCTGAAGCTTAAAGACAGTTTCCCATATTCAGAAGACCAATTGTCCCTTTATTCTCCCATATTTCATCTCTCCAATGTTAAAATATACATTATGTATTAGTGTACTAAGTCATATTTTGTGACTGAAAAGCAATCCAACTATTTTCAGGATTTAGTATGTATGTTGTCTCCAATTGCACATCTAATATTGAGATCGGTCCTGTAATAGGACTACATCCATCTATTTAATTGTGCAGCAGTTAAGGGAAGGGTCAGTTTTTAAATCCCTAAGTACGGAAAGGCAATGCAAAGTGACATGAATTCAGATGAAACATGAATGTGTAGGTGACCACTGGAATGCACTGACAAGGAGGTTACAGTTAAGTAAAAGGCAATGTTTAGGTTACTGCCCTGAGCCACCTACAATTTTATGGCCTGAGATACTCTTTTTTGAGAAGCTGTCAGTCCCACACCACAATAGCCTGAGATATGCAGTAGTCAGGCTATGCAATCCAAGTCCTCTTTTTGAGGAGCTGTCAGTCCCACCCCACAATAGCCTCTGCAGTGAAAGGGTGGTGCCTGCTGAAGAAATTGATGTGCTGAGACATTCTCTGGGCACCTCCTTTGGGCAGCATGCCGATGCCCTTCATGCCATTTCCTGGGGGTTTATTCTTTGTGAAAACAGATCTAACAGCCTACCATTTCTAGGCCATGCCATTTTGTATCTGAGTTTAGTCAGAGACAAGAGATCAACTCATTTCAAAGCTTTGTCTCTCAAATGCCTCTTTCAACATGAATCAAAGCTTTTACTACCTTTTATTTCACCAGCACGCAAGTTCAGGTGTAATTCAAATGCGTGTATTTCACTAACTTTCACATCTTTACCTTGTAATCTGTGGTCTTAAAATAGGCTTAAAATTAAAAGTTAACTTCAACCATAAACATAAGTCTTTCCACAATTACAGCTGTTTCAATTATTTCTTGCATTAATATTTCATAGTTACCATCTACTCCTTTGAATATTCATTTTGTTGCTTCATTTAGCAAATTTGTTTTAAAAATCATATTTACAAACATTATTCAGAAGGAAAGAAAATATTTCTGTGCCTTCAAAATGTAAATGTGTGCATCTTATTTGCCCATTAAATTATGAGAATTATTAGTTATTACCATCAAAATCATCTTTCAGCAACTTGTGTCTCTAATTTCTGCAGAAGTTCATCATTTAGTAAGTGTATGTGTCCTGCTGATGATAAGAATACATTATTCATTTATCAAGCATTTATCAACATACGGTTTTTCAAAAGTAATTCTTTGTTCTGAGAAGATTGCTAAAGGATTTCTGGTTAACAACATAAACTGGCATCTCAAAAAATCAAATCTGAAATTTCTCCTTGTATTCATATATAATATCTACTCCATTGTGTGTACACATGTGTGAGTGTGTGTTTGTATATATATTTACATATATTAAATTCTCCATCAGTGACAAGCATTTTAGCATTTCTGCTAGGCACTTGGATATTTATTTCTGAATATATTTATAGGAGTATAACTATGTAAAGCACATAGAGACTTCATATCCATCTGTCTTGCTAATCAAAAGCAGGGCAAAATATCTGATTTATACCAACAAAATTATTAAAAATGCAGAAAAAATCTGCCCTATGTGACTCAACACTTGATAAACTACTGCCTAGATAATTTTTTTCAAAGATCTAAGAGTGAAGCTGTGACTGTTCACAAATATTTCCCTCAAATTTTTTATAGCCTCTGAAAGGGTTTAAGATAACCTCATGAACTTGATTACACTGAGCTTCACAGCTTTCTTCTAGGTTGAGTAATGGCATTTAACATACACTTGTTTTAGGGACTAGGATGGACAATGAATCAGCTCTTGGATGATGCACTCCTAGACTCGAAAAGAACTGCTCTCATGTATGGTGTGAGGGTCTGGTCCCAAACCTTTAAGCTCAATGCCTTGAGTTAGAAGTGGAGACACTAGCACTTAACAAGGGATCTGATGTCAGGTATGCTGAGGACCTGTCACATTGTGTCACTTGCTCCTTGGGCCTATCTTTGAAACCCAACACTTTATGGTTCAATTATGGCAAAATATAATTTCAGGTTGCAAACTTTGGGCTCCAAAACCTTTCTTTAAGAACCATGTGTCAGTTCTATAGGAAACTGTCAAGGAAGACAAGACTAAAATCCACCTTCTATGGGGTTGCTTGCAAAGGGCTGCAGCTTTCATTGAATCCAAAGAGCAAAAGTCTCAGGGATCTGGCACTTGCACTGGGACTACAGGGGAAGTATGGTTCTCAAACACACAGATAAAAAGTCTCTACAACAAGCACAGGAGACTTAACAGGATGCATTTCAGTTTGGGAGGCATCTATAAAGAAGCATAAAATTTCTAGACTTGCGCAGTATCAGCTTAGCATAAAAATCATTCTGCTACAGACAGAGAGATGACAGCCTATCCACTACTTGTGTTGTGTTTGAGGGCTTGACTGAAATACATGAAATGCATAGATCTTGCAGTGATCCTGTGTTCACCAGAAACACATCAAGTTCTTCGGTTTTGTGAATGCTTTTTAATAAAGCCCTGTTTGGACAGACTGGAGGCAGTTGTTTCATCACTTCATGTCAGGACACTTGTCTTAATAAAAGCTTGAAAGAGGAACTGGTCTATTAACAACAACAACAACAACAACAAAGAAATTTAAGAAAATAAGGGTATGTGTCTGCCAATTGCATGATGTAACCCTCTAGTTATCAATGTGTCCATTAGGGGGAGATTAGCACATTTGCACTGAGCATCTCAGACGTCTAGCATGTACCAAGTCTTGTCTGCTTCTTGTTAGTTCTTTGCATATGCTCATCTCTGTTAACCTCTTTATTTTCTTATGATTTGAAGATAAATTATGATTGGTTATGAGCACTTGAGATCTAATACTCCAGCTGGTTTTCCATGTCCTAGTTGCAGTTTTCCTATAGCCAGATGTCAGTGGTTCAGCTGATTACTCTCACTGGCAGGCAGTCACAGGCACAGCTGCAGTCACTTTTCTAATGCTGGTCAGAACATCCTTTGCACTGCTCTAAATTTTTTTTCTGCACAGTCCATCATTTAGCAAAATGAAGAGAATTATCATATAGAGTTCTCATCATTGTACTGAAGAGACTGAATTTTATGTCCTGTGCTGGGCCCCTAATACTTATTTGGGAATAGTCTTGCACTTGATTTTTTTTTTCTGAAGACCTGAGCAGGCAAAACTCTGAAACACTATCACCTGGATGAAGAACTCAAAGGGTATCACTTTTTTTTTCCAGATAACAGCTCTCATCCCAAAAAAGCTAGCTGGATATTTTCCAGTGGAAAGTTTTTCTGATAGGCAATTGTCAATTTATATAAAGCATAATATCCTGTGGAATCAAAGAATGTGTTAGAAACCTTCCTTCCTGACCTGACACTGGAGAATCAGACAGACTGACAAACCAGCTGGCCCAGAAACAGGATCAATACAGCTCAGCCAGGGATGAGTGGCTTTCAGGTCCCCAGACCCATTCGGGAGAACTTCTGAGTCAAAATTAATTTATTCAGACTCTTTCAAAAGAGATTTTGCTTCTTTCCTCTTTTAGGAGGTTGATTTTAATTTAGGTTATTTTAAATGTAAGGGCTTTACTACAAACCAGAACAGATAACTTGTTAAAATGTTAGGCTGGTCCTTGAAGTTGATTTACTTAAAAGTGACCTCTACAGCCATTCTACTCCAGTGACTCTGGAAAACATCTTACTAACTTAAAGTTACCCAGAATAAGGTTCTTAGTTTGCAATGTAACCATCGCTGGCTTCATCCAAGAACATGTTGTATTTTTCACTGACACAGCATTGTACATTTCCCTATTAAAACATGAACTATAGCATCTTAAAGTACAGATAAAATTACCTACTTACTCCTTGTAGGCCTTTTGAAATGCCTTTCCATTACTGATAGGAACAAGGAAGGCTTTTAGAGCTCCCTTTGGAGTCATTAGCTAAAAAAGTCAAGTCCCTCCCCTGTACTATAGGCTCCAGCAATGGAGATAATTGACCTCAGGCACATGCATAGTTAATTGAAGACATGAAAGAAAATAGGAGCTAAGGAATTAGTGCATCAAAATATCAATCAGAAAACTGTAGAGATATCAAAAAGTTGAAGAGAAAAGGTCTTGCTTGGTCACACAGATGTTAATGACAAGGTTGCCAGTGTGCTAGGCTGGGGCAGACATGTGGTGCTTAGGTTGAGCTCCATGTGACATGTATGTGACTGTTGAAGAAAACATCATCAAACACTGGCATATTTACCTATGAGTTTTTAAAGATTTTTTCGAATTCTATCACATCTACAGACAGCTGCATTTATTTTCCTTCTAAAATTAATGCACTTGATTTAACTATCCATGTATATTGCGCCACCTTAGCCACACTGCACAAAATGTGGGATACGTACCGCAGACTGGTCATGCCCTCAAGCTTTACAACTTAATCACTAAGAGGTTTTTGACAGATAGGGAATGCCCCTCCAATTGCCTGATCCTGGAGTTTCATCCTCCAAAAATCAGTTCAGTTTCCTGCTAGGCACCCAGGCATTGGAATAGATTTGTGAATTCCAGTTGAACACTACCTATCGCTTGTTTCTATTGTTGGTTCATTCCCAAGGTAATTTTAAAGCAAACTAAAAAACATTATGATCGATAGCTCTTCCAGTTATAATTCAGAGTCATGTATGACCATTCAAGGCAAGAGAAGCAATTCTCTCTTTGTTTGTATATGGTCTTTCAAATAAAGAGAACACTTAAAGAACTGTCGCTTATGAATAAGTTTTGCAGAATAAATCCCATATTTGCAGAAATACCAGGAACTTTACACTTCAAAATTAGTATCTTTCATTAGAATTTTTCATTAAAAAAATAATTCAGGGAGTAATTTATCCCTCTGCCCTGTCTTGGGACACATCATCTCTTTAATACCTTTAAAAAAACTCTATCTAAACACAGGAGTCTGATATTTGACAGTTTCAGTCTCCCTAACTGTTATTTGGCATACATTGTGCTCAAAGTGATTGTGATAATCTACTGATCATTTTCAATACTGGATGCTGAACAATAACAACAAATACAGCCGGCTTGAGCAGTGTCTTAAAACACTTTTTTTGTATTAGATTTTTACCAGCTTTTATTGTGAGGTATAATCTTTTAAGGTGGTAATTTTGGTAACACCACTTCTATACGAGCTTTAGAGAGCAGGAAAATTAATTGCTTTCCTAATCTTTAGAGAGCTGATAGCTTTGGGGTACTTGTTTGTACTGCATACAAATACAGATCCTTTGTTGTAGTGCTAAAATGAAATGGCAATTAAAAGAGGTAATTTTGGAGATAGTTTGCAGTCCTTGGATAATTTCCCCTAAGTGTATTTCTTTCAGCACTGTACCTCTTACTTAAGTAGATTATCACAAATTCTTTTTATATAACAAATACAAGATCTTACCACACTACAAGGAGCAGCTGAGGGAATTTGGGTTGTTTAGCCTGGAAAAAAGGAGTCTCAGGTGACACCTCATTGCTCTCTACAACTACCTGAAAGGAGGTTGTAGTGAGGTGCTGGTTGGTTTCTTCTCACATGTAACAAGCAATAGGACAAGAGAAAATGGCCTCAAGTTGTGCCAGAAGAGGTTTAGATTAGATATTAGGAAAATTTTCATCACCAAAAGGTTTGTCAAGCACTGGAACAGGCTGCCCAAGGAAGTGGTGGAGTCACCATACCTGGAGGGATTTAAAAGACCTGTAGATCCTTAGGGATATGGTTTAATGATGGACATCAGAGTGTTAGGTTAACACTTGGACCTGAAGATTTCAAAGGTCTCTTCCAACAAAAAATGATTTTATAATTCTACCAGAAAATCCTGTTTTTAAGTTTATTGTTGATTGCCTTAAATTGCAGCCTTTCGTCTGCAAAAGCATAGAGATCCTATGTAAATGATGTAATTTATTTATGTTCCTATTTGTTTTCCCCTTTATGTCAGTGTCAGAGCTCAGGTTGATCCTGGCATCTGTAAGATTTCTCCTGCATTCACCGGTGGAGAAACTGAGCTCTGTGACTTCTCGACAGTTCAGTCCATAAACACAGTGCTTCATGCTGACACACACAGGATGGGTAGCTTTGGACATCCACATTTTAGATTTAAAAAGATGGGTTTGATTCATTAAATTCTTTCCACAAATAGGAAAAGAGTAGACCCTTGGGCACAGCTCAGTTCTCCTCAGGCAAAGAACTAAAGCAGACAAAAGGCAACATATGCTAGACATGCAAGGGTATCTTTAAAATATATGAAAGAAATACTTGCCATTAAAGATGTCTATATGTGTGCTTTAAACAGCAATTTTTTACAATAATAGTACCTAAAATGAGATTCTTCCTCAGGCTGAATGTCTCTATGACTGCAATAGTATATGAAATGCGTGTTAGTTGTTAGAGACAACATGATTTGATTCAATTGGCTAAATGTAGACATCTGAGGCACCCTGGCACGCCTGGGAAATCCACTTAGGTCAGGCAGATACAACACAGGACAAATGGGAGACCTGTGCTCTTCCAATTCAGGTGGCAGGGGCCAGCAGTATGCACTATGGTATGGCAGATGGTATTGGACACTTGTATTTGAAAAATTATCTACACCCTCAGCCAATACAGCCAGTAGAGCTTGCAAAACTAGTCAGGTACAGGTGTCTATTTTAGGGTGAGCCAAATACTTCTGTTGACTCAACAGGAGCAGGGCACAGGACAGCATGCAGCCCTATCATCTTCTCCAAGCAAGGTGGGTTCTGCTCAGGGAACCACTGATGATTTGACACTGATGGTGTCAGGGTCAGACTCCAGCCAGTACTACAGTGAGAGAAGTTGGCAGAATTAAATCAGTAGTTTTGCTGCTTTTCACTGTGAAGAGGTTAAAACATACAGCTATTTTGTGGTTTTGGTTTTTAAGCTATAGTCAAATGTAGTGACTGACGTGAATGATGATTCCTGTCCTCCACCAATATGAACCTCTCCAACTTACAGCTTTTTTGACTCAAAACTTTGTAGTGAGACTTCCCCTTAAGTATTCTAGTTACAGAATTAAGAGAGAAGCCTTTTGGTTTTCCAAGAGGTTCCTTTAAAAGAAGGAAGTAAGATGTCCCAGGACAGGAAATTGTATAGTGTGCTAGCCACAGCAATCATGCTTCCTCTAACATTTTGAGCATTGATCATCTCCCCCCTACCCTCTCTTATTCACAGACCATCAGGTAAAGGGTCATGCAAGTGCCATTCCAAGGAAGTGCAGAGTATACTAACTGTACTAAATTACTTTTTTTTTCCCTAGTTATTCACGCAAAACAAGTGTACAGAAAGCTTTTATGCTGTTAAAAATTGTGTACTGATCCTAGCAGGTATTTCTGTACTCTTAAGAGTAGAGGCCTTGCAAATCAGATTTTATCTCATTTTTTCCTATCTTCCTCTTAATACTGCAACATGGAGCTCCCGTCATCTTTCAAACTGAGAAATAAACTAGCTGTTTGGAAGCAGGAAACTTTGGTCTGTAATCTTCTGTGGTCAAACAGGAGAGAAAAAACTAACAGCCTGACACCTTTCAATAAGTGTTTGCTTTCATAGTTATTTCCTTTGTATTTTTCTTAATATTTCAGTAAGTCCAAATATGGCCACTTTAACATCTTTTTTCCACAAGGTCTCTGTGACAATTCAACACATAGTTATAGTGACCTGTGAACCTAACAGTATTCATTTCACATCACTTTGATTTAATGGGATTGGTACCCGTTAGCTCTGATCTTACCATGGGAAAAATATATCCCTTCAAGATTTCACTTAAAGTGACTCTTTAGACCGACAGCAGCAAACCCCCATAGCCACCAGCAGGACAGAATTTACTTGTGAGTAACAAAAAGAAGCATTTTAATCCACTGAGTCTACCTCAGCCTCCTCCCAGAGGTTAATCAAAGGCGACCCATAGCAGGTCTCCTACTGAGGAGGTTGACTTTCAATCAGTTAACTCTGTCTAAAGAATAAAGACTTGCTGTCCACAATAAAATGGTATTGCTATTAAAAGAAAATAATGTTTGGCTCAATAAAGCTTCACTGTCTGCAGGAGTTTAGAAAGAAGGCTCCTGATTTCATCTGTAAGGAAGGATTGGCTACCAGAGTAATCTCCATTCAGATACACAGCCATTAGACCAACAGTGAAATGAAATATTTGCTTTTCTTTATTTCTTCTTTACTACTTGTTATTCTTTACTACTGCTTGTTTGTACTTCTAAATGGAAAGAGGTCAATAAATTGAAAGGGAAGAGAGGATAGTTTCATTATAGAATAGTAGGCATTGAATTTGACATCTATTTGCTGAGACCAGAATGCATATTTTACTAGAACTTGAGTTTCTATAAAACATGACAGATTGTTATCTGTCAGAGACAGTGTAAAAAAAAATAAATAACTATTTAAAATTGCTCCTCAGTGTTGAATAAAGTGTCCAACACACTGGCAAGTGCTCCAGACATTGACTAGATACCACCATTTATCTACATGAACTGAAAGTGAGAGCTCCAGTGGCAAAGAATAAGACTCCACCAATTCAGTGGATTAGCCATTTTGCTGTGAGACATCAAGTTTATTCATATCTTTGCATATAGAAAGGAAAACACAACCATATGCACTCAGCTGGTGTGAATAGTGGTTTGCTTCTCACAGAAGATGCTAATTACAAATACGCAAACGTTACAGCCTGTGAGGTTATTCAGGAGTGAAACAGGACACTGGCAAAACAGTCTTACACAGGGACTGAGGCTGGACTGTGAGAACCATAAGTACAAACATGAGATAAAAAATTAACAGTTAGACCTATAAATCTCAAATAGAGATTGGCTAATAATCTATCAACATAGTCTAATACTAACAGTCAAATATGGATATACTAGCCCACATAGTCTATCTACTGTCAAATATGGATATACTAGCCCAGTTAAGGGGTCAATAGTAAGTGTCAGTAAGATAGTTTTTTAGATCACTAGGACTTCATCATATATTTAGAAATGCTGTGTTAACAAGGTGCCACTGAAATTTACGGGAATTAGTTCCTGGAAATTCTCTGCAGGTGCCTTTCTGTGCTCCGTTGTCTTAAATTGTAGAAATTAGTACTGTTGGCTATGTCAACTACTGTCCCAAGGTCTGAATGTGTCCTAATTAAAATACTTCTCACAGTAATTAGAAAAAAAGTCAATTCCTGTACATCCCATTGTTGTGCATATATCCCAATAGCAAAAGTACTGCCACAGGCTGCTTCTGGAGGTGGGAGGAAATGGAATTTCACTTTGTGTGCCAATCCAAATTGTGGATTATTTTAGGACTGAACAGCACCAGCTTTGTAGAAAATTATTAAGGAAAGTATGCATGTTCTGTCTAAAAAATATCTGAAGAGTTAAAACTACAATACAACATTGAGAATCTGGAAACAAAACAGGCTGACTTTGCTCTGAATTATTTAAGTTGAATTGTACTTCATCTAGTCATCAACTTTCTTGCTATAATAATATATCTGCTGATTCTTGAAAGCTATTTTTCAACATAAAATACCAGGCATCACTATTGTTCACAAATATCTATAACCAGGAAAATCACTTGGCTTTGTTAATTATTCAAATCAAGAGACATTGCAACTCAAACTGACTAAAGTCACATGAGTGAGATTAAGGAAGCAAAGCAAGCCTAGAAAACAGAGATGCAAAAGAACAACTAAATCCTCCAATCCATCCACAGAAAATATGCTTCTTTCCCCAGCTCGTTAGTCAGTCTAACACATAAGATTTAAGCAATAGGAAAGGATTAGTAAGAGATGAAAACTGGCTTTGATCTTTTAATTTCTGTTTTAGTGTAGTTAATTATAAGTTTAAGCAAAATTCCTAAAACACTTGCACACTTAGTGAACTTCAGATGTGAAAAGTACAGGAGTCCACCGAGAACTTTCCAATAAAGTCACTTCAGTATTAAAAAAATTACAGGTCTTCAAAACACTCTTCAAGAAATACTTTCCACAGACTTTTACCAAAGACCCTGCCAGCTCACCTGGAGGGCTCCATGGCTTCCAGAATACATGACACCGAGGAGATTCTGCAGCACCTGATGCATTATGATATGGACCCTGGGACCCTGTTGAGAAGACTGCCTGATGGAAAATGTGACACACATGAACACACGCCCCTCCAGGGCTTGAAACTCTCTGCTCCATCACAAATTACTTAACAGCTTGTCCCGGTCCCAGAAAAACTGAAGAAAGTTGACTTTCCCGGTATTGTCTGCCTTAAAAGTTAAACTGCTTTGTTGTTTTGGGGTTTTTTTTCCTAAAACTAGGAAGAAAATACTAAATTACAATCACTTTCTCTGAATGGGAACAAAATCCGTCAGCAGACTTTACAGCATGGAAATTTCCAGGATATCCACCTCTAAGATGTAGTATCACTATTCATGGCAAGACGAATAACACCTGTAAAAGGATATAACAATAGAAGTTTCCCTTAGGTTTAGATCCTCCCTTGTAAGGAAAGACACTGAGCAGTGTAAGATGTTGCTCCACATGAATGTTCCTTTGTTGTACTGTCCCTGGCCAAGGTGACCACAGGTATCCCATTATCCTATCAGTTATTCTGTGAGCTCTTGCAGTCTCCCTCCTCCCACCATGATATTCCAGCTCCTAGCAACTGTGCCTTTCAGTGTATTTGCCTCACCCAGAAAGCCACTTTTCCTCTCCCCATAGACAGAGGTCCTCTATTTTCCACAGCCACACCAGAACAGAAATTTCCTTACAGGTTTAAGCCTGGAAATTCAGCCTGATTGTTATTTTTGGTGGTTTTGATCTCCACTACTGCCATTCTGTGGCATGAGAATTAATAACAGGCATCAAAAGGTGGGAGAACAGAGACCCCATCAGACTTGGACAAAGAGAAGCTACTCCCTTCAGCAAGCAAAGACACAGCAACATCCCTTCTCATTTAGGCATGTGGGCTCAGGTAGCTGCCCAGAGAGCATCTAAAGCCCAGCAAAAGGGACAGACGCCTCTGTCTCTTATGAGGGATACAGGGAAACTTTTTAAAGAGACAAACAACACTTCGATTAAATTTACACTGCCAAAAAGTTAAATGATATTTTTATACCGGAGAGTATATATTTGCCTAAGAGCTGAGAAGTGAAACTAAACTATCCATCATATAAAATAGGAAAGAGCCATTTATATTTTCTTGATATACACTAAGTATGAGATCTAGAAGTTCTTTTTTAGAGTAGTTCTTAACACCAATTTAAAAAAAGCACTCAAATCAGAATGTCATTTCTTTGATACGCGTAGATTGATTACCCAAAAACAAATGAACACAGAGAACACTAAATTATATATTGTGGCTTAAATAATTGAAATAGGGCAGGAATTCATGTGGCTTTCTAAAAGACATTTAGTTCAGCTGACTCAATAAAATATGATTTTATAAAGACTGCCTTGAAAGTTACTCTGGGAAGAAAATTAAAATGAACAGAGCACAACAGACTTGCATGTGGGAGTACAATAGATTATGTCCTTGGCACCAGCCCTTGTCTTACTGTACCATTGCCTCTCCTTCTGTTTTCTAGTACTCTTATTTCTAGTTGCTCCCATTTGCACCCTTCTCTTTTCATGGTTACCTGTTATGTGATGATTTTCACATCACCAGTAGATCTCTTACCTTCCTAAGCTTAAATCATTCTGTTACTGAAGGAAATCTAGATTTTAATTTTCCACAAGTATCATATTTTTCTTTTCTTTCCAGACACACATCTTCTTTCACAGATGGCAAAAGCAGTATGAACTGAGCTCATGACTGACTGGTAGTGTTTCTGGATAAGGAGTTTTTACCACACACTAATTCAGATAAGACATACAGTACAAACTTTTGTAATAAGGAATAAATGCAAATGTCTAGGTAAGATAAATATTTCACCTTGCAGTCAATGGAACTGTAAATATGATTTAGAGAAACATCAGAAGCTAAGAAATGGACTTGTTGGTTGTTTTATCCACTGTCTTGATCTACAGGATCTGGAAATGGGTTGCTTAGAAATATACTACGACAGTTTTCCTAAGAGCTTTCAGGTAAAAGATTAAGTTTTCCAGTACTATATCAGCATCTTTGTGCCTGCACCAACCAAAACTAGTAAAAAAGCATCTAAGTACAAGCAAGCTATTCTGAATGAAAGTTTTTTTGCAGTGAGAAGTGGTTTTATTTTGGAAAAGAGAGTCTGTGGCATAATTTTGTGTTGAAGAATCATATTTTGCCCCACAAAAAAATTAGATTTAAATAGAACATGGACATAGAAAAGACCATAAAAAAAGATCCAGTCCCCATCAATACCAGTTGCCACACCATCACACAGGTTTTCTCTCACCTCCCTTATTGTAATTCCAACAGTCTTCTTTGGTCCCATGCATGTATTTCATTAGTGCCTTGTCACTGGCAGTTTCTAAACTGCTGGTTTTATTAGTGCAAGGAGAAATTCTAGGTGCCCAAACTCAATCCTTTACATTGCTAAATTGTTAGAATTATGTTTAGTCCAGCCCAGCAAGGACTCTCCCATAAAGTTCCTTCAAGTGTCTAGGTATTAACAATAATTTTTTAGCATTTTTTAGGTTTTTAGCATTTTGCAGTCTTTTAGAGTTAAAATATATTCAATAGTAAGAACACCAGACATTTTATATCAGCTAACCTCAGTGACAGAGAACAGCCCTGGCACTTTTAATGTGCTGGCACTAAGAGTTCCTCTTGTTAGACTGAAATTTCATTTGGTGCCAGCAGCTAACTAGCACTGAACTACTTATTTAGGGTCCCACTGTAGCCAAAGAAGAGAGATAGATATATTTCCTACTTATTTACCTTAAGAAATGATGAATTTAATTTAGAAGTGCCTAACGTCTTTCCATTGATGACTAGTAGATGACTAATTGCGTATATCTAATCCTTCCCTTCAGAGGTAGACAGAATATCTACTCTATATGCCTTTTAAAATTGACTTGCAGACTCGATTTTCAAAATCTCAGACTTCCAGAGACATTTAAAGTTTGTGGCTTTTCTAATTTGTGTTTTGCATGCGTGCCTGATCTACATATTAAAGAAGGCAAATGCTTAGTTAAGAAACTGAATCACCTAGCTACTTTGGCCTATGTCCAGCTTTGGGAGAAGAAATATTTCCCTAGATTTCCTCATGAAGTTTAACTCATCAAAATGCATGTGAAAATGACTAAACTTAAACAAGTAGAAATTTAAAATAAGACACAAGCCAAAAGAGATATTCAAATATTTAAAATGAAATGCCAGAATCTGGACCTATAGATATCAGGTTTAACTCCTGCCTAGGTACGAAACTCTCCACAGCACATCTGAAAATGTTCTGCCAGAAAAAGGGTGTGCGAGAGAGAGTGAGTACCAGTTTGCATAGAAGGGCTGTTGCCAGCTCCAGTGAATGGTAACAGGCAAAGCAATTGTTGGATAATACAGAAGTATGATGGGTTTACAAGAAGAAATTCAATAGTTCATGACTTGTTCTGAGGGCCCAATGAGATCTTCAGAATTCGTTCATTCATTCATATTTTTGTGCTTTTTCCCTGGAATAACAGCATCTAGATTTAATGAAAGGAGAGCTTTCAAGTATTCACTTTTCTTCTGAAGCAAAAGGGGAAAAAAGAAATCCACCATGGTAGATTAGTAGGAAATAGTAAAATATATAGGTATTGCATTATTCCAAAAGTTACTCATAGAATGATAGAATTATAGAATCAGTTGGAAAAGACCTTTGAGATAATCTAGTCGAACCATTAATCCAGTACTGCCAAGTCCACCATTGATTATGTCCCTAAGTGCCACATGTACACCTGTTTTAAAAATATCTCCACTGATGGGGACTCTGCCACTTCCCTGGGCAGCCTGTTCCAGTGCTTTATAACCCTGCTAGTGATGGAGTTTTTCCTGATAGCAATCTAAATCTCCCTTGACACAACCTGAGGCTATTTCCTCTTGTCGTATTGCTTGTTTCTTGGGGGAACAGACAGATCCCCCCTCACTACAACCTCCTTTCAGGTAGTTGTAGAGAGTGATAAGGTCTCCTCTGAGCCTCCTTGTCTCCAGGCTAAACAATCCCAGTAGTCTTACCTGCTCCTCCTAAGACATTCTCCAGGCTTTCTTCATCAGCTTTCTTGCCTTTCTTTGGACATGCTCCAGCACCTCAATGTCTTTCTTGTAGTGAGGGGCCCAAAACTGAACCTAGTATTTGAGGTGTGCCAAGTACAGGAGCATGATCACTTCCCTAGTCCTGCTGGCCACACTGTTTCTGATACAGTCCAGGATGCTGTTGGCCTTCTTGGCCACTTGGGCACACTGCTGGCTCATGTTCAGGTGACTGTTGACCAACACTCCCAGTCCTTTTCTACTGGACAGCTTTACAGACCAAAAAAAAAAAAAAAGTAAAGAAGGCTCAAGCTGTAAAAAAAAGAATTCTGATTTTCAAATCAAGTTTGATAGAACTAAGCTAATGTGGTTTTAAAAATGCCAAGATAAAAACAAAACTTATGCATCTAAAAAATTTAAAATGCTCAAAGAATCATATCCTGGTTTGTACAGTGTTGCTGTCCATCAAATTGCAAGAAACTCCAACTCGTTAATTTTTGCTATCTCTGAGAATTTCTCCCCTGAAAAAGTTACAAACCTGAAATTTCTTAGAGTCTTAGCAATTTTATTTTCAGAACATAAAAAATTAAAATAAATCAAAGAGAACATTTGGTAGCATGAATGTTTGATTAGAAGCCTCTGGATGTTACCCTTGGAGATGGAGACTTTCAACAGCAGTCATAAAACACGCATCAAGAGACTCAAAAGACTCAAAAAATATGAAATGTATTTTTAGTACCTGAGGCCAAATGAAAAAATTGTTACTTTATTTTCTACCCAGACACCAGTAAGCAGCACAAGGGAGGTGGACAAGTATGGGTGAAAACAAAGTGAATGGGAAAGGATGAGGAAATGTATAAGGAGAAGAAGAGCAGAGGAGGGCATGCAGATGAGAAACAACAGAATCTTCTCTAGGGAAGATTTTCTTAAATCCTGATTTTTACCTTCTATCCTTACAGAAAAAAAAAAAAAAAAAGACAGAGCCCACTGCTTCTCCTGAACCTGCATTACTCTCCTTGTTACAAAAATCATTGTAGCCAGGTACTTTTTATCTAGAGTAGTCTTTGTTAGCAAGAAGTAATTGTTTTACACTGCCCTAAGAGAGCACATGTGGGAATGCAGTGCACATTTCCACACTGCTCAACTCAGAGAGCTCCCACAAGCAGTGTTCTTTTTAGCTGGGAAATTTGCTTTTGTAAATGGATAGCACTTTACCTGTGCCAAAAGTAAATGGAGAGAGCTTTAATTTTTCAGGGACTTCATTCTGTATTGCTCGTAAATTGTCATACTTATTCCAGTGAATCAAGATGAACTCTTTGGGAATGCTAATGATGAAATGTTTAAATGCTACAGTCAGCAACCCAGCCTCCTTGTGTGAGGATGTAGAAGCCCCAGCATGAAGCACATAGGAACGTTACTAAAGCCAGCTGACCAAAAATAACAAGTTGTCCTTGTAACGTTTGTGTCTTGAACTGGGTTGATACACTTTTCTATGGAGTGTTATTCATACTTTGTTATTGGTTTATCTCTATTAATTTATTTTCATTATTCCTGGTGCACTTAAAATACAAAAATTACTCTTACAGAAAACAGTGCAGAGTGTGATGCTACTTTCTTATCTGTAAATGCACACCTCTTTCAGACCTGTAAATGTTAAGGATCACTTCTGAGAATGCAAACACAATGTCCCCTATTCAAACCTAAAGTAGCACATGTGAACTTTCAGAATCCTGGGATGTGATGGATGGGATTCATCTCCTTTCAGCTGTCTGAGGGTTAGAAATAGTCTGAGTTATTTGTTTATGTTCTTTTAACAACCAAAGAAAACAAAATCTCAGGTTAGGATTCCCACTACAGATTCCCACCTTAATCCCATCCTGGAATATATAAAAAAAATAGCTCAGATTCTGAAAATATATAATCATCTCCCAAACGTAGTAGCTGCTTTTCAGTCATCTTTGGTAGAGGAATTACTCAGCTTAACCTCACAGAACAATGTTGGAAATATGTATGAGTGATGGAACGATTCACTAACTACCTGATTGGTATCAGTCATTTGCAGACTGCATCTGCCAGTTAACAAAGCTTTTAGGGGGCATTCCTTTTCCATAGTGTGGAGTTGCAGCAGTGGAATAAGCACCAACTTAGCCATAGTGACATAAAGCTACTAAAATGTTTTGATAAAAGGAGCTTAGAGCTGTGATTTTGTTGCAGAATGATGCTCTGAGACATATGAACTTGTCATTTTGGATTGAGTGCTAGCAAACTTTTAGTTAAGTTTCCTGTATCATCAAATCTCAGTTCAGGGGGGGCAATTTAAGAAAAGTTACCCCCAACCCTTGACACCAAGCAGTTTTAGTAACTAGAAATTAAAAAATACAAAATGAAAATCAGAAAGGATTTTATGTGCTTCCAACATTACCTTCATTCTCTATAGTGAAATTAGCTCAATATTTTATATGATATAAAATCAAGATGAACATCAGATCACCTACAGTCTGTGGTTGCCTAATTAGGTGACCTCCAAATCTATCAAGAAACTAGCTTTCCAATCTTCCAGTAATTACTTGGGTATTTGGTCACATTCAAGAATATGTGACTTAATTCATAGACTATCACTCACCTGCAAGGGATACAAAAGGAAAGGAAAATCTCAGTCTTGCCATGAAACGTTGAATGGCTGCATTACAAAGCACTTACCAATCAATGTCTGTATAACTTTACCATAGAGTTAACTGAGAAAATGTTCACTGATTTATGAACTAGTTCACTGAAAAGCAATGAGGAATCCTCTTCTTCACACCTGTGCTGACTGCTGAGCCTTGATATTCTCTACAAAGACACTAGTGGTTTGCAGACATATCAGATATGTCCGCAGGCAGGGAATGCCAGGCAAGACCAGTTCAGCACTTGCTGAGTTCAATAGCCCCGGTTATCTGCCACAGTTTGCAGCCCTGCAGAGAAACCTGCCTTCTTACAGATCAGAAAGTGGGTTTGGCTGTAGAAGGCAGTTGATAATAAAATTCATCCCATCAATGATGTCTACATAACAGGGGCACCTTATGGAGCAAAGCTCAGTGTGACACTTCATGTGTTCATCACCCCAGTGGATATTACTTCACAAATCTTTCTAACCCAAAGGAGATCAATGACTGTGACAGGAGTCAGGGATACCATCTCCCTCATGTCTTCCTCATGTCTCTTCCTCAAACCCCTGGCATCCTCGCATTCACTGTCTGCCATACCAAATTAGGGGCAAATTCACACTTCTACCAGTAATGATTAGCTTCTTCCCATCCTGAATGCCCCCCTCCTATAGGCACCCCAATCCCAAACTGCTGGCATAATCAGCCATTTCCTCATGAACAGGTCGCTGCTCACTGGGGGCAACACAGGATTTCCTAGAATGTCGCCCTGTACTAAGTTCACCTCCACGTCTGCCACAGGCTGTGGTCTGCAGTCTGTGAGGAGTGGGAGCGTGAGTTTTGTCATGAGTCTGGCTGTAGCTGTGCCATCACAGGGCAGTCCCAGCAGATGTGAATCCTGGATGCTGATGCCGTACTTGCTCAGGTGAAAGTTGAAAAGGACACATCACTCCCTCTGTGCTGAAATGCAGAAGGCAGCCTGCCTTTGTCTGACATTAAATATTTACTGCGTCTGGTTTCTGAGTGGTGGCTGGTTTGGGAAACAGACTGTCCACTCCAATACATCACTTCTGCCTTCAAAGAGCTGCCCAAAACACCTTAAAGTGCAAAACGGCTGGTGTTCCTCAGCCCCTAGACCAGAAAAGGACTGGGTGGACATATGCAGCACAAATGAGGCATTACTGACGCATCTTGATAGTCCTATAATGCACATTGGAACTGTGATTGTGTAACCATGTGTAGACTGGCTCCTATCTGTCCTGTCAATTGATTTGGCAGTGCATAGACTTGGGGTTAATGGTGGCCAAATGATGTCAAACTAGAAGATTTGCAATAAAGTATCACTGAAATAAAACAATGTGTTCAGAGATGAACTTCAAATGAACTTTGTCTTTTGCTATTATTCTCTTGGTTCCACCACAGCAATCACTTGACAGAAATGTTTCCGGGGGAAAAAAAATACAGAAGAAATGTCTTGCAATCAATACCACAGAAAACAGTCTTCATAAATAATAATATAATTGCCCATGGATTACTCTGAACACATGCAAAACTGAATAAAAAAAGGTCTAAAAGAAGTAGTCTTGTTTTTCATGGTTGGTGAAAAATTAAATTTTAGAAATAATTTCGTTTGCAGTTGGTAATTTCCACTTTCTTACACATTGCTTTTTTCATGCATAATTTTGAGTGACTGACAATAACTCATTCAAGTCCACAAATCATATCCTGTGTTCTTTTCTATAATTGCAATAGGCAACAGCCTGCTATTTTTCATGTTAATCTCAGAGGGAGGTAACTTACTATATGGGCTAGTTGGTTAATTAGGTCGGAAACATTACTCATCTAACCTTAGCAAATGTGAAGAAGACTTTGGATGTGAAAAACATAACAACAATATTTTGCTGTTGTACAGTTCTGTGCGTCTGCAGTTCTCAAAAAAGGAATAATGTTCCATTTTCTTAATAGTGTGCCTTGAAGCTCCAATTTTCTGTGAAAGAGCTCTGGGATTCCTTACTCCCGTAGGGCCTTTGTTCTGTGCTGACAAAAGCAAAACCTCCTGTCCTGGGAAGACTCAGTGTAATACTACCAAGCCTTGCATGAACCATCTAGTTTGGATTTCGGGTAATATCCCTTATCTGAAGCACTAACTGTGGGACTCCTGTTATTCTGTTACAAAATCACATCCTAAGGGAAAACATAAATTAAGGGACTATTTTTTCATCATAAAAGAATTAGGATAGTATGCAAGCTGGAAATCTGGAGGAACTTTACAGTGCGAATTCATACTCACACATTGTGGTTGGCGATTCTTTTCTTTTTTGGTATTGCTGTTGTTTATTTGAATTCATTCTTTTATAAACCAATTTACATTTTTAGCCTAACTTTCTTTATAGCTAAGGGGTCGAATAAGACCTTTACTTCAGACATGTGCAGTAGAAACCCCAAAAATACTGCCATTGCTGGATTGTATCTCTGTCAGCTTGCTTGGTTGGCTGGGCTTTTCTCACTAGTTATCTCCCTTCTCTGAATATGGTCTATGTGGATATTTGGACTTTCTGGACATTAAATCTGTATTTTACTGGCTACCAAATGGACTAGGATACGAGTTCTCACATCCACACTAACAGTACCTTCCCTGGCATGTCTCTGATCTGTCCTCTTTGCACTCTCCCAGACAACACCTGGAGTGGCTTAGGAATTTGTAAAAGCCGGGAACTATTCAAAGGATACACCAAGGACAAGGCATCCCACTCTGGCGGGAGAAGGAATTTAGCTGTATGGACATAAACTATGTGAGCTTACTTGTCATGAGAAGCAGAAAATGACATTGTCCCTCCAGTTTCTTTAGTGTACACATTGCCTATGTGTCAGAGTCCTTCCACAATGCCTGACTGGATTTGAGCTTGTACCAGTTCCTCTACACTCAATTTTTTTTCTCTGAAGTCCATTAGTTAACTCATGCTTACGAGTTTATGCACGCTTCTTTTTCATTTTGCTATTGTATTTTGTGTCAAAGAGGAGTTTTTGTTAAACTCTCTAAGACATACAGAGATGAGAAGTGCAGGCCCTGAAGTACACTGAACAATATGAACACTGTCATCCAAGTCATTAATCATTGAACTAACAAAGAAACTGCTATAAGAAAAGGTAAATGCCATTAGTTGGCATAAAGTAATTTTATCTTCACTCAAGATGTCTACAGATGCACCTTAATATGTTTGCAGTGTTACTTTTAATGAATAAGAATAGTGCTGCATTTTTTGCTCTATTTTGGGGTTAATTAAGCTCAGCCTTGATCTCTCCAGCTATCTATTATTTTCCCCAGCATCCATTTGGGCAAGTAGTTTTCAACTGTCCCTGCAAACTTTTCTAATATTTTATAAAATGCAATGCACTCACTTAATATTTTACGCATATTGTCACAATTTTTTTTATGAGAAGTATACTTTTCTATTAGGATTGCCACTGTTAGCCCAAATTGTTACAGAAGTCTTTCATTTCTTGTACAGTTCCTGCAAGGAGAATCCTAATCTGATAACTTGCTCATAGCCTTCTACTTGAGTAATCCAAGCAGTTCAGTAAAGGCAACACAGTTACAAATAATACATCAAAATCACTTTAATTTTTTTTTTTTTTCTTGCTGGACAGTGAGGTAGAAAATGGCTATTAATGTTGTGCACTGTATCATTGCTATTTTAAGTGTCCAACTCTACATCTACATGTGTTCATAGTTGAGTGTACTGCTTAATCAGGTTTTCTTTGCTTATGAAGTTTGCCATCTTCACGTGTTCAGTTCTGACTATCATCCAACTGCCCTTTAAAGTATGCATTCATTTGCTTGGTTACTCTGTACCCTAACAAAGTACAAAGCAGTAATCAAAGTAGTCTGTGTGGAATCTGAGCCTTTTCTTCTTCTGCATGAAAGTTTTATGTCCTTTATATTTCCCCTGGAAATGAGATGTTTAAATTCTTGTAGTCTCAACCATACAACAGTTGCATCAGTTTTTTTCATGCACAGGAGTACACATTGTATTTTCTGTATTTCAGGTGAGGGCTTTTTTGTGCGGACCCAGACTCATGAGTATTTGTGTCTGTATTGAGAATAAAAATGGTTTTGCTCTTGGTTTTGTTTTTTTTTTTCTTTTTTATTCTTTCTTCTGTCATGTAGTCAGCTTCTAATTTACTTCTAAGCTGAAGAGAACATCAGCTTTAAAAATTTAGGAAAGGTCTTTGAAAGGCCTCAGCACATGCCCCAGCCAGCAAGCCATTATCTTGAGGTAGGTATGATCTCTATACCATGTCTGGGGAACAAACATCTCAGTGTACAATTTTCAGTAGTCAGTGCAGTCAGTCAGCAAGATCAGTCAGTAAGATAGCTGAGAATTAATCTTATTTCCAACACCTCTTCGAAGTTTGTGTGTGTCTATAGCAGACTATGACTTATGGCCCACATGCCTCTCTAGAACAAGGGACATAAGGTTTGGGTGCAATTAGTGGCTTAAAAGCAGTGGAGCTGTGACCCACATTTCAAATACCAACTGCATCTCAGAGTTCTTCACTAGAAAGTAAGAGGAAAGAATTCAGTTTATACCCTGACAATAAAGTGTCCTCTTAAACCACTCTTTAATGGTTAAATTCACTTTCTATTTGTGTTGGTAAGAAGATTGTACCTGTAACAGCTCCTCTTTTCACCATAGAGCCTATGGGAAAGAAATCCAGCTCTCCTTTCTACAGTTTCTGAAGACTTCAGAGAGTGCACTAAAAAACACCCTACCAGCCTCTGAACAAAAAGATGCCAGAACAGCTCTGACACATTTCAAATAAACATTCCTGTTTCATGTAACTACTCAGAAATTGAAGAAAATCAAAGACCCCTATCAAAGTATCCTTTCTATAAGAAAGCACAATAGGACAATATTCTGCAGAAGCTCCTACCTTACAACACAGTATTTCCCTCTAGATGAAATATAAGAAAACAGTATTAACAAAATACACTGCGTGAATCACTAAAATCTGGTGGTTTTGAATGACTCTTCATAACCAAGTTTCTTACTGATTTAAATGTAATTCCTCTCAAGATTTTCTCATAGAAAGGATTTGCAGTCAGAAAACCACATTTTCACCATCTCATTTTTATTTCAGTGAAGATATAAGAACATCTTTGAAACTTACCTATGTAAAAAGCAAGTCCTTTGCACTGCTTTGTATAGGCAGCTTTTATAATTGTTTCTACAAGCTAGACTAAATGTAAGCATACATAACAACTGCCTGAGCAATTCAGGGCTGACCAATGGTTAAAGCATGTTATTAAGGGCATTGTCCAAATGCCTCTTGAATACTGACAGGTTTGGGGCATTGACACCTCTCTAGGAAGCCTGTTGCAGGGTTTGACCACCCTCTCCATAAAGAAACGCTTCCTAACGTCCAGTCTAAATATCCCTTGGCACAGCTTTGAACCACTCCCACATGTTCTGTCACTGAATACCTGGAGAAGAGATCAGCACCTCCCTCTTCATGTCCCCTCCTCCAGAAGCTGTAGTGACTGTCCTGGTTTCGCTGGGATAGAATCATAAGCCAGCCACAACTTGCAGGCCATCAGCAGTTTGGAGTCAGCCAGGAGTGGAAGCTGGGAGGGGCAAAAGCCAGGGCAGCTGACCCCAGCTTGCTCACAGGTGTATCTCACACCATAAACATCACACTCATTACAATGGGGGAAGTTTGCTGCAGATGGGGGCTTCTGCTCCTCTTTGGACCTTCCTTTGGTAATACAACTGCTGTGGTTAGCCCCAGATATGGGCTAAGCATAGAGAACAATGAAGCTGCCCCTCAGCCTCCTTCCAGAGTCCTTAGCCACTCCTCACAGGACATTCCTTCCAGCACTTTCACCAGCTTTCTCACCTTCCTCACAGGACATATTCAAAGACATTTACATCCTTCTTAAATGGTAAGGCCGCTGAATACAGTGGGTTAATCACCTCATTTGACCAGCTGGTTACACCCCCTTTGATGCATTAAAAGTTGATGAGCACATTTCACTATTTAGTAAGCTGACCATGAAGACAGTTTCCCTTCAACAAAGGGTTTTTCCGTTGTTCCAAACTTCCAGTGTTATTTGCAGTTGCCTAGCTAGCTCTTTTATCTTAAAAGAGATACAAGAACTATTCACCCCATATCGGTTTCAGCAAACCAGAACATGAAATGAGGCTGTTGATTTCAGCTTTCAATTAAATGGCTGATTAGACAAAATTCTTCATCAACAGGAAATATCTCAAGTTCATACAGGCAGAAAATGCAGCACTTACATGAATAATATTCTTCAAACTGACAACCATGAAAAGTTTAGGAGAAACACTCTGTCCCTGGAGATACTGAAAAGGAAAGGCATCAGAACCAAACTGAGCATATGCAATTTTAACACCTTCACCATTATAACCGAAGAAATTATTCCCTGCTGCGCTCTTTATTATACCCCTTTCTTTCTGAGATAATTAAATGTGAGGATTTTCAGAGCTGTGACAATAATCTACATATAGAGCTTTGACCTTTAGAGTACTTCCTGCTGTAATTGTCTGATTATGTCTATGGCAGGAGGGAGAATAGCATTACAGCAATTTCAGGCAGAAAAATCTAGTCATTTGCAATAATTCTTCACATGTACAGAAAAATAAATCAATTATTTACCAAAGGTGGTAATATGAGTAACTGTTACACAGCAATAGAGCTGGTCAACTTTTTTTTCTGATGAAAAACAAAAAGTCTGTCCATGTAATCATAATATTTACCATTTCGTTTTCTATTCTTCTTCTTTTTTTTTTTTTTTTTTTTTCAGCCCCATGGCGAAGGACCTTGGCATCCTGGTGGACAATAAGTTATCCACGCAACAGCAACGTGCACCTGTGGGCAGAAGGGACAATTGTATCCTGGGGTGCATAAAGAAGAGTGTGGCCAGCAGGTCAAGGGGGATTCTCCTCTCCCTCTACTCTGCACTGGTGAGACCACATCTGGAATATTTTGTTCAGTTCTGGTCTCCCCAGTTCAAGAGGGACTGTGAAATACTAGAAAGAGTTCAATGGAGGGCTACAAAGATGATGAAGGGACTGGAACATCTCTCTTATGAGGAAACACTGAGAGATCTGGGGCTGTTTAGTCAGGAAAAGAGAAGACTGAGAGGGGATCTTATTAATGTTTACAAACATCTGAAGGGTGGGTGTCAAGTAGAAGGGGCCACTCTTTCCAGTGGTGCCCTGTGATAGGACAAGAGGTAAGGGTAGGAAGGTGAAACACAGGAAGTTCTGAGAGTGACAGAGCACTGGAACAGGCTGCCCAGAGAGGCTGTAGAGTCTTCTCTAGAGACTTTCAAGACCCACCTGGATCTGTTCCTGTGTGGCCTGCCCTGGCTGTTCCTGCGCTGGCAGAATTGTTGGATTCAATGATCTCCAAAGGTCCCTTCCAACCCCTACCATTCTATGATTCTATGGTACTAGATAAATGGAAGAGAAAATAAGTATTTGATAATAAAACTGCATTACTTTG